>JAVJIX010000061.1:3572500-4172500 GCA_036785185.1 Paratrypauchen microcephalus | reverse complement strand
GGTGAGTGGCTCCTAGATGTGCCTTGAAGGATAGATGTTGTCCTTAAATGATGGTGAGCTTGTTTTTCTGAGATGTACCAAATGCTCAGAGCAGCGATGTTTGTTTGCACAGGATCTAAACAGCTGCATTCAAACACCAGAAGAGTTTAAGTGAACAAGTGTTTTCCAGGTAGCCATGTCCTGTTTACTATCACGTTCTCAGAATAATTCAGATGATATCCCCACGCCACCTTTTAAGTACTAACAGCAGCACCAATTCCCTGCTTTAGTTATTATTAAATAGATTTTTCTTTGGAGCTTTTGGGAAGTGCTTGGTAATTGCAACATATGTTCCTTTGTGTTGTTAGATTATGTCCCAATTTTTTCCAAATCTTCACCCCGTTTCATGCTATACTTCCTGTCTAATACAACCCGCAAAAGGGGAAAAAGGAGCTCTATGTAACTTTCCTGGGCCACCACCTGCTTGTCTCCATGGAGATGATCTTGGCTGGAACAATCGGGAGTATTTCATTAAATGCGTTCATCTCCATGGGGACAGGAGACGCCGTAAGGCCAATTAAAGCTCAAATCTATGCAGAATCTATGGAGCATGTACTTTTACTTTGTACAAAAACACTTCAGTAAATGGAAGTTTGATATTCATTTAAAGCGTGGAACATTTCAGGATGTTCAAAGTATTAACATGGGAGAGGAACAGAGGAGACAAGCAGGTTACATAAGGCAGCCTTAAAATATCATACCTCTGGAAGTGCCACGTATTGCCATCGCTGCTAAAAGATTTGCATACCCTGTTTTATCTCTATTATAAACATATCCTGCCCATCCAGACTCCATGCCAAACACAGTAGAGCCGGGCACAGTTTCAGGAGCGTGCACCTTCATGTGTTCCTCTGGACGTCTGGATGTAGGCACTTGACAAAGCTTCTCACTGTTTACGCCACAGAACACTGCTGTCTGGGGCTGCCTAATCAAAGTGGTCACGGCCGCTGACCCCAGCATGAAATTACACTTCTCTGCATCGCCGCTGAGACCATCAGCGCTGCCAAAATAAATAGTTATAAATACTTGCATACACTGTCACAGCAGATGGCTTTTGCCTGTTAGAGCCATGTTGACAGTGGTTTGGAAGAGGAGCAAATTGCCCAGAGTTAATCTTCCCCTTACATGGAGATGGCATGGTTTTTATGGATGTGAAAGTGTATTTTAGAAGGACTTAAGACAAACTGGTATCATGGAAAAACAAATATCTGTTATAGTCGACTTGAAACTAGCAAATACTTGGTTTTCTTGTTGACAATGCATTTTTCTCTCTTAAGCTAATGATTACTGCTGTGTAATTTTTTAACATTTTGTCCTGTATAGATTTTATTTTGTAAATTCAGATAATGAATTCTGTATTTTTGTATTTTTGTCTTATTTTAGATTGATTTATTAAGCCTATATTTCAAGCCAAAAGAAAAATGCTAGTGAGAAGTAACTAGTTTAGAGCAATTAGAAGTATACACTACCACTACCATCTCATTCATTTATTTTTACTTCTTTCTACAATTTAGATACATACAAAAGATATCAAATATGACGTAAGATATATGGAATTACGTACCAAAAGAAAAAAAGTTAAATTATATATTTTTTAAAAAGGAGCCACACTTTGCTTTGTCGAAAGATATTAAGTATAGTTATTTAACTTTTTACATTAACATAATTTCATATATTTCTACATGTTGTATATACACAGAATTATGCAGTATGTTTTTTTTCTTTTTCTTAAAGTAACAGTAAAGTAAAGGGTGGCTACTTTGAGGATTTGAATATAAAATATTTAGAAGTGTATTTAAAGTTATTTAACCTTTTTACCTATGCTACATAATTCTATACATTTTACCTTTTTCTGCTTTCTAACTAGGCTGTCTTGTACTAACTCCCTCAAATACAAGCTAAACATAGCACAAACCCGGTGGTGGTACATAACAAAGTAAAATTAGTAAAGTACTTAAACAACTTCAGTAAAAAAAAAAAAAAAAGTCCTGGTTTAGACCTGCTTTGGTCCTGGTTTAGACCTGCTTTGGTCCTGGTTTAGTCCTGGTTTAGACCTGGTTTAGTCCTGGTTTAGACCTGGTTTAGACCTGGTTTAGTCCTGGTTTAGACCTGGTTTAGACCTGGTTTAGTCCTGGTTTAGGCCTGGTTCGTACAACATGTATTTAAAGGGTATACCCTGTATACCCTTTAAAAATGTTTATTTTAACACATTTTTAAATTGAGCAAAAAATTATACAAAGAAAAACGGCTAGGGAAAAAACCATTCAGTTTTTTCTGTTGAACAAAATTCAGCACAAATTTTTGATCAAACTCACTACTTTTGAAACCTTAAAACCTCAAAATTAATGAATTCTCTTACTTTTTACTCTTGAAGTACATTTTTAAACAGGTTCTATAATACTTTTACTTAAATTGATTTTTCATGTGATGCTTTTCTTGAGAATTTTTTTGCTCCGGTATCTCTATTTTTACTTAAGTAACAAAATCGAGTACTTCTTCCATCACTGCACAAACCTCGACCGGCCCTATGTGTCTAGACTCCCCCGTGAGCCAGTTCTTTCAAACACTCTACCTCTCCCCCTCTCTGCGTTTTCTAATGTTGGAGTTAGACAAATCCAGCCGTGTGATAACCCTGACACCGGGCGCAGACAGCTCCCGCCTCGGCAGCCCAGCGAGACCTCCCTACATTTGTTTAGACTTGTCAAAAACGCCGCAAACGTGAATACAAGTGCTTCTCCCAAGTCCTGCGTCCCAGGCCTGAGAAGGAGCCCGGTCGCTTTAAGGGTCGCTAACAGGAGCCAGCTGCTGTGTACATGTGAAGCCCAGACATGGATTGATTTCATCGGTCACAGTTTACACTATGGGGCTTCCGTATGGCGGACACGGGGCTGCCAGTCTGAGGAGGGGGTCGGGTGGTCTTTCACATCACATGGAGGAGAAGTGAGAAGGGAAATCTATCACGAGCCATTAATTATAATAGTAGCTCATATTAGTAGTAGCAGTAACTGTCAAAAGTAGTGTATACAGTGTGCCGAATGTTCAGTGACATGAGTCCAACCAGTGGAATAGAATTAAAAACGTACAATTTGTCTGTTCACTATAAACAATAATAACTATAAATACATAAATGTGTAGGATTAGTTCAGTCTTGTTTTTTTATATTATTAATTCCTGTGTCAGAACTAAAATAACTAGGGCTGTAAGTTTAACGTGTCAGTTAAATTAATTACACTGCAAATTAACATGTTATAAAAATGTACGCAATGAATTATGAGCGGCAATTCAATGTATGCGCATTATATATTTGACGTGTGGTGAGCAAATCGCTGCCAGGGCCTTTGAATGGCAAGTTTATCTATAAAAAGAACGAAGATGGGACGATCAACAAGAACGCATTGATTTGGAGCTTTTGTCAAAAAGAATTTTCTGATCACCGAAACTGCTCCAGCCTGACGGATCATTTGAACGATAAACACGTCCGGACAAGTTCCACCGTTACCAGTGATAGAGTGAGCGTGAGCGCACTTCAACAAACCACCAAACCACCAAACCACCAAACCACGCTCGCAGAATTTGGGAAACGATTGAGCAAAGAGACCACAGAAAAACTGACAAACTCAATCACAAAGTGGGTTCGTTTGTTTGCTCAATCGCTCACTCACAATCTCTCCCCCTCTCTCTCTCACACACTCTTAAAATGCGATTAATTAGATTAATTAATTAGATATACTCGACATAGGCTTAGTGTAAAAGCTTTAACATACTGAACTCTATAAAAGGGAGTGTGACTTCACCCGTAGTGTTCGGCTCCAGTCAAATGAAGCTCACAGAGGCTAGCAGTACATTTGGAGCCAAGTTCCATATTAGAAATTGGAATTGATTTAGGGACAAAATAGCTACATAAAAACACAGGATCATGTAGAGTGGGTTATTATGAACATTTTAAATCTAAATGAGGAGGCTGACAGCAGCAGCATGGAAAGTTGTGATGTTTTCACAATGGAGCAGGAAGTGCGGCAATGCTCACTTCCTGTTTTAAACGGCTAGCGGGTTAGCGATGTCCATTTATATACAGTATACAGTCTATGGGAATAATAGATGATGTTCTATAAGTAGAAACTTATAGAACATCAAAGATTGTCTCCATGGCGATATCATTGCTTTGTCTGTAATGTTTTACTGCATGATTTATAATAATAAATTAATTTTAAAAAAAAATTCATTAAGGGCATTTATATTTATTTGCTTTTAAGGTGCAAAAAGCCTTGAAAAGCAAAAACATTTTTAATTATTTCTGTTGAGCAGAAATCTGACTATTGCCGCTGTTATTTATTGACATTTTGATCTTGACATTTTATATTGATTTAGCAAAACCTCATGCTGTTACTGTATGTGTGCATACAAATGACATTAAATCGAACCTTGATGTCGCGTTTGTTTCATTCACACACACACACATCCTGCATACGTTGCTGAGTTCTTCTCTCAAACAAAAGACACTTCCACCTTGTGATGTCATGCGGTAATACAGGAAATGCTCCACTTTGCTTTTAAAATCCATGCAACTTTGCTAAAATCATTTGGATCATTTCAACCCTGATACTGCCAATCTGTACTGAATGAAATTTAAAAGGAAGCCATGAACTTGAAAACTGCTGCTTCGTGACATCACAAGGTGGAACAAAGCATTTTTGACCTTTGGAGATATAGACAGACTGATAACAACGGGTTATTAGTAAGGGTTTTTGGTAACAACATTCTAGCATGACTCAAAGCTCCCAAGAGTCAATTTTGCGTAATATAGAACCTTTAAAGTCATACTATGGAATTCCCCCATAGAGATAATCATTTCCAAACGTTTTGTAATACTACTTTAAACAAATCCCTATTTTAATCTTGTGAAGTTTCATGTGTTTTTGTGCCCAGTCTGTCATTTGTCTCCAAAAATGCTCGCTTCAGTTAAAAATTGAATCTTACCGTGGGAGGAACTCGTCTATCCACGCTTCCACCAGCACAATGTCTCTCTGGGCCGTAATCGACTATTTGTGTGAAGTGTTGAAAAGAGGAGAATAGGCCTCTGGAATACTTGGAATCTATGGAGACGTATTGCTTCAACACTGTCTATAGTCTGTCCTTGTGTGATTGTACAAACGCGTTTACACTGTGCGGTAGTAGTTTATTCATATTAGAAGCATGTGCGTTCAAGGAAGTCACGTACTGTATATGTGGCAATATTGAACTGGGCAGCTGCCAGAGAAATTCAGCTTTTTGTTCATATGCTTTCAACTTCGGAGCGCTATTCTATTCAAGTAATGAGGTTATTTAATTGCCCAAAATCTACGATATTTGTGTTTTTTTGCCAAGCTTTTTTTTTATAAGCGAAACTGTCCAATTATAAAGATATACTATATATCTACATCCAGCAGGAATGCAAAAAATATTCCAAAGTTGCATGTTCTTCCTGTGTTTTGAAGCGTCTCTTAAGGTCGAAATCAGACCGCTGTGTGCTGTCTGCATTTAATAGTATTTGATCCTCAGAATCAGGAAATGTTTGTTAGCATGCTATTGTTTGCTAGCATTACGGGGATGGCAAAACTCCACTCCAGCCTCTAAAAGTTGTGAAATGTGCATATGAACCTAGTCTGGTTAACACCTGACCATATCACAAGTGAGATATGGGTCTGGAAACTCGCTTCGAAAAATCCCGTAGCGGAGGTGTGGTTAGCGATTGCCAACGGCCGTTTATTGGGCATTATGAATGTCTATCATTGAGCGTATACGTAAGTCCATAGCCAATCATGTCAGTTGTCAGTTCAAACTACAAGCTTCCGTTTGTCATGTAGTACGCGTCACCGTCTTGCCACACCTCCCCCGCTCTCTGATTGGGGCCCTAAATCTGGGACTCTCGCTTGGACGAGTTTCCCAGGCCGCTTCCGTTCGTTTCGAACTGGAAGGCGGCCTGGGAATTCCCAGGCTACATATGAACCCACTGTGGTGAATAATTAGGATACTAGAAATACTGTATGTTTGGAAAGTAAGGAATACATTTGGACCACTGCAAAATAAACTAGGTCTATTTTTCATGTGTTTTAAGACAAAATTGCTTAAATCATAGACTGTATATATAAATGGACATAGCTAACCCGCTAGCCGCTGCGTTCCAAATAAGAAGTACCCTGGCTCCAGTTGACTTACACTGGAATATTGTGGCCCCTCTTTCTGTAACTGCTGAACTGAGCCTCATTATTTTGGTCTCAAAACGTTCATATTAACCTGCTCTACATGATCCTGTTTTTTTTATTTAGCTATTTTGTTAATAAATTCTATTCCTGACATGGAATGTCAGGAATATCTATCTACGTTCCTACCCTCCCCTATGGTCATGAGCTCTGGGTAATGACCGAAACGACAAGATCGCGGCCGAAATGAGTTTCCTCCGCAGATAGAGATAGGGTGAGGAGCTCAGACACACGGGAGGAGCTCGGAGTAGAGCCGCTGCTTCTCCACGTTGAGAGGAGTAGTTGAGGTGGCTCGGGCATCTGTTCCGGATGTTCCAGGCATGTCCCACCGAGAGGCCTTGGGTTTCCCCCGGAGGAGCTGGAGGAAGTGTCCGGGGTGATGGAAGTCTGGGAGTCCCTGCTTAGACTGCTTAGCCCCGGATAAGCGGAAGAAAATGGATGGATGGATGAATGACATGGAACGTGGCTCCAAATTTGCTCCAATAACATCCAGCATCGAGAACTTCATTTGACTGGAGCCCGACACTCTGGGTGACGGTCCCTTAGTCCAGCTCTTTATACAGGGGTAAACTGATTATGCTTTTCCCCAATAACTGAAACAATGGGGGTGCCAAGTGCCAGTGCCAAGGCACTGACCCCCATACTGTGGATTTTACAGTTAATTTGCTTTTTACATTTGCATTTGCTTTGGAACTGCTTCAGAACGCTGTCAGGTCCGCGTTCCCACTCTGCCTGGACGTGTTAATAATGTTTAGCATAACATCAGTGCTCTTTTGTTTTGATTTGTCTCTTGTCCGTTGCGTGTTGAGGCACAGTTTGGTATAATAGGCCCCAGGGCCGCAGTTACAGCCTTTACAGACTTCCTTGATCTATCACTTCTGGGATTAGGTTGTGATTCAGTCTTATTGGAATGTTTTCTTTACAAACATTTTCACAGCTTGGCCAATTCTAACTCTTTTTATCCTGTTTTATTTGCCCATCCTTGTCTTAGCCTATGCATTTTTATACTCCCCTGTTTCCTCTACTTCGTTATAGAGCCAAAATAAATGTAGTGCCCGGGGTTGTGAAGTAAAGTCCTGCAGTCAGCACAGAGTTGGACTGTGGTGGTGTAATGGTATGTGCTAGTGGGCCCGCCTGGGACTGAGCTACAGGGAGAGGGAGTGACAGAGTAAAGTGTGTGAATGAACAAGATGCCTGGAGTGAAGTGAATGAAATCTAAAATATTCAGAATATACAACTAGTCTAACACGAAGTATATAAGACGTCCTATAGACATTCATTGTATCAAATCATAGTGACTGCCAAAAGTTGTGGTTTATTTCTCACAGAGGATATATTGCTTTTACACAAATTATGTATTTCAGATTGTTGGTTGTAAATTGTGGCATGCATAAATCTGGTAATCATTATTGTTTAATTGATACTTTGCAGCTGATATCATCAACATTCTTTGAGGTTGTGAAGCTAACTGAAGCACCACTCTGTTAGAAGCTCTGTGGCTCAAGTTAGACGATGGGTACGTTCCATTACTCTGTCTTACCCCTTCCCCTTTATCTACGTCTTTGTCTTGCCCCTCGATACCGAGCTGAGAGGGCTCGGGGTACAAATGTTCCCCTAAGAAATGGGACACCACTCGATTACCATTTGCGTCATCATCCCTTGCCTCTACCTGGCTGCTACGTCTACAGAGGCGACAACAATTGACGCAAACAAACGTAAACAAATGTCAAGGATTATCAGGTACTCAGCTCGACAAAACAACTAGCTTGTTTATACATGAAACCGCAACAACAGTTCACTAAAAGTAATGTAGAACATAAGCATGATAATTATAAACCATTCTAAACTGTTAATGAATAATTACAACTGCTGAAAATACATTTATGAGACTCCTTGGCTGGTCGATGTGACGCTGCCATCCTGATCCCAAAACCTGCCTGAGCTTGTAGGCGTACCCCTTTGTTCCAAGTCTGGTCGAGAGCTTACTTCGTTTCAAGGGGTATGTAGCCCTCGGTGCTGGTCCTAGCCCTTGATCAAAATTAGAATCGAGACACCCCTTGCCCTCACATGAACGTGCAAAACCAAGGGGTTGGGGTAAGACGAAGGGGTAAGACGGAGAAATGGGACGCAGCCATAATCTGAGCTTTATTCTAACACAGTCTGACCAGAAAGAGCTGACTTGGTTTGAAGTAAAACAGGTAAGCTACGTTTTGACACCATGTTAACTAATGAATGTACCACCATTGAACATGCAGAGCAACCCCAGCGTGATGTAACTGCAAAGTTTTAACATTAAAGAGCTGTACCTGATTCTTACACACTAGGAATGTAAAAAACAGAACTAGTTCATTTTAAACTGTTTGATTGATCAAATCCTAATCATCAAATCCCATCCTAATTATTCACTGTGATATGTTTATAGACAGGTTTTTTTTTTTAAATCTTTTATTATTACAAGGTACATAGTAATGCTCACGACAACTAGCATGCCAACACAACAATGCGCTTTCTGGTTAACAGACAATTAAACACTGTTTTTAACTACATGCAGACAGCACACAGCAGTCTCAAGCTTTTACATTATGCTTATACTTGCAAGTTGTACATGAAAAGCCCATTCAGCTCCTTTAAATTATTTTAACTGCTCAGTGGGCACTCCACCGTCAACACTGAATTCATAGCTAAGAACAGTGTGTGTCTACAGTTTTCTAAAAAGAAAACTAAAGAAAAAGTGGAGAGAAATTATACTTAAATCTGCATGAGGCTAATTCTTCAGCTTGTTATATCTAATCAAGGTTGAGAACCAATATCCACATCGGCCAAAAAGTTCCGCCACTTATACCATAAACTACAGGGATAGAAGTTACCATTTCACTTAAAGAGATGAGAGTGCTTTTTTTTTTTTTTTTTTTTTTTAATGTTAATCTGTATGGGTTTCCTTCTAAAAGTTATGTGTGTTGACACTGGCTTACCTCTGACACTCTCAGCTGATCCCAGTTCGGCTCGCTTTCTGGAGCCCACGTAAGTAGGTCCGGTAACTTCCCTGGAACATGAAATAAAGCTTATTTTTCTTCTCAAAGCAAAACATTTGTCCGAAAGGTGATATACTTGCGTCCCAAACAGTTGTCCACGAAAAATCCAGCAGCGTATTTTCGCATTCGCTTACCTCATCTCGATTTGTATCACTGCACGCCCATTACTTACTATTAGCCTGTTAACCTTTAGCGGAAGTGAACGACGGATGCGGTCCGCCGTAAGGGGAAGTTTACGAGTGAACAGGCAGCTAACAGGAGCGCAGTGATGCGAATCAAGACGAGATATGCGAATGCGAAAATACGCTGCTGGATTTTTCGTGGACAACTGTTTGGGACGCAAATATATCACCTTTCGGACAAATGTTTTGTTTTGAGAAGAAAAACAAGCTTTATTTCATGTTTCAGGGAAGTTACCGGACCTACTTATGTGGGCTCCAGAAAGCGAACCGAACCGGGATCAGCTGAGAGTGTTAGAGGTAAGCCGGTGTCAACACACGTAACTTTTAGAAGGAAACCCATACAGATTAACATCAAATAAAATAAAAACTCACTATACCTTTAAAGTTCAAGACATGTCTTTTGCAGTAACTACTCTTAGCTAACATGGTTTCTTAAGTATCCTTCCATTTAAACCAAACAAGAAAGGAACAAGTTTAATCCTCGGCGCTCAAATTGCCTTCACAAATAGCATCCGGGAGTGTTTTGTGTTAGCAGTTTTTGAGTCTGAAACCATTACGGAGCTGAAGGGACATTTAGGGACTAACTCTGAGCCACCCCCCATAGCAGGGGCAGCAGACAGGCCTTGTTAAAAGTACAGACTTCCAAATCAATGCAATGGTTCCAGTGGTGCGTCTTGCTGACAGCCCCATACACGCTATTCAGACCCTTACAACAATCTGCAGACATAAACAAGGGCTAAAACACCTGAAAAGAAGATCGGAGGCTCTTTAACTCTCATTTAGGAGATTCACAAACTTTATTTTTGATTGAATGCGGTGTGTACAGGGGATGCTTGGTACAAAGAAAGAACACAGGTGTTTCCAAAATGGCCATGAGAGAGTTGAAGTTGTAATCTGAGGTTTTAGCTTCCTGTTTGGACTAATAGGGCAATGGAGGATTACAAGTTTGGTGTGGCCTAGAAATAAAATGCAAGTTTGTAAGTTGGGTAAAATTTGAAAATGGCTACTTCACATTGTTTAGTAAAATAGTGATTCGAAAAAGCCAGGAAATATCTTGGAAAAGGTAGATAGAAGAGAGTAGATTTTGAATAGAAAATAATTATGTGCATTTGAAAAGACAATCATCTTACACTCAATGCAATAATAGAGTTGACACCATTTTAAATTAGAAAAACAATTATAAGTTATGACAGTTATGACAGTAAATAAAAAGATATGTAATCTATAGTTTTTTTCTCTCGTTGAGACAAATAATTGTGTAGAGGTGCAATACCGTATCCCATGAGATGTAATCACTTTGTAATGTTACACGATATGGAATTAGACTTGTCTTTCTTACAGTTATTCCATTATTGCTTAAAATGTTGTGAAAAATATGCCTTTTTACTGTGAGTGGGGACGCCTCGCCGCAGATTTGACCCATAACTTGGCTTGGTGGAGTCTCCGGCTTGTCTCCAAGGAGATACATCAGGGTAATATCGTAATGGTGAACATTAGCGTAGAGACATAGAGACGGTTTAGAAATTTTACAGAGATCTTAATAAAACCGTTGATTTCTTCTTCTCTGATTTCGATTTCGTGAAGCTTTGGTCAGTCTCAAAGTGGAGAGTTTGAAAGAGTGGTTAGCTGATTGTGATTTTGTGTGTAATCTCCGTACCTCAGCTGTATTGATCGCCAGGTCTTAGCTGCAGCCGCCTCCCGATCATCCCTTCATCTTGTTGTTGTCTGAGGGCGCGAACAGGGGACAAAGTAGGAGAGGAGAGGAAGGTAAGACTCCAAAAACTATTCACACAGTCTGATTGTGAGATAGAATTGTGAGTTATGGCAGCATTGGAGTTTTATATTCACTTTTAACCATGAATTTCATCTAGTGGTTCTCAAATGCAGTCTTTTTTTGCATTTCAAGTAGGGTAGTCAAAAGTATTGAAAATCAGATACTATCGATTCTAAAACTAGTATCGAAATTAGATACTCATTTCAGCAGATTTTAGTTTTAGATTTCTCTAAAGCAGTCCCAGTGATCGTGTTTTAGAACAGGTTTGGTCTTGATCCTGGAGATGTGTAGTTAATAAAAATAATACTTCACTAGCAAGGACCACGCCATGACAATGAAATACAATAAAGATATATAATGATGGTGGGTAGATGTGATGGCTGGGGGGAGACTCAGGGTGGGGGCTGAAGGATGGACGAGAGACACGGAGTGGGAGTGGGTCGAGAGAGCTGATGTGGACGGTGTTGTCGGAATGTATAAATAGGGCTTCTGGGTAATTGAAGGCGTGGTTGAGATGAGCTGTGGTTAGCTGGAGAGGAGGTTGAGGCGTGGTCCAGCTCCTGAAGTTAATCATATTAACTCCATATCAAACCGCCACCTGCTTGTCTCCATGGAAATGTTACTGCTTTGTCTAGAATGTTCCACAGTGCAGATCGGACCTGGGCACAAAGGGCCGGTGTGGCTGCAGGTTTTCTTTCCAACCAAGCAGCAGCACGCCAAACTTGACTAATTTCATTTCATTGATCTCAGTCTTCAGACAGTTGAAGGTGTGCTCTTACTTGGTTGGAACAAAAACATGCAGCCACACCGGCCCTTTGTGGAACAGAATGCCCAGGTCTGGTGTAGATTATACCTCTATCACAAGAGAGACAAGTAGGTTACAGCACTGCACTACATTACAATTCAGATCTGTTGAGAGTCGCCCCTATTAGAAGAAGGAATTAATGTGGGCAAGAGAAACACCCGTAATGAATAAATGCTATGGATGAATTTAATGTCATGCCATGGAACATTCCAAGTAAACCAATAAGAACTCTATGAACTTTAACCATCACTACTAAACCTGGACCACTGAAACCAACACAAGCCATTTTTGATTCATTTTCTAGGTCTTATTATGTTTCCATATTTTGCACTTGTTATTTAGCTACTCATTTTTACTTAGAAATGTCATCATGTTGTTATATCAGCGCTAAATATACACACAGTACATGTCACAAGAATAACAATTACCAAGTACAAACACTGACACTCTGACACTCTAAATAAACTGTTGCTTTATTCTTTTTCATGCAAATCGTTTTGAGTTGAAAGCCTAATCAAGCTAATTTTCCTAATCCTGACTAACCCCAATCATGTTCAGAAGAGAATTGTGTCCATCCTCACCTTGTCTCTCTGCCTCCAGCAAGGTCTTCCAAGGTGGTTCAGATTTTGGATTCACCCACTGCACATGTTTGCTCGTTCAATTAGTCCATTCTAGTCGGAGCCTTTCATAGCCCCCCTCCGTCATTCTTTTAACCCCCCCTCCCTCTGCATGCAGTTGTTTACCCATCACACAGAGGTCAGGCTAATCTCATGGAGTCGTGGGCTCGCTCTGGTGAAGCTTGGACTCTCCTTCACATGACAATCTTGATGTGTTTCTGGGCGATAACTAACATTTGGCCGCATGGGTGACTTTTAACTCGCTCCAGAAATCGAGAGAGAAAGAGAGGGAGAGAAAAGTGGGAGAGAGTGAAAGAGAGAGTGGAGGGAAGGGGGGTAGCAGGAAGAGAAGAAAGGGAGAGGGAAGAGAGAGAGACAGCAGGTGGTCTTGGAGAAGGCTTTTGTAGCCTCTGGACATAGTGGTCTGACTGTGTCACAGATGAATTAGCCATTACATGCTAACGACGTCACTATACCATGAACATGTGCACACAGAGGGGAAGTGCTGCACACTGAAGGGATTTGTAAATGACTCATGTTCACAAGAATCACTTATACTATTGCTGTACAAACTTTTTCATCAATGGCTGCATATGACGTATGTAAGTAAATAAGTCTTTATTTATAGAGCACTTTTCATACAATAAATGCAACAAAAGTGCTTTACAGTGATAAAAAAAAACATGAACAGAATGGATGCAGATACAATCAATAACAATAGTCACATACACATACGACATATACAGTGGAATGGTTTTACATGAGGTGTCTATGAAAAAACAAACAGAGGAGGGCCAATCGAGGGCCGTAGCCTAATGATACAGTGAATAATTGAAACATGTGCATTTATAACAGGTTAGAATGGACCACCAGACTTTTATTCATGCTTAGATCCTCAATAGGACCCTCTAAAATGTGTAATGTTAGCTTTATCAACTAAGAAAACTGCAGTTAAAAAGTACTGCTTAAAGGGATATGCCACCCCCAGGTCAAATTTGGGCATCTCCCCACAGTCCAGAGACTAAAATAAGTGGTGGAAAGCGTTTTCCTGCTCACCCAGCCATTGTCCGAGTCTGTCGCCACTGACCGCCGCGGTATCTGCTGCTCCTCCGCCTTAGACTGGAGTCTAACGTCGCCAGAGAAAGATTTCGGCCAAAAGGAATTAATTTGCTCGATGCGTTTCCCAATTACTTTCTGTGTAGTGCGCATTCATATCGAGTGCAAATAAATGTGCAAATCAACACGGAGAGCTTGACTTGGTCATTTTGGGTGGGAACTATTTTCCAGTGCGGAAGAATAAAGCTGAATCACGCACCACGTTGTGCAACAGGGGAACTCCCTTCCTGGTGCGTAACAGGGATTCCCCTGGCAGCGTGCTGCGTGATTCGGCTTTATTCTTCCGCACTGGAAAATAGTTCCCACCCAAAATGACCAAGTCAAGCTCTCCGTGTTGATTTGCACATTTATTTGCACTCGATATGAATGCGCACTACACAGAAAGTAATTGGGAAACGCATCGAGCAAATTAATTCCTTTTGGCCGAAATCTTTCTCTGGCGACGTTAGACTCCAGTCTAAGGCGGAGGAGCAGCAGATACCGCGGCGGTCAGTGGCGACAGACTCGGACAATGGCTGGGTGAGCAGGAAAACGCTTTCCACCACTTATTTTAGTCTCTGGACTGTGGGGAGATGCCCAAATTTGACCTGGGGGTGGCATATCCCTTTAAGGTAGTCCAATAGAAGCCTGAGAGAAATTGTCCAGAGGGCCACATGCCTGACTTAAAACACCACACCACCTTGTGATGTCATGTAGTAATACAGGAAATGCTCCTCTGTGTATTTAAATGCCATACACCTTCACTAGAATCATTTGCATAATTTCAGCCCCAGAATTGTCAATCTCAACTAAAGATAAAAGGAGCTGTTAACATGAAAACTACCGCCTCATGACATCACAAGGTGGAACAAAGCATTTCGAGCTTTGGAGATGTAGACAAATTAATAATGCAGGATTACTCAAACATGTGTGAATGAAACAAAACACAATTCCAGGTATGTTTTTGAGGAGGTAACAACATTATAACATACCTTAAAGCTTTCAAGAGTCAAATTTGCGTAATATAGGACCTTTTAAAAGAAATAATGATGGGATTTATTGTCCAATTTCAACAATTGTTCAAGCAAATTTTATTTAGAAGAACTGTTTATTAATTATACACATTTATTAATACAAGCTTGTGGTGAAAAAGTTACTAAGAAAATAGACATTGTGCCACTTTTAGGAAATTTTATTTTCACCCATGGTCTGAAACAGTCACTTTGTAAAAATAACAAAAAACAAATTCCTGAAATAAACATTCTACACCACGTTGACACATCTCTCTTTTCAAACTGTCAGTGAACGCCACAAAAGCCTTTCTTCTCCACACACAAAAGAGCTCAACTTGAATTGCCCTGCTGTGGTTTGATTATTCCAAATTAACCCCTAATACCCCATAATGACTGCAAATGGCCCATGCATGCTCATTTACAAATGGGTTCACGCACCATATTCTGACTCTGACGCAAACTTGGCTTTTGGCAGCGACGTGAAGATGTGCTTTGAAACGAAAAGGTCACATTGTCCGTGTTTAAAAAAAAAAAAATTATGTTTAGGGATTCTGCACATGTCTGACCGCTTGTGAACGACTTTTATACCGCAATGCTATTTTATTTGTTTTTTCCAAGGCTTTACAGGGATAGTACATGTGAGTGTTCAGTGGTGGAAGGTAATGACGTAAATGTAGCAAAGTACTGTACTTAAAGGTGTGCAACTTTTCTAGTGGAGGGTCCGTCACCTTCTTGTTTCTATGGATATGTCATTTTTCTGCCTGGAATGTTCCACAGTAAGACAGTAAACAGATCTACCTTACATTTCTTCAATTACAGGTGGTTTTAAAGCTCAAAAATACCTAGAAAAACAGGCATTCTGACTTGTCTCTCCACAGATCTAACCTGTAACTTGGTTTGGTTTGGTCTCCATGGTGATAGAAAGGTTTAATGCCATACCGTGAAACATTCCAGACAAGTTCAAGTTCAAGTTCAAAGTCAGCTTTATTGTCAATTCTGCCATATGTGTTCAACATACAGTGAATCGAAATTTTGTTTCTCTCTGGCCAGGTAGTGCAAAAAGACAGTGTACAAAATACAATATGAAGACAAAACACAACAAAAAACTATCTAAGACAGAGATCTAAGTTAAAACTAAAGTCTACGGTCTAAAATCTTAAAACAGTGCAACATAATAAATAAACTATACTATATACAGATTTCCAAAGTGTGCAGTGTGCATCAAAAATGTGCAATGGAAGATACAGCAGTGACTTGGTCATGTGCAGTAGAATGTGCATAGGAGTTAAGATAAAATAAAAATAATGTGCAACAGTAGTAATTCTAGTGCAGTAACAGGAGTAAACAACAGTACTAAAATTCCAGTAGTAGTAGTAAAATTCCAGTAGTCAATGTGCAATAACAGTAGTATGCAATAACAGTAGCAAAGCAGTAACATCTCTATAGAGAAAAGCATTTGAAGGACCCTCAACCAAAAAAGTTACACAATGCATCTTTAAGTATGCATTTTACTTAAGAAGATTTTATAGTGGATACTTTTACTTCCTATAACTGCTAGCCTTGTGAGCTTCATTTGACTGGAGCCGAACGCATTAGGTGACATCACACGCCCTCAGTCCACTTCTTTATACAGTTTATGTACACTCAACAAAAATATAAACGCAACACTTTTGTTTTTGCTCCCATTTTTCATGAGATGGACTTAAAGATCTAAAATTCATTCCAGATACACAATATTACCATTTCTCTCAAACATTGTTCACAAATCTGTCTAAATGTGTGATAGTGAGCACTTCTGCTTTGCTGAGATAATCCATCCCACCTCACAGGTGTGCCACATCAAGATGCTGATCTGACATCATGATTAGTGCACAGGTGTACCTTATACTGCCCACAATAAAAGGCCACTCTGAAATGTGCAGTTTTGTCTCACAGCAAAATGCCACAGATGTCACAAGCATTGAGGGAGCGTGCAGTTGGCATGCTGACAGCAGGAATGTCAACCAGATCTGTTGCTCGTTTCAGAGAATATGGCAGTACATCCAACCAGCCTCACAACCGCAGACCACGTGTAACCACACCAGCCCAGGACCTCCACATCCAGCAGGTTCACCTCCAAGATCGTCTGAGACCAGCCACTCGGACAGCTGCTGAAACAATTGGTTTGCATAACCAAACAATTTCTGCACAAACTGTCAGAAACCGTCTCAGGGAAGCTCAACTGCATGCTCGTCGTCCTCATCGGGGTCTTAACCTGACTCCAGATCGTCGCCGTAACAGACTTGAGTGGGCAAATGCTCACATTCGATGGCGTCTGGCACGTTGGAGAGGTGTTCTCTTCACAGATGAATCTCGGTTTACATTGTTCAGGGCAGATGGCAGACAACGTGTGTGGCGTTGTGTGGGTGAGCACTTTGCTGATGTCAATGTTGTGGATCGAGTGGCCCATGGTGGTGGTGGGGTTATGGTATGGGCAGGCATCTGTTATGGATGAAGAACACAGGTGCATTTTATTGATGGCATTTTGAATGCACAGAGATACCGTGATGAGATCCTGAGGCCCATTGTTGTGCCATACATCCATGAACATCACCTCATGTTTCAGCAAGATAATGCATGGCCCCATGTTGCAAGGATCTGAAACACAATTCCTGGAAGCTGAAAATGTCCCAGTTCTTGCATGGCAAGCATACTCACCGGACATGTCACCCATTGAGCATGTTTGGGATGTGCTTGACCGGCGTCTACGACAGCGTGTACCAGCTCCCACTAATATCCAGAAACTTCGCACAGCCATTGAAGAGGAGTGCACCAACATTCCACAGGCCACAATTGACAATCTGATAAACTCTATGTGAAGAAGATGTGTTGCACTGCATGAGGCAAATGGTGGTCACACCAGATACTGACTGGTTCTGACTGGTTCTGAGTCCCCAGACCCCCAATAAAGAAAAAAAAAAATAAATAAAAATGCACATTTCAGGGTGACCTTTTATTGTGGGCAGTATAAGGCACACCTGTGCACTAATCATGATGTCAGATCAGCATCTTGATGCGGCGCACCTGTGAGGTGGGATGGATTGTCTCAGCAAAGCAGAAGTGCTCACTATCACACATTTAGACAGATTTGTGAAAAATGTTTGAGAGAAATGGTAATATTGTGTATCTGGAATGAATTTTAGATCTTTAAGTCCATCTCATGAAAAATGGGAGCAAAAACAAAAGTGTTGTGTTTATATTTTTGTTGAGTGTATATACAGCTTTGGAAAAAAATGAGAGACCACTGCAAAATTATATTTTTTTTCTGATTTTACTACTTATAGGTATGTGTTTGGGACAACATTTCCCCCAAATTCCAAAAAAAAAAAATTATTGTATTAAAAATATTATTGAGCATTTATTTGCTGAAAATGACAAATGGTCAAAAAAAAAGAAGATACATGTTTTCCGACCTCAAACAATGCAAAGAAACAAGATCAAATTCATTTTAAAACAACATAATACTAATGTTTACACTTAAGAAGAGTTCAGAAATCAATATTTGGTGCAATAACCCTTATTTTTAATTACAGCTTTCATGCGTCTTGGCATGCTCTCCACAAGTCTTTCACATTGTTCTTGGGTGACTTTATTCCACTCCTGGTGCAAGAACTGAAGTAGCTCAGCTTTGTGTTTGTGTTGGAATTCCACAGACGCTGGAATGGAATGGCTGTAATACATGTAGAGATGCTGATTTCAGAAAAAAATGCAGTGGTCTCTTTTTTTTTTCCCAGAGCTGTAAGTCTGAAAAAGGCTTTGAGAACAGAAGTCTGAATGAATGATAAATTTCACCTACATCAAAAGTAGTTTTATTGTTATTTTTCCAAAGCTCCATTCCTCCTTCATTTTCCCACAGAGGTCTGGTAGAACGTCTGGTTGATGTTGTTTGGAGATAAGGATGGTGTCTGCTCAGAGCCCTGCACATTCCTTGTGTTAGCTTTGTCCAGTGTGATGGACGGTGGGCTTTACACCACTGAGCTCCTGACCCCAACACGGGTAAATACGAGCGGGTATTTCACACACTATGAGGACTCAAATCTATATACATGCAGTAAATAGAATAGAATATATATTTTTACTGTCACTATTCATATGTACAATTTACATTATACATATTCACAATGAGATTGAAAGCATTTCACTTCAGTGCAGACATTTAATTACGATATACAGTATATACAACACAGCAGGATATACAACACATTATAGAAAAAAAAATGTGCAAAAAGATTAAAATAAAATAGAGCAAAAAAGAAGAAATTCTTTTTTCGTCCTCTAGAGCTGTTACCAGGTTATTTCAAGTCTTGCTCATGTATTGCAGTAGGGGTGACACATACAGCCATATATACAAATAGGGACCTGCCTCCTTATGAGGACAAAAATCAGGTCCCCATGTGATAAATCTTTTATTATTAGATCAGCAATGTGGTTTAAAGTTCAGATAAGGATCTCACTTTCCTTAAGCAATCTGGGAATCCTAATTATTCACTACAATAAGTTTATAAGCGCCTTTCACAACATCAAGTTTATAAGAGCCTTTCACAACTCTGCTTCATCAAAGCAGAGTTTTGCATGCTATGTGCTCATGCTAAAATACTTCCATGATTTTGAGACAAGAATAGTCTTTATAATAAGATGCAGACATCACACAGGGATCATATTTTACCTCAAGAGCTGCTTATACCATATACAGCTCTGGAAAATAACTGCATTTTTTTCTGAAATCAGCATCTCTACATGTATTACAGCCATTCCATTCCAGCGTCTGTTGAATTCCAACACAAACACAAAGCTGAGATACTTCAGTTCTTGCACCAGGACAAGGTCAATGTGAAAGACTTGTGGAGAGCATGCCAAGATGCATCTTCTTCCGCTTTTCCATTTCTGGGTCGTGGGGACAGGAGTCCAAGCAGATCTGCTGCCCAGAACACAATGCACCAGCCCCTATGAATCCTCCCACGGGAGGACGGCCCACGACACAACAGGCCTTGATGTATCTTCTGCCATGGGGGCTACCAGTGTCCACAGACACTGGGGGCGAGGTGGGGTTAAGTGTCTTGCCCAAGGACACAACGGCAGCACTCATCTGTGGGAGCTGGGATCACCCAGGGTCAACCTGTCAAGAGTGGGATTCGAACCGCCTGGACCAGTAGACAAACACTCTACCAACTGAGCTACTGCCGCCCCCGCATGAAAGCTGTGATTAAAAATAAGGGTTATTCCACCAAATATTGATTTCTGAACTCTTCTTAAGTGTAAACATTAGTATTATGTTGTTTTAAAATGAATTTGATCTTTTTTCTTTGCATTGTTTGACGTCTGAAAGCATTGTATCTTTTTGTCATTTTCTGCAAATAAATGCTCTAAACGATAATATTTTATTTGGAATTTGGGAGAAATGTTGTCAGTAGTTTATAAACTCAAACAAAAATGTTCCTTTTGCCCAAACGTATACCTATAAGTAGTAAAATCAGAAAAACTGATAATTTTGCAGTGGTCTTTTATTTTTTTTCCAGAGCTGTATCTGTAATGGGGAAAGACAACTTTTATGCAGATACATGTGAAAAATGAAGTAGAGGTTAGGATTTAGTTAGAAGTGACAATTGGTAAAGGTCAGGATCAGGCTCCAGGAAATGAATGCAAGTCAATGTAATGTCCCCAAAAAGCCTGGAACCCCAACATATATGTGTGGATGTGTACATGTGTGTAAATGAGCACACGCACCATTAGCGCTGAGACTGCACAGAAGAGATTTGAGCTGCTCCAGACACCAACTGTCCCAAGAATCAAAATATTTTATGATTTTTGTTTTTTCTTTCTAGTCCAAACCAGTTCAGAGAGATAGAAGTGGACAATGTATAGTCTTCTGTCCCAAGGTAGTATATATATATATGTATAAGATATGTACAATTTGAATATAAAGTATTGACAAAATGACAAAAAGATTCCAAATATTTGACAAAAAAAAACAAAACAAAAAAAACAGAAACTTGACGTATAATTGTTCAAAATGTCATGTGTAACCATGAGTTCTTCTCTCAAACAGGAAAACACTCAAACTTCATACACCTTCACTGGCATTATTGAGATTATTTCAGTTTAAGAATTTCTAATCTCTACTAAATATAGGGATAAAGTAGCTGTTAAACAAAAACTAAACAAAAACTACCTCTTCATGACATCACAAGGTGGAACAGAGCATTTCAGCTTTGGAGATGTAGACAGACTAATAATAAAAGATTACTCAAACAAGTATGAATGAAACAAAAGATGACTTTTTTTGGGGGGGGGGGGGGTTACAGCATTATAACATGGCTTAAAGTTCTTAATTTTGTGTAATAAAGGACCTTTAATGTTTGTTGTTATCAAGAGAATAAATAAAAAAAAAAAAAACATTATTTTTGCCAGTAATACCCTCCCCTAAACAGATTTTTAAAGACTTCTCTCTCAGTTTTGGAGGCAGAATTAAAATTCTTTGCTCAGGCTTGGTTACCTTGGCCGTCACACTACAACGTCGTGAGCACAGAGGCATCAATAGTTAATTTACTGATAACTGATAAGTTTACAGTAGATCTTTTTCTTCTCGTGTAGAACCACCTGGAATAGATTAATAATGTTTTTGCCCAAGATGTGTTCAATCCATTTTGTCCTGTCTGTGCAGGTGTAGAAAACTCTCAGTACTTTTCAGTTTGAGGGAGTGTTGTGTGGAGTGACGTACTGGGGCCATTCTGATTGTTTGTGTAGCTGGAAATTTCTCATAAACTTATATAGGCAAATTCCAGTAATTCCAATTTTGTTACAGAGCAGCCGTAATGTTAACAGGGCCAAATCTTGTCTAAATTACACAGTAGTTATGATTAGACTTATAAAAACAACTCTTAAAGGTACACTGCGTAACATTTCACCTGATGTCTCCATGGAAATGTTATTGCTTTTAATGATAACGTTGGCTGAACAGACATCACTACAATTAAAACCGCAACAACAGTTCACTAAAAGTAACGTAGAACATAAGTGTCATAATTGTAAACCATGCTAAACTGTTAATCGATCATTCTAACTGCTGAAAATACATTTATGAGACTCCTTGGCTGGTCGATGTGATGCTGCCATCCTGATCCCAAAACCTGCCTGAGCTTGTAGGTGTACCCCTTCGTTTGAAGTCTGGTCGAGAGCTTACTTCGTTTCAAGAGGTATGTAGCCCTTGATCGTGGCTCTAGCCCTTGATCAAAATTAGAATCAGGACACCCCTTGCCCTCACATGAACGTGCAAAACCAAGGGGTAGGGGTAAGACGAAGGGGTAAGACAGAGAAATGGTACGCAGCCTAAACCTATCTATCATCAGGGAGACAAGCAGGTTACAGCACTACGCTACATTACAGTTCAGATCTGTGGAAAGGAATGATTGTATTTTTAAGCAACAGAAACACCCATAATGAATGCTAGATGGAAATATTTAATGGAGCCTCCACCAGAAAAGTTGCGCAGTGCACCTCTAACTATGATAAAATATATATATATATATATACTCAACAAAAATATAAATGCAACACTTTTGTTTTTTCTCTAATTTTTCCTGAGATGGACCCAACGATCCAAAATTCACTCCAGATACACAACACTACCATTTCTCTCAAACATTGTTCACAAATCTGTCCAAATGTGTGACAGCGAGCACCTCTGCCCCGCCGAGACAATCCACCCCACCTCACAGGTGCGCCACATCAAGATGCCGATCCGACATCATGACCAGTGCACAGGTGCGCCCCAGACTGCCCACAATAAAAGGCCACCCTGAAATGTGCATTTTTTTTTTTTTGCTTTATTGGGGGTCTGGGGACTCAGAACCAGTCAGTATCTGGTGTGACCACCATTTGCCTCCTGCAGTGCAACACATCTTCTTCACATAGTTTATCAGATTGTCAATTGTGGCCTGTGGAATGTTGGTCCACTCCTCTTCAATGGCTGTGCGAAGTTGCTGGATATTAGTGGGAGCTGGTACACGCTGTCGTATACGCCGGTCAAGCACATCCCAAACATGCTCAATGGGTGACATGTCCGGTGAGTATGCTGGCCATGCAAGAACTGGGACATTTTCAGCTTCCAAGAATTGTGTACAGATCCTTGCAACATGGGGCCGTGCATTATCTTGCTGAAACATGAGGTGATGTTCATGGATGTATGGCACAACAATGGGCCTCAGGATCTCATCACGGTATCTCTGTGCATTCAAAATGCCATCAATAAAATGCACCTGTGTTCTTCGTCCATAACAGCCTTTGAAGAGGAGTGGACCAACATTCCACAGGCCACAATTGACAATCTGATAAACTCTATGTGAAGAAGATGTGTTGCACTGCATGAGGCAAATGGTGGTCACACCAGATACTGACTGTTTCTGAGTCCCCAGACCCCAATAAAGCAAAAAAAAAAAATGCACATTTCGGGGTGGCCTTTTATTGTGGGCAGTCTGGGGCGCACCTGTGCACTGGTCATGATGTCGGATCAGCATCTTGATGTGGCGCACCTGTGAGGTGGGGTGGATTGTCTCGGCGGGGCAGAGGTGCTCGCTGTCACACATTTGGACAGATTTGTGAACAATGTTTGAGAGAAATGGTAGTGTTGTATATCTGGAGTGAATTTTGGATCTTTGGGTCCATCTCAGGAAAAATGGGAGCAAAAACAAAAGTGTTGCGTTTATATTTTTGTTGAGTGTATATATGTATTTTGCACTTTAACTTAAACAACCAGTGGGAATTAGTAATAAGTATTCTCTTCTAAGAACCCAAACCCATTAGTCGACTCCGACTTTAGGACAGGGCTTTTGCAGGGAGCATGTTAAACACACTTATAAATCTGCCACAGTCTGATCTGGTACATTCTTATGGAGCCTAAACAGATTTTCAGAGCAGCCTCATGTTTCCACTGTGCCAGAAGCACTCGGGTTATGGGAGCAGAGGCACCAACACGCACTTTGTCTTTCTTTATACGTCTGGACTCAAATATAAAGATGGACAGACAGATATGGAGACTGCTATTATAAAAGTTTTCCAGAGTTTTCTATTGCTGTAAAACAAAACTAACTTGGTCTAGATTCTGAAGTTTTGGGGTTATTTTCCATGTTGGAGCTCCATCTACTATATATCTTTTAACTTTTCTCTAGCCAAACACAATATATTCAGTACTGACAAGTGAAGGAGACCAGGGATTCTAAACCTGATTGTAGAAATTAAATTACTACTTCTTAAAGTGTTCATCTGTAATTACGCTGGTTGACCTTGGGAGGCTGCATTCTCACATATCACCACTAGATGCTACCTACATTACTGCTGTCTGATAGTGATTTAGTCTAATAGAAGAAGAGCAGAGAACACAGGTGAGGGGAGGAGGAGGAAGAACTGGTTTCACATCTACTCCTCAAAAATATATAGACATATACACTTTTATAAATAATAATAAACTTAAATAATAAATAAACTAAAAATAAATAAACTTTAAATAAATAGACAAATAAACTTGCATTGTCTGTGGGGGATGGAGCATACCTGTATATTTGAACAAATGTGGATACCTTTTTAAATGTTTTGACCTTTAGATTTTTTTAATACCTACACATTATTATTATTATTATTATTATTTATTTATTTATTTTTTTTTATTTTATTTTATTTTATTTTATTTTATTTTATTTTATTTTATTGTATTTTATTTTATTTTATTATTATATCTATTTGTGTATTTATTTAAAATAAGAATTTAAAAAAATAATAAAAGGTTTTTTAACATTCTCATACATGGGCCAGTCACAGTACGCTGCCTGAATATTGTAGTTTTACATGGAGTTGCAGTGGAGCGATAATGTAAAAACACAACATAGGATTAAAACAGCTTTGTGTTTAAAAAAAACCAAACAAACAAAAAAAAAAACTTCCAGATGGTTGCTTTAACTCGTATCATTTTATAGGCTCGCAATCATGGGGTACTCCATATGGCTTGTTTTTTTTCCATTCCTTTGTTTGCCATTTTACCACAATATTTATGAATTACCAAAAATTTCAGACTGAAGTTAATGATATAATAATAATAAATGATAAATAATAATAAATAATAAATATAATAAATAATATAAGATCGCTTTTGTTGTTTTGTCCATTATATTGCCTTACAATCTACAGCTTACTGTAAATATGATGCCAGATTTTACAGGTCTGTTAGCATTTTTTATAATGAACTTCTCCGAGTTATTTTAGCAGCCCAAATCCGCGGGAGACTCCACTGGAATATAACGACCCAAAGAGCAGCTCATTTCATTAACTTTTATACAAATGTCTGGACATTAAAAAGTAATCAAGTACAAGTCATTATTCCCCATTTTCACATATTATCTGCACCACATCTGACATTAAGATCGCCCTAATCATTTCTGAAGTGAAAATTTTCCTTGTAAATCAGGCTAATCTTTCACAATGTGGCATTATTTGTTCACATTATACTGTTGTTATTACGATTATAGATTATGATTGCTTATTTTTACAATGCGGGGAATGTGCTTTATTAAAACGTGTCTCTAAAGTCACATTATTATTGAGTTATTTTTAGCTTTATTGTATTGTTTCGTACTGGGTTTGAAAGCTCGTTGGAAGATCTACTTTTTGTGCCATTTACTGTGCTGATGGCGTAGGGAGCAGCGGGTGTGTTACGATATGCATCTCCATGTTTGTGTGCGTGATTATCGATTTATGAGTCCCTTTTTCTTCCTGGTCTGGTCTTTCTTTTGTTCCCCGTTGTGAGTTTTGAGCAGAGCAGGGGCGTTTGTCATCTTTACGGCGAGCTTTAGTGCCGTACAGGCTCCTAGTAAATATATATTCCAAAGGCTGATGGAGTGCATGTGGATCAGAGGGTCTGGCTCACACAGGGTTTAGAGAAGGGGCAGGAGCGGGGCATTTAGCTTCTCTGTGAGGTTAAAGTCTTATCTCACGGGTTTAAAGGTGCATTGTGTAACTTTCCTGGTGGAGGGTCCATCAAATGCTTTTCTCCAGGGAGACATTATTGCTTTGTCTGGAATGTTTCACAGACAGAATGCCTGTTCCTCTTTTTTGGACTCGATCTGCTTCCGAAATAAAAGTGGCTAAATCTCATTTATATTGATAAGATGAACTGAAAATCAATTGATAACTGTGCTGGTTAGCTAATGTATTTAGGCATTTTTGCTTTATTTATATTTTGAAAATATTTACCTTGCACTTCTTTATCCGTCAAGAAATAAACAAGAAATATCTTAAGACATCAGGTGATTGAATATCTTATGAAAAACAAGCTAAAGTATCACATGTGTTACAACAATAATGTGGAGCCCAACTTTTGTCCCGATCTCCAACTTTGCAACCAAAGTAATGGTGGTTTGCCTTTTTAACCACTGCAGTTATGTTGCGCTTTTGTGAAGCAAACGTCACTTCACCACAAACGTAACAGAAGTTATGTGGGTTGTTCACACAATTTCGAGGCATCTCTCTTACGTGAAATAAAAAAATATTTAATGTTAAAGCTCTAGACATATTAAAATGAATGTATTGGAATGGGCAGACAGGCTTTCAGATAGAAGCGGTTGCTTGTGGACACACTGTACCTTCTGATAAACTACTATTTTTGCCTTATTTTGCATAAATTTCCTATTTTGACCCAATACTATATCTTGGAAACTAGCCAATCAGCACTTCTGACTTACTTTTTCTTTATTAGTGACCTAAACCAAGAAAAAATTCACTACTTTTGTTCCGGAAGCATTTTGCTTGTAGAGCAGTGTTATGTAATGAATGTAAGGTAGAGCTGTTTAATAATGTCGTACTGTGGAATATTCCAGGCAGAGCAATGGCATATTCATAGAAACAAGCAGGTGACGGACTGCCAACCAAAAACTTACATAGTGCTCCTTTAAAGTAAAATATTCATGTGATGTTTTTTTTAATCCTTACAAGCGCCTCTAGCCTACTTAATTACTTAATATTGTTTGTTATCTGTCCGTCCGTCCGTTTCAGCTTTACGCTATCTAAAATGAACTACAGTATTTGTGTTAACGCGGCCATTCTTTGGACTTTTACCCTTTCAAAAGACGGTAGATGCATTTTTTTTTTCAAAGTTTTTATTTCAAACTGAAATGAAGTTTGTCAAAATATGTAATAAACAGCATCAACAAATAAAACAATTGTATTCTAGGTACATGTTATGGGCCCACCAACATAATAACAAATTACATAGTCTAAATGTGCTCTATTGCTGCCAAAGTCTGTGAAAGATAGAATTTAACAAACAAATTGCCATTCTGTTGAAAAATTCTCAACACTGTATCAAAAATGAAACTGATAATCTGTAATCACTTGGGGGTTTTGTGTCTTTTGGCCAAATTTGAAATTACTTTGATGAAAACTGTCGAAAGAGTTTGATGTTGCGTGCTTTTGTCATATTCTGACAACTATTTATCATCTATTTTTCATCTTTCTATGTAGATTTTTTCCAACTTGACTCCCATTGGCTCCAAGAAAATCGATTTATGAGGTGGCGCTATTGAACCACCTTTCTTTATTTTTTCTCTCACGATCTTCAGTCTCTCGGGTTCAAATTTTTGATAGCGGCCACTGGTGTGTTTGGTCTTGTTTTCTTGGACTCCTGACATGATTTTATTTAGTCCTAATAAGCTCAGAAAGTCAAGTTTTATAACAGAACAACTAAGTAAAATAACATCTTACACACGAAACTAGATCTATAATAATCCACTATCTCTCCATTCTGTGTTTGACAAAGCTCATCCCTGCACACTATCCCAAAATCTGGCCTTTAAAACTTATCCCATCACAAATGCGTTCTGTGGTCTACCCCCTCCCTCCGGGGCTGTTGTTATCCGTCAGTCTGTGTTTAGGCCGTCTCAGATCTGCAGCTCCACGTCTTTGAACTGGGATGAGGGAAAACATGGTGAGTACAGGCCTCGCTCCACAAAACTGCAGAGGGCCTTTCCCACATGCTACGCAAAGATCAAAATCATTCTAGACCTGTTCTATGTGAAGACATCTGCCAGAGTAGCTCACTATAAAACACTATTATGATGTAACTTAGCAACGCGAAAGCATTAAAGGGTCCATATTACGCTATTTTCTTATCTATGCTATACCGTTGTTTCCTTGTCAAAAATTGTAGAGTTGTGTTTTGTTTCATTCACTCTGGAGATGTAGACAAGAGTCAATTTTGTATAATATAAAAAGTTCAAAGTTCAGCTTTATTGTCAAAAACCATATGTATAGGTTGCACACAGGATTTGAAATTGCAGTGCTCCCTAGGCACCATGACTAAAACATCACATATACCCGTAGCCAAAGTACAAAACAATAAACACAATGACTAAAACATCACATATACGCGTAGCTGAAGTACAAGACAATAAACACAATGGCAAAGACATCACATACGTGTAGCCGAAGTACAAAACAATAAACACAATGGCTAAAACATCACATATACCCATTGCCAAAGTACAAGACAATAAATACAATGACTAAAACATCGCATATACCCATAGCCGAAGTACAAAACAATAAACACAATGGCTAAAACATCACATATACCCATTGCCAAAGTACAAGACAATAAATACAATGACTAAAACATCGCATATACCCATAGCCGAAGTACAAAACAATAAACACAATGGCTAAAACATCACATATACGCGTAGCTGAAGTACAAGACAATAAACACAATGACTAAAACATCACATATACGCGTAGCTGAAGTACAAAACAATGAACACAATGACTAAAACATCACATATACCCATAGCCGAAGTACAAGACAATAAACACAATGACAAAAACATCACATATACGCGTAGCTGAAGTACAAAACAATAAACACAATGATTAAAACATCACATATACCCATTGCCAAAGTACAAGACAATAAACACAATGACTAAGACATCACATATACCCGTAGCTGAAGTATAAAACAGTAAACACAATGAATAAAACGTCACATATCCCCATTGCCAAAGTACAAGACAATAAACACAATGACTAAAACATCACATATACCCGTAGCAAAAAGTACAAGACAATAAACACAATGACTAAAACATCACATATACCTATAGCTGAAGTACAAAACAATAAACCCAATGACTAAAACATCACATATACGCATAGCCAAAGTACAAAACAATAAACACAATGGCTAAAACATCACATATATCCGTAGCAAAAAGTACAAGACAATAAACACAATGACTAAAACATCACATATACAGGACCTTTAAGCACAGTTTTGCCTGTTGTTGATTTGCATGTTTAAGGAACGATCTACAGGCCAGGCCACATTTGAGTTCATTTAGGTGTTACTATCATTTGGTGGTTTGGTGGAGTACAGTACCAAAAAGTTCAATATATATATGAGTGTTTATTTGAAAAAGAAGTACTGCTTTTTTACTGAAACCCATTTTCAATATAATAGCATAATAAAGTCTGAGAGATAGCACGGCCTCGCCAGAACCTGCCAGATTTATGTGATAAAACTTATAGTTGCAATCTCAAATAAATGTAGGAGACTTTAAGAGTTTAAGAGTTCTGTTGTTACAAATCAAAACTACTTCAACCCTACAGCAGAGTTTAACCGAACCACTAATGAATCAACTGCAATTAATTGTTTAACAAGTGAATATGACGGTAGCATTATTGGAGATATTGATCAACTATTCCGATAAGACCCAAAGGGGCGACATTACCTTGGTTGATAGAGTGTTTGTCCACTCATCCGAAGGTTGGCGGTTCAACATTCCAGCTCCCACAAATGAATACTGTTGTTACGTCCTTGGGCAAGACACTTAACCCACCTTGTTTGTGTTGTGAATGGATTGGTGCTTCTTTTAATGTAAAGCGCTTTGAATGTCTTGAAGATCACCATTCATATAGAACTGGTGGTGGTAAAGATGGAGAGGCTGAGAAGGCTGATGTTTCTGCTGCTGCTGTGGATTTAAGGCCAGGGGAAGGTTGCGACCCATAAGATGTTGGTGGGAAAATGTGGAGCTAAAGTGTATTCATATGAATATCTTGGAAGCAGTTTGGTTCAACCTCGAAATAAATCCTGTACGAGTCCAAAGTAACCTCTGTACGTCCACCCTGACCAATCTATCATCCACTATTGCTACATTACCAGATCATAAAGCATCTACGTGAGACACTTTTTGTTCTTTTCTGTGCCAGCTCAGAATATATAATTTTATGAAAACCATCGGCTCCACATCGCAAATGCCCAGCAGGTGTGGTGATGTCATTTGGTCCAGTAGAGCTTCTAACATCTCGCATACAGAGTCCTTCAAACAGAACCAGTCCAGGAGAAGAAGGCAGGGTCTGTTGTTGTTTTAAAGACGTACCCTTGGCAAAGTGCACCAAAGCATTTTATGGACACCCTCATGTATAAATGCGCTGTCGACTGATTTTCTGTCTAATAGAACAGCCTTGGAAATGTGTGGACCATATGTCATTGTACAGACTCGGGTTCTGCTCATGAATCTCTGACTGTTTAGTGCCATGCAGGTTTGATACTTCTGCTTTGAGTTTCTAGTGAGATTTATGGTCTGTCTTTTGGCAGTAGCAGCAGGACAACTATCAGTACTTTTGCATTTTGTCAAAATTTGGGCAGTGACTTAAGTGTGATTCATGTATCATATTTCATTATATTGAAAATGTGCTTCTGAGTCGAGACAATATATTTACTATCAAGTTTGACACATTGATGCATAGACGTAAGAAACGTAAAGAATTTTTTCTAAATGAGTTAAAAGGCACATTGGGTAACTTTTCTTTTTTTTCGTCAGATGCTTTTCTCCACAAAGGTGCTATTGCTTTGTCTGGAATGAATCATCTATCTTCATGGAGACCAAACCAGGCCAAGTTACAGGTCAGATCTGTGGAGAGGCAACCCCGTTCACAGTCAGAATGCCTGTTTTTGTAGGTGTCTTTGAGCTCTAAAACCACCTGTAATTGAATAAATGTAAGGTAGAGCTGTTTAGTGTAATATTGTGGGACATTTCAGGCAGAGCACTGACATATCCATGGAAACAAGCACTATGTAACCAAAAAGTTACATAGTGCATCTTCAAGTGTGATTCATATATCGTATTTCAGCATCGAAAACTTGCTGAGCCTAAACAATATATTTACTTTAAAATTGGACATATACTAAAGCATAAGAAATTATTTGTATTTTTTTTCCCTAAATAAATGTAACTTTTGCATTTTCATTTTAGATATATTTTTAAAGGAGACATGTGCGTGTTATACTTCTCTTCTCACTGACCTTTCGAAGTTGTATTTAAAGTGATTCGTTCATGTTTGTGAGTACTCTTCATTCTCCAGCACCTTCTCTTTACTCGCTTTGTTCTCCAATTTATACTCAACAAAAATATAAACGCAACACTTTTGTTTTTGCTCCCATTTTTCCTGAGATGGACCCAAAGATCCAAAATTCACTCCAGATACACAATATTACCATTTCTCTCAAACATTGTTCACAAATCTGTCCAAATGTGTGACAGCGAGCACCTCTGCCCCACCGAGACAATCCACCCCACCTCACAGGTGCGCCACATCAAGATGCCGATCCAACATCATGACCAGTGCACAGTTGTGCCCCAGACTGCCCACAATAAAAGGCCACCTCGAAATGTGCATTTTTTTTGCTTTATTGGGGGTCTGGGAACCAGTCAGTATCTGGTGTGACCACCATTTGCCTCATGCAGTGCAACACATCTTCTTCGCATAGAGTTTATCAGATTGTCAATTGTGGCCTGTGGAATGTTGGTCCACTCCTCTTCAATGGCTGTGCGAAGTTGCTGGATATTAGTGGGAGCTGGTACACGCTGTCGTATACGCCGGTCAAGCACATCCCAAACATGCTCAATGGGTGACATGTCCGGTGAGTATGCTGGCCATGCAAGAACTGGGACATTTTCAGCTTCCAAGAATTGTGTACAGATCCTTGCAACATGGGGCCGTGCATTATCTTGCTGAAACATGAGGTGATGTTCATGGATGTATGGCACAACAATGGGCCTCAGGATCTCATCACGGTATCTCTGTGCATTCAAAATGCCATCAATAAAATGCACCTGTGTTCTTCGTCCATAACAGCCATTGAAGAGGAGTGGACCAACATTCCACAGGCCACAACTGACAATCTGATAAACTCTATGCGAAGAAGATGTGTTGCACTGCATGAGGCAAATGGTGGTCACACCAGATACTGACTGGTTCTGAGTCCCCAGACCCCCAATAAAGCAAAAAAGAAAAAAAAAATGCACATTTCGGGGTGGCCTTTTATTGTGGGCAGTCTGGGGCGCACCTGTGCACTGGTCATGATGTCGGCGCACCTGTGAGGTGGGGTGGATTGTCTCGGCGGGGCAGAGGTGCTCGCTGTCGCACATTTGGACAGATTTGTGAACAATGTTTGAGAGAAATGGTAGTGTTGTGTATCTGGAGTGAATTTTGGATCTTTGGGTCCATCTCAGGAAAAATGGGAGCAAAAACAAAAGTGTTGCCTTTATATTTTTGTTGAGTGTATTTTCTGAAACTGTGATGACATGTCGGACTCAGAAATGGCAGACACACACACACACACACACACAAAATTAAATTAAAATCACTGCTCACTAGAGTGGACTGTAGCTGACCGTGCTGATGTTTTACACACTGTAAAGGAACAAGTGGGAATCAACACCTCATCTTTCAGCCAGAGCGGACTTGTTTCCGTTATTAAAGGTGCATTGTGCAACTTTTCTGGTAGGGGGTCTGCCACAAACTTGTTTCCATGTAGATATTATTGATTTGCCAGAAAGGTTTCACAGTATGGCTTTAAACTCACCTATGTTGCATTTATTCAATTATAGATGTTTTATTCCTCAAAAATACTACAATATACAAGAATGAGATTTTGCTAGTAAGACGGAGTGTGGGATTATTTTCTTCTCAAAAATATTATGGAAAAACATGCATTCCTATAGTAAGTGAGCTCACCTCTCCACAGTTCTGACCTGTAACTTGGCCTGGGGGCATTGTCTCCATGGAGATAAGTACGTTTAATGTCATACTGTGGGACATCTAGATAAAGCTGTAACATTTCCATGAAGACAGGCAGGCACTCCATCAGAAAGTTACACAGTGCACTTTTAAGTTGTTTTAGATCCATTTTAAAACTTAAATTGATTGCATTGTTTTACATGAAAGTTTTGACCAGACTGCAACTTAGAATACATTTTCTATTTTATATATTGTTATTTATTTAATCTTTTGTCTCTACACTAGTTGGTGTTAAAATATGGAAATGCAGTCATAGTGTGTGCATACATATTTGTGTATTTTTAATTATACACACAAATTCTACTTGCAAATTGAATTTTGAACCACCTCTGGTAAACTGGTCTGCAATTTTGCTGATTAAATTTTGATCATAACACTGGGGCAATTTATGCAATGTTTTTGTTGTTTGTTTTCTCAATCTTTTTTGCATATATTGAATTTGATGCAACCGGCAATTAGTAACACGCCTTGATTGGAAGCCATTTTGTGTTCGTGTGGCGAGTATTGCCGTAGTAAATGAACACAAATGATTGTTACAGCCTCCCATCCGAATGACAGGTCTATTCTTTAGATCGGTTTTAATTGTAATTAAGGCCTAATTAACAAGCTGAGGGATGTTTGATTCTCTTTGTAGAAATACAATAATAAGTTATGAAAGCATTCAGCCCTATGTCAGTTTATCTACTAATGAGCCATAGCCATATGTCAAAACACAGCCCGTTTGAACTCCTGCGTCTTTGTTGTGAGGTCGCTAACAGTAGTGGTGTTTTTAAAGGAAAATTAATGTTTTTTTTACAATCTGAGCCTTCTTTCGGCAATAAAACAAGTAGTTTTACTCACCCATAGCAGTTTGGTGTCAATTGGAGCAGTATCGCAGAACTTATGTTGTAGCTGTTCTGTTCTACTAATGATCCCGTATCCGTTAACATGGTGCTCGGGGCATTACTTTGCGGTGTCTAAATAACACAAACTTTAGCACTTTTCAAATCACAGAAGATCGCTGTGTCAGGGTAGACTTTTAGTGGATTCCAAAACGGCCTGAAACCCGATATGCAGCTATAGTTTCATTTGATGACGTCATCAGAGAGGACAGTGCGCATGCGTGAACTCAGCTGTTTTGTAAACACCGCTAGTCCGAAAGAAGCTAACACCGCTCTGAACTTTACTTTTCTGTTGCGATATCGGGTTTCAGGCCGTTTTGGAATCTACTTAAAGTCTACCCTGACACAGCGATCTTCTGTGATTTAAAAAGTGCTAAAGTTTGTGTTATTTGGAGACCACAAATCAGTGCCCCGAGCACTCACGCTAACGGATACGGGATCATTATGTTCTTGTTATGATCTTGTTATGTGATCTGCAGTGTGAACTTTAAACACCCCAAAAGTGTCCCGCGTGCACCTTGGAGGACCCGACGATGTCACATGCAGTGAGCGTGTTCAGTGTTTACAGAAGTAGCCTAAACATAGACGTTAGCATTGAGCACCTGGCAATTTTAAAGTTGCTGTCGTACCAGAGCCAGAACATGTACAACTTATTTGTTTTAGGGAAGAGATTGAGAAGGAGAAGGTTTTTGGCCTTGGCGTTTTGTGGGGCAGTGGCAGCAACGTCCGTATAAAGGAACGTGTTGGTGCTGAGAGTGGTGGGATTGCTATGTGCTTTGCTGCTTCACTGACATGGACTTCATACACAATTTTCGTATGACCAGAAGAACGTTTGTGTACATTTGTGAGCGCCTACTTGTACCACTCTCGCTTGCTGATGGTCAGATGAATGCGACCTGGCCGTTCAGACTGAAGTCGCGTGTCAAAAGTTCGGATATGTATCGGTTTTAGGACGACATATCCAAGTGGCAGTTTTGAAAAAAATCGGATCTGGGTCATTCAGACTGTCATTAAAAGATCAGATACAGGTCACATAGAGGCAAAGAAATCAGATTTGGGTCACTTCAGGCTGCAGTCTGAACATAGCCTAACTGTTCTATACAGCTCTGGAAAAAAATAAGAGACCACTGCATTTTTTTTTTTTCTGAAATCAGCATCTCTACATGTATTACAGCCATTTCATTCCAGCGTCTGTTGAATTCCAACACAAACACAAAGCTGAGCTACTTCAGTTCTTGCACCAGGAGTGGAATAAAGTCACCCAAGAACAATGTGAAAGACTTGTGGAGAGCATGCCAAGACGCATCAAAACTGTGATTAAAAATAAGGGTCATTGCACCAAATATTGATTTCTGAACTCTTCTTAAGTGTAAACATTAGTATTATGTTGTTTTAAAATGAATTTGATCTTGTTTCTTTGCATTGTTTGAGGTCTGAAAACATGTATCTTTTTTGTTATTTTGATCATTTGTCATTTTCTGCAAATAAATGCTCTAAACCATAATATTTTATTTGGAATTTGGGGGAAATGTTGTCAGTAGTTTATAGACTCAAACAAAAATGTTCCTTTTGCCCAAACACCTACGTATAAGTAGTAAAATAAAAAAAACTGATAATTTTGCAGTGGTCTCTTATTTTTTTCCAGAGCTGTACGTATCTACGTATCTGACCAGTAACTTGGCCTGGTGGTTTTGCTTGCTTGTATCCGTAGAGATTAGTTTAATGCCATGCTGTGGAGCATTCTGGAAAAACGATAATATCTTCATGGAGACAAGCAAGTGGCCTACGTTCACCAGAAAAATTTAGTGCACATTTAACTTGAATAACCTGAATACACTGAATTGAGTATTGTATTGTACTTGTCCTCTGATGGTGATGATAATTGTAATTTCATATAAATATTTGTACATTTTTTAACTGTATTAGATCTTTTTTTCTTCTTTTTTTTAAATTCAACTGTCAGAATTTGAAACATGTTTGACTTGTTTTATAATGTAGCAGTTTGTTGAGGCCATAATCTGAATAATGACTTTTTCACCCACTTTCCACTGGAACAATGCATGATTAGCGTGATAATGTCTTGTTTTGAGTGTACCTGTCTTTTCATTTTGCCAAACGATCAACATTTCAAACGGAAAACCCTTTTAGCGCTCCTCTGTCAGAGTTTTGGCTCAGAGCCTCGGAACCTCTTGTATCTTCAGCTCTGTGTGATTAGGAGCCACTCTGCTTTTATGCACTCTCTCCTTCTCCTTCTGTTCCTCTCTCTCTCTCTCTCCTTCCTCACACGCTCCCTCTTTTCCTCCATCCCTCTATCTTCATGAGGACCTGATTTTTGTCCCCATAAGAGAGGCAAGTCCCCATCGAGTGAGTGTGTTTAGATTTTAGTCTTCACAATGTTATTAATATGCAATATGTTCCACTCTTTCTCTTTCACGTGCTCTTTCTCTCTCTCTCTCTCTCTCTCTCTCACACACACACATACTCTTCCGCCCCTCCCTTCCTATCTCTCTCTCTGTCTTTCACGCACACACATACTCTCCCTCCCTCTCTCTTTCTCTTTCTCTCTCTCACACACACTTTCTACCTCCCTCTTTCTCTCTCTCACACACACACATGCTCTTCTTCACCCCCCACTCTTCCTTCCTATCTCTCTCTTTCACTCACACACATACTCTCTCCCCCTCCCTCCCTCTCTCTTTCTCTCTCTCACACATAAACATGTACAATCTTTCTCCCTCCTTCCCTCTGTATCTCTCTCTCTCTCCCTCTCTCCATCTTACTCACACACGCTCGCCTTCTTTCGCTCCCTTCCTCCCTCTCTCTTCCCCTCCCTCTCCCTCCCTCTGCCCCCTCTCTCCCTCTCTCTGTTTGTCTCCACCTCTCTCTCCCTTCCTCCCTATCTCTCTCCGTCTCCCCCTCCCTCTCTCTCTCTCTCCCCCCTCCGCCCCTCTCTTCCTCTTTCTCCCCCTCTCTCCATCTGCCCCCTCTCTCCCTCTCTCTCTCTCTCTCCCCCTCTCTCCGTCTCATCCCTCCCTCTCCCCACCCCCCCCCCCGTCCCTTGTCTTTTCCTGGTGTTGGATTGCCCGTGCGGTGGTTCCATCTTCATTGCGTGGGGCCGTGCTCTGCTCGAGTGCACTTCACTTCTTCCTCTGTTGGTTTTTCTGCACTAACTCAATGTACACTAACTCAATTTAGTCTTTTCTATTGACTCTTAGTTTATTCTCGATCACTCATTCTGGACACTCCACCTGTAATGGCCACAATTTCAACTTTTTACGGAACATTTACGATTGTCTTTTCCCCTAAACCAAAACGCTACATGGATTTACAAGAAACAGCTACTTTTTCTACACTTTCGCAGTTTGCACAGTTTATGTTTTAATAATAAGATCCTTTTCAAAATTCACATTTTAAACACATTGACAAAAAGAAATATAAACCACAGACTGTATGGACATAGTTAGCCCTTTTGTCGCCATGTTCTAAAGAGGAAGTGAGCATGGGCACTCTTCTGGCTCCATCGGCTCCAATTCACTTTCTATTGAAAAAACGTCACCCCTCTCTCTGTAACTGCTGCTCTCAGGTTTGTTATTTTGGTCTTAAAATGTTCCTATTAACCCACTTTATATGATCCCGGGTTTTTATTTCACTGTTTTGTCATAAATCAAATCATATTCTTCATATAGAAGCTCCAAATTTGCCCTATAATCGTTAGCATGTGAGCTTCATTTGACGTTACACTCTCTAGTCCACTTTGTTATACAGTCTATGATATGAATTGACAAACAAATTGAAAAATTACATTTCAGAACATGTTTTTATAGATCTAAACTACAGGGTTAGATGTTTTCATGCAGAATAAGACAGGCTATTTGCGGTTTGTGGAGGACATGATTATACTTCAAACATTAGCTAACTGCGTCCATTCAAAACGCATTTTTGATTTCCTGTTTTTGCCTTATTTTATACTAATTTTGAAGCTGTTGACAGTTGAGTGATAGCTTATATTTTGCATTCTATTTAATTCATAATCTTATTTATCTAATCTGAATTAATAATGACTTTATATAAAGACTAATAATAAATGTAAAATGTGGGGGAAAAAAATGTGATGTGGTTAAAATATCACCAATATGGTCACATTTCCAAAACTGAAATTGAAGCATGGTACTTTAATTGGCATTTCCCAAACATTCAGGCATAAGAAAACATATTTGACCTCTGTATATCAGTAAACGTTCCCATGAAGCAAAACCACGGCGCTCTTTGTCACCGCTCTGGCCCCTGTGCTCCATGTGTTCCCATGTTTACACTCCACTCCCCTGGAAAGTGTCGGGCTCATGGGTGGCCAGGAAGGGGGAGGAGGCTGATGGTGGCGTTTAGAACCTTCTATAGAAACACTTGGATGCTTTCAGACCTGGGATTTCCACTCTCTGCTGAACAAAAAGCAAAAGGAGCTGTTAACTTGAAAACTACCGCTTCATGACATCACAAGGTGGAACAGAGCATTTTTGATGTGGGACAAAACACAATATTGGTTATGTTTTGGAGGATTCCAATTGGTCTGTGAGAGGCAAGCCCACTCACTGTAATAATGTATGTATTAGTGCTGTCAGACAATAAAAAAAAAAAAAATCTAATTAATTACAGGATTTATAATTAACTAATCTAATTAATCACATTTTAATCTTGTGAAAGAGAGAGATTGAGAGGGATTGTGAGAGAGAGCTTGAGAGAGAGAGAGAGAGATATTGTGTAAGAGAGAGATTGAGAGAGAGACAATGACAGAGAGAGATTGAGAGAGAGAAAGATTGAGAGGGAGAGAGACTGAGAGAGAGAGCGATTGAGACAGAGAGCGATTGAGAGAGAGAGAGAGATTGAGAGAGCGATTGAGAGAGAGATTGAGAGAGAGAGAGAGAGGGAGAGAGACTGCGAGAGGGATATTGAGAGAGAGCGATTGAGAGAGAGATTGCGAGAGATTGAGAGAGAGACAGAGAGAGATTGAGAGAGAGAGAGAGAGATTGAGAGAGAGAGATTGCGAGAGATTGAGAGAGAGACAGAGAGAGATTGAGAAACAGAGAGAGATTGAGAGAGAGAGAGATTGAGAGAGAGAGAGACTGAGAGAGAGAGAGAGATTGAGAGAGAGAGAGAGAGAGAGAGAGATTGAGAGAGAGAGAGATTGAGAGAGAGAGAGAAATTGAGAGAGGGAGAGAGAGAAAGAGGCAAACCACTTTGCGATTGAGTTTGTCACTTTTTCTGTAGTTACGTTTCTCATTCATTATCCAAATTCTGCAGCATGGTTTGGTGGTTTGGTGAAGTGTGTTCACGCTCACTCTATCACCGGTAACAATGGAACTTGTCCGGACGTGTTTATCGTTCAAATGATCCGTCAGGCTGGAGCAGCCTCGGTGATCGGAAAAATCTTTTTGACAAAAGTTAAAAATCACCACATTCTTGTTGATAGTCTTCGTTCTAATAAACTTGGTGTTCAAAGGCCCTGGCAGCGATTTGCTTGCCGCAGGCCAAATTAAAAATGCGCGCGCATTGAATTGCGTTAATTTTTATAATGCATTAATTTGCAGTGTAATTAATTAATCAAATTAAACTGAAAGCCCTAGTATGTTTTTATGGCATTATTTTTGGACAATAAAAAAACGGACTAATGCACGATAACGACCTTTAATGGTGTACAATGTGTTTTGTTTTCATCACCAACATATTACATTGATGGAAATTATGACTAAATTATGTATAATAATAATAATGTATATGTAACGTAGAAAGTGACATGAATATTTAAACAGGGTGTCAGCGTTTACATTTTTTAGTGTATTGAGAGTAATGTGGCAAGAGAGTGGTGCGCAGTTGGCAACATTCGCGCCATTAGCACAGTTAGCGGCGTTAGTGGCGTTCCCGTTGTGTCCGTGAGATTGTGGGAGAACACTGCGGTCTGATTAGCCCGCTGCGCTCAGCTGGACTCCGCTCTCGCAGTCATTCTCTGTCAGGGCTGTGGACCGTGCACGGTAAAGATGTTACAGTGGAAATACAGCCGGTGTATCCTATAGGACTTTTGGATTCAGTTCACACAGAGGCCATCTTGTGTTCGTTAATGTTTTATAAAGCAAAGGTCAATGCAGAGGTGTTTGAATAATGAGACGTACTGTAGACTACAATGTAAGACAATGTAAGAAAGAAAGAAACTGGTCATCTTTGTTATTATTTTATGTGTATGTAGATTAGCCCAATTCTGAAATTCGAATTCTAATTAAAGTTGCATTGCATGTGTAACTTTTCTAGTAGAGGGTCCACCACCTGCTTGAGTCCATGTAGATGTTATTGTTTTTTCTACAGTACGGCATTTAATTTAACTCTCATTTGTCTCTTGCCCTCTTTTTTGCTTTACCATCTATTTATGTTACACTCTGTTATTATATTATATTGTGATGAGTGAGCTACTTTATCCAAATAATTTCCCTTGTGGATCAATAAAGTTTGTCTAAGACTGCATCCCATTTCTCTGTCTTGCCCCTTCGTCTTACCCCTACCCCTTGGTTTTGCGCGTTCATGTGAGGACAAGGGGTGTCCCGATTTTAATTTTGATCAAGGGCTAGAGCCACAACCGAGCCCTACATACCCCTTGAATCGAAGTAAGCTCTCAACCAGTCTTGGAACGAAGGGGTACACCTACAAGCTCAGGCAGGTTTTGGGATCAGGATGGCAGCGTCACATCGGCCAGCCAAGGAGTCTCCTAAATGTATTTTCAGCAGTTGTAATTATCGATTAACAGTTTAGCAGGTTTACAATTATGACGCTTATGTTCTCTGTTACTTTTAGTAACGTGTCCGGCGGTGTCTGTTTAGCCAACGTTATCATTTTCATTGAACTTTCATGTATAAACAAGCTAGTTTTTTGTCAAGCTGAGGTACCCGATAATCCCTGACATTTGTTTACGTTTGTTTGCGTCAATTGTTGTCGCCTTTGTAGACGTAACAACCAGGTAGAGGCAAGAGATGATGACGCAAACAGTAATCGAGTGGCGTCCCATTTCTTAGGGTAACATTCGTACCCCAAGCCCTCTCAGCTCGGTATCAAGGGGCAAGACAAAGACGTAGATAAAGGGGTAGGAGAAGAGGTAAGACAGAGTAATGGGACGGAGCCTAAGTCTAAATCACCACGGAGACAAGAAGGCCACGTTACCAGGCCAAGTTACTGGTCAGATCTTTGGAGAAGTGGGGCAGTTCACAGAAATAATGCATGTTTTTGCGATCGTTTTGAGATATAACAGCTGTAATTGAATAAATACAAGATCACAGGTAAAGCAATAACATCACCATGGAGACAAGCAGAAAAGTTACACCGTGCAGCTTTAAAATTTTAATTTAACATTGAGAATATGGGTGTCATGGCGCTGCAGTGGTTTGGATCCCCTTAAAATGAGAGAGTCTTAAGTTTGACACCAGTGTGCGCAGACACTGAGGGACGACGTGGGTTAAGTGTCTTGCCCAAGGACACAACGAAGGGAATCCTGAGTGGGAGCTGGACTCTCACCTTTTTGTTTTTTATGTCGAGAGCAGAATTCTGAGTTACTGTACTCAATGCGCCATCTCTTATCTGTGTTTCTGTGTGTTTAGGTGAACGAGGAGACTGTGGAGAGGCTGGTGGTGCAGTATCCACACATCGTCTTCAGCACAGTGATGCAGGACTGCAAGAGGACTCTGGAGCGGGCCTACCAAATGGGCTGGATCCCCAACACGTCCAACGCCTCGTAGCTACAGCTGCTGTACACACGACACATACTACGTTAGCGTTAGCATCGTGTGCCCAGACTCTCCTCCTCTACACTTCATATCATGTTTTCACTTTATTTCTCTGTACAACACGTATGTAGCTAGACACATAATTAAGACTATTGTTTTTAAAGCAGAGTTCAAGCATTAGGTAACTTTTTTTTTTTTCTGTCACTTTTTTATCTATAGATCTTGTATAGTAATCATAGCTTTTATTGAAGAAAAGTTTGGGGTGTCAGTTATTAACGGTGCACTGTGTAACTTTTACGCTCGGAGGGTCTGTCACCTGCTCGTCTCTGTGGTGATGTTATTTCCTTTCCTGAAATGTTCCACCACATGGAATTAGACAAGCAAGCAATGTCACAGGTCTGATCTGCGGAGAGGCGTCTCCACTCATAAAGAATACATTTTCCAGACTTTTAAACAACATAAAAACATATTATAGACAGATGCTACACTGAAACGTCCAAGGCCAAGCTATAAAATCACCATGGAGAGAAGCATGTAGCAGACCCCTCACTAAAAAGTTACATAGTAAAGCTTTGAATATTCTTTGTGAATGGTTATGAGTTCTGGAACATTCTTAGAGTTTAAGCAGATGCAACTGAAGAACATAACTAAGAATAGAAGTAAGGTTAGCCTGACCTGCCCGACTCACCTGGACATTTTAGATGTGTTGACACCTTAAATAAGGGATAATAAAGGCCAGAGAGCCAAAGTTTGGTTGGGTCAAAAAAAATTTAACAGGAATAGCTTGTAACAGTTAAGAGACCAGACTGAAATTCTCTATGTTAAATGTACAGTTGTGTCTGGCAGGTTAGGCTAACTGAAGATGAAATGGTGAATTACAGTGAACGGACCTACACTGACAAACCAGCATGAACGGGGGGAATCCTTTAGTGTTTTCAAAGGGTCTTCTTCACCTGAAAATATCTCTTTGCATTGATCAGTAAGTCAAATCAGCTTGAGAGTGTGAAACCTGTTTAGAAAATTGAAAAAACTATGAAAAACATGCAATGGAATGAGCAAGAGAATGGAGATTTTTGACGTAAAAATCACAAAATCACATCAAAAAGATTCCATTTCTTAAGGTGCACTGCATAATATTTCTAGTGGCGAGTCCTCCACCTATTTGTCTCTTTGGAAATGTTATTTCTTTGTCTATAATGTTCTACAGTTTAGATTTAACCTATCTAGAGACACTAAGAGAGACAAGCAGGTTACATCTCTACGCTACATAACAGTTCAGATCTGTGGAGAATCACCCCTATTCACAGAACGAATTATTATAATTTTGAACCACAGAAACACCCGTAAGGAATAAATGCTTGATGGATATTTTTAATGTCATACCATGGGACATTCTACGCAAAGCAATAACATCTCCATGCGAACCCTCCTCCAGAAAAGTTGCGCAGTGCACCTTTAAACAGTTTTTACGATTCTCTGGATTAGTTTTCCAATTTTGGTAAGTGGATGAAATTTTTACCTATTCATCCTCAGTTATGATTCTGAATTTAAACAGTATTGTGCAGGCCTGTCACATAACAAATTGACAAAATATCTCAGTAATAAAAGTAGAATTATCAACACTAACTCTTCAAACTTTAACATATAGTTAAAACACTAACTGCAATAAATAAATGCATCTATAATGAGTTATTTATGCAAGCAACTACGGTTCATTTCGCAAAAGGCTCCCTAATGATAATGATAATGAAAGAAAAAGTACGCACGATAAATACTGACCCTCAAAATACAATGTCCCATCTGTCATATATTACAGTGACATCAATAAATAAATCAATATAGTCATTATCGTGACAGGCCTAACAATGCAGACAAATTCTAATCTTGAAAGTTTCTTGTTTTTTCATATTTTCCTACAACAGAAACACCTGATAAGCTGGTAAAATGCCTTAAATGGTCAGCCTGTAATCCATTTAAAGGTCCTATGTTGTGCTAATTTGACTCTTGTAAGATTTTAGTCACGTTATTATCATGTTATAATGTTGTTGCCTCCTCAAAACCAAACTGGAGTTGCTCTTTTTCACCTTTTGATGTCACAAAGCGGTAGTTTTCATGCTACTTTTTACCTTAGTCCAGTAGAAATCCACAATTCCAGGACTGAAATTATCCAAATGATTCTACTGAAGGTGTATGGAGTTTCAACGGTATTACCACATGACATCACAAGGTGGATCAGAGTGAGGGAATTCACTGTAAATATGCAAGATTTGTGTGTTAAACATGAGTGAGTGAAACAAAACACAACTCCAGGTATGTTTGTGACGAGGAAACAACTTTATAACAGATCAGACAACAGTGTAATGTGGGCCCTTTAAATACTGTTTCATACTTTTAGCTGTATTATCAAATAAATATAAAGAACCAAACCTGAGTGATTAGCCTGATAAGATTTCGTTGTTGTGAATACTTGTACGATAGATGTAGCATTGTAAGGAGATGCTTTGTTTGGCGTAGATTGCTAGCGAAATTATCTTTGCAGGGCCAGTAGATGTTCTGGTTTTGTCCATTATGTGTTAAGGAATTCAACAGTTACAAAAGCAAATAACCAGGGTATTTTTCTACCGCTCAGCCGCTACACAAAAAGTCACATTTGAACAAAAGCGTGAGTGGGATTTTGAACTTTCTACAATAGCAGAAATAATGTTCTTCACAAGGTTTTGGCCAGTGGAGAGAGGTGTCTCCCTTGGTCTTTTCTGTTTACTTTCTTTTGTAGTATCACATTTATCTGTAGATGTTGACACTGATTCCTGATTTGTTATTGACATAAACAACTGAATTTACATAAAGATGATTAAAACACTACGAATTCAACCCAGTCTTTGTGTCTGTGTTACGTTTGGGGCTGATGCGCAGATGATAAAAAAAAGGTAAAGATGCATTATATAACTCTTCTGGTGGATGCTTTTGTCCCTGGAGATGTCATTGCTTCGTCTGGAATGTTTCACAGTATGGTATTAAACCTTTCTATCTTAATGGAGACCAAATAAGACCAAATTACAGCAGTCAGCTCTCACTCACAGTCAGAATGTCTGTATTTGCTACGTACAGCTCTGGAAAAAAATAAGAGACCACTGCAAAATGATCAGTTTTTCTGGTTTGACTACTTATAGGTATGTGTTTGGGCAAAAGGAACACTTTTGTTTGAGTCTATAAACTACTGACAACATTTCCCCCAAATTCTAAATCAAAATATTATCGTTTAGAGCATTTATTTGCAGAAAATGACAAATGGTCAAAATATCAAAAAAGATACATGTTTTCAGACCTCAAACAATGCAAAGAAACAAGATCAAATTCATTTTAAAACAACATAATACTAATGATAAAAGGAGAAATTAAATTTGTCAACTGGACAAAGTTTGTTTGGTCGAAAACGTTTCGCCGCTCATCCGAGAGGCTTCGTCAGCTCTGGTTCTAGTGCTGGTTAGACACTGCTTATATCTAGCTGCAGGGAGGAGCTCCCTACACTGAAATAGCTCTGAAACTATCTCCACTAATCTGTCTCTTTGTTTTTCAAATTACTCTGGCGACTAGTTTAGCCAGAGTAATTTGAAAAACAAACTTTGTCCAGTTGACAAATTGAATTTCTCCTTTTATCATGGATTCTACCTGGACGACTGAGGGATTCTTCACGCATAATACTAATGTTTACACTTAAAGGTCCCATGACATGGTACTTCTTGATGCTTTTATATGGCTCCTTAAAGGGACAGTGTGTAGGATTCGTGGCGCATAGGTGGTTACTAGCTATTCCACTTCCTCTTTTGGCTATGGCAGACCTCGAGGGTCACCCGGACGCGACGTAGCTCCGACATCGCGCGTGCCCGCGCACGAACCGCGCACGAACCGCGCACCGCTGTATACATAAACCGCGGTCCCCCGTTCACTTTTTTTTTTTTCTTTTCGCATGAAAACACACAATCCCGATCATGATTCATGACAATCTACACATCAAATGAAACCTTACAGTCTCCTCTTTTTGACTATGCAATTCATTTCCCTGCAAAACAATCACTCCCCGAGCACATGGGGCTTTTATACAGAAAAGCACAAAACTTAGCTTACTTAGCTTACCTTTGAAGGCTCTGCACAGGTCAAACTCTGTATTTCATCATAAACTTGGTCTCAATCTGTCCATAAGGATCCAGCGAATAAAATCCAGTAAAACAATTTAGTCCAAAATACGTGTTATATCCATTACGATGTGTGATCCGGCAGCATGCTCCCCCCTCCCCCCCTCCCCTTCCCCTTCTCTCCTTCGCTCCTGGCTGCATATGAGAGCAGAGGACCGAAGGAGAGAAGGGGAAGGGGAGGGGGGAAGGGGGGAGCCATACGCAGCGCGGCTGTGCAGGAGCCGAGGCGAAGGATGAGCCCAAATGTCCTTCTGCGGCTCTCGTATTCAAAATGGCTGCCTCTATATGGGGAAGATCCCCCTTTTATGTGACTATATCTAAGTCCAAAAGAATACTTTGATTTCATGATGGAAGTGAAAAGGCTTGGAAAACAATGTATTTTTGAATGGGTATCTTCAATTTCAGTAATTAACAGGTAAAAATCTTACACACTGTCCCTTTAATGGTTCCCTAATACTGTAAATGAATCCTTCTTCAAAATCAACACTCACTGCATGAGATATGACTCTGACAGTCTTCATGAGGCTAGATATGTGTCTAAAATGCTTTATTCTGAGTGTTGCTGCTTCAGTGCAAATGAGAAGGACAGAGAGATTGGTGGGAGACTTTGCAATGAAAAAAAGCATATTTACACAGAAAATAAAATTAAACCACTGGTATTTCAGAGGTCCAGAGGGTCGGGTAAGGGACTTGCGAGCCTAGAAACACTCGGACGTGCCTCCAGGCAAATAAAAAAACGCATTTCGCATTGTAGCGCATTCACAGTCCAAACTCTATGGGCGGGATATACAGGGACGCTGAGCGGAGACAGAGGGAGGGGCTGGAGCTGCATTTGCCGATCTGACGTCAAAAAGGTGCCTTGTCCGAACTCGCCCGTTTCAACACTGGTTTTGTGTAACGCAGAAAAGGACCGCAAATGCTCAGTTTAGACATTTCGCAACTTTTAGCCATGGGGGGGGGGGCCTAAACAGGGTAGGGGAGCTCACATTAACGTTCAAAAACCTCAGAAAGTGAAAATTTCATGCCATGGGACCTTTAAGAGTTCAGAAATCAATATTTGGTGCAATAACCCTTATTTTTAATCACAGCTTTCATGCATCTTGGCATGTTCTCCACAAGTCTTTCACATTGTTCTTGGGTGACTTTATTCCACTCCTGGTGCAAGAACTGAAGTAGCTCAGCTTTGTGTTTGTGTTGGAATTCAACAGACGCTGGAATGGAATGGCTGTAATACATGTAGAGATGCTGATTTCAGAAAAAAAAAAATCCAGTAGTCTCTTATTTTTTTTCAGATCTGTATTTTTGAGCTGTAAAACCACGTGTAATTGAATAAATGTAAGGTAGATCTGTTTAAAGTCATACTGTGGAACATTCCAGACAGAGCAATGGCATATCCATAGAAACAAGCAGGTGACAGAGCCTCTACCAGAAAAGTTAAACAATGCACCTTTAAAAGATAAAAACAAAAGATAATGAAGTGAGATACTGTACATTAATTTCCACATTTGAGATATTTAAAGCATTTTATTTTTAGCTTTATTTGATTAAACGCTATTAAAGGAAGTCCCACTGAGATCTGTGTGCTGAGATCTCATTACAGACGAGTTCTGGCCACAAACAGAACCTTGTTGTTCATGTGAGTGGAACATGGATAACCCTGTGAGGTAACCGCTGTAGTCATGTTAGACTTCTCAGATTTTAATGAATAAATGAACAGATAAGAATTATGAATTATGAATTTAAATAAATCCAAACACAAGGAGAGCACAAATCTATACAGTATATTTTATCATGCATAGTGTCTTTTACAACACCCCCTACTGTGCTCTATCAGTTCTTACAGACTACAGAATCAATATTATAACATCTGCTCGTATTCCCTTTAGTAATATTGTCACTGTGTAGAAGGGATGTAACAATCTCCAAATCTCTCTGTATAATATTTATTTTGTGGCCTCTAATCAAATTATGAATATGCTACTACTGTATTTCCTTTTAAAACACATGGACAAGTCTTTGGTTCTGTCATAATCGAAAGAACTAAGGTTTGAAAGCGCTTAATAACAGCGATTTCTTCATGTAATGTGCACTGAAGTGGTGCAAAGGATCATGGTCTATGTAGTTCCTTCAGTTATAACCCGGAATTTACACCAGATGTAAACGTCGGCAGAGATGCAGACGCGCGTACTTTTAAAAGCTTCAATTTAGGGAGTAGAGCTGCTCCTGTGACACCAGCCTCTGTGTATTCTCACGTTTAAACTCTAAACCTTTCACATTGCTTATGTATCCATTATTGATTGGATGAATTATATTTTAAATCACAAAACAAATGTTGACAACAAGAGAGACGGTGCTTTGCAGCGATCACACTGGTCTACAAATTTTTGGACTTGCTCTGCTTCCGAGATAAAAGTGGCTAAATCTATTATATTATATTATTAATTTATATTGATAAGATGAACTGAAAATCAATTGATAACTGTGCTGGTTAGCTAATGTATTCAAGATAAGTAATGATATAATACAAATATGCTATATATTGTATATATTGATATATGTTAAAACTCTATACATATGAATGTATTGGAATGTGCAGACAGGATTTCAGATAGAACTGGTTGCTTGTAGACACACTGTACCTTCTGATAAACTACCATTTTTGCCTTATTTTGCATAAATTTCCTATTTTGACCCAATACAGTGAACCCTCGCTGTATCGCGGTTCACTGTTCGCGGCCTCGCTGTTTCGCGGATTTTTTTTTTCCAATTTTTTTTTTTTTTTTTTTCAATTTTTTTTATAGTGTAACTTTTTTTTTTACAGTGTAACATTCTGTCCTGCGCACTGATTAGCTAAGAGACTAGACCAGGACTAAACCAGGTCTAAAGCAGGTCTAAACCAGGACTAAACCAGGTCTAAACCAGGACTAAACCAGGTCTAGACCAGGGATGGTAGGGACAGAGTCTCTGATTTCCTTCACGAGAGCGCCTGGGTAGACCAGGAGGTGTGGCCTTTGTTTACTTGCACGAGCCATGGAAGAGAGTGCGAGCCGGACCATGGAAGAGCCAAGAATCAACATGGACGGGCCGGGGGAGCTGCAGCGGGGAGAGCCGCATTCGAGGGAGCCGCAGCGGGGGGAGGACACTCGCGCGCACAGAGGAGACAGTGGCTCTTCCCCGTCACGCCGAGAGGACGAACCCGACCCCGTCCTAGAGAACTGTGGAGTATTGGCGACGCATTGATAGCGGTCTGATTTTGGAGCCGGGGTGAAATGCAACCAACTCTTGTGAGCGCAGGTTGGTCTTACCTGGTCTTGTGGTGCTCAGAGGCGTCTGTTAGCGGTTTTGCACTGTTAGCATTGGCTTGAGTCTTGCCCAAAATGATATCCAGGTCGCTTTCCACTCGACTTTCGCACATGGCATGGATATGTGGTACCAAAACAAACACACGTGTCCGCGCGCACCTGTCCGCGCGCACGTGTCCGCGTGTCACGTGCCCCCCCCCCCCCCCTCCCACTATTAATATATTTTAATGAAAATCTACAAAAGTTTGAGTGTTTAAACAAGAGAAAAATGTGAGAAAATGTTAATACCAGTCTCAGAAAGGTGTATAATGTGTCTGGTGAAGCGTTTTCAGCCTTAAAACATGTAGAATAATTGTAAAATATAAAATTGTCCTACTTCGCGGATTTCACTGATTGCGGGCTATTTCTGGAACCTAACCCCCGCGATAAACGAGGGTTCACTGTATTATATCTTGGCAACTATAGCCAATCAGCACCTCTGACTTAGTTTTTCTTTATTAGTGACCTAAACCAAAAAAACATTTGTTCTGTTTTTGCTTGTAGACCAGTGTAACGAGCCATATCTACGGGGCTTGCATTAATTAAGATACTCACAATTTAACTTTTGTTTCAGAAGTTGTTCCTGGAAAGTTGCTGTCTGATGCCATAAAGTGTTTTATATTTATCCTCCACGGCTGTAAACTTTCCATAGTCATTCCCTGAGCTCCTGGATGCAACACGCGGTGTTTACGCGACTGTAGTGGTTTTAGAGAATGTATTTTTGAAAGGGCATCGGGAGTTTATTTTATTTATTTCCTGTCTTGCCCCTCCTAAAATGCCTGGAGACGCTTTATTGATGCTGAAAAATTAGATCTCCAACCTAATGTTACTGCTTTGGTGTAAATTGGGGGTAATAATGAATTTTAGCAAAGAGACTCGTAATTCCATATATATTGTGATGGCCCATGACTTTTTTATCGTTACATCCCTACAGTATAGAAATGGCAGTCCTATGCTTTCTTTATTGCACTGTTAATTAGTATTTGTTTGTATGTTGTAATCCTGAAGACCTTAAGACCTTATTGGTTCAGTGATCAATACACACATTACAAAATGACTGTCAAAACCCCCGAAACTACTTTATTAAGTTGTAAACGTTGTTTGCATCCCTGTGCTGTTACTATAACAATAATTACAGATGTATAAATCATTTTCCAAGGCCATTTATTAAAACCTTTCATTTTTAAACTAGAAGTCAAATGAACTCAAATGAAAAAAATACAAGCATCTATATACACATGTCCTCGGGCAAATTGCTAATCAGTGCATTATTTTGCGACCTTGAAGCTTATTTGTGCTGTTAGCAATAAATATGATTCCACATATTTTCACTGAGAATAATGCTGCAATTCAGTTCTATTTACTTAGCCAACAATAGAGCCTGCATTTCCATAGTTACGCTGCGAAGTTCAGGAAGTTCAACAGTCACGCAACAATAGAGAAGTTCTCAATGTGTGGACGGCTTCAAGGGCTCTGGCGAAACAACGCAGACGTCAACAAACATGGACGCCGGTTCTTTACAGGCTCCTCTTTTGTGTTGTCAACATGATTTTGTGAGCACCATCTACTCAAAGAGCCCCTCGGGACTGTTTGGGCCATAATAAAAGTATACTGCAGTATACAGTTGATATACTGCAGTAATATCCCCTTATGAACAGAAGACAGGTTTAAAGTAAGCGCAACCACATTTGATAAATGTTAAAAATATAGGCAGTTGTTGATGCTTAAGGCTGCGTCCCATTACTCTCTTACCCCTTCCCCTTTATCTACGTCTTTGTCTTGCCCCTCGATAACGGGCTGAGAGGGCTCGGGGTGCAAATGTTCCCCTAAGAAATGGGACACCATTCGATTACCGTAACATAAACGTAAAACAAATGTCAACGATTATCGGGTACCTCAGCTCGACAAAAAAAACGTGTTTGTTTATGCATGAAAGTTCAGTGAAAACGATAACGTCGACTAAACAGACATCACTACAATTAAAACCACAACAACAGTTCACTAAAAGTAACGTAGAACATCAGCGTCATAATTGTTTAACTGTTAATCGATAATTACAACTGCTGAAAATATGAGACTCCTTGACTGGTCGATGTGACGCTGCCATCCTGATCCCAAAACCTGCCTGAGCTCGTAGGCGTACCCTTTCGTTTCATGGGGTATGTAGCCCTCGGTCGTGGCGCTAGCGCTTGATCAAAATTAGAATCAGGACACCCTTTGCCCTCACATGAACGCACAAAACCAAGGGGTAGGGGTCAGACAGAGAAATGGGACGCAGCCTAAAGAGCCCATGTTACGCTATTTTCGGATCTACAGTTTCTTATAATGTTGTTTCCTCATCAGAAATATACCTCGAGTTGTGTGTCTATCATGAAAACCCTGCAAATTTAGCCTGAGTTCTTCTCTCAAACAGAAAACACCCTCTTCCAACTAGTGATGTCATGTGGTAACACAGGAAGTGCACCACTATGTTTTTAAACTCCATGCACCTTCAGTAGAATCATTTGGATGATTTCAGCTGCGGAATTGCCCGTTTCTACTGAACTAAAAGTAAAAAGTACCTGCAGCACAGTGGCTGAGTGGCTCGCACTCACGCCTCACAGCAAGAAGGTTCCGGGTTCAATCCCCAGGTTGCCCGGCCCTTTCTGTGTGCAATTTGCATGTTCTTCCCGTGTCTAGGTGGGTTTTCCCCATCAACCCAGAAACATGCTCCGTAGCTGAGGTCCTCACCAAAGTCTAGCAGTAAGATCAAGGAGATGGGTCCCTGGGCTTGAAAGATGAGCTCCTGAAGGATGGGTCAAATGCAGAGAAATAATTTCCCTACAGGGATAAATATAGGATAATATAAATAAATAAATAACCTGAAGACTATCAAGACATGACATCACAGGGTGGAGCAGAGTATTCGAAGCTTTGGAGATGCAGACAGACCAATAATTAAGGATTACTCAAACATGTGGATGAAAAAAAAACACAACTCCGGGTATGTTTTTGTCTTTAGAACATGGCTTAATGCTCACAAGAATCCCTTTTGTGTATTGTGTGGCCTTTAAAGATGCATTTATGGACTCATTGTTAAATTCTGTAGTGTTGAGAACAATCAAATATGCAACTTTATAAATCTTAAAATAATGCAGATCGACACAAAGCAAATTCTTCACTTAATTTGCTTCATTTTATTTGTTCTTAGCCACAATGTTGGCAGTTCTTGCGGCTTCTTCTTGGCTTGGCTTGTTCGCAGCTTTTACGTCAATTGTATTTCAATTTTTCTTTTCTTCTCATAACAGTAATCTCCAAAGAGACAGTACTGCCAAATGTCAGCCTCTGGCAAACTAACTTTATTTTGTTCTTGCCATCTTTTGCTCCTCTCTTCTAACCACCAGGAAACATTTATTCAACACTGAGGCGTTTTTCTCATGTATAACAACTCAACAAGTATTTTATCAGCAACATTTTTTAACAGAATCGACTGTTGCGGATTGGGTGCAGCTGTTGCTAAGATTTATAATTTCACTTTCTTGTTGCAGCAGATGTGACATATACAGTAGCTGCAGCCATAAACAAGGACAAAAGTTTTATTTTGTTACAGTGATGTTTCAATAGTCAAAAATTGTCACTGTATTTTAAACAGGGCTCTCAAGTTTGGAAGATTGCTAGGAGTGAGATTTCTGAGGAGCGGGGGGGGGTTTAGTCTGGTTTAGTCTTGGCCTAGTCCTGGTTTAGACCTGGTTTAGTCCTGGTTTAGTCCCGGTTTAGTCCTGGTTTAGATCTGGATTAGTCTTGGTTTAGTCCTGGTTTAGACCTGGTTTAGTCCTAGTTTAGACCTGGTTTAGTGCTGGTTTAGACCCGGTTTAGATCTGGTTTAGTCTTGGCCTAGTCCTGGTTTAGACCTGGTTTAGTCCTGGCTTAGACCTGGTTTAGTCCTGGTTTAGTGCCGGGTTAGTCCCGGTTTAGTCCTGGTTTAGACCTGGTTTAGTCTTGGTTTAGTCCTGGTTTAGTCCCAGTTGAATCCTGGTTTAGACCCGGTTTAGACCTGGTTTAGTCTTGGTTTAGTCCTGGTTTAGTTCTGGTTTAGTCCTGGTTTAGTTCTGGTTTAGTCCTGGCTAGGTCCTGGTTTAGTCCTGGTCTAGTCCTGGTTTAGTTCTGGTTTAGTCCTGGTTTAGACCTGGTTTAGTCTTGGTTTAGTCCTGGTTTAGTTCTGGTTTAGTCCTGGTTTAGTTCTGGTTTATTCCTGGCTAGGTCCTGGTTTAGTCCTGGTCTAGTCCTGGTTTAGTTCTGGTTTAGTCCTGGTTTAGACCTGGTTTAGTCTTGGTTTAGTCCTGGTTTAGTCCTGGTCTAGTCCTGGTTTAGTTCTGGTTTAGTCCTGGTTTAGACCTGGTTTAGTCCTGGTTTAGTTCTGGTTTAGTTCTGGTTTAGTCCTGGTTTAGACCTGGTTTAGTCTTGGTTTAGTTCTGGTTTAGTCCTGATTTAGTCCTGGTTTAGTTCTGGTTTAGTCCTGGTTTAGTTCTGGTTTAGACCTGGTTTAGTTCTGGTTTAGTCCTGATTTAGTCCTGGTTTAGTTCTGGTTTAGTTCTGGTTTAGTTCTGGTTTAGTTCTGGTTTAGTCCTGGTTTAGTCCTGGTTTAGTGCCAAAATAGATGCAGAAATAATCTGATATGACTCACCCATAAAAACGCGGTCACTCGTATCCATGTATGCACGTGTCACGGTCTTTAATAATCCGGAGCTCCGGAGAAAAGGACATATCCCGAACTTATGCCGTGTCCCGAGGCGAGAGTTCCTTCTTACGTAGCATTAACGTAGCAAGTTAAGGATTCTTCTTCTCTTGGAAATGCCGCGTAAACATTCACGCGGCTCGCTCACAGCTGATGGGCGAACAGGCCGATCAGCTGATCGCTCAACTCCAGTACTGGTGCGCGAGTGACTTTTTTTCGCTGAAAATGCGCGGTGCCTGCATTAACTTACCGATTTTCTGGGCACAGAAGCGCTGTGAACAGTGGCTACAGTTTTGAATTGCTTAAAAAAATTTCAGTGTGAGAAATACCATGTGTGAGCGTGTGAACACGTCGAATTGCGTGTGTCACACTCTCAAAGCGTGAGACTTGATTTTAAAGGTACTTTTTAAAACTCTGCACTACCTTTTTGTCATTTTTATCCAACTTCACCCACTTCCACTTGACTTTTTATTTTTATATTACATAACAATATTTATAACAGGTACAGCAAAAAGTAAAATCTTGCCAAGTTTAAATGACTTGAATTAAGAAAATGTTATCTTGATTAGAGTACATTTTGCACGACAAGTAAAATGATCAACTAATGGAACAAGACTTTTTGTACTTAAAATATGAAAATGCATCTTGTCACATTAAAGATAAGAAATAAGTCTTTGCACTTAAAATAAGAAATTAAATCTTATGTTGTTTGAATCAAGAAAGAAGGACTTATTCCACTGGTAGATCATTTTACTTGTCATCTTAGGCTACATCCACACGACAACGCTCCTGGATTTTTTTTTATGCGCGTTGAAAAAAATTCACGTCCACACACGTGTCGGATCAGTAAATATTCGTGTCCAGACGAAAACGGAGCACTGAGTGAAAACGATGTAATACATATGCCACACCGATATGTGGCGCTGTAAACAGGAAACAGCCAGAGCCACCGGAAACACAATACTACAAAGAGCGCATGCGCATAAAGTCCTTTCTCTTCTGATATTCTCACATGATGATGACGGCATCACGGCGTCATCATTTTCCAAAAGCTGCGTTTTGCTTGTCCACATGACAACGTGACCCCAGCGTACTCAGATTTCTCCACTCTGGAACCTGTTTTAACTGTTTTCGCCCTCCAAAAACGCCGACGCCGTGTGGACGAAAGGCCAAAACGAATAAAACCTTCTCTGGTTCCACCAAAATATGTTGTCATGTGGACGGGCCCTTAATTTGAGTAATTTGAACATACCTATAGATATTACTTTTTGCACTATAGTTTACAGGAATTTTAACCTTTATTTTACACGGAAGCCCCTGTAGATCAACTCTGGGACTAGATTCTGGAACCTTCACCAGGATCCTGTTTGTGGACCAGCTCTGCCTTCAGCACCATCCAGGACAAGCTCTCTCTGCTCAATGTGTCCAACTCCACCTCCAGGGGGAGCACTGACTTCCTGACAGACCGAAGGTATGCGTGGATTCCAACGAGGTGTGGCAATGGCAATAAAACTTTACTGATTTCTGATTCTGTCTCACCAAACCACATAAATATTTAAAACAACACGAGAACCTGTCATGTGCTCTTTAAATCACCCCCTGTGATGAATACCTCTGGTTCTAACCTGTGCTATAATGGCCTCTACATCCCATAATGTCGTTAAACTGCCCTTTGGTGTTAAGTTGTCTTGAGTGACTTTTGATTTTCCCCTGACAAGAAGAATACGGTGCTACAAATGAGCCCTCCAGGTCTCAGGGGTTAGATTCTCCACCTCGCCTGGTTTTACCGTCTCCAATTAGCTCTTTTGCAAATGTGAGCGCGCGTGCCATCGATCCTCTGCTGATGGAGGTGGATGGGGTGGATGGACTTACAGACTGGCCTTCTGCAATATTCATCAAGGTGGAACCAAGTGTCCCGGTAGCTCAAGGATCCGAAGATGCCTCCAGGAAAAGAAAAAGAAAAAATAGAGGAGAGAGGGCAGAATAGCAATGCGGAGCGGTAATTAAACTAGCAAAATATTCATGTGGTCATTACATTTTTGATGAGGTTCTGATAAGAGTTGACCATACAGGACTTTTATCGCCACGGAGACGCACCAAGGACGAAACGTGGACTAGCGAAGAAATGAGTTTAGTTTGAGGATCTAATCAGGGCTGACATTGAAGCTTGTCCTCTGAGCAGGTGTGGGCCTCTTCACTGTCGGCTTCATCATGAGAGCCGTTTCAGTGCAGTGAGAGGTATTAAGAAGTGTTCTCTCAGGCACAATGGAGGAGCTGTTCTTTTACATGGAACCATAAGATGTTTATAAGCTTAAAGACGATGTGCACATGTTCTAGATCTATACACTAAACAAATTATTAGAGCTGATATAAGTCAGTTATCAATGTGTCATTTAATCATATATCTGTAGCAGTAGTCAGTAGAATCAATCATGCCCCCCTGTAACTGCACAAATGCAAATACCTCATCACTGTCGGTTGGTTAGCTCAACTGGTAAATCACTTGACTTTCACCTGGGGGACCTGGGTTCGAATCCCCCCCGGCAATGAACAATGGGTCCTTGGGCAAGACCCTTCATGGTACTGCCCCCCGGGTCCTTGAAAGAAGAAGAAGAAGAAAACCCACCCAGACATGGGGAGAACCTTCAAACTCTGCACAGAAAGGCCCGGGCAACCCGAAGCTTACGGCCATAAGATTTAAAATCTTAAAATGATCAAAGTAGGAATGGTAGAATTCTTCCCATAGCTATGTAAAAATTTTGAAGGGTGAATAAATAAACATTCAATTTTTTTTATTATTTTTTTTACTTTAGCGTGTTATTCTTTATCCAGGTTAGTCCTTTGGAAGGAAATTCTTCCTCCAACCAATGGCGGTAGGGGAAATCTGTCAGCGGCAATGAGCACCACAGAGTTGACCCATCTCCAGATCAGGAGCTTGTTTTGGTCAGAACTATCTTTCTGAAGGATTTTACGTATCGTGCATGTTTTGGGTTGATGGAGAAACTGGAGCATCCAGAGGAAACCCACCCAGAAAGGTCTGGTCGGTCCAGAAATTGAACCTGGAACCTTCTCGCTGTGAAGCTTGAGTGAAAGCCCCTGAGCCTGTGCTGCCAGTGGACTTGCTGTTCACGCACCTGGGTATTGGGTTGTTTCAGGGCAGGGCATCTGATATAAAACAAGAGAATATACAAATGATTGCTCCTTAAAAGGCCTTTACTACCTGTTGTAGAGGAAAATATCAGCTTGATTCTTCAAACTGCCCACTTTCTTTGTATAACCTCCATAACTCTCTATCCAAACCTCTCTTTCATTTTTCCTAATGTCTTCCCTTTGGTCGTGTCTGTGGAGGGTCCAATCACCTAACTCCCTCAATCCCATTCATCCTACACTGAATCAACTTTACTCTGGCATCCCCTGCTTTTAACCCTTCTCCTTCTCCAAACCGCATCCCTCTCGCTTTCCATCCCTCTCTGCATCCCTCCATCTCGTGGCTGGAAATTCAATCATCGTCCAATCTCCTGGCGCTTCCAGAGTTTCAATATTAATCATTATATAAAAGAAAAATACTTCCTGTCAATCATCATATCACCTTCTCGCTCTGCTCTGGAGGGATGGGGTTTTTTGGCTGGCTGAAGCCCTACCAGCGCTCCTTGGTGAGTCTATAGAGCTGTGTTGACTTTGCATGGGCACTGGTGAATAGTAAAGATGTTAATGGGTTGACTTTGTAACTGATGCGCGCCAGGAGCAGCAGGGGAGCAGCCGCACTTGGTATTCATGACTGTGGATAGGTGGGAGTACCTCAGATCTCTGGAGAGTTACCGAGGCAACACAGTAGAAAAGTGCGGGGGGGATTAGTTAGCATAGTATAGCACGGTCTCTTGTTTTGAGCGACTGGGTTTACTCTCACATGAAGAGCAGAGCAAAGACTCTTTAGCAAGTTTAGCAAGTCAGTTTCAAGGGATAAATAGTGAAATAAAGTAACAGAAATGAGTAAAACATAGTTAAGATCGTTATAGTTGAAGGTGCATTGTGTAACTTTTCTGGTGGAGGGTATGTCAAAAGCTTTTCTTCATGGAGACATTATTGCTTTGTATGGAATGTTTCACAGTATGGTTATACTGTACTATACCTTTCTATCTTCATGGAGACCAAACCAGACCAAGTTACAGGTCAGATCTATGGAAAGGCAACCCCACTGTTTTCTGAACTGTAAAACCACCTGTAACTGAAAAAAAATTAGGGCTGTTTAATGTCATACTGTGGAACATTCAAAGCAGAGCAATGACATCTCCATAAAAACAAGCAGGTGATGGACCCTCCACCAGAAAAGATGCACTTAAAATTTTTTACTAATCAATACAGGTGTACATGTTATGGGTTCATATGGACCAAATAGGAGAAAAAATGATGGCTCAGTCGAAAAACTTCACTTAAATGTTTTTATTTTTAAATTAACTTCAATAACCCTCCATATGGCTAGACTTTAATTAACTAATAGACTTAAGAAAACAGAATAAACACACACATTAGCATTAATGGTTGATTCTGTGGTCATGTGACTTCCTTTAGCGCTCAGGCGCAATTTATGGCACAACAGGAAAGTGCCCCGGTTTGGCCCCTGCACCAGAGAGCGGCGGAGACAGCGGAAGGTAAGGAGCGTGTGGACCCTTAAGCACCGAGGGGGGAGTACAGAACCGTGGGACATGTGCACGGTTCTGCGGGGAAACATTCTACCGGAGCTCGGCTCCGCAGAACCAGGGGAAGCGCTCCGTGCGCCCTGCCGGTTAAGATGCGCTCTCGGGCCAGAGAAAGATGCGCCGGTCAGGGAATGACGGAGCAACTACGGGCGCTCCATCACAATGCAAAAAAAAAAAAAAAAAAATTAATAATAATAATAATAATAATAATAATAATAATAATAATAATAATAATAATAATAATAATAATAATAATAATAATAATAATGTTTTTAGGTTTCAAATTTTACTTCCTGGTTTGAAAAAGTGACATCACATTAGGTGATTCCATAGCTGTTACCTAGCAACCATCATATCCAATTTTCCAATCTTCTAATCTTCTAATCTTTAATCACTGTAAGGCACTTTGTGTTACATTTTGTATGAAAATCACTTTATAAATAATGTTTGATTGATTAATTGATATACACTGGTCAAAAATTCTTCTAATGTACACACACATTATTATGTGATAAATAAATATAAAAGAAACCATCTTTGTTTTGTTGTTAATTGTTGATAAATGTTTCTTTTGTGTAAATTGGGTCAAACTTTTGGATAGAATTCTCCCTAGTGTGCTGTCATCTGTATGTTTTAGAACATTTCTTTCTTCCTGGAAATGTATTTATTTTTTTCACTTTTCTTCACAAATTCATTCTAGACTTGTCCAAAACTATAATTTACATTTATACCAAGTAGAGTTCACATTTGAGAATCATCAGAACCTGTCATACTCCTTTTAATATTTGTGTTCAGTTAAAATGTATGAGCTTTTGGTATAAACTAAACAAAAACAAAAACACAAAATTTAAAAAGTGAAATAATGTGTTATTTGGACTATTTGTTTCTATTTCTGATTTTCAATTTTCATTTCATATTTTTAAAGCTCGCAGAAGGATGGTTGAAAAGTAGCGTTGGCTCCAAGCTCTGTGGTGGTGACATTGAATTTGAAAACATGTTTATTGAAAATAGTGAGCTGCATTTTTTCATTTATTAGACAAGGAGGTTCAGATAATGAATTCAAATTGTTGCCAAATAATTCCTGGTTTATTAATTTCAGCTTTAAACCATATAAAACCATTTGGTCCCACAAAAAGGTGCACTGTTTATCTTTCCTGGTAGAGGGTCCGTCCACCACTTCGACTCCATGTTGTTTTTTGTCCTAGAATGTTCTACAGTATGGCATTTAATTTAACTATCTCCATGGAGACAAGCAGGCAAGCTAAGACACCAAGACACCAAGCTAAGTTACAGGTCAGATCTGTAGAAAAGTGGACCTACACACAATAATAATGCATGTTTTTTTGGTTTTGGGAAATAAAAAACACCTATGATTAAATAAATACAGATATATTTGATATGTTTGTTTAATGCTTTACTGTGGAACATCAGGCAAAGCAATAACATCACAATGGAGACAAGCAGATGGCAGACCCTCCACCAGAAAAGTTACATAGTGCAACTTCAACGATGTCATCTGGTGGCGATCTAGGAAGTGCTCCTGTGTATCCGTCTTGTCATTTCAGAGTAAGGCTGAGGGATTTGGGGTTCAAAATTCACATTTTAAACACGTCCAAAAGAATTGACAAAAAGAATTAACATTTCAAACATGTTGGTACAGATTTAAAAGACATGGTCCTCCAGTCAGAAGAAGACAGTTGTGTGTGGAGGAAGTTAACAGTACTTCTAAAATTACATTCTTGCAGTGATTCGCTAATTGTCATTCAAATTGCAATTTCATTTAGATTACAATTAACCTTACAACCCTATTCAAAGACCAAATTCATTTCACTGCCAACAACAAACCAACATTTTAGTTCATGAAGTTCATGTAATCAAAAGTACTAAACACTAATGCAACTACTGACTGCACTGATTCGAAGGTTTGCGGTGCGATTCCAGCTCGCACAAATGAATGTTGTTATTGTATCCTTGGGCAAGACACTTATCCCACCTTTCCCCCAGTGTCTGCGTGCACTGGTGTATGGATAAGTGTGTGCCTTGAAAGTGAAAAAGCGCAATATAAAAATGCAAGGAAATGTTCAAATCATCTAATATTGCCAACATAATATTTTTGTGCCTTGTAGGCTTACTCTTAGAACAGGGGTGTCAAACTCATTTTGGTCCGGGGGCCGTATCCAACCTACTTTGATCCCAAAGGGGCCGGATCAGAAAATTCATGGCATATATACCCCCAAAAAGAGCAATAAATCCAAATATTTGTGCAGAGAAACGCAAATCTATTACAGTCTGCTGTTTCTTCAGTCCCAGCAATAATTGGTTTACCTTCTGTCTTCTCAATTTTCCGTTCAAGTTATTGTATTGTTCGAAATGCTGTGTCTCGGGCGTTTAAGATTATATTCCTTGAGCACCGCCACTTGTTGCAAACACACTGAGCATACAGGTTTCCCATTCACCTCCGTGAACAAATAGGAATTAGTAAATTTTTCTTGGAAAATCCTGCACTCGGCATCCACTTTTCTCATTTTTGACGTTTTGCTGATGAGGGTCAACAGTCAAAACGATGGTCCTTTAAGAGCGTTTGGGAAGAGGCGAGTCTTCCTTTGTGCTGCTCTGGTGGGAGGGGCCGCAATGCTGAGCTGCGCAGAAAATTACCAATATTTTAATAGAAAATTTAAATATACAGTAATTAAAATATACAGTAATTAAAATAGAAAATCAGATGAGGGCTAGATTAAAGGTCTTGGAGGTCCGGATCTGGCCCCTGGGCTGCATGCTTGACACCCCTGTCTTAGAGGGAAGTAATGGGAAATATATGACTCAAGTAAGAATAAAGTATGGTGTCTGAAATTCAAGTATTGAAGTTAAAAAGTAAAAAAAAGTTAGGCAAATGTAATAGATTAAATGCAACTGAGTACTAATTGCTGGCCCATGCATGCAGTCTTTTTCTGATTCCTGTTACCCAATTTAAACGTTAATTTGAAATCTGTTACCAATTTTTCAACGAAACTCTGAAACCTGAGTGTCATTTGGCTTCTTTTGCACTTCCACCCACACCACACCAATTACCTCTCACCAAACATGCTAATCGCCATCACCCCTTTGGAAATCCTTCTCCGGATATATGCAGATTTATTAGTGTGACTTTCCCTTTAATGGCTTCCCTATTACCGGGGGCTGTGTCTAAACCAGCTTCCCTGTCCAACTTCATAAAGATAAAAGAAAATTAGATCTGTTAATCCAACAAAATTCTGACACACTCCCAGTAGGGTTCAGTTCTCCGCCTCAGGAAAAAATCCCACCGACCAGTATCTGTATCTCCAGCGCTGTGTGTATTAGCTATAATGAAGACTGCTGTAGATGCTTGTCACTTCTATTTCATGAGCTAAAGTTAATTGCTGTGTTTAGGCATAGCTCAGTTTTGCTTCGAGATGCCAAAGGTTAATTAGCGACAGAAGGAAGATGTGTTGACATTTGTATTTCTGCTTCCTGGTTAAAATTGGAAAAGAAACTATGTAGTGCCATTGGGGGAAAAAGAGGACAGGAAAGGAGCAAGGGGGGAAATTTTTGAAAAACAGGCTCATTTCTATGCATGGTGTAATGATCGCCCTATGATGACGTCAGTGTGGGCCCCTCGCGCTCTGCCTCCTTCCTTCCGCCTGCTCTCCTGGCGCGAGTGTGCGATGTACGTGGCTACTCCGAGCTGGAGTCGTTTTATACCTTATTATTATTATTTTACAAGTGTACAGCAGTGTGTGTCAGCTCTGTAAGTTCCGTGGTATCCTCCGCTAAAATAAACAGAGAACAACCCTGATCCTCCGTGTCCGGCTGAACTTTCTGGGGAACAGTGAAGATCCGAGGCTGGATCTTTACAAATGGCGCCCGAACTGTGATTGAATTATATCCTCGGATTTGAAAGTTTGACAGTCGATGGCCAGATACGTTGGATTGTTTATTCTGTTTTTGGATTTTTCTTCCGCGGTGAGAGTTTCTTGACGAACTTTATGCTGGAAACCATACGGGACGGGAACATGCTTGCTAGCGTTGTTAGCAAGTCAGTGAGAAGCTAATACATAAACATTGAACTCGTGGGCAGGCGTGCTGCTCCCCCGTGTTTCTCACACATGGATAAGTGACGCCAACACATCGGATTATTGTTTTTGTGCTATCATTGGACTTAATGACTTCCGGGACGTGGTTTGGATACGCTTTTCCTTCTGCGAGTGACTGAAGACCGATTTCGTGTTTGCGAGGGAATATTTGTGCGGGGACGGAGACTGTACGTCAGGGACCTTCCTGTGCAATAGCGCGGGGCGTCAAAAGTGACTCCGGATTGGTAGACGCATCACTGCCAGCTCTTGCCGCTGCACTAGGACTGAGAAGAGGTGGCGCGGCGTCTGGACTTTGGAACAACACACTACGGAGGCGAGAGCTAAGTGCCTATACACCAAGGTCATATTGTCACTGGTTCAATTGACATGTGAGCAGACTAAAACAAAAGGAATAAGAGCCCAGTGACAGAACTGTTTTTTACACTGCTTTTGCTGGTAGTTCTATCTATCTAGTGGTGGTGCACTGATAATTATTGGTTTCTTCTACTTTCTTTCCTACAATGGTTAATTGAAAGGGTTTGGTCAGGTGTATATTCATTTATATGTATATATGTGATTCCTATTATTTTGTGTGATGCTTTTTCTTGTGTTTTTCCTTTATCTGTGGTGATGGCTAGGCGTAAAGAGACTTTTGTGTGGGGGTGATGACGATGGGGGTGGGTTTAACACCTCTGACATGGGTGAGTCCTTCAGAGTGCAGCACCTGTCTGCCCAAGTAGAGCGATTGCAGCAACAGGTAGATTCATTGACTCAAGCATTTAGTAGGTCTATTGATTTGCAGCACAGTCTTCTGCAGCAGTTAGAGAGTCAGGCAGCTCAGCACTCACAGCGCTCACCCGAACAGTCGACTGCGGCCCGCCCTATCTTTGCCTCAACTCCTGCTATTCATTCACTCCCTAGTCGTGACATCCATACTGACCACTCTTCTGATCACCCATTAAGACACGTCACACAAAACACCCCACGGCACACAGACCCCACACTAGCCCCGACTACTCCTATGGCCAATCTGACTCTCGATCTTCCTGGCCTTGTCCCATCAAAGTTTGATGGGGGCAAATTTATTGACCCAGAAGAATGGCTACAGTCAGTCTCCTTATACAAGTCGTCACTTCACTTGTCTGATGCTCAGTTTTTCCGTGAATTAACTAGGCTTTTTGAAAACGAGCCCCGAAAGTGGTATTGTGCCATGCAGCCCCACCTTGAGTCTTGGAGTCATTTTTCAGATCTTTTTCGTCTGGCGTTCCTGCCTATTGACAATGAAGAAAAAATCTGGAGGACAATTTTAGACAGGGTTCAGGCTCCCAATGAATCACTCCCCACTTTTGTTGCTCACCTAGTGACTGAGTTCAAACGACTGAAACAGCCACCCTCTGAACAGGAACAGATTGAAATAATCAGCCGACATGTGTCTGATCAGTTTCGACTAGCCCTTCATGCTGCTGCACCTACGACTTTGACTGAGCTACTTCTCACTGCACACAAGCTACATGCTGCTCTGGGGCCCATTTCTTTTAGCAGAGCCGCTGCTGCCCCTCTGCGTCGGGACTTGCACTGCTTTAAGTGTCTGACGCCTGGGGTCACCACTCGCAATTGTGATAGCTGTAAGAAAACTAAACAAGCTGGCAGTAGTGTTTCTCATGTGGAAAGGACCTCTGAGCTTACTCAGGAGAGCCCCAAAAATCCAAGTTCTTTTGCGCATCCAAGGGGTAACATGGGGGCACGGCCAAAGAAGTTTCAGAGAGCAGGTGACAGTAAGGAGGAATCAGAACCAAGGACAAGGGCACGACCAACAGAGGGCTCTCACACTGTCAGTATGATGCGGGCCGGCCCAAGGAGGTCAAAGAGTACTCCACTGACATCCATAGTGATAGTTAACCAGGTGTCGCTAAAAGCCACCCTTGATACTGGCGCATCCATTTCAGCAGTCCACCCCTCCACGCTTGAGAAATGTGGCCTGACAGGAGATGTTGTTCTCCCATGGACATTCTCTCCCCTCGAGTTAGCTGACTCAAAACAATGTGACCCGTCGGGTTTGGTGTGGCTGCCGGTTCAGTTGCTGGGACACCTGTTCACTCATCGTTTTGCCGTAATCCCAGACCTATCATGTCCCATTCTTTTGGGGACTGATTTCATGATCCAGGCAGATGTTCATATTCACCCGGCAACAGGAAGTGTCAGAGTGGGTGACAATGCTGCTTCAGCATCAGACGTGCTTTTGGAAGGGTTCGAGGAGTTAGAAGGGCACGTAGCCTGTCTTACTTTTAAGAGTGACAACACTAATCTTGGCCCCGTGGTGGAACAAGCAGCCTTACCTACGGCTGACAAAGAAAAGTTAGCAGACTTGTTGAATGACTTCTCACATCTGTTTGAGGGAAAGCTTGGACGTACCTCTTTGGTAGAACACACAATAGACACAGGAACTGCAAAACCAGTGTGTCTCCCCCCTTATCGTGCCTCACCTGCGAAAAGAAAGATCATCGAAGATCAGATTAAAAAAATGCTGGATGAGGGGATTATTGAGCCTGCGTCGGGGCCCTGGGCGTCCCCTATCGTGATAGTTGAAAGACCGGGTACAGATCCAAGATTTTGCATTGATTTCAGAAAAGTTAACAAAACTACAGTCAAAGACTCATACCCACTCCCAAGGGTGGATGACTCTTTGGATTTTCTGGCCCGTGGTAGATACATCTCTACACTGGACCTCGCACGGGGTTACTGGCAAGTTGCAGTTGCACCAGACTCAAGAACCAAGACTGCCTTTGTGTCCCACAAAGGGCTTTATCAGTTTAAAGTGATGCCTTTTGGATTGTCAAATGCTCCGGCAACTTTTCAAAGATTAATGAACACTGTTCTGGCAGGCCTCACCCATAACTGTTGCATGGTATACCTCGACGACATTGTGGTGGCATCCCCAACTTTTGACCAGCATTTGGCTGACCTCGGCAAAGTGTTAAGGCGGCTGGCAGACGCTGGGCTTTCCTTGAAGCTGGCCAAATGCCACTTCTGCACCCAGAAGTTGCTGTACCTCGGTTACCTGGTGACACCAGAAGGAATTGGCCCTGATGAGAGTAAAGTGGCCGCAATCAACGAATTTCCCACACCCAAGACAGTCAAAAATGTGCGCCAGTTCCTTGGAATGACAAGCTACTACCGTAGGTTCATCTCTGGGTATGCCCGTATTGCAGAGCCAATGATAGCCCTCATGAGAGAAGATACCCCCTTTGTGTGGTCCACTGAGTGCCAGGAGTCATTTGATCACTTAAAACAAAAGCTCACCAGTGCGCCAGTCCTAGCACTACCTGACTTCAGCAAAGCTTTTACGGTTCATACCGATGCTTGTGATGTGGGGCTTGGGGCTGCACTTACCCAAACAGGTGGAGATGGCCATGAGAGGGCTATTGCCTTTGCTAGCCGTACCCTGCACAAAGCGGAGCGCCCATACTCCACTTCAGAGAAGGAATGCTTGGGGGTGATCTGGGCCCTGGAACATTTTCGGCCCTACATTGAAGGCTCCAGCGTCACAGTAGTGACAGACCACAATAGCCTGCGGTGGTTGATGACAAGACCCACCCCCTCTGGCCGGCTAGCACGTTGGTGTTTAAGGCTACAAGATTTTGACTTTGAGGTCATACACAGACCTGGTTCAGCCAACTTAGTGCCAGATGCCCTGTCACGAAATCCAACAAGTGATGCCAGTGAGTCAGTGGATCTATTACCCCCCTATGCCACAGTTGCCTCTCTCAATCCCAGGCGTCAGCCACCACTGCTACTAGAGGACAAGAAAGGGCTGCAACAGCTTCAACAGTCAGACCGGGTCATTGCAGCACTTTATGCCAACCTAGAGAATGGCTCCTGTGTAGACTCATCAGATTTTTGTGTCCGAGATGATATGGTCTACTATAGGGACAAGAGGACCTCCTGCCAGCTGCATCCGGACAAGGGCTTGCGTTTTTATGCACCAGAGGCTATGCGGGGCACCTTGCTCAAATACTTCCATGACCATCCCATGGCAGGCCATCTGGGGGTAACCAAGACTCTGGGACGTTTACAGAGGCGGGTGTACTGGCCAGGTATGCGGGGGGAGGTGAAGAAATATGTGCTGTCCTGTGTAACTTGCCAACTGTCAAAGCCAACCACCCAAAAACCTGGAGGCTACCTGAAACCAGTGGTGGCTACTTACCCATGGGAGTTTGCAGGTGTGGATTTTATGGGTCCCCTCCCCAGGTCCTGCAGAGGAAATGAGTATGTCCTTGTCTTTGTTGACTATTTCACCAAGTGGGTGGAGATCTGTCCTGTCAGAGAGGCTACGGCTGTAGTTGCTGCACGCAAGTTCATCTCAGAGGTGTTTGCAAGGCATGGGGCCCCCACACACCTGGTCTCAGACAGAGGAGTTCAGTTTGTGAGTGATTTTTTTGAGGCAGTCGTCTCGGCTCTGGGGTCAGACCACAGACTGACCACAGCGTACCACCCACAGTCCAATCAGACAGAGCGTGTAAACCGTACAATCAAAACGGCAATCCGAGCCTATGTGGGACAGAAACACAGAGACTGGGACCTACACTTACCTCTGATCTCTTTTGCGTTAAGGACTGCTCCACACCAGAGTACAGGAGACACTACGGCATACCTCTTGTATGGCAGGGACTTGAACACACCCCTTGACTTGTGGATATCTCCCAACCCAGGCTACATGGCTGATTCTGTCAATGACTACAAGATGGAGCTCACCTCAGCATTGCAGGAGGCATATGAACATGTGAGACAATCTTTGGCCAGCAGTCATGTGACTCAGAAAAAACACTATGATAAGAGACGCAGGGGGGTCTCATTCCGAGTCGGTGAACTGGTGAAACTAAAGGCCCACCCTCGATCGGATGCCTCAGCAGGGTTTTCAGCCAAGCTTGCCCCTGTCTACAAAGGCCCCTACAGGATTGCAGAAGTGATGTCAGACCTAAACTACAAACTCACTAGGGTAGCAGATGGGGCTGAGGGTGGAGTTCACCATGTCTGCAACCTGCTTCCTTTTTTTGCTTGGGATGGTGAGGACGGGACTTTGGAAAACGTGCCACAACAGTTGGGGGAAACTGAAGAACGAGAGAGAGGGGGCACTGAGGACCAGGAGGAGTATGGATTTGACATGTTCGGGGAATCAGAGCCTCAGGCCCACTTCGTAGACGCAACACCATTGCCTTCGTCGGAAGGGCCTGTAATCCCGCCCATAATGGCCTCCTCCATCCTCCACACTAATAGTCAAAGTCCATGTCTACGGCCAATTCAAACACACACATACTTCCTTCGCCCTAGACATACAGGCACATCTTCCTGCACAAATCTACAACCATCTTCGGCAGAAACACACTCATGCCCTCTCATACATCCCACACCCATGGCCCCGTTACAGTTTGGTCCGCCTCACTTCACACCTCCGCTTACCGCTCAGGGAGATGCGTTCCCGTCCTCCACAGGCCGTGCTCAGGGACCGGAACACTTACATACTTATGAGTTAGCATGCGCACCACCACCTATTTACACTGGGTCACATTCTTACTTTCTCCGCCCCAGACACATTTAAAGTTATTAGAGACTGCAATTGCTAAGCTTGACCATAGGTCAGGTTTTTGTTTTCTCCTATTGGTGTTTCGGTGCACTAGTGGTTTTACTGTCACGTTGACATTTTTCACATTTTCATATGTTCTTATTTTCCGTTCCTCAAGCATGCTGAGTTCAAAGGGTGTTGATATAAGAAAAAAATAAATAAAACGGGTCGGTCAAATTTTAAAGTGTTGGGCTATAGACTCATGGAGCAGACAGATCTGTCATGTATGCACTGATGTCTTGTATTTCTTTATATATATATATATATATATATATATATTTTTTTTTTTTTAAGGGTTAACATACTCAGTGGCATGTGTACACACGCTGTTTTGTTTCCTTTTTGTTGAGGTCTGAGGACAGCCCTCATTTTAAGTGGGGGGGTTTGTAATGATCGCCCTATGATGACGTCAGTGTGGGCCCCTCGCGCTCTGCCTCCTTCCTTCCGCCTGCTCTCCTGGCGCGAGTGTGCGATGTACGTGGCTACTCCGAGCTGGAGTCGTTTTATACCTTATTATTATTATTTTACAAGTGTACAGCAGTGTGTGTCAGCTCTGTAAGTTCCGTGGTATCCTCCGCTAAAATAAACAGAGAACAACCCTGATCCTCCGTGTCCGGCTGAACTTTCTGGGGAACAGTGAAGATCCGAGGCTGGATCTTTACAATGGTCCGTGTTGATATGCAGATTAGGCGCTCGAGTGACATTTAAAAGGAGTTAATTGTGCAAATCTTTGTTTTGGGCGGGAAAGGTTGTGGCTGGAGTCTTTCATCACCAACAAGGATGGGTCCAATCAGGAAGAGCAAATTAGAGAGGGTGGGGAGGGGGGTTTGAGCCCTGACGAAACTAAAAATCCAATAAATTAAAGCAAACCGATATGGAAGATAGAATTTTAAATGAGCGGATTCTAGTAATTTCATGTTTAAAGTGCTGATTTATATTATTATGTTATTTCCTCATCACAAACAGAACGCTTACGGGTAAAAACGACAAAATATTTTATTGGAAGTCCCTTTCGTTTAGATGGGCTTAAAAACGCAAAACCTGAAACCGAAGTGAAAAACTTGAATACGCTCTGCCGTAGCCTTTTCATCTACACTGCCCAAGACACAAAACTCTGGTCAAATCTGTTGACGTCGCGTACACGTTTACGTCACAATGGTCCATATATCAGTGTACTTTGTTTGGCAGAACTCCCAGTCCACAACTTGTTGCGCTTTGTTGCTTTGTAGTCTAACGTGGTCTGAAGCAATAGTTGAACTTTTTCGTCTGACAACACAAATTATTTTTTGCTACCGGTAGCCATGTTTTGTTTTGCTTTTCGCGGCACAGATGAGAAGAAGGAAGATTCTATGTATGTGCGCGGACATAGTGATAATGTATCACAGCGCCACCTAGCCGTCTGGCATGCATACCCAATCAAATTCCACACACTTTTGCGTCACCGTATACACGCAGATTTCCTCACGAAAACGCTCGTCTAAACGCGGAATAAAAAGTGAAGGCGCGATGCCACTTTTGTGTCTTCTGTTCAGACCGTCATCATATAAACGTAGACAAAGTCTGCATATTTATATTGTCTTTTACTCTTTTCCACCTTGTGATGTCATGTGGTAATACAGGAAGTAAGCCACTGTGTTTTTAAACTCCATAAACCTTCACTAGAATCATTTGGATCATTTTTGATTTCAGCCTGAATTGCACATCTCTAATGAACAAAAGGTAAAGGGGAGCAGTTAACTTGGGAAAACTACTCCTTAAAGGTCCCATGGCATGACATTTTCACTTTCTGAGGTTTTTGAACATTAATGTGAGCTCCCCTACGCTGTTAACCCCCATCCCCCCATGGCTAAAAGTTGCGAAATGTGTAAACTGAGCAATTGCGGTCCTTTTCCACGTTTGAAAAAAAGACAGCCCAAACAGGCGATTCTGAACAAGGGAACTTTCTGACGTCACACTCGCGGAAAGGTTTCCACCCCCTGTCTGGATGTCCACCCCCGTCTTTGGAAATCACGCCCAGAGAATGTGGACCGCAAACGAGCTACGAAATGCCTGGAGAGACGTGAGAGGATTCATTTACATTATTAGGGAACCACTCAGGCGCCATATAAAAGCATCAAGAAGTACAATGTCATGGGATCTTTAATGACATCACAAGGTGGAACATAGCATTTTGAGCATTGGAGATGTAGGCAAACTAATAAACCAGGTATGTTTTTGATGAGATAACACCATTATAGCGTGGTTTAAAGCTCACAAGAGTAAATTTTGTGTAATATAAAACCTTTAATCTAACCTGTTCACGTTCAGCTCAGTTATTAGAATTTCAGAGGCATTTTTTCATTATGTTCAGAATGTCTTTTCAAAGATGTGATTTTCTGTCCCATTTGTACTAACAAGAAACACTTTATCTATACAAGGCCACATTTCTTATAGAAACCCTACACAAGGCTGATGTGCACTTGAAGGCCTCGTCTGCTTCTTGTCTCTCGTCTCCATGGAGATATTGCTTTTGCTAGAATGTTCCACAGTATGGCAAGAAGACAAGCAGCAGACAAGCAGCAGTCAGATCTGTGGAGAGACGTGCCCAGTAAAAATGTGTGTGCGTTTTTTTTAGGTATGTATGTAAGTGATAAAAAAGACCTGTATTTTTTTATTGAAAGATTGGTATGTTTAATGCCATGCTGTGAAACGTTTAACGTAAAGAAATAACAAGCAGGTGGCAGAAAAAGTTAGATAATGGTCTTTTTGTACTTCTAAAAATGTAAATAAGGCGTTACAAAACATTTATATAAATATTTGACTCAAGGTTTGAGGTTATTTGTTTTTTTATATCTGAATAAAATTAAAGGTCCTACATTACCAGTATGTACATTTGACTTTTGTGACATTGTTTGAATGCTGTTACCTCCTCAAAAACATACCTGGAGTTGTGTTTTGTTTCATTCACACATGTTTGGGTAATCCTTTATTATTTGTCTGTCTACAAAGCTCAAAATGCTCTGTTCCACCTTGTGATGTCATGAATTGTTAGTTTTAACCTTTTACCTTTTATTCAGTGGAGATTGTTAATTCCAGGTCTGACATTATCCAAACAATTCTAACATCACGAGGTAGAACAGAGTTTTCAGTTTGAGAGAAGAGCTCTCAAAGTCTAAATAAGCAGAATGCGTGTGTTAAACATGTGTGAATGAAACAAAGCACAACTCCAGGTATGTTTTTGATGAGGAAACAACATTATAACATAGACCAGAAAATAGCATAATAGAGGCCCTTTAAAGGTACACTGTGTAGGATGGTGGCGCATTGGTGGATGGTGGGTATTGCAATTCCGGTTCTAGCTACAGCAGACTTCGCGACATAACATGGACAGCTCGGCGTACCTGGAGGTGGGTTCACTGGCAGCCGCGCCCGAACAGACGGCAGACGGCGGAGATCAGTCTGCATTTCGGGGGACGAAGGCGGAACCCGGGGTGCAGGCCCGCGCTGCGACAAAGCCCCAGCCACGGTAGGTACTATGTCCTTCTTCTTTTCCTCTTAGATGAATGTGCTTGCTCCTGCGATGTATGTGTTAATAAGTGTGATCCGGCAACATGGCTGTAGTTGTTTATCCAAATCTCGTTGTGTGAAATCCACGGGCCAGTGCCGACAGCTATAAAGAAAACGGCGAATACAGTATGTCCTTCTGCGGCTCTCGTAAATAAAATGGATGCCGCTACATAGGGAAGATCCCCCTTTTATGCAGGTGAAATCGACTATATCTAAGTCCAACAGAATACTTTGATTTCATGATGGAAGTGAAAAGGCTTGGAAAACACTGTATTTTTGAATGGGTATCTTCAATTTCGGTAATTAACGGGTAAAAATCTTACACAGTGTACCTTTAAAGTGTACTTAAAAAAACAGATTACAGCATATTTTGAATTTAACCCAAAAAGAATAAGCAGCGTTAACAGAACTGGCCAGAGCTCAGTTCTCGGACAGCTATTAGATTCTACAGTGCAGCTTGTAAAGTCATTTATCTCTTCTCAAGGTGCCTCATGAATATTTACAGCCACAAACTGTTTGGGAAAATCTAAATGAATCCCCCGGCCCTGATAGGAGATGACTCTGCTCTCCACCAAACATCTTATTTCCGTACCAGAATTCCTCATAGTTTGGATATGGATATGGAATTAAAGGCTCTATGCCAAACTCTTGTGAGCTTTTAGCCACACTAGAACATTGTTACCTCCCCAAAAACATGCCTGGAGTTGTTTTGTTTCATTCACATATGTTACAGTCCGTATTCATTATCATAGGGAGGATTACGAGTCGCACAGACCTGCAGGAAGTTGGGGGTCTGGCAGAAACCAGGGTTCTGGCAAATTGTCTGTTCGGCTGGGTTCTAAAATGTATCGATTATGTTAAATTTCCCATTTGGTGTAATCAATTCTCCTGAAAAATGTGATCCAACTGGACTTTGTTTTGACTGTATCTTCTGCACAACACGAGACATTTGCCTCTACTTCAGTTTTCAATCAATTTCATTGATTTCTGATCTACTCCCTTTCCCCACCCTTCCCTTTGTCGCCAAAGAAAAAAACACCATATGTTACCTGTTGTGAATAATTGTCATTGATTGTAATTACGTCTTTTCTACTCTGTATCTCCGAGTCAGCGGTGCGCACATGCGTGTGACCCCTCCCCTAGCCGCTCTATCACTGTCCTGCCTGCCTAGCGGGGAAATGAAATTTCAAATTACTCTATGTACATGTACATATGGTTTTTCGACAATAAAGCAAACTATGACTATGACTAAGAAACCCTACATTCCTGATCTCCAAATCTCAAAATGCCCTGTTCCACCTTGTGACGTCATAAAGCGTTAATTATCAAGTTAACAGCTCCTTTTACCTTTCGTTCTGTAGAGATTGGCAAAACAGAGCACTTCCTGTTTTACACATGACATCACATCACAAGAATACAGCCCAGATATGCAGGGTTTGCGTATTAAACATGTGTGAATGAAACAAAAACACAACCCCAGGTCAGTTTGTGATGAGGAAACAACATTATAACTAGGGGTGTGCAAAATAATCATCATGACAATGCATCGCGATACTAACTTTAACAATATACTGCATCGATTCTTGATGCCAAAAATCGAGTATTATGAATTCATAATTTCATAATTTAATATTTAATATACATAAATAAATAAATTAATTATTAGGTTTTTTTAAAAAATATAAATCCTATGCATTTTTTTTCTTTGTGAAAGGGTATTGTTTGTTATGATGGTAGCTACCTCCAAAATGGCAAATGTTTGAACATCATTTTTTGTTTTAGAAAAAATCCTATGCACTTTTTTTGTTATTGGTTTGGTTTATTTGTTTTTGTTATTCAATAAATTCAGTTATGAATTGAGTTGCTCAGAGTTATGTATCAATTGAAGACACTACCCAGATACACAGCCACTGATATTTAAGTTATCCTCTTTTTTTTGGGGTACATTTTCACTGAAGTATGTCGAATATATTGCAATGAATCACAATAATTCAAGTATCGTGATGCATCGTGATAGTATCGCATTGTGGCATATGAATCGTGATTCGAATTGAATCGTGACTTCTTTGCCAATACCCGCCCCTAATTATAACAGATGAGAAAATTGCGTAATATGGGCCGTTTAACTGTGGAACAATTTACTCTCATAACTCGTATTAGACTCCAAATCTTCATTTCTTGTTCCTCTCCAATAGATAGAAATGTCTCCCCTTATCAAGCGCCATCTATTTAGCAAAACTTCTACATCTACTGCAACAACGCTAGTTTCAGGAAGCAATATGTTGACGCTAAGTGGGTTTATTGTGCCATATTTGGTCGGTATTGTATGCATTAGCTTCTGAAAGCCGGCCCGGGCACGCTAGCACGGTGAATGGAGGGATGAAGCAGGTGCACAGATTGGAAATTTTACACCTGGTTTCACGTGAATAGCACAAATGGATACATAATTGCTCCATTTCATCACTTCCATTGGCTGGGTGACATTAAAAGCTAGCTCTTTAAAAAGGTGCGGCGGAATTGTAGACTTGAATGCATTGGAAGGAGCTGGGGAAGGGGAAAAGGGGGAAAGTCTCCAATCTGATCGTGCATATTTTGTTCTGTTTGTCGTCTTGATGCAATAAAAAAAAAAAAAAGAAGAAATCGTCCTCTTTGATTTAGACGCCATTAAGGCTCCTGGGCGGATATTGGAGCCGTGTTTGCTCGCTGAAATAACTTGGAGTGCGTTTAATCAACTGGATTCAGGCGCTGAGCTTTTTGTTTTGTCCCCCAAGCACGCTCGTAAACAGCTCCTCTCGATGCTTTATAAAGTATAAGGAAAGTACTAAATGTAATTCACCAAACGTTGCAGTGTCTTCAGTACTCGCCAAGATACAAATACATACTTTTCTGTTGGAGGGCCTGCGAACTCATTGTCTCCATGGAGATGTTATTGCTTTGTGTGGAATGTTCCATGGTATGATTTTTACACATCTTCAATTTATTCATCATGGGTGTTTCTAGTGCTCAAAAATACATTGATTCCTTCTGATAGAGGCAACTCTCCACAGATCTGAATTGTAATGTCTCCCGCATGATGAATCTGTACGGTGGAACATTCTAGACCGGGATGTCAAACATGCGGCCCGGGAGCCAGATCCGGCCCTCCAAGGCCCTCGGCTGATTTTCTATTAAAATATTGTAATTATATTTTAATTTTCTATTAAAATATCGGTAATTTTCTGTGCCGCTTTTCTGTGCAGTTTAGCATAGCAGCGTCTCCAGCGCCTCTGTGCGTGGCCCCTCCCACCAGAGCAGCACCAATGAAGACTCGCCTCTTTCCAAACGCTCTTAAAGGACCATCGTTTTGACTGTTGACGTGACACCCTCATCAGCAAAATGTCAAAAATGAGAAAAGTGGATGCAGAGTGCAGGATTTTCCAAGAAAAATTGACTAATTCCTATTTGTTCACAGAGGTGAATGGGAAACCTGTATGCTTGGTGTGTTTGCAACAAGTGGCGGTGATCAAGGAATAAAATCTTAAACGCCACTACGAGACACGGCATTTCAAACAATTCAATAACTTGAACGGAAAATTGAGAAGACAGAAGGTAAACCAATTATTGCTGGGACTGAAGAAACAGCAGTCTGTATGTAATAGATATTCATTTCTCTGCACAAATATTTGGACTTATTGCTATTTGTGGGGTATAAGATAAGATAAGATAAGATAAGATAAGATAAGACTTTATTGATCTCACACAGGAGAAATTTACTTGTCACAGTAGCTCCAGGTAGGGACAGTTTGAACAAGAAGACAAGTGCATGCAGGCAAAAAAAGGCATAAAGATAGGTGATAATAATAATTTTAAAAATAAGTAATAAATCGAGTAATAATAATAGTAGTGATAATAATAAAAAAAAACAGTGACCGGGAGAGTATTGAAAAAAATTGGAAAAAAAAACGATATTGCACGATAGGAGTATTGAAAAAAACAACAACAATATTGCACATATTGCACAATATTGTACGTATATATGCCATGAGTTTTCTGATCCGGCCCCTTTGGGATCAAAGTAGGTTGGATACCGCCCCCGGACCAAAATGAGTTTGACACCCCTGGTCTAGACAAGGCAATAACATTTCCATGGAGACAAGCAGGTAGTGGACTCCAGTTGAAATATTACACAGTGCACCTTTAGCACATTTGAAAGTTCTGCAATTTTGTGGCAGTTTTGTTTTTGACTCTCTCCAGTAAATGTTTTAAACTGTTGATTTTTTTGTTTGTTTTCATTAGTTTTACCCTTTCAAAAAGAGTTAAAGCCATACTATGTAACTTTTCTGGAGGAGGTACCGCCTGCTGTGTGATTGTGTTATTGATCATTTAATTCAGTATGAGTGAACTGCTCAAAAGTACCATGACAAACATTTCCACAGATCTGACCAGTGATTAAGCTTGACGGCGTCAACAGGTTGTCATGGAGATAGACGTGTTTAATGCCAAACTGTGTAGCATTCCGCAACATCTGTGTAGCATTCCGCAACATCCGCGAAGACAAGCAGGTGTTAATGGATTTTCATTTTTTGCTTCCTTTCCTTCTCATGTTGTTTAGTTTAATGATGTGTTCTAGTACAAACACGTCTAAACCGTTATAGTTCATGGTGTTGGAACAAACACCAGCAGCTGAAGGTGTATTTTCTTTCTCTTCTTTCTCTTTGTGTTTCTTTGCACATTTTTAAGATGCTGTTTTAGGTGTTTAACTGTAAGCCTGATTTCGCTTCTAACAGAGATTTGCGCAGAGCTCCAGGTCTGATCGAACCCAGGCTCTGACCACCAACTGCCCCGTCCCGTCCGACACGCCCCTCTGCCCCTCACGATACACTCTCTCTCCCCTCTCTTTTCTCTTTCTGTCTCTCTCTCTCCCTCTTCTCTCTCTCCCCCTTTCCTCTTTCTCCCCTCTCTTCTCTCTTTCTGTCTCTCTCCCTCTTCTCTCTTTCTCTCTCTCTCTCCCCCTCTCTCTCTCTCTCTCCCCCCTCTTCTCTCTTTCTGTCTCTCCCTATTCTCTCTCCCCTCTCTTCTCTTTGTCTCTCTCCCTCTTCTCTCTCCCCTATCTTCTCTCTTTCTGTCTCTCCCTCTTCTCTCTCCCCTATCTTCTCTCTTTCTTTCTCTCCCTCTTCTCTCTCTCCCCTCTTCTCTTTCTGTCTCTCCCCTCTCCCCTCTCTTTCTGTCACCGTGGGGGAGTTTGTAGTACATTTTTATTACATAATTTGAGGGAAATAATCCAAATCAGCCCCACATTTTAGCCTAAAATATCGTCAAATCAGTACTGGCATTCTCTACTTCCCTCTTTCCTCTCTCTCCCCCCTTCCCTTCTCTCTCGCCTCTTCTCCTTTTTCTCTCCTCTCTCCCTGCCTTCATCTTGAAAAAAAAAAAAAAAAAAAAAGGTTGGGCCCGTTCTCCTTCTTCAGGGCCGGACCCCAGTGGCTCACGGGGACGTGAGGCGTGACGGAGCCCCACATTCAAGGCCAGAAGTCAAAAGTGTGGCCCTTCCTCCCCCTCTCCTTCACTCCCTCTCTCCCTCCCTCTCTCCCTCCATCTCCAGAAACCTAGTGTCCATATAATCCTCCTTCAGTTCCATCAGTCAGCGCCCACAGTGCCCCAGTCTTTCCGGACTCACCGGTCTCCGTCTGGTCTCATTCTGATCTTTCACACTGCCAGACTCACACCTCCCCTCATCCCCCTTTCATAACCCCTCACCTCTCCACCTCTCCACCCCCTTCACCCCTTCACTGTCCCAGGCCATTTCCATAACAGACAAGCAGCCCACCAGAGCCTGCTGCTGTCGGACTTCACTGACCCCTGTGGTGAGGACTGTCCTTGAAGTGTGCATGAAGTCACAGACGAAATTTGTTTGGACAAAATTCTGAAATTATACAAGTCATAATTTAGTAGACACAAGTTGAAACGGTAGAACAGAGCATTTGTGTTTTGTAGTACAAACTCTCACAGTTAAAGGGACAGTGTGTAAGATTTTTACCCGTTAATTACTGAAATTGAAGATACCCATTCAAAAATACATTGTTTTCCAAACCTTTTCACTTCCATCATGAAATCAAAGTATTCTTTTGGACTTAGATATAGTCACATAAAAGGGGGATCTTCCCCATGCAGAGGCAGCCATTTTGAATACGAGAGCCGCAGAAGGACATTTGGGCTCCGCCTTCGCCTTCGGCAAGGCTCGTGGTTTTGGGTAAACAACACAAGCATGCTGCCGGATCAGACGTCGTAATGGATCTAACACGTGTTTTGGACTAAATTGTTTTACTGGATTTTATTCGCTGGATCCTTACGGACAGATTGAGAGCAAGTCTATGGTGAAATACAGAGTTTGACCTGTGCAAAGCATTCTAAGGTAAGCTAACCTCGTTTTGTGCTTTTCCGTATAAAAGCCCCATGTGCTCGGGGAGTGATTGTTTTGCAGGGAAATGAATTGCATAGTCAAAAAGAGGAGACTGTAAGGTTTCATTTGATGTGTAGAGTGTCATGGTACAGGAATGTGTGTTTTCATGAGAAAAAAATAAAAAACGGGACCGCGCGGCGCGTGGGTCCCTCGAGGTCTGCCGTAGCTAAAACAGAAAGTGCAATAGCGACTATCCACCTATGTGCCACAAATCGTACACACTGGGGCTTTAAGAGAAACAAAATCATTTCAGTCACATTACTTTTTTGAAGCAACATTAAGACCAGTTCCTTTAATGTTGGTGAAAAAAGGTTTTAAAGTGAAAACATTTGAAAACAAGGGTCTGAGTTTTCCTAAATGTGAGTCCAATCCTCCAGTTACGTGCTCCCTGTAATGTATCTATAGTTAAATATAGAAAAGGGTACATTAATTAAATGAATATTGATGACTTCACCAAACAGAAATTAAGAGGCTTGCTGGACTTTAAAAATTGTTTTGTATAAAATAATATTCACATGTTTTGTAAAAAAAAAAATAGGATAATTATTTGACTTAAGAAATAATTAACTTAGAAGAAGAAGTGACTTTATTGATCTCATACAGGAGAAATTCTTCTCTGCATTTAACCCATCCGATTAGGAGCAGTGCGCTGCACATTACTGCGCCCGGGGACCATCTCCATGATCTTTTTGCTTCAGTTTGGTCAGGACCTAAGCTGGAGGATTTTGCCTATGGTGCATGTTTTTGGGTTGGTGGGGGAAACCGGAGTGCCCTGAGGAAACCCACCCAGACACGGGGAGAACATGCAAACTCCACACAGAAAGGCCCGGGTGACGCGAATCTTACGGCCATACCAACGTGCCATACCTTCTTGCTGTAAAGCATGAGCGCTAGCCACTCAGCCACCATGCCGCCAAAAGCTCTTACTGGCTCAACTACCTGCTTGAGAAAGTTGAGTGAACTAAAAAGTGAACTCAAAAAAGCTTTGAAGCCGGTTGCTTTACTATTTTAAGTTGATTGAATTGTTAAATTCAAATCTTTAAGCTCAAATGAAGTAATCATGTGGCCACAGCAGCTTGCCAAACCCTGAAGCCCGTCAGATTTGAGAAGTTAAGCAAGGCCGGGCCTGGTTAGTACGACACAGTGGGGCCCCAGTTGCAAAAAAATGTTGTTGTGTCCTTAGGCAAGGCACTTTATCCACATGGCCTAATATGAAAACGGTGTGTGCGTAAGTGATGGTGGTTGTCAGAGGGGCTGATGGCGCAGATTGGCAGTCGCGCTTCCGTCGGTGGAGTGAATGAATAATGCTCTGTAAAGTGTCTTTGAGTGTCCAGAAAAGTGTTATATAAAACTGATGCATTATTAGTAGGATTACACAAGTACCGTATTTTCCGCACTATAAGGCACACCTACGTAAAAGCCTTCAATTTTCTCAAAAGCCGACAGTGCGCCTTATAATCCGATGCGCCTTATATATGGATCAATATTGGTTAATCATGGCTACCGTAGTCACCCTCTACTGTAGCTTCTATTCTATGCGCCTTATAATGCAGTGCGCCCTATATATGAAAACAGTTTTAAAATAGGCCATTCATTGAAAGTGCGCCTTATAATCTGAGGCGCCTTATAGTACATTAAAGGAGACCTAGAAAAATGACTACATAACATTTTCTAACCTTACATGTTACAGTGGGTGGAGAGAGGGGTAGTTGACAAAATTTTCTGAGCACTCAAGCCCCAAACTCAACAATTACTCAAACATGCATCAATCAATCGTCTACGTACATTGAATCCAAGTATGAGCGAGTGATGAGGAAACTAATTCATGCCAGTTTTGCATTATATGTCCTTGGTCCAGGTTATGCAATGACCAAATTTAAAGCCAGATTCCCGCTCACGTTGCTCTCGTGCTTAAGCAGCGTCTCACAGGTAGCGTCGTTAGCATAGTTAGCGTGGTTAGCATGGGGAGTGCGAGTCTGTGATGAATGGCGTGCACAGAGTGGAGACACAGTGGACTTAATTAGGAACACCTGAAGGTAACCAGACTCAGACCTGAGCGGGACTGCTCCTCTGTTTGTGATTTATGGACCTGCACTCGACCTGCTACTTTCACGTGGCTCAGATCACAGCTACACAGGGAGACGGGGTCAAACGTACAGGAACGTTAGTGCTAGTTTGTGTACTGATTATTATTTTCTCAGTGCCATGCAGAAGAATACAGACATGCTACATATATAGATAAGACATATGAACGTGTTAGTTATCTACTGCCAAATAAAATATCATGGTTATATTTTAAAGATCCTATATCATGCAGAATTGACTCTTGTGAGCTTTAAACCATGTTAGAACGTTGTTAGATCAAAAACATATCTGGGGTTGTGTTTTGTTTTATTCACACATGTTTGAGTAATCCTGCATTACACTAGTCTATAAGCAAAATGCTTCCGGAACAAAAGTAGTGAAATTTTTCTTGGTTTAGGTCATTAATAAAGAAAAAGTAAGTCAGAAGTGCTGATTGGCTATAGTTTTCAAGATATAGTATTGGGTCAAAATAGGAAATTTATGCAAAAATAAGGCAAAAACGGTAGTTTATCAGAAGATACAGTGTGTCTACAAGCAACCAGTTCTATCTGAAAGCCTGTCTGCACATTCACATACATTCATTTTAATATGTCTAGAGCTTTAACATTAAATATTTTTTTGATTTCACGTAAAAGAGATGCCACGAAATTGTGTGCACCTGATGTCTTAAGATATTTCTTGTTTATTTCTTGAAGGATAAAGAAGTGCATTTAAATATTTTCAAAATATAAATATTATTTTTAAGCAAAAATGCCTAAATCTATTGTATAAACAGATGCGATTTTGATGTAAAACAATATCATTAAATATCTTGAATACATTAGCTAACCAGCAGTTATCATTTGATTTTCAGTTCATCTTATCAATATAAATGAGATTTAGCCACTTTTATCTCGGAAGCGGATCGAGTCCAAGAATTTGTAGACCAGTGTAATTAGTCTGTCTGCATCTCCAAAGCTCTTCCACCTTGTGATGTCATGAAGCTCTACTTCTCAAGTTAACAGAAGCCTTTTACAGTAGTTACAGTAGAGATTGGCAATTCCAGGGCTGAAATGATCAAAATGATTTTAGTGAAGGTGTATGGAGTACTGTGAAGCACTTTGTGTATTAACACAAGACATCACAAGGTGGTGTTTTGAGAAAAGAACTCAGCCTAAATATGCAGGGTTTGTGTGTTAAACGTGTGAATGAAACAACAGAAAACTCCAGGTATGTTTTTGATGAAGGAACACCATTATACGATCAGAAATAGCATAACATGGGCCTTGTAATCGGCCTCAAATACTGAACAAAGATTATTCAAACAAGCACGCAAAGTTGTATTTTGAAGGATTCATGCATGTTTGTGTAATCTTTGTTAATAATGAAGGAAAACAAATATGACAAGGTTAAAAGCTCTTAAAAGTCTTTTGTAAAAAAACAATATTTCTCCTATAAACTTTGACAGTTTTACAGTGGGCGTTTGATGATCATAAAATCACAGAATTCTCACACTTGTGGTCTTCACCCGTAACCACCTCTGCGCTCCACCCACATCCTGCTTTTAGGGCGTGTATACCTCACCGGGCCTCACAGTCTCCCAGAGGTTGGGGCCCCGGGGTGCGGAGTGATGTCAGACACCAGCTACATACGCGTGTTCACATGTGTATCTGCTGTCACTACACATGTGCAAAGAGTGTAGCCTCAGCTCTATTGAAAAGGCCAGCTGTGCAAATGCGGCTACCCAGTCTGAGAGACGGTGAATTAACAAGCCAAATGAGACCCCCCTGATCTCCAGCGTTGCCATGCACACCGGCCCGGCAATAATGAGGCTCAGGCACATTACAATGCATTTTTATGGGCAGGTAGAGGAGTATTACAGTGCTAAAGAGGACTGGTGCTGCTGGATATGATAGCAGTCTGGAATAAGGTTAGGGGTAGACAGTGTGCTAAGGCTGCTAATGAGAATATGGCGTATATATAGTATATATACAGCTCTGGAAAAAATAAGAGACCACTGCAAAATGATCAGTTTTTCTGATTTTACTACTTATAGGTATGTGTTTGGGCAAAAGGAACAGTTTTGTTTGAGTCTATAAACTACTGACAACATTTCCCCCAAATTCCAAATAAAAATATGATCGTTTAGAGCATTTATTTGCAGAAAATGACAAATGGTCATAATAACAAAAAAGATACATGTTTTCAGACCTCAAACAATGCAAAGAAACAAGATCAAATTCATTTTAAAACAACATAATACTAATGTTTACACTTAAGAAGAGTTCAGAAATCAATATTTGGTGCAATAACCCTTATTTTTAATCACGGTTTTCATGCGTCTTGGCATGCTCTCCACAAGTCTTTCACATTGTTCTTGGGTGACTTTATTCCACTCCTGGTGCAAGGCCAAGGCAGCGCTTCCTGCTGTGAAGGTTTGGGCATTGGAGGGGTAAGATAGGTACGAATTTTGTTTTATTAATACCAGATGTTTTTTTTTTTAAGCTGTTTATGTCACTTTTCATGCTCTCCCCTGTTATGTTATGTTGTATATATATATATAGTGGTCCCTCGTTTATCGCAGGGATTACGTTCTAAAAATAACCTGAGATAAGCGAAATCCGCGAAGTAGAACAACTTTTTATTTTACAATTATTCTCCATGTTTTAAGGCTGTAAATGCATCACCATCAATCAATCAATCAAATATTTATAAGGCGCTTTTCATACAAAATTGTAGCACAAAGCTCCTTACAGTGGTCAAGGATTAGAAGATTGACCTTTATTGATCTCGCACAGGAGAAGTTGTTTCTATATTTGACCCGGGGACCATCCCCATGATTTTGTTTTGTTATTTATGCTTTGGTCAGGCCCTAAGCTGGAGGATTTTACCTATGGCGCATGTTTAGGTTGGTGGGGGAAACCGGAGTACCCGGAGGAAACCCACCCAAACACGGGGAGAACATGCAGTCTCCACACAGAAAGGCCCGGGCAACCCGAACCTTCTTGCTGTGAAGCATGAGTGCTAGCCACTCAGCCACCGTGCTGCCAGGGGGGGGGGGGGAAAAAAAAAAAAATTTACACTTTTCTCAGACTGGAATTAATGTTTTCTCACATTTCTCCTTTAAACACTCAAACTTTAGTAGATTTTCAACAAAAAAATTTATTAATAGTGATGCATGTATTTCACAGCTCCTTTGACCGTGCCTCTTCATCCTGGCACCGCTCCGCCTTAGTGCAGGCGTCTTTTACTGAGTGCGCTCTTTTTTTCTTTTGGGTGAGAATATACTTTTGCTTCCCACATACAGATATTTGGTACCAATTTATAACTTAGTTAACCTTAAAAAGAAACAATTCATAATGAACTAAGTTGATTCTAACTCAAATAAGGGCTTAGTTTCAGAGTTGTGGTAATAATAGCATTTATTAATCTGCATTTTTGTTTTATGCAGTTAAACATGGAACAGTCTTCTTGAAAATGTGAATTCTGTGCCTCTACTGCGACAATGCTTACATCGAAGCTCAAAATGTCAAAATGTTTCTGTTGAGCTGTGCATGTGACTGAAAGGTTTTATTCTGCACTCTTTCATTGTTAATGTGTTTTGATTTGTCTGTATTGTGATCTTAATGTCTTTCTTCCGTAGTCTCTACAGCCGAGTCATGCTTAATAAACTGTGTTCAGTCTAGTTATTATAAAAGTGTATTTTTTATAAAGTCCTCAATATCGCAACAACCTCTTGATAATAGAAAAGTTCATATTTTCTGTTGTTGTGAGGTTGTGAGTGAAATTCCCACCTGAGTAGCTGCCTCTTTGTTGTTCTGCAGTGTTTGGACTCATGACCCGGAGTTAATTGCCTTGCTCAAGGGTCACTTCCACTAAACCAACCAAAGACAGATCTGGGTTCTTTCTCCTTAATGCTGGAAAGCTGAGGGATCTGGACAAGCAGCATCTCAGGCCCATGCTGCTTTCAAGTACAACACCGAAGTGGGAGAAACGTCAGTTGAATGAGTTGCTAGATTTGGCAATTAAAAAAAAAGAAAAAAAAGTTGCCCTTAGTGTCATATTTGGTAGTGTTGTTTTGATTTGTTGTTTTGAAGTGTTGTTTTCTATAGCTGTCAGGTCTCAACAAGAGAAAGGGCATGGAAATAGAATGTTGAAAAAACAAAAATACAGTTTGGAGCGCAGCTGACACTTATTAATTTTGGATGAATTCATTTTAAAATCAAGCCTGAGTACAAAACAAAAGTTAAAGCAAGGCGGCAGTGGTTAGAACTCACATTTCACAACAACATGGTTCTGGGTTCGATTCCCTGGTCGCCCCAGTCTTTCTGTGCATAGTTTGCATGTTCTCCCCATGTCTGCGGGGGTAACTACATGGCACTGTGACGCCCACTATTTTTGATGAGAAAAGCCAGTGGCACTGAGTAATGGGTCAAATGCAGACGACAAATTTTCCTATGGGAACAATAAAGTATACCTTAACCTTTTCTGTCCAAATACTGATAACATTTTCCTGCTCCTTTTAAATGCAGGTTATGCCTCAAAACACAAACCTTACATGCTAATTTAGGCTAATCTTCCAGCTAACTCCTGCTCAACTGCAGGGTCCAACTGATTTTACTGGCACTGAAAAATGGGTCAAATGCATCAAATGTACCCCTGCAGACAAAACAGTTTATACATGTGCTAATAATGAATCACAGCCTGTTGATACTTTGCAGCAACATTACGCTGGGGGGTTCTGCATGTACTGTATGTTTATGGCGAAATGTTCAGCAGTTTCCATGGTGACACAATGCACACAGCCTAATAAGTTTTTAGACAGCTGTTTTTTTTTGTTTGTTTTTTGTTTTGTTTTGTTTTGTTTTTAACCGCACAAATCAGCTCAACTATTCTAAGTTATAAGTCAGTTCTCCCTGGACAGACTGCTAAAGCTCAGATTAACGTCTAAGGGCCCGTCCACACGACAGCGATGTTTTTTGGTGGAAACTGAGAAGTTTTTATTTGTTTTGGCCTTTCATCCACACAGCGCCGGCGTTTTTGATGGGTAAAAATGGTGTTTTTTGAAAACGGGTTCCAGAGTGGAGAAATCTGAGAACGTTGGGGTCACGTCGTGTGGACGAGCAAAACGCAGCTTTTGGAAAACGATGACGTTGTGATGCTTGTTTGTGGAAGAGAAAGGACTTTATGTGCATGCGCTCTTTGTAGTATTGCGTTTCCTGTGGCTCTGGCTGTTTCCTGTTTACAGCGCCACATATCGGTGTGGCATATGTATTACATCGTTTTCACTCAGCGCTCCGCTTTCGTCTGGACATGAATATTTCTTGATCCGACATGTGTGTGGACGCAATTTTTTTTCAACCCGCATAAAAAAAAAATCCAGGAGTGTTGTCATGTGGATGTAGCCTAACTTGAGTAACAGAGCTTCAGATAGAGCAGTGCCTACATTTAGCATCACCTCCCCAGGGGATGTTCACGACATCAGCTGCAAAGTATCAATGCATTCATATTTAGAAAGTTTTATTGAATGTAATATGATTTTGCAGCTACGTGACAAAGCACAAGTTTCTTATAATTCTTTAACCCCAGAGTCCATCCATCAATGGCATAAAGTAAAATAGCGAGAATGGACAAACCCAGAACTCTGTCTCTGAACATATGAAAACAAAAGGGAGTCTCCAGTCTTGGTGACACTGTGGGTGTGCTACAGGCTCGTATGTGCTCTTACTATTGTGATTTCAAAAATAAACTTCATTCAAAACACTTGTGACAGCTTTTCCGTTCACATTTATTCTTTCAATGTGCAGATAAAACAGAACATTTGGGGTCAGCCAAGGATATGTGAAGTGAAGATGTTATTACGTTTGTTACTTTGATTTGTGCTAAATTAGCAGTTGTAACTTTTCCGGTCCTCTCATGAAAATTATATTGGTTTTCCGAGAATGATCCAAAATATGGTCTGACTTATCGATCTTGCATTCATTCCATTACAGATGTTTTCAATGTTAGAGAATACTTGCTTTGGTGGTGTCAAGTGCTGCTCTCTGTGTTTTTTGTCATTCGATGGAACATTCCAGGCAAAACAACAAACATCTCTTGGAGAAAAGATGATTTCAGACCCGCCACCTGAAAAAAAGGACTTAAACTGAATCCATGTGTCAGTGTACACAACTTAAAGATCCCATGACATGGTACTTCTTGATGCTTTTATATGGCTCCTTAATGGTTCCCTAATACTGTAAATGAATCCTTCTTCAAAATCAACACTCAGTGCATGAGAAACAGAGATAAGATGAGAAAGAGTATTTTTTTCTCTCTGAACAGGCAATAATGGGCGTTGTTGCTTGAATGCAAATGAGGAGAAAAGAGATGGCCAATAGTAGAGGGTGGGGGGCGTGGCCAAACTCTCCGCTCTCGCTCTCAGCGCTCAGCTTTCTGCTCTCTGATCCATTTCCGCGTTTTAAGAGCGGAGGAGGAAAGGAGAGCCTTTTCAATGAAAAAAACACATTTCCACAGAAAATAAAATTAAACCACTGCTGTTCAAAGGTCCAGAGGCTCAGACAAAGGACTTCCGAGCCTAGAAACACTCGGACGTTCCTCCAGGCAAATAAAAAAAACGCATTTCGCATTGCCTAGCGCATTCGCAGTCCAAACTCTCTGGGCGTGATTTACAGAGACAGTGAGTAGAGACAGACGGGGGTGGAACTGCATTTGCATTTCTTTTTTCGATCTGACGTCAATAAGGTGCCTTGTTCAAAATCACCCGTTTGAGCTCCGATTTTTTGTAACGCAGAAAAGGATTGCAAATGCTCAGTTTAGACATTTCGCAACTTTTAACCATGGGGGGGGGGGGGGTAAACAGGGTAGGGGAGCTCACATTAACGTTCAAAAACCTCAGAAAGTGAAAATTTCATGCCATGGGACCTTTAAAGAGGTGTACATGTATTTTATTTCTATAGCGTATTAACTGCTAACACTTCACCATCTTACCTTTTGCTGTTGTTAGTCACTCCCCCTTCAGAGCGCTATTACAATCAATGTGCATCCTGCTAATGAAAGGTTTGTGAAGTTGTTGTGAACAGTTTTGTATCATGTTTTTGTTTATTTATGGAGAATTTGTCGCATGGGAGCATGGGGAACATAGGTTTGTGGGCTGAGCATTGGACAGAATCTTACAGCTAACCATAAGGAGATGTCTAAAAACTTTTCTGGCATATTTTTGATGAAAGAACAGCATTATAACATGGTACAATGCTTAAACAAACAAACAAACAAAAAAAAACAATTTTGCAATTTTGTCAATTCAGTGTCAAAATTATGCACAACATAAATAAAGCATGAAAATCAAGTTAGTCCCCAACTTTAGAATAATGAAATCCGGAAGTACCACGTGGTCCACAGATTTATGTCCACAGTCCGGACATAAAAAGGGTGGGATCCTGCATTAGAAACAGGTGAATTGACAACTTCCCAAGTTTGTTACAAAAACCAAGGCCAAATATTGACTGAGCGGATGCCATGGCTGATACAGTTTAATGCAACCACATGACGGCACAAAATGAACACATCTCTGCTCCTCGGCCAGCTTTGTTTTTGTTCCATCTTCAAATGAACTCCATATTGGATCCTCTTAGAAAAGAATGTCACATGTGTCCGATGACTTGTGCGTTGAAAGCGGAAATGAAAAGCAGATTTTGTGTTTTATGTTTATGCAAACACAAATTGATTTCACATAGTTCACAAATCTTTACCAAAAATATTTATGTTTCATGCTAATTCTCTTATCTTTCTTGCTCAGATCAACGTCAGTGATGAGTAAAAGCGATTATGCAGGTAAAAAATAAAAATGATACAAAAAAAACTTTAACGTGCACTATGTAAAATTTTGGTTGGGGGTCCTTTACCTGCTTGTTTCTATGGATATGTCATTGTTTTGCCTGGAATGTTCCACATATGACATTAAACAGCTCTACCCAAAACAGGTGGTTTTATAGCTCAAAAATACTCAAAAAAAAAAAAAAGTAAGCAGGGTTGTCTGTCCACAGATCTGACCTGTAACTCGGTGATAGAAAGGTTTAATGCTATACTGTGAAACCTTCCAGACAAAGCAATAACAGCTTTTGACGGACCCTCCACCAGAAAAGTCACAGAATGCACCTTTAACTACAATCCTATTATAAAATTCATATGATTATCTTGTCAGTAGCGTGTTGTTTATCTGGACAGCAGTTGCTCTGTTGATCCCTACTACCACCACTGCATACTTTTGTTGTTTTCTTGGGCAATACATTTTACCAATATAAATGTTTGATATTTGTATTCAATATAATGACCGCTTCGTTAAGAGCAAACCCATAACACTGCTGGCCAAAGTTGTTCAGTGAAGTTTTACGGGTCTTTTTGATATGCAGACCTACTAAAATATTACAACACCAATTTACATTCAAATGCATAAGCTGGGAAATGGCTCCTTAAAACGGACAGCCACTTGTGCAGGCTTTAAAATGAGCTACAACGGTCCAACAGACGCAATGATGATAAAAAATCTTGTATTAATTGAAAAGAAGCTTTTCTTGTGAACGCGTCTGCAGAATCAGAACACAATAATGTTCTAAACCCACTCTTTAAACCCACTCACATTGGATTATCACAGTATTTTCAGCTTGTCCTAACTGTTTCACGATTATTCCTCAGAACCAAATGTCTTTCAAACAAACAAAACAAAAAAACCTCCAATTTTTTTTTTTTTTTTTTTTCATCATGGGTGTTTTTATTGCATTAAATGTTTTTATTGCATTAAAAATTATATTAAAGCAGTGGTTCCCAACCACCGGGCCGCGGACTGGTACCGGGCCGTGAACTCTTTGGTACCGGGGCCACGGCGGCTCATTCCCCCACCCCTTCATTTTGAGTGGCCCGTCCGTGTTCCGAAAAGAGCACGTCGACTTCCATGTGCGCACAATGCTTGTCTTACGCACGTGATACATTAACGCTAATATTAAACTCACCAGCAGCAAAATTAGTAAAAAACAGACATCTTTGGAAAGTTTCTTTGCAAAGGGGAAATGGTTGCCTGGAAGAATCCATGACTCATCGCTGTACCAGCGAGTGAGTCTGGTAACGCTTGGTCCAAAATGCGCTGCTGTTGCGCGTAGACAGACAGCTAAGTGAACCAATCAGAGATTGCGCCATCTTGATTCAAAACTGAGGAGGAACTTCCGCTGCCTAAGAGTGACTTTGCGGGCAAAGGCGGGGGCACTGACGTCACCATCTTTGAACGAATCAGAATCCCGGAGTCCGTTGTTAACCGGAGGAGCGAGAGTGGATGGAGGGTGTCCAAATGGTATCGCGCTGTATAGGAAATACAGAGAGATATCATTTGGCTGGCCAGGTAAGGGAAAAGGCCCAGTGAGGAGACAAAAGAAGAGCCTACGCAGCGTTTGGAAAGCGATGACATTGCGATGCCGTAATCATCTGCTTTGGCAGGACTCCCAGTCGGTGTTCTGCTGATACTGACGTGTTTTATAATCCAGCGTAACTCGTAGAAGTAACTCCACTTCGTCGTCGGTCCAAACGAGAGTGTTGGCTTTTGTACGTGTGTTCACCATCATTATTATCTTCTTGTGTTTGTTTGCGGAAGAGAAAGTACTTTATGCGCATGCGCTCTTTGTAGTGTTGCGTTTCCTGTAGCTCTGGCTGTTTTTACATATCAGTGTGGCTTATGTATTACATCGTTTTCACTCAGCGTTCCGTTTTCGTCTGGATGCAAATATTTACTGACAATACCAGGAGACCTACTGAAAATATGGATTTATCGCAACAGGTGATTCTCACGCACCAAGCCCGCTCTGCATAACATGCGGCAACCAGCTCTCCAATGAGGTGGCCTTAAAAGTATGTTCGAGACATCAAGTCTGCCGGTATTCTGGATAAAGTTACGGAGTAGACTGGACATAAGCAACACACTTCTATTGTCATTGTCTCCCATTACGCCTAGATGGGACCGTCTTGTAGCAGAGAAACAAGCTCAGGGCTCTCATTGATTCAGCGTTATGGTGAGTTGTATTTTTCATATACTTTATATTTGTTTTGTGGTCTATCTTATTTTGAAGGCATGTTTAAGCATAGCGACCAGAGAACGTAGGGGCAGAGAGGATGTTGTGACTCTTGTTGTCATGAGGACGCTGTTATTAAAGTTACATACAAGTACACAGGGGATTCACGTTTATTATTATATTGACAACATACCACAGTTCTTGTGTTGTTTTTATCATTTTATTTTGTGGTATTTATCCCACCGGTCCATGAAAATTTTGGTCCGTGGCGCAAAAAAGGTTGGGGACCACTGTAAGCATATGTCATTATACTATGAGCAGGCTTGCATAACCACTAACCTGACTGGCCTCCTCCTGCTTGTTTCCATTTGGCTATAATATTCCACAGTATGACTTATCTATCTCCTTGGAGAAAGCTCCTAAGTATAGTTTAAACTTTCTATTTCCATGGAATCATGCAGTTGACCACTGTCTCCAGAAAGTTCCTTAGTATCACTTTAACTGTTGTTTGTGAGTCAGTGCAAAGACCTGTACATCATTAATAATGTTTAAGGAGCCAGATGCATGCATTTGAAAATAACTGAAAATAAAGAATAAGTATTTCCTTGACCACTGGTTCAATATTTGTCATTTATGTTCTGGCTTTCATTTCCCTGGGCCAGTATAACCTAATATTAAATGCAGCTGTCCACCTTTATCATAGTTATCTTTACATCCGCCTATAGCTTAACGTTTTTGTAATGCCTCTTCAATTACTCCTCGTTTCCCTGACAACATCTTGAAATGTTTCTATCTCCCACCACACCCTTAGCTCTTTCTGTCTTTCTTTTGTAATACATTTCTCTAAATACATGGGGGTGTGGTTGGACTGGATTCATTTTGGGCGCCCTCGGGTCAGCCTTGGCCTCACTATCGTCCAGTGGAATCCAGGGTGATTTGTGGTCCATAAAGAAGCATGGATGAATGTTTAGGCAGGCTCTCCAGAGGGATATGGGACCAGTGACTAATGCTCACTATCTTATCATTGGATTAACCCAACGCACCCTCAGGAATCTCATATTAAAAATGAAGCAGACGAAGCGTGCGGGATGCCTGATTACATGTCATTACACTGGGGGAGGGTGAATTCAGGAAGGCCACAAACATATGACAAGATCCGGTCATGCGGCGCTATGAAAAAATCATAAAAATAAACATAAATACTAAACTGTATGTGAAGTCGTTTTGGACCAAATTATGCTATTGATCTCATTCTAGAACTTCAGATATTTTTGCAGCAAACAGCCAAGTCATCTTATCGATACTTTGTAGTGACATCACTCTGGGGGTGTCCTACACGTTTTTTCAAATGGTGTAATGTTAAGGAGTTACCATGGTGACACAATGCAAACATTAGCAAACACTATCAACGTTTTACGATTGAAAACCCAATATGGATGTAAACAGGACATTTTCAGGAGTCTGTGATCAGTTCAAGCATTCAGGTGCATGTTTAGGTGTTTTATTTTCAACAAAAACGTGAGTCTGAAAAACTGTTGGCTAATGCTAGCTAGCTTGTTACTGTAATGTTATGTGAGGGACTTGTTTAACACCACAAACCAGCTGTTGTGGTTCCAACCAAGCCAGTTTTTCATGGTTATACCGTGTTAAAACAAAACTCAAATTAAAGTCTAAAAGGCCACAGACAGAGCAGAGCCTAGTTAGCATCACACCCCCAGGGAATGTTGATAACATCAGCTGCAAAGTATCTATTACGTTATTGGTCTCATTCTATTCTCCAGGCCCTGCTAAATATGTAGGTGTCACTGGCCCTGTCCTTGGCCAATCAGTACTTCAAAAATGTTTACAGTAAAAATTTAAATTGAAAAATGACAATTATGCTCATTTCCTGTTTTTTTTTTCCAGGAAATTCAAGAAAAGTAAAATATTATAGATAATGGCCTTCACTCCAGCACAGAGGATGGTGAAAATGAATCTAAATGCTGGTTGCTAGTTACCAAAGACCAAAAGAAGAACAAAATGTGATTTGGACCATGTTTGAGCTGAATCTGGACAACAAAAATCTTTAAGGCAGGCATGTCCAAACAATGGCCCATGGGCAAAATGCGGCTTCCAGGTGAATTGGCCCAAATTAACTTCAGCAGAATTTTGACTGCAAGTTTTTTTTGAAAATCTACCTTGATAAGACAATATTTAATATTTATTTTGTCGTTTTGAGGATCTTAGCATGAATAACGGACTCATAACTCATTCTAACGTGTTAAACATGCATATATTTCAATTATCGAGTGTACTGAGCACCAGTCTATGGCCCTCGATCGGCCCACAGAATCGTCTGTGTTTAGATATGTGGCCCTTGATGAAAAAAGTTTGGACCCCCCTGCTTTAAAGGGACAGTGTGTAAGATTTTTACCCGTTAATTACTGAAATTGAAGATACCCTTTTAACAATACATTGTTTTCCAAGCCTTTTCACTTCCATCATGAAATCAAAGTATTCTTTTGGACTTAGATATAGTCACATAAAAGGGAGATCTTCCCCATGCAGAGGTAGCCATTTTGAATACGAGAGCCGCAGAAGGACATTTGGGCTCCGCCTTCGGCAAGGCTCGTGGTTTTGGGTAAACAACACAAGCATGCTGCCGGATCAGACATCGTAATGGATCTAACACGTGTTTTGGACTAAATTGTTTTACTGGATTTTATTCGCTGGATCCTTATGGACAAATTGAGAGCAAGTTTATGGTGAAATACAGAGTTTGACCTGTGCAAAGCATTCTAAGGTAAGCTAACCTCGTTTTGTGCTTTTCTGTATAAAAGCCCCATGTGCTCAGGGAGTGATTGTTGTGCAGGGAAATGAATTGCATAGTCAAAAAGAGGAGACTGTAAGGTTTCATTTGATGTGTAGAGTGTCATGGTACATGATCAGGAATGTGTGTTTTCATGAGAAAAAACAAAAACAAAAACGGGACCGCGTTTTATTTATACAGTAGCGGCCCGGGTGACCCTCGAGGTCTGCCGTAGCTAAAACAGAAAGTGCAATAGCACCATCCACCTATGCGCCACGAATCCTACACACTGGGGCTTTAAGGTAAGATACAAGATACATCAATCTTCAAATCATATGCCAGCATAAGGTTGGATTGGGCAATGTTTTAGGGCAAGGGCAAAGATGAAATGGTGCTTGACGTGACAAAAGGTCATCTGTTAAATAAGGGTGAGTTGTTGTAGAGTTGTAGGGAGTATTATAGTATGAATGTAGTCTTTTATCTCTCACTTTTTTAGCGGAGCTGTAGGAGCCTGTTGGAGAATGAGCTACTCTGTCCTTCTATAATCTGGTGCAGTGGGTGAGCAGAAGTGTCCATGATGGAGAGCAGTATTAGTAAAGGAGCATTTCCAAGGGGTTCAGAATGATGAAATATTTTGACTGTTGCCATAGCAATTTAAAACCAAATATTACATCCTTGAATGGGGAAAAGTAATAAAAATGTTTCAAATATTAGGATGCTGAAACCTATGTGTGAGTGCGGCGAACCGACTCACTAGCCTCGGCCTCGGTGTTTCTTGAAGTTTCTTTCCGACGCGTCACGTAACGTAAAATAAAGAGTCTTGAATCAAAAGTTTGTCTTTTCTATCTTTACTAAAGTGAAGGTCATACAGAGTGGATAAAAAAGGAATAAAGAAGGAAACGGAAGAAGGAATTTCTGAGACTTGTGGTTTTCCTATGCGTGTTGTGTAAGGCTCTGTATGTGTTGTGACGTCCTTCTTGACGTCCTTACGTGTCGTATAGTGGCGAGTTCCTGCCTGTCACTGGGAGACCGGGCTTTCTTGTACTTCTTGGCTCCCGACAGGACTCACCCTATGTTTCGATGTCGACGGTGCTACTTGACGTCCGTTCGTGCCTTGTGGCGACGTGTATTCCCGTTTGTCGCTCAGGAGACCGTGCTTCGTATGCTCCCGAATGGAATCCGTCCTACGTGACGTCCGGCGTTACGTTCTTACGTGACTATTACGCGACGGTCAAAAGACTGTGTAGCTTCTGTGGTCCAGGACGTCCTAATACCCCGTCATCTCTCGGCTCGGGGTAACCTCCTGGCCACCAGACCATGGCTTCTATCCTTACGTAGCGTAGTCGTTTCTTCTTATGTGTGTATATGTGTGTGTCTTGGTGTGGTGGTCTTCTGTCTCCAGTCTTGTGTCTTCAATCTTATGTCTCCAGTCTTGTGTCTCCAGTCTTGTGTCTTGTGAGATGTGTGCTGTGCGCGATTATATACCAAGCAGGATCAATGATAAAAGATCAAAGAATAAAGGATCAATGCGAGCCAATCAGAACGCGTTTTCCACATCAAAGCGGGCAGACGGCCATTTTGAAAACAGAATATAGAACACATACAGAATGTACGAAATGGCTCTTACACTATGAAACATTGGCTATTTGTGATTACTCTGAAATGTAAAAGTAAATGAAAACTACTGTTTTGTTGTTGTATTGCAGTAGCTCAAAGTACTTCAAATACTTCAAATACCTTATAACTCTTATCTGTGCAAATATGTAGGTCATCACTTTTTATTTGTACACACAATGCATTATATTCCTACACTGTGTTTTGCGGTTGACTGTAATGAACCATAAAGACTCATTAAACAGTTGTAATTCACTTAAAGCTCCCTCCCCAAATGACTCCATATTGTTTGTAAGGGCAGCAAATGAACTTGGCACATTAGATTAACAAAGCAATCGGAGTGAATCTTTGACTGTCTCATTGACTCCCAGACAGTGTAGAATGGGATATTTAAATAAACACTGCAGTAATCATGTTGTTTTTCACTTTGTCAGGCTCTTTTCTCGGATCAGTCACGCGGCGCACAGCAAAACAATTGCTCGGGATAAAACAATAGTCTTCATATCCTTTTAAATGAGCGGCAGTGGTTGAGTGGTTGAGTTTTATTATTAGGGGATGACGGTTCAATGCCAGCATCAGCAAGTCTATTGTGCTTCTCACATAATTCACTTACTGTGGCTAGATTTAGGCTGCGTCCCATTTCTCTGTCTTACCCCTTCATCTTATCCCTACCCCTTGGTTTTACGTGTTCATGTGAGGGCAAGGGGTGTCCCGATTCTAATTTTGATCAAGGGCGAGGGCCACGACCGAGGGCTACATACCCCTTGAAACGAAGTAAGCTCTCGACCAGACTTGAAACGAAGGGGGTACGCACGCCTACAAGCTCAGGCAGGTTTTGGGATCAGGATGGCAGCGTCACATCGACCAGCCAAGGAGTCTCATAAATGTATTTTCAGCAGTTGTAATTATCAATTAACAGTTTAGCATGGCTTACAATTATGACGCTTATGTTCTACGTTACTTTTAGTGAACTGTTGTCGCGGTTTTAATTGTAGTGATGTCTGATTAGCCGACGTTATCGTTTTCATCGAACTTTCATGTATAAACAAGCTAGTTTTATTGTCGAGTTGAGGTACCCGATAATCCTTGACATTTGTTTACGTTTGTTTGCGTCAATTGTTGTCGCGTCTGTAGACGTAACAACAAGGTAGAGGCAAGGGATGATGACGCAAACGGTAATCGAGTGGTGTCCCATTTCTTAGGGGAACATTCGTACCCTGAGCCCTCTCAGCTCGGTATTGAGGGGCAAGACAAAGACGTAGATAAAGGGGAAGGGGAAAGGGTAAGACAGAGTAATGGGACGCAGCCTCGGTGTGTGAGACATTGTTTGGAGTATTATATATGGGCATTGTTAAAAGGTACTGACACTGAACAAATATTAAGTTCAAAAACTAGTATGAAAAAGTGTCTGGTGAATTCTGAGGCAGCAGTTAAAGTTAAAGCAGTTATTATACTGTTTCCACATCAAAAACATAGCTGGAGTTGTGTTTTGTTTCATTCACACGTTTGACACACAGAGCCTGCATATTTAGGCTGAGCTCTTCTCTCAAACAGAAAACAACCTGTTCCACCATGATGTCATGTGGTAATACAGGAATTTCTCCACTGTGTTTTTAAACTCTATGCAACTTCACTATAATCATTTGCATAATTTCCTGGAATTTCCAATCTCTACTGAACAAGATCCAAAATGTTAGTCTGGTTAACACCTGACCATATCACAAGTGAGATATGGGTCTGGAAACTCGCTTCGAAAAATCCCGTAGCGGAGGTGTGGTTAGCGATTGCCAACGGCCGTTTATTGGGCGTTATGAATGTCTATCATTGAGCGTATACGTAAGTCCATAGCCAATCATGTCAGTTGTCAGTTCAAACTACAAGCTTCCGTTTGTCATGTAGTACGCGTGTAGTACGCTCCCCCGCTCTCTGATTGGGGCCCTAAATCTGGGACTCTCGCTTGGATGAGTTTCCAGGCCGCCTTCCAGTTCGAAACGAACGGAAGCGGCCTGGGAATTCCCAGGCTACCAAAATGTAGCTGTTAACTTGAAAACAACCACTACATGACATCACAAGGTGGAACAGAGCATTTTGTAGACAGATGTAGACAGACTAATAATAAAGGCTTACCCAATCATGTGGGAATGAAACAACACAGCAAGGTGTATGTTTTTGATGAGGTAACATTATAACATGACTTAAAATGCACAAGAGTCAATTTTGTGTAATATGGGACCTTAAAGAAAGTTTCTAGTGTCACCATAAATGCCTTTTTTCTCAAATGTATTTATCTACCGTTATTCTGTTTTGTCTTTTAAGCCAACGATTCATACACAAATAAGGACCCAAAGCAAACAACTATCATAAAATGAGTATAGTCAAAGAAGCGGTACCAAAAAAGTAAATGAATAAAAATAAAATGCCTGGTAATTTACTAATTTATTTTGGTTGAAACCATGAATCCTTTTCTGTCCCCAGTGCCAAAATCCCACCTCGTTCACCCGCTGATCGAACCAGCATGAGCCTCTCTATTTACTTTGGCGGCGCTGCTAGCAGGTTAACCTTTACTGTGTGGATTAATTACAGTTAACTAGAGAACACTGAGGGACACTGCCTCTGGGTGCACTCTGAGACACTCCGAGCACCAGGGCTGCCATTCGCGGCGCCAATTATGAACAACCTGAAAACCTGAAACAACCTGAAAACTTGAAACTTTAAGAAAAATGCAATTTCAACACAAGCATACAGGTTTCCCATTCACCTCTGTGAACAAATAGGAAATAGTCCATTTTTTCTTGGAAAATCCTGTACTTGACGTCAACTTTTCTCATTTTTGACATTTTGCTGATGAGGGTGTCGCGGACAACAGTCAAAACGATTGTCCTTTAAGAGCGTTTGGAAACAGGCGAGTCTTCATTTGTGCTGCTCTGGTGGCGGCCACACACAAACGCTGGAGACGCTGCTATGCTAACCTGTGCAGAAAAGCGGCGCAGAAAATTACCAATTTTTAATAGAAAATTTAATTATAATTAAAATATTTTAATACAAAATCAGCCGAGGGCCATCTTGGAGGGCCGGATCTGGCCCCCGGGCCATATGTTTGATAGCCCTGCTTTAGACATATCCAACTAGCATTTATTCATTGCTTGTGTTTTTATTACTCAAAAATACAATAATTCCTTCTACTCTCCACAGATCTGAATTGTAATGTAGCGTAGTGCTGTAACCTGCTCATCTCTCTCATGATAGATGTTTTTAAAAAATCAATAATATTTCCATGGAGACAAGCTGTTGGAAATGTAACACAGTGCACCTTTAATTTAATAATTTTACTTCCTGGCTAGACATGGGCAGCAGACATCACATACGTAGAGGTCCAGTTACCTAGCAACCATGCTGTAAATAACCTCTAAAAAACATCTAAATTGAAAAAATATTTATGATTAGATTAATAAAAATAAATGACAGTTCCTTCGATTTGTTGTTTAAAATCCCAGAAAAATGCTTTCTCTGTGCACATATTTTTCCTGCATTTTGGATGACAAGAAGAGGTATTCTCTTTATTAGAACTCGGCACAACTTCCTATATTTTCTACTTTTCTTTGCAACTTGTTTCCTACAAATTGCCATGATAAATGCTTACCACGGGTACAAACAAAATAACTGTATTACAAAATTTGAAAAACAAAAAAAACAAACATGAAAACTGCGCTTTACCCAGCAGCCCACAGTCGACCTGGAAGCGGTGCATTCATCACAGTGTCAGTTCAATAACATCAATAACCCCGTGGCCAGGGCTTAATCCAGCACCTTGGTCTCGGTCTCCTGTGATCACACGTGTCCAGTTGTTCCCGGTCCTGCTGTGTCCTCTGTCTGGTGTGATCACAGTCTCTCTGGTCCTCTCCACACTGCCCTGAACACAATATGATCAATTATCTCAACTCAGTCTTGGTATTTTTAGATTATAAATGTCCTTGTTTTTAGATCCATTATGCTCGGTAGTTATGATCTGTATGGAGAAACATAAGTAGTCTGGGTAAAACTCATAGGTGGTAGAACAAGACTTTAATCTGTGCTTTAGGGTTAGGTTAGGTTGACCATAAATAACTTACTGTCCATAAATAACTGAGTAGCTGGAACTTCAACAAGTCATCTGATGTATGCTGTTAAACAAGTCTCTCTCATCAGCTGGATTTTGCATAATAAGGCTGCTTCCCATTACTTTGTCTTACCCCTTCCCCTACCCCTTTATCTACGTCTTTGTCTTGTCCCTCGATACCGAGCTGAGAGGGCTCGGGGTACGAATGTTCCCCTAAGAAATGGGACACCACTCGATTACCGTTTGCGTCATCATCCCTTGCCTCTACCTGGCTGCTACGTCTACAGAGGCGACAACAATTGACGCAAACAAATGTAAACAAATGTTAAGGATTATCGGATACCTCAACCCGACAAAAATACTAGATTGTTTATGCATGAAAGTTCGATGAAAATGATAACGTCGGCTAAACAGACATCACTACAATTAAAACCGCGACAACAGTTCACTAAAAGTAACGCAGAACATAAGCGTCATAATTATAAACCATGCTAAACTGTTAATCGATAATTACAACTGCTGAAAATACATTTATGAGACTCCTTGGCTGGTCGATGTGACGCTGCCATCCTGATCCCAAAACCTGCCTGAGCTTGTAGGTGTACCCCTTCGTTTCAAGTCTGGTCGAGAGCTTACTTTGTTTTAAGGGGTATGTAGCTCTCGGTCGTGGCCCTAGCCTTTGATCAAAATTAGAATCGGGACACCCCTTGCCCTCACATGAACGTGCAAAACCAAGGGGTAGGGGTAAGACGAAGGGGTAAGGCAGAGAAATGGAACGCAGCCTAAGTCTCCTTGTGGCAAAAGAGTAGATACATTAAAGGTGCTATATTACACAGAATTGAGCTTTAAGCCATGTTAGAATGGTGTTACCTCATCCTGGAGTTCTTTGTCTGTCTACATCTCCATGAACATTTTACCTTTAGTTCAGTAGAGACTGGCAATTCCAGAGCTGAAATTATGCAAATGATTCTAGTGAAGGTGTATGGAGTCTAAAAACACAGTGCAGCGCTTCCTTTATCACCACGTGGCATCACAAGGTGGAGCGTGTTCTTTTTTGAGAGAAGAACTGCGCTTAAATATGCAGGCTTGTGTGTTAAACGTGTAAATGAAACAAAACACAACTCCAGGTCTGTTTGTGATGAGGAAACAACATTATAACATAAGAAAACAGCATAATACGGGCCCTTTAAAGAAGAATACTATTTACACTGATCAGCCTTGGTTGCTACTGTTGTGCTTGTATCTTTGTACAACTGTCCTTACACCGTCTTTCCGGATGAAAAAGATGCAAATTCACGAGAACTTCTGCGCATGTGACAGTTTTTCGTTGTTGCGAGTGCAGAGGCTAAACCTAATCTCTCTCTCCAGTTTCTCTCTCTCTTAGCTTACGATGTCTGTCTCTTTGTGTTACTCCCCACTGTCCTGGCCCCAGCTCTGATCCAGGATGAGCCTGCTTTAACAGCCACTATTGTCCCCGGTGACTTTCCCCTCTGTGGTCGCTGTGTAAAGGATTCTCTTTCTTAGATCGGGCCCCTTAAGTATGTCTGTCACTTCGTCTGATTCGACTGATTTTTCACAGTCTGGAGGCTCCAAGCTCCTTATTGGGGAAAAAAGAGGTAAGAACTCATCGGGGGACAGAAGAGCGTTGGTATTGTCGAGATGAGTTTACATGTGAGAGAGACACTGGGTCAAGAAGAACCACTCTCACCCCTATTCTTCTTTCTTCTAAGCTCTGGTCCTCTGCTACAATCTCTAATCGCCTCCATGGCCTTAACCCCTCTCGCTTTTGACCTAGACTTCCACCACAGCAGATCCTAATGGTAATAAGAACAAGATGACCCCCCAGACACTAATGTCAATCCAATAAGAAGAATGCAGTTCTATCTCGGCCCGGACAGAAACAGCTCTTCTTTGATTCACGAGAGATTGAAAACACAAGCGGCAGGGTAATGGAGAAATTGAGCGAGATGTGTTAACCTGGGCTGTCTGTTTTGCTCAGACAAAGATGCTAGTCGGGATGACAGTGGTGCAGCAGTCTACAAGTATTCAACGTCTATCAGGACGGTTACCGGCTGAAATGTTATTGTAGCCCAAATCAATTTGTAGTAACTTGGTAAAACAGGGCAGCTGTAGAAAGTAAAAAAAAAAAAAATCATTATCCTCCTGAGACCCGGCCCATTCATTTGTGTCCTTTATAGTGGACATTGAGTTAATCAGTCTATCTTTTAAGTGTTTTGAGATAGACTCTAGTTTGTGGACTATGATTAAAAAATAAGTAAATAAATAAATTCCCCTTGTGGATCAATAAAGTTTGTCAAGTCAAGTCGAAGTCTATACATAAATAAATACATAAATAATTAAGAAATTAAAAGGGAGTCTAAAAACTTTTTGAGGCGACTGTAGAAGCTTGTCAGAGGTGGTGGTCATCAAAAAAAACCAAAAAGTTTTTCTTAGGTCTGTGAACTGAAGAAGCGGCTTGGATGGGCTGCAAAAACGTATTCGACCAAATAAACTTTTTCCAGTTGGCAAATTAAATTTCTCCTTTTGCCATTTTTCTTAGGTTGTTAACTTCCCATGGATTTAACACTATTAGAGTCCATTACAGAGGACATGTTACAACTAGTGCTGTCAGGCGATTAAAAAATGTATCTAATTAATTACAGGATTTGTAATTAATTCATAAAATGTATTGTATTTTAAGAGTGTGAGAGAGAGAGAGAGAACGAACCCACTTTGCGATTGAGTTTGTCAGTTTTCAAGTGTTCGCTTTGCTCATTCGTTTCCCATATTCTGTGAGTGTGGTTTGGTGGTTTGTTGAAGTGCGCTCACGCTCGCTCTATCACCGGTAATGATGGAACTTGTCCGGACGTGTTTATCGTTCAAATGATCCATCAGGCTGGAGCAGCTTTGGTGATCGGAAAATTCTTTTTGACAAAAGCTCCAAATCACCGCGTTCTTGTTGATCTTGGTCTTCGTTCTTTTTATAAATAAACTTGCCGTTCAAAGGCCCTGGCAGCGATTTGCTCACCGCACACCAAATTTAAAATGCACGTGCATTGAATTGCCGCTCATAATTAATTGTGTTCATTTTTATAACGCGTTAATTTGCAGTGTAATTAATTAATGTAATTAAAGCGTTAAACTAGCAGCCCTAGTTACAACATTATGAATAAAAATAAAATGCTAAGGTGTTAATTTCCCTCCAAATAGAAAAAAATAAATAAAAAAATTAAGTCCACTTTTTTCCTTCGGGTCCCAGGAGGATATGCAGGACTTGATTGGTGGTGGCACTTACGTTCCAGAAAATTCTCTTTGCTATAAAAAGTACTCTTAAAATCTGAGAACCAAATATTACTCCAAACAAGTATATCAATAAAAACAGCTGATTGGTTCATAACAGAGTGAAGTTATACACATATACTTTTGTGTAGTTCAATGTAAATAACATGATTTTATATCCAACTGTTTTTCACAATGAGTCAAGATATTGTACCGTACGGAATCAATACCTATAAACCTACTTTTGATCAAACTGACAAAATGAGGAATTGCTGTTACCTGGCTTCTCCACTATAATCTGTTGTAAACCAGGATGTTTGTTCCTTCTCTGCCCTTCCATTTCTTCCAAGCCACACGGTAACAAGCCCATTCTGACCTCTCGCCACCAAAACCCCCTACAAGACCAATCCATTTTTGTGTCCGACATGGCATCGGCCTCTTTTCCTTTACGTTTTACAAGCCCGGAGTGATGTTGAGAGAATGCAATCGTATTGACTTGGATGGCTGGTTACAGAAACATCGCCATGCTTTGTGCTACCTGCTGTCTAAGGTAAAAAGCAGATCAATAGTTTTCATATTTCGGTGAGGTGGAGTGCTATCGACCAGAGCTTTCTCATCGCCATGGCGTTTGGAAGCACAGCACGCCACAACGGCTCAGAAACGTGCCATTTTAATCAACGGAAAGACACTTCAGACGTGGGACCTGTCTCATTTTCTCACATCTTCAGACCTCTCCAGCTCTCTCCATCTTGTTTCGGGTTTGATGGATCTCAAAAGTGGCTTCATCTACAGAGTAAGAGTCAAAGGAGGAGCTGTCAGATGGAAACTGGTGTAGTGTCGTTCCAAGGCGGGGTGACATAGAAGTGCGCTTAGCTGTCGGCAAAAACCGACACTCCAGAACTGATGGATCTCTGTTCTGTTTGTCTTCGGAAAGCCTTGACATGTGTCTGTTATCTTGTTCACACGTCAGGCTGTGATATATTCTTAGATTTAAATACACAAAGAAAGCCATAACAGCTTTCCTAGAAGAAGATAGAAGGCATTTAGAGAATTCAAACTTCTTTTGAACTACTGGCTTTTGGGATGTGATCGCTTGTATTGAACTTAAGACTTAGACAGACTTTTTGTCATTCAGATACACAACTGTACCACAGAATGAAATTTTGTAGCAATTGCGCTCCACATCAGAAGCATAAAAGCATAAAAATCAGCAGCATGACTTTGAGCTTAGAAATCATTAGATAAAATGTCAGCAGTGCCTGGTAATCTGGGTATTCACTAGTTTTACCGATAGGATGTTGGGATGATAGACAAAACTCTGAATTTGCGTCAGAGAGGTTGTTGTTTTTTTTTTACAAGTATGTATTCTTGAGGTTTAATTTACTAAATGTGTTGCTTTCATTTCTATTAACATATGCTTAATTATAACTTAGTTTGAAGCACTTTTGCGAGACAATGTATTATCCACACCTGGACTTGAATGAGTGGATTCAAGCTTGACTAAACTGTCTCACAGTTTTCTTCGATTAAAAAAAAGAAAATAGCCAAAGGGACCTCATTATGTGGTTCATTATGTCGTTTATGAGACAGCATAATCTCACTTATTTATTTGTTTAAAGTCATACATCTTGCAGTCCTTAAAGTTTCCTCTTGCAATTGTTTCGTCATCCAAAAACACATAGTTGGTGTTGTACATTTTGAATTTTTTTTCACTTTTTTAAACACACAGCCCCCCATTTCTCATCAGGTGCTAAGTGACCAGAAGCATTGTAGCCTTTTCTGGTGTGATAGATATATTTAATGCCATACTGTGACACATTCTAGGCAAAGCAATAGCACTTCCATGGAGACCAGCAGAGGAAAAGTTTCATAGTGCACCTATGACCAAGGCCAACCTGAGTAATTCTTCTTCAGGTTTGCTTGAGGACAAGAAACCTCATTGACCCAATATATCGCCATAACGTAAAAATAACACCTTCCCTCTTGGTGCAATCTTAAACCAATTGTCTGTGTTGACGACCAAGTGAGCGGCCAATCACAGTCCCTCCACTTAGCGCTTTTTTCTTCCTTTACCGTTTTTGGACCCCCACTGCTTACCTGATACAACCGTCAAATGCGCTTCTCCGGCTCTTCTCCTCAAACCACTCAACGACATCATTGGCAGCCATAGCCGGTCATCACGCTCATCACCACTGACTGCTTCGCTGTCACTCTCTCTGCCATCATGTCCTACTTTACCATTACTGTGCTGCTACAAAGCAATCAAGGGACAAGCAGCTGCCAAATGAGTCCTACAACAAGCAGAAATAGTGCCTCTTTCTTCCCATGTGGTCGTGGTAACTAAAGCCCCACTTTCTCCCCTGCCGAGAATACAAATAGTGTAATTTGTGTTTTTTTCCGAAGGGCAACTGATTGTGGTTGAAGAGAGACATTCAAAAGAGAGCAGAAGTTTTTCTCAAACTTGGGGAAGAGTGACAAGTGGGCAAAGTTGTGTAACTTGATTTCATAGTAATGGACTTGCTGAACTTTGTTGTAAAAGCAAAAAAAAGTTAGTTTTCTTACTGTGCCTAGTTATGGCAAGAGAAAAATGTTCAAGAGGACTGCTTGCCTGGTAAATCCAGAATTATGTAATGCTTAATGAATTTTTCATATAGATTGATATCGTTTTGGTCCCCACACCCTCCATCGTGTCTGAGGCCCAGTCAAACATGATCATGAAATCAGATTAGTTTATTTCAGTGACGCATGTAAAACGAAGGAGCTCATTAGTCTCAAAAGACAAATTAATCTCACCTCAGATTAACAGAATTTAGTGCAATGTTTCCCAGTTCCTTGCGATATTTTTTCTTCCTTATGCGTGCCCTTGATTGGCTAGTCCACCTGTAAATCACGTCCATCTGAAAACAGATGGTGAGATTCATCAGTGACCAGACTCACATCTTCATAAATTATTGAAGAAATGTGTTTTCTGGATCCCAGACAAGGGGACTGCATGGTTTAACTCAAAAAAGGTCATAAGATATGTCCAATGACTGAAAATCTGGGGAAGAACTAGAGGAAAGTTGTATCTTGGGGCCAGAAACTGCACCCAAAAACTACCTCATCTGACTTTTTATATAAACCGATACTGGTGACAGATATTGAAACTGAAAAGAAATCCTTGTTTTCTGTCCCATCCCTGAGCACTAAACCTTATGACTTGGTTTATTATGCCAGACTGTAACTTAGTAATGATGCAATTTGATTGGCTACTTTATTGTCCCTTAAGACAATATTGTTCATGTACTCAAATGCTTTAGAATAAGAAAGCATAAAACACAAAGGTAATCACAAATAAAAATGTAGTGCTTTTATGGTATTTCATGGTAATATTTTTTATTTTTTATAAACAAAAATGGCTAAAACGTATTCTCTTATTCTCTTATTTCAAAAACTTATCTTGAAGTTTTGTTTTATTGCTTTTGTTTTAGTATTGTTTTTTTTTTCTCTCGAAGATTTTCTGAAGTAAATTTTCTGATGAATGGCCTTCCACTTGTTTTTCTCCATGGAGATGTTATTGCTTTGCCTGCAATGTTCCACAGTATAGCATTAAATCTTTCTTCACAGCTTCAATCAACTTACAGGTCAGATCTGTGGACATAAAAGTTAATACCGTACTCTCTAGTGTTTTAATGTCCATTCGCTTCCACAGATCATTTTAGCTGTTAAACTTAACTTCAAAACAGATCAATTATTTGGAAATCCATCAAAAATCCATCCCTCCTTTTCTTAATCCTCCCATTTTATCCACAACACACTATGCAAAACTGAAACGGTCTCGGAATCGAACCTACGACCTTCTTGAAGTGATGAGTTAAAGGTGCACTTTGTAATTTCTCTGGTTGTGGCATTATTGATCTAACTGATTATGGCATTATTGTTGGCATTGATCGGTTTTATTGGCCTAAAAACTGCTTACTGTGTGTGGGCTCGTATCTCCGTAAATCTGACATGTAACTTCGCCCTGTGGTGTCCCCTGCTGTCTCCGTAGACTTAAATAAGAGTATTGAGTAATGAGGGGAACATTTTAGACAATAATTCCATGGAGATAAGTAAATGACAGACCCTCTGCCAGAAAAGTTACACAGTGCAACTTTAAGTTTGATACTCACTAGGGCTGTCAGTTTAACTCATTAATTGGATTAATTAATTACACTGCAAATTAACGCATTATAAAAATTAACGCAATTAATTATGAGCAGCAATTCAATGCACGTGCATTTTTAATTTGGCGTGTGGCGAGCAAATCACTGCTCGGGCCTTTGAACAACAAGTTTGTTTATAAAAAGAACGAAGAAGGGACAACCAACAAGAACGTGGTGATTTGTAGCTTTTGTCAAAAAGAATTTTCTGATCGCCGAAGCTGCTCCAACCTGACGGGTCATTTGAACGATAAACACATCGGGACGAGTTCCATCGTTACCGGTGATAGAGCGAGTGTGAGGGCACTTCAACAAACCAACAAACCAACAAACCGCGTTCACAGAATTTGGAAAACGACTGAGCAAAGCGACATGAAAACTGACTAAATCAAACGCAAAGTGGGTTCATTTGTTCATGATAAAAGGAGAAATTTAATTTGTCAACTGGACAAAGTTTGTTTGGTCGAAAACGTTTCGCCACTCATCCGAGAGGCTTCGTCAGCTCTGGTTCTCATTTGTTCGTTCGCTCGTTCAGTCACTCACTCACAATCTCTCTCTATACTATCTCTCCCTCAATCTCTCACACTCTCTCTCTCTTAGAATGCAATTAATTCGATTAATTAATTACAAATCCTGTAATTAATTAGATTAATTTTTTTAATCACCTGACAGCACTAATACTCACTAATGGTTCATAGCATTGTTGTGTCCCTGGGCAAGACCCCACCTTTCAGTTAGTTAACATGCAGTAGAATACGCCAACATATTCTGAAAATAATCACAAGAATTGAACTGAGACTATTACATTATATTGCTGTTTATTCTCCTCTTCTTAGTTCTCCTATTTCGTCTACAACAGCACAATGTAAATCCAAGAAAGTGAGCAATCATGGCAGCTCTGTGCTTCAGTCAAATATGCATACTTACCCAAACACGAGTTCATCTGCAGTCAAACGCTGATAAGATATGTCAAGTAGACTCCGAGTGCTCTTCCAAAGCTCCATGATGATGATACATAGAGAAAGGGCCCTGCAGAAGTGTACAGTGCCGGGGAGAGTCTGATAAATGATGGCTGCCGTTGATCATTGTCATGCATAAAGATGACACATTAGCGCTGGAATCCGCTGGGACAATATGATGAGACAATTAAGCTCAGCGGATACAGGCTCATTCAATTATTAAAAGTTTGTCTTTGGTTTCTCGGGAGACTTCGGCGTAGGAGTTTGGAGATTGGTACTTTGGCGTGGGTCCAGTATAAACAAGAAAATGGGTTCAATGGGAGAATCTGAATAGGTGATTAGGTCAAGTTAAAATGCAGGTTTGCAAAATAACAGTTAGTATGTGGTCCTTGACTTGAGAAACAAAATTGTTGAGAAAAAAATGCAGGAGATAGCACTGAAATCTTAATGGAATACCTCTATTTATATCATCTATACACAAAATCCTGTCCAAAAGGCAGGAACAAATTTCAAATAATAAGAATTATAGAGGTCAGAGAGTCTTCTAAAGCAGTGGTTCTCAAAGTGGGTCCAGAGATATTACGTAAATACTGCAATTTTATATCTAAAACATATAATTTTTTTTATTGGAAACAATTACACCAGTAACCCCTGTTTTAAATTCAAGTTAGCTTACATCACAGAAAGTTGATCCCTCAGTGGTACAGGGTCCATGGCACAAAAAGGTTGAATTCTCTCTTTTTTTAGAGTGATGAAACATATTCACTCCAAAAACTGACTGGATTCAACTGTTTCTATCACGAAATTGACCCTTTTTAAAGGTCCCATGGCATGAAATTTTCACTTTCTGAGGTTTTTGAACGTTAATGTGAGCTCCCCTACCCTGTTTAGGGCCCCCCTCCCATGACTCAAAGTTGCGAAATGTGTAAACTGAGCATTTGCGATCCTTTCCCGCATTTGAAAAAAGACAGCCCAAACGGGCGATTCTGAACAAGGGAAATTTCTGACGTCACACTCAGGGAAAAATGCAAATGCAGTTTCACCCCCCGTCTGGATGTCTACCCACCGTCTCTGGAACTCATGGCCATAGAGTTTGGACCACAAACGAGCAACACAATGTGAGATGCGTTTTTTTATTTGCCTGGAGGCACGTGAGAATGTTTCCAGGCTCGGATGTCCTTTATCTGAGCCTCCGAACCTCTGAAACAGCAGTGGTTTAATTTTATTTTCTGTGGAAATGTGTTTATTTTTCAATGGAAATCGTCTCATATCTTCCTCTGCGCTTAAACGTGGAAGTGGAGCCAGCGCGCATTGCACCGCTAAAGAGGAAAGAGCGGTGCACTGGCCTGTCTCTGTCCTCCTCATTTGCATTCAAGCAACAACGCCCAGAATAAAGTGACTCTGACTGTGTTCATGAGGCTTTCTCATGCACTGAGGTTTGATTTTGAAGGATTCATTTACAGTATTAGGAAACCATTAAGGCGCCATATAAAAGCATCAAGAAGTACCATATCATTGGATCTTTAAGTGACACTGCATATCTTTGTGGAGGTGGCTTGTTACCTCCACATCATGAAACATTTGCATGAGATGCAAGTCTGATAATGTATACCTCTTACATGCCACTTGTCTGGGCGCGGGTGCCAACGGGTAGCCGTTATTATCCCATTGTTTGCTTGATGCAGTTATTAACCTCCAGCTGAGCCATACAGAACTGCTGTGTGCTTGTTTTGCTTTGATTAGAGTTTGGATTTGCATCTAAACATTTGGCAAAAGGAGCATTCTACCTGGACGACTGAGGGATTCTACACATATCTAAACATTTGTATTTTGAAAATTGTTTGTGGATATCCTAAATGGGCTTTCAACAAAACCAAGAGAGACAAGGACAAGAAACAAGACAACAGAGAACCCGAACCCAGGAGGAAAGGTGTAGCGATTCCTTACCTGGCCGGTGTTTCTGAAAAACTACAGAGGATTTTCAGACAATATGAAATCCCAGTTTATTTCAAACCCACAAACACTTTAAGACAAAAACTGGTCTACCCAAAGGACAAAACACCGAGCCACAAAGAAAGCAAAGGGGGTCTACTCCATTCAGTGTAGTGAAGACTGCAGCGAGCGCTACATTGGAGAAACAAAACAGCCACTTCACAAGAGGATGTACCAACATAGGTGGGCGGGCCAGAGTGGACCGTCATCTGCCGTACATCTTCACCTAGAAGCCACGGGCCATTCTTTTGAGGACAGTGAGGTTCAGCTCTTGGCCAGGGAAAATAATTGATTTGAGAGGGGAGTTAAAGAGGCTATTTTTGTCAAAAAAGAGAATCCTTCTTTAAACAGAAATGGTGGAGTCAGACATAATTTGTCTCCCATCTATAATTCCATTCTCAAACCTAAATCAAAACAAACAAAGGAAACAATAGGTCAGACAGGTCGGGGCCAGAGGTGTGAAAACAGTCGTTTAGGGGTTGAATAGGTATGCTAAACTAGACGCCAGAGAAACTGGAAAAAAACAAAAGACAGAAACTCAAAACAAAGATGTGAGATAGTTTCAGAATAATTCCATTGTAGTTGGCTCCTCCCTGCAGCGAGATATAAGCAGTGTCCTTCAACACTCTAACCAGAACTGACAAAGCCACTCGGATGAGTGGTGAAACGTTTTCGACCAAACAAACTGTCCAGTTGACAAATTGAATTTCTCCTTTTGCCATGGATTCTACCTGGACGACTGAGGGATTCTTCACACATTTTGAAAAAGGACTTTTTTTTTTAAGTGACACTGAAACATTCTGGAGGTGGCATGTTTCCTGCACAACTCCATAAAAACAGAAAGTTAAATCCATACATTGGAACATTCTCCATAGAGATTTTTAGAACTTACTGTGGAATAGTATCCAAAGGAACAACATTTCCACATAAACAAGTAGGAGACGGCCCTCTTCCAGGACAAATAAGAGTCCGTTTTGTGGAGATGGAAGCCTGCTCCCAGTAAAGCCAATAAAAATAACATAAAAGACAAAACATGCTTTCAGTCTATTGTAATTTTTACTAATAAATTCTGCAGTGGGGCTTTAAGCAGGATACTGTATACCTTTTACATGCCACTTGTCTGAGCGCGGGTGCCAACAGGTACCCGTTATTATCCCATTGTTTGCTTGGTGCAGTTATTAACCTCCAGCTGAGCCATACAGAATAGCTCTGTGCTTGTTTTGCTTTGATTAGAGTCCGGTTTTGCATATAAACCGTCTCGTGTTGTGCATATGTTCAGTGCGCCTCTCGACTCTGCAACCAATTATCATCTGCTGCCAACAGCTGGTGCCCTTTTATCCCCCAAAAGCCTGTGGGTGTTTCAGCAAAACAAAAAAAAAACAAAACAAAAAATGAAAATGCCAATACTGTCTTCTACAAAACGATCTATGTAATTACACGACCTGCAATATGTTTCCAATGTACCCACAGCACATTAGACGAAGTAAAAGTTTATACGGACACGAAGTTTTGTCCAGTTGTAATTGAAAAATCGTTAACAGCTGTAATGACTTCACAAGTGGTCAGTGAATGGGCCGAGGGAGTGGATATATATATATATAACGTTGTGGGATTGGCTCCTGGGCGCGTAAATATCTTTGCTCATCATCTTCGTTGGTTTCAGCACAAGAAGAGACAGCTTTGTGGTCGCAGTGGAGGAATGTGGTTGTGAAGTGGGATCTGCTGGTAAATATGGCCTATCCAAACCATCCAAAACTAAAGACATCTGAGAATTTCTAAAGTGATTTTGCTGTATTTGAAAAGGTTTATGTGAAAATATACATGGAAGTTTTGTAGTAGATCAGCATAAACATAAGCAATAGAAACCGGTAAGTGACATTATGTGTTTTTAAAGGTAAGGCTACAGAGAATTTTCAGACAATATGAAATCCCAGTCCATTAAAAACACTTTAAGACACAAACTGGTCTACCCAAAGGACAAAACACCGAGCCAAAAACAAATCAATGTGGTCTACTCCATTCAGTGTAGTGAAGACTGCAGTGAGCGCTACATTGGAGAAACAAAACAGCCACTTCACAAGAGAATGTACCAACACAGACGAGAGAGCCAGAGTGGACCTTCATCTGCCACACGGGCCACTCCTTTGAGGACAGTGAGGTACAGATCTTGTCCAGAGAAAACTTCGAACTTCGAAAACTTCCTTACGAACCTTCACGGGTTTTTTTTTTTTTATTGTTGGCAGCACGGTGGCTGAGTGGCTAGCACTCATGTTTCACAGCAAGAAGGTTCGGGTCACCCGGGCCTTTCTGTGTGGAGTTTGCATGTTCTCCCCATGTCTGGGTGGGTTCCTCCGGGCACTCCGTTTTACCCCACCAACCCAAAACATGCACTATAGGTAAAATCTTTCAGCTTGGGTCCTGACCAAACCTCAACAACAAAATCATGGGGATGGTCCCCGGGTCAAATGCAGAAACAACTTCTCCTGTGTGAGATCAATAAAAAGTCAATCTTCGAATCTTTACTTACTGTAAGGTGCTTTGTGTAAATTTTTTTGTATGAAAAGTGCTTTATAAATAATGTTTGATTGATTGATTGATTGATTGATTGAAAAGAACTGGTTTGAGAGGGGAGTTAAAGAGGCTATTTTTGTCAACAAAGAGAATCCTTCCTTGAACAGAATTGGAGGCAGACATCATTTGTCTCCCATCTATAACTTTATCCTCAAACCTAAATTTAAAACAAACAAACAAAGAAAACAATATGGCAGCAGGTCAGGTCCAGAGGTGTGAAAACACACATTATGGCCCTGAATGACCCCACACTCCACTATTGAATAGGTTTACCTAACAGAAGCTGTAAACAAGTAGGTGTGGTAGTTTCATAGTAATTTCATTGTAGTTAGCTCCTCCCTTCAGGCAGATATAGGCAGTGTCCACCAGCGTCTGACCAGAACTGAAGAAGCAGCTTGGATAAGCTGCGAAACGTATTCAACTAAAATAAACTTTTGTCCAGTTAACAATTTGAATGTCTCCTTTTGCCTTTTTAAAGGTAAGTTTTAAGATGGAGGCTCCAAATCTTATATTCTCCATTTGTCTGCAGTCTTCCAAAACATGTCATGAAACCTGGCAGTCTCCATGTGATGCCACTTTCTTGTTGTTCTTGACCTTGGTGTTGCAAGGCTGTAATTTCCCCATGTGAGACGTATAAAGGTTTAGCTTATATTAACCTATCTTTAAGTGTTTTTGGCACTAAAGACACCTGTAACTGAATGAATGTACATCCCAGGAAAAGTAATAACATTTTCATGAGACGGGCTGTTGGCGTACCTTCACCAGAAGCTTACAAAATAGACATTTGAACTCTGTATATTCCGACCAGTCTCATTCTGATCAATAAGTTTCACTGTAAATCATTGATCTGTTGGCATAATGTTGACAATAGCTCACGATAACTGCAGTATAACTATGCCAGGTTCATGGTCAGGAGTGAAAGATTCTGCATGTTTTTAGCATTTATTTCTGTGATTGGCAATACAGAAGTGAAATGTCAAAACATACAGTATTTTTTAACCACCTAAACAAATCGTACTACAGCATCTGCCCTTAAAAAGCTGTAAATAATTGTAAAAGTATACATAGCTGAACTGGACTGACCCAAACACACTATCACATGCTCCTTCATATTTACTGCTAACTCCTGCGTTTCATGGCATTATTTGCTGTTCTCAGGAATTTTATCAGAGGAGCGCTGTTATTTATAGTACAGTGTTTGAGAGTGTATGCTGGTTCATGGAGGAAGTGACATTCTATCATCCAGATAAAGAGTTTATCCAAACAAGTCCTGATCACGCAACACAAGGAAATATATGTACCAGATAAATGAGTTCATGCGTCATTTTAATAGCCCGTATCCTTCTTTCAAGAGTATTTTTCACAGGTTTGGAGGGATGAGTTTTGGCAGAGAATTCTGGATAAGATCAGATTGTGTTTGTCGTTGAATGTTTATGTACATTGAGAGAATAAGTGGTCACAGAATCTGGTAGGCCTATCCCCTGGGGGTGTGATGCTAACTGAAAGCACTACTCTGTTAGAATCTCTGTTACTGAAGTTGGACTTAATTTGAGGTTTATTTTAACACAATCTGAGCAGAAATAGCTGACTTGGTTGGAACTACAACAGATGAGATGAGTTGAAAATAAACGCCTGAACAGGACCGTGAACGCTCGTATTGATCACTTCTGAAAATTTGTTGTTTGAATAAATTTCGCATTTTTTTCATTAGTTTTCACACTATCTTAAAACTTTTTTTTTGTCTGTGTTTGCCAATGTGCGCATTGCGTTATCATGTGTGTAGAACCCCTCAGTCGTCAAGGTAGAATCCATGGCAAAACGAGAAATTCAATTTGTCAACTGGACAAAAGTTTATTTGGTCGAATACGTTTCGCAGCTCATCCAAGCTGCTTCTTCAGTCCTGGTCTGACGCTGGTGGACACTGTCTTATATCTGCCTGCAGGGAGGAGCTAACTACAATGAAATGACTCTGAAACTACCACACCAGAACTGAAGAAGCAGCTTGGATGAGGTGCGAAACGTATTCGACTAAAATAAACTTTTGTCCAGTTAACAAATTGAATGTCTCCTTTTGCCTTTTTAATGGTAAGTTTCAAGATGGAGGCTCCAAATCTTATATTCTCCATTTGTCAGTAGCTCAGTTGGTAGAGTGCTTGCCTAGTGATCCAGGGGTTGGCGGTTCGAATCCCGCTCTTGACGGGTAGACCGCGTGTGATCCCAGCTCCCACAGATGAGCGCTGCTGTTGTGTCCTTGGGCAAGACACTTAACCCCCACCTCGCCCCCAGTGTCTGTGTCTGTGGACACTGGTAGCCTCCATGGCAGAAGATAAATCAAGGCCCGTTGTGACGTGAGCCGTCCTCCTGTGGACCCACCACCTGCGGGAGGATTCATGAGGGCTGGTGCATTGTGTTCTGGGCAGTGGAACACTGCTTGGACTGCTGCCCCCGTGACCCAGAGAATGGAAAAAGCGGAAGAAAATGAATGAGTTGACAAATTGAACTTCTCATTTTGCCATCGTGTTACCATGGTAACTGCTGAACCCTCTGCCAATAGAAATACATGTATAACATCCCTATGACAATGTATTCTTTGCATTTGACCCATTCTTCAAGATCACTGTGGCATCCTAAATAGCAGTAAGTTTTGAATGATTGAGTGAATGGGAGCAAGAAGTGAACAAACCAGGAAACCGCGAACCTATGACCTTCTTGATAAGATTATAGATTGCTTTAACTTTAAATAATGAGTTAAGTTTGACACTCACTAACTAACGGTGCATGGTATTGGCGAACTGAATGAACTCCCACTTAGTTCAGTTAGTTTACATGGAATAAAATACACCAACACATTCTAATTAAAAGAAAAAACAGTGTGAACCAAGACTTTATGTTCTTTATGTTGCTGTTTGTCTTATTTGAAATAGTTCTGTGCCACTTGCTGATAGTTTGATGACTGCCATTACAAGAAAGTAATTACAAGACAACGCAAACAACTTTTATTTACAAAACAAGCTTGCTGTGAGAAGCTGTTAATTTACAGTGGGATAATGGTTCAGTGTTTGTCCACTAACAAACACTGAAACACTGAATCTTGTTTTGCGTCACAAGGCAAGACACTTAAAGGGCTTTTAAGGATTCTTGACAGTCAGCAGCATAAAATTCCTGATTGATCCTGTTAGAAACTCTCACGGCTCATTATTTACTGTTTAGTATCGTAATCTGATTTGTAGCAGGAAGATAGACATTCAGTTCTGCTTTTTGACCATTGGACCAGACTGTTGATTTAAAGCTACATATCCTGATTGTGGGGCAGAGAAACGTGTGACGCGAGGGGAAGGCTTGGCTCTGGCGATGGGGCGTCTCCATGATCGGCCTGAATAGTGCGCTGATGAAAAATTGAGATCTCCGTAAGCCCACGGTGCCATTCACGCTCGTCTCCGTGGGGACACACCCAACATAAACGTTTCTGCACTCTTGCATTCACTGACCTGGACTGATTTTTGAGCCCCTTTCAAATCTGGGAGAGTGCTGTATTCTTCCACCTGTTTTGTATTGAATCAGGGCAGTTTTATTCCTTTTTTTTTTACAGATACGCAAATGAAGGAAAGCCTGACCTTTAATAGTTTTATGTGATTTTTTTTCTCAGTAAATAAAAAGCAGTGCAGTAGCTGAGCGCACTCTCACATCACAGCAAGGTCGTGATTTGTAAACAGAATGCAGCCTTGTGTGGAGTTTATATGTTTTTGTTGTGGATAGTCCTCTCATAATTGCTATATCACCTTATTGTTTAATATTTAAAAGCTGGTACAGTATATTTTGGTGCTCATTATTTATTGGGGGTACAATTTCTTTGCAATAGTGTAATATTAGCCATTTTTCTTTATATTAAGATGGCTAATTATTGGTTCATTCTGCTGTTTATTTGTTGCAGTTTAGGCCTTTTAATGGTACTGTATTAAAAACAGTTTACTGGGATAATACGGCTTTGTGTCATTGGCATAAAGTAGTTTCAATATTATTGTTTATTGCAATATTTCTCTGTAGCAATACTGTATATCGTGCTTCAAAATTTGCAGGTTTAGTTGTGGATGGGGTACTCTGGTTTCCCCATTGTTGCCTCCTGTTTTTTTTTTTGTTTTTTTAACTGAATTTTTACTGATGACTGATAAAGAGAATGCCGGTTGACAATTGCTGATTATTTCCTCTGGTTTGCCTGGTTTATTCACTACAGTTTTTTTTCCCCCTCTAGTATTCCTCACATGTTTCATCAGCCCTTGACCTCCCTGAGCTGAGGTCATGACCTATAACCCTTTCCTGTTAGTAGTGTAGCCTGTTGTGTTCAGGAAGCCACATAATCTAACCGATCAGGTGAAGTCTTAGGCTTAAAGCAGTTTGTCCACGTGTTTTGAAGAATGATTCAGGCTTAGTAACTATTTAGTCAATAACCTGAATCATACCTGATTTTCAAACCATGAAATGTGTTTTGAATGTGTTTTGAAACATTTGGCATAACTAGTTTTCTTTTTTTTTTTTAAAGGGACAGTGTGTAAGATTTTTACCCGTTAATTACTGAAATTGAAGATACCCATTCAAAAATACATTGTTTTCCAAGCCTTTTCACTTCCATCATGAAATCAAAGTATTCTTTTGGACTTAGATATAGTCACATAAAAGGGGGGATCTTCCCCATGCAGAGGCAGCCATTTTGAATACGAGAGCCGCAGAAGGACATTTGGGCTCCGCCTTTGCCTTCGGCAAGGCTCGTGGTTTTGAGTAAACAACACAAGCATGCTGCCGGATCAGACGTCGTAATGAATCTTACACGTGTTTTGGACTAAATTGTTTTACTGGATTTTATTCGCTGGATCCTTACGGACAAATTGAGAGCAAGTTTATGGTGAAATACAGAGTTTGACCTGTGCAAAGCATTCTAAGGTAAGCTAACCTCGTTTTTTGCTTTTCCGTATAAAAGCCCCATGTGCTCAGGGAGTGATTGTTGGGCAGGGAAATGAATTGCATAGTCAAAAAGAGGAGACTGTAAGGTTTCATTTGATGTGTAGAGTGTCATGGTACATGATCGGGAATGTGTGTTTTCCTGAGGGAAAAAAAACAAAAAACGGGACTGCGTTACGGCACGCCCGGGTGACCCTCGAGGTCTGCCGTAGCTAAAACAGAAAGTGCAATAGCACCATCCACCTATGCGCCACAAATCCTACACACTGTGGCTTTAATGAAAAAAGTGTCTACATGTCTGATTTGGGCCACAAAGTTCTGCTTTTACAGCACACTTTCAGTTTTTACTTATGAGAAAATAGTTGGGTACTTTAGCTTAAGTAAACTATTTGTTTATGTTCATGTATTATTAAAGGTCCACTGTATAATTTTTCTAGTGGAGGGCCCTGGAGAAAAATCCCGCACACCGTCTTACTTGCAAAATGTGAGATTTATCACATCAGGCAAATAGAGTGAGAGCTCTTAAATATGGTGTGGCAAGCACCCAAGGGAGACAGGCTATAAAGGAACAGTGTACCCAGATTAGTATACCCATTATTATTATGATTTATATTACACTGCATATGTGTTGATTGCCTTTGTATTTTGAATTATATTGTTATAATTGAAAATACAAAGGCAATTAACATGTGACCTTGATTATATGACCATATTGATTATATGAGCACATATGACCATATGATTATTATTCTAATTTGCTTTGTATTTTGAATTATATTGTTATACTGTAATTCAAAATACAAAGGCATATAATAATAATAATATAATTGAAAAATGAAACAGAAGAGTATCTGAATACATATAGACCTTGCAAATATTCACCCAACTATGGAGTAAGACTGGCATACATACATATATATACAAGTACATGTACAGCCCAACAGAGGCAAGTAACATAATAATAAGATAAGATATGCCTTTATTAGTCCCTCAGTGGGGAAATTCCAGTGTTGCAACGCACAGATCAAGAACAGCACGAAAAAGTAACGTCGGCCTCTGCGCGTCCTCCGTAGCAGCTCCTCCGCACATAGCAACGCACATAGCAACGGTGAAAAAGTTAAAATCCAGAGAAAATAGAGGTTGAAATGATACTTACAAGAAAATGCTTAAATTAAAGTCATCATTGGAGCTAAAGTTTGGAGTTTGAGTAGATGGTCTTGGTCCCCTTCTCTGAGTGGGAGGTCTGTCAGATACTTTTCTCAAAGGAGATGTTATTGCTTTGTCTGGTTTAAAGTTTGGCATTGAACATTTCTATCTTCATGGAGACCAAACAAAACCCAGTTACAGGTCAGACCTCTGGAGAGGCAACCCTGCTCACGGTCAGAACCCATCCATCCATCCATTTTCTTCTGCTTATCCGGGGCCGGGTCGCGGGGGCAACAGTCTAAGCAGGAACGCCCAGACCTCCTTCACCCCGGACACTTCCTCCAGCTCCTCCGGGGGGACCTCAAGGCGTTCCCAGGCCAGCCGGGACACATAATCCCTCCAGCGCGTCCTGGGTCTTCCTCGGACCTTCTCCCGGTGGGACATGCCCGGAACATCTCCTGAGGGAGGCGTCCAGGAGGCATCCAAAACAGATGCCCGAGCCACCTCAGCTGGCTCCTCTCGACGTGGAGAAGCAGCGGATCTACTCCGAGCTCCTCCCGTGTGACTGAGCTCCTCACCCTATCTCTAAGGGTGCGCCCAGCCACTTTGCGGATGAAACTAATTTCGGCCGCTTGTATCCGCGATCTTGTCCTTTCGGTCATTACCCAGAGCTCATGACCATAGGTGAGGGTAGGAACGTAGATTGACCGGTAAATTGAGAGCTTCGCCTTTCGGCTCAGCTCCCTCTTCACCACAACGGTCCGGTACAGCGACCGCATCACTGTCGACGCTGCACCGATCCGATCCGCCTGTCAATCTCACGCACCATCCTCCCCTCACTCGTGAACAAGACCCCGAGATACTTGAACTCCTCCACCTGAGGCAAGGACTCCCCACCCACCCGGAGAGGGCAAGCCACCTTTTTCCAGTCGAGAACCATGGCCTCGGATTTGGAGGAGCTGATCCTCATCCCAGCTGCTTCACTCTTGGCTGCAAACCGCCCCAGTGCACATTGGAGGTCCCAGTTCGATGAAGCCATCAGGACAACATCATCTGCAAACAGCAGAGATGAGATCCTGTGGTTCCCAAACCGGATCCCCTCCGGCCCCTGACTGCGCCTAGAAATTCTGTCCATAAATATAATGAACAGAACCGGTGACAAAGGGCAGCCCTGGCGGAGTCCAACATGCACCGGAAACAGGTCCGACTTACTACCGGCAATGCGAACACAGCTCCTGCTCTGATCATACAGGGACCAAACAGCCCTTAGCAAAGGGCCCCGAACCCCGCACTCCCAGAGCACTCTCCACAGGACACCGCGAGGGACACGGTCGAATGCCTTCTCCAGATCCACAAAGCACATGTGGACTGGTTGGGCAAACTCCCATGCACCCTCGAGCACCCAATGGAGAGTATAGAGCTGGTCCAGTGTTCCCCGGCCGGGACGAAAACCACACTGCTCCTCCTGAATCCGAGGTTCGACTATCGGTCGGATTCTCCTCTCCAGCACCCTGGAATAGACCTTACCGGGAAGGCTGAGGAGTGTGATTCCTCGATAATTGGAACACACCCTCCGGTCCCCCTTCTTAAACAGAGGGACCACCACCCCGGTCTGCCAGTCCAGAGGTACTGTTCCCGACCACCACGCGATGTTGCAGAGACGTGTCAAGACAGCCCCACAACATCCAGAGACTTAAGATACTCAGGACGAATCTCATCCACCCCCGGGGCCTTGCCACTTCAGCCAGGGTGAACGAGTCCGCCTCAGAGTCTCCAGCCTCTGCTTCCTCCTCGGAAGACGTGATGGCGGGATTGCGGAGATCCTCAAAGTATTCCTTCCACCGTCCGATAACATCCCCAGTCGAGGTCAACAGCTCCCCACCCGCACTGTAAACAGTGTTGGTGAAGCACTGCTTTCCCCTCCTGAGGCACCGAACGGTTTGCCAGAATTTCTTTGAGGCCGTCCGATAGTCCTCCTCCATGGCCTCTCCGAACTCCTCCCAAACCCGAGTTTTTGCCTCTGCAACTACCCGGGCTGCAGCACGCTTGGCCCACCGGTACCCGTCAGCTGCCTCAGGAGTCCCATGAGCCAACAAGGCCCGATAGGACTCCTTCTTCAGCCTGACGGCATCCCTTACTTCCAGTGTCCACCACCGGCTTCGGGGATTGGCTAGCACAGAAGTCCAATAACAGAACACCACTCGGGTTTAGATCAGGGAGGCCGTTCCTCCCAATCACCCCTCTCCAGGTGTCACTGTCGTTGCCCACGTGGGCGTTGAAGTCCCCCAGAGTCCCCGGTCGGTGCACTATCCAATACCCCTCCCAGGCACTCCAAGAAGGCCAGGAACTCTGCACTGCTGTTCGGCCCATAGGCCGACACAACAGTGAGAGACCTGTCCCCGACCCGAAGGCGCAGGGACGCGACCCTCTTTTTTTTTTTTTATTACAAGGTAGATACAAGGTAGATATTTTGACATTCGCAAAACACTCAGAAGACACATCGGGGGATGGGGAGTGCAGAGGACCAAAGGACTCATTCCAGGTGAAGAAAGGGGGTCTGAGGGGGAGCAGAGGGGGGCAGGGGTCAGAAGTCCAGCCGAGGGGAACCGGTTCGGGAGATGGAGAAAAGCATGTTGTCTGGGGTGAAGGTGTCGCAAAACTCAGTTTCTCTTGCGGAGTGGAGGTGGTGAACGTGGGCGAGAAGGAGCGCCGTGAAGAGGGGCCAGTGCTCTGCTGCGTGGCCATCATGGAGGTGGTGGTGTCGTGCCACGAAGACAGAATACCTGGCCATGGACAGGACGAGGCGGGCTGCGTCCCAGTTGACCATTTCAGCGTCCGGCCCCCAAGGTCGCTGCTGGACAGGTCCGAAGAGGCAGAACCAGAGTCCGGGGTCATCGATCCTCAACGCCAGCCTCCGAGCGAGAAGGTCCAGTAGACGGGTCCAGAACCGCCGCACGACAGGACCGGGCGGCCAGATGGAGGAGGTCTTCAGGCGCCTCACCGCAAACTGGACAGTCACAGCCGTACCTGTCAGGGTGTATTGTGTGCAACCTAGTGCAGGTGTAAATGATCCTGTGTCTCAATTCACCGGGGTGAACTCCAACACTCGGCGGCTGAGCTGTGGGGCAATGAGCAGGCCCACACCAGCCCGCCGTCGTTCCCCGCGGGCAACGCCAGAGAAATGGAGGGTCCAGCCCGCCTCAAGAAGTTGGGTTCCAGAGCCCAAACTGTGAGTGGAACTATATCTAATCGGTAACGCTCAACCTCTCGCACAAGCTCAGGCTCCTTCCCCCCCAGCGAGGTGACATTCCATGTCCCCAGAGCTAGTCTCCATGTCCGGAGATCCGGCTGTCGAGGCCCCCGCCTTCGACTGCCGCCCAGATCTCTCTGCACCCGGCCCTTATGGATCCTCCTGCGGGTGGTGGGTCCACAGGAGGACGGCCCCACGTCGCTTCTTCGGGCTTCGCCCGGCCGGCCCCTATGGGGAAAGGCCCGGCCACCAGACGCTCGCTGGCGAGAACCCACCCAGGTCTGGGTCCAGGCGACGTATCTGACCTTGATTGGAAACTCATCATAAGGGCTTCTGAACTGCTCTTAGTCTGACCCGTCCCCCAGGACCTGTTTGCCTTGGGTGACCCTACCAGGGGCATAAAGCCCCCGACAACATAGCTCCCGGGATCATTCGGGCACTCAAACCCCTCCACCACGTTAAGGTGGCGGCTCAAGGAGGGGGGTCAGAACCAGTGTTTGTCAGATTTGTGAGCTATAAAACCTCCTGTAACTGAGTAAATGTAAGGTAGAGCTGTTTAATGTCATACTGTTGAACATTCCAAGCAGAACAACGACATATCCATAGAAACAAGCAGGTGACGGACCCCCAACCAAAAACGTATAGTGCAACTTCTAACTAATAAACTAATTAAGGTGTAGTTATTATAAAATTGAACTTTTTTTTCTATATTTGCAGATAGGACTTTGCCACGTCCCTTTTTCATATCGAGAATCCATATTTGTCCATGCCCTCCCGGTACGCTCCACTCTGCCAGCTCTTGGTCCCTGCTTGTATTAACCTATGTAACCTTGTAGTGTTTGATAGCATGTCTGTAGCAGGGCTTTGCAGCTCTCCTGTGACAACCTGACACCTCCATAGGCTGACAGTAATTCTGATGTGAGCCTTGTGTACACTGCCATATGAATACAGGTGGATACACAGAGCAAATACACTGGCTGGGCTGAGCTAGTCATTTATGCAGCCTCACAGTCTGAGCAGCACCAATACAAAGAGAATAGACTGTATGCATGACTGTTAGATGACTGCTTTTCAAATCTGGCTTCATATCTTGTTGAAAATACGCTCAATATATTTACTCTTGCAGGATCTGAAACAAAGAATCTATTTGTTATAGGAGATAAAGCTAGATTGATATGGGTTTTGTAGTGTTTTTTTCATGTTTTCATGTTTTTCATGTTCAACTAAAGCTTTATGCATATTCTTTAAGCATTACACTGCAAAAAGCCATATCTAGGTAAGTTAAAATGACTTAAATTAAGAATGTTTTACTTTGAATAGATTCAGCTTGGCAACTGAAATGATCTACCAATGGAATAAGTGCGTTTTTCTTAATTCAAGCAACATAAGTTTTGTTTGTTATTTTAAGTGCAAAGAGCTGTTTTTCTCATGTTAAAGGTGCAATGTGTAACTTTTTGGTCCGTCACCTTGTTGTTTCTATGGATATGTCATTGCTCTGCCTGGAATGTTCCACAGTATGACTTTAAACAGCTCTACTTAACATTTATTCAGTTACAGGTGGTTTTGTAGCTCAAAAATACCTGGAAAAACAGGCATTCTGACTGTGAACGGGGTCGCCTCTCCACAGATCTTACCTGTACCTTGGTCTGGTTTGGTCTCGATGAAGATAGAAAAGTTTAATACCATACTGTGAAACATTCCAGACAAAGCAGTAACATCTCCATGGAGACAAAAATTTGAGGGACCCTCCACCAGAAAAGTTCTCAAGTGAAATGTACTCAAATTGTGATAAAAAAAAAATGTCTTAATTCAAGTAATCTTAAATTGGCTATATTTTACTTTTGCAGTGTAGTCAGCCCAAACAAAATATCGTTCTTTCTTGCAGATTTAAGGCTGGTAGCCATACGCTAAAAACAACAAATATCGGCATATAGATATAACGGGCTAGCTCTAGTAGAAGATTTATTTTGCTCCTAAAATATTGAGATATCTTTAAGTTCAGATTATTCAGGAGTTCAAATAATTTGTTGTCTGTCTTTTTTTCAACTATCTCCTTTGTAAGACTGAATTGTCCATTTCCTGAATAGTTTTAGAATAACGTTGTCAATAACAAATTTGCCATTGTGGTAAATTTGTCTAGAATATCGAGAGCCTTTTCCTTAGTTTTAAAATTGAGTTACTGTGACAAAACTACAGTGCGCGTGTAATAGACGAAGTGATTCTATCTTAAACGCATCAGTTCCCTTTCAGCTGGTGGAGAAAGTCAATAGTGTCCTGTGGCTTAGAACTTTTTTACTCAGTGGAAATTATTGGAAAAACCACCAGAAGCTACAGTTAGGACTTAACTAACTGGAGAGACTAAATACGTGACTGGAGAGAGGCTCAAGGTCTCCAGGGGAAACACAAGAGTGGGCTTCTGGGTGGTAGCTGTAAAAACCTTGGTTAACTCTGTACATAGCATTCCTCTTTGATCAATATGTAGGCAAAAACTGTACTATGTGAAATAAAGTCATCCTTTTATATTTTAGAAGCTTTTGTCATGTGCATTTCACCGATCTCTTAAATGTGCAATGTGTAGCTTTTCTGTTGGAGGGTCTGTCAAATGCTTTTCTCCATGGAGATGTTATTGCTTTGTCTGGAATGTTACACAGTATGGTATTTCTATGTTCATGAATACCAAACCAGACCAAGTTACAGGTCAAATCTGTGGAGAGGCAACCCCGCTCACAGTCAGAATGCCTGTTTCTCTTGGTAATTTTGAGCTATAAAACCCCCTGTAGTTTAATAAATGTAAAATAGATCTGTTTAATGTCATACTGTGGAACATTCCAAGCAGAGCAATGACATATCCAGAGAAACAAGCAGGTGAAGGACCCCCAACCGAAAAGTTACACGGTGCACTTAGGACAACCTCTGGAGAGCACATCTGATCTCGGTCAGGAGAATGTCGCTTATTGGGGATTTACGAGAAAGATTAGGGAGTATCCAGAAAAAAATAAAGTTCTGTAAAGCAAAACAATGAGAAATCTTAAGTTACAAACTCACAATTACACATGCAGTTATGATTACATCATAGTCATAGTCATAGTTTGCTTTATTGCCGAAAACAATCATGTACATAGAGTGAATTTGAAATTTCGTTTCCCCACTAACCAGGCAGGACAGTGATAGAGTGGGCTAGGGGAGGGGCCGCTGCGCATGCGCGCGCCGCCGCACACAGTTACACGATTACACACAATACATACAATTATTGTGAGACTAAAACAATATTTACCATACATAACACCAAAAAGTGTATTTATCACAGTATGATGTATGAAGAAGAAGAAGAAGAAGAAGAAGACACACTTTATTCATCCCCGTAGGGAAATTATTTCTCTGCATTTGACCCATCCTTCAGGAGCAGTGGGCAGCTCGTCTTTCAGGCGCTCGGGGACCCATCTCCATGATCTTATTGCTCGGCTTGGTCAGGACCTCAGCTGGAGCATTTTACCTGGAGCATGTTTTGGGTTGATGGGGGAAACCGGAGTGCCCGGAGGAAACCCACCCAGACACGGGGAGAACATGCAAACTCCACTCCAGACCTGGGCAACCCGGGGATCGAACCCGGACCCTTCTTGCTGTGAAGCATGAGCGCTAGCCACTCAGCCACCGTGCCGCCAATCGGCTATCTGCATGTCAGATCTTTCATGTATGCATTTCTCTTGCCATTCAAAAACATAGACACAACTTGTCTTGGGTGTACATTAGATATAAAATCATATATATTGTTATGTTTGGCCTTTTTAGTGTATCAGCTGTTGGCCTTAAATCTCCATCACAGACCGATATTTTTTTGATCTGCTGCCTAAACAAACATGCAAAGTTTTATTTGAACCCTTCAGTACAAAAAGATAACTGCATAAGTCGCTACACAAGTCTATTAAAGGTTTGTGGTAAAAAAGGGACCGTGGTTGAGTTTGTAGGAAATTTAAATTACATAAAATAATCGGCCCTACATACAGTATCTGCCTAAAAATATCGTGAGAGCTTATCGGCCATCAGTTGCTGTGGATTCTAAGGCTACGTTCAGACTGCAGCCTGAAGTGACCCAAATCCAATTTTTTTTGCCTCTATGCGACCTTTATCTGATCTTTTTGGTTTCCGGTTTGGAGAATGCTGGCGCGTTTTTTTGGCTGCCGCTGACATCCCGTGTTTTTCGGTGTAATAATGCCTGTGGACTCTGCATTTGTGGTTTACTAGTGGTTGGCACACTACTCTTATAATCTCACCACAACACATAAACTGTCGGCGCGATTAAGCGTGTGTCGAGCTACCTTTTGCTTACCTGTTGTGCGTCACTTGGCAACAGCCTAGCTCCCAACACCTCCACGCAGAAGTCGCAGCCCTTTATCAACGATGTGGATTAACTATGTGTGGCTGGTACTCCTCTGGTCCATCCTGTCCACTATTCACCGTCCAGCGACAGCCCTGTTCCAGTTTTCCGCCTCCGAGTTTAAACTCCATATGCATCCACATTATGCGCCAGCGCCTGCTCTGCTTCAACACCCGGACATTCTCTACGTGCCTCGCCGCAGACCCATCCACCGTGGCTTGTGTCGCACCTTCCAGTACGACAACACCAGTTCCATCCCGTCTTTCTGGTCCACTTCTCGCCGCCCAAAGAGAAACACCAGTCACCGTGCTGAGCGTGCCCTGGCGCGTGTCCCGAGAGCGGCGAACACGGCTTTCGGTGGCTGCACTCAACTTCAACTTCGGTCTTCTCAACACCCGCTCTCTCACCAACAAGGGCCATCTCGTCCAGGATCTTGTGGCGGACCGTAAGTTAGACTTTTTGTGCTTGACGGAGACGTGGCAACAGAAAAATTATTTTGCTCATCTCAACGAGGCTACTCCTCCGGGTTTTGTTTACCTTTCCCAACCTCGTGTCACCGGTCGAGGGGGCGGTCTCACCGCGAGAGTTTGAGGGTAGCGCCTGTGACTGTGCCTGTTTATCACTTGTTTGAGGCGACTGCATGTCAGCTCTCTGGATCTACTCCGACTATTGTTGTGACTATTTACAGACCTCCAAAACCAAACAAGGATTTTTTAACAGACTTCGCAGCTTTTCTTACACATGTTTCCACACTTTCACCAAATGTCATACTATTAGGGGACCTCAATATTCACTTGGACATTGTCAATAACTCACTCACCAATGATTTCACATCCTGTCTGGACAGTTTTGGTTTACATCAGTTTGTTAATTTTCCCACTCACTCCAAAGGACATATTCTGGACTTAATCTGCTGCTCAGGTGTAATACCCATAGACTGTAAAGCCAACTTCATCCCATTTTCTGATCATATGCTTCTTACATTTAATGCAAATCTTCCTCTTTCGAAACGCAACCCTTCACGCACCATAACATACCGTAAAATTAAGGACATAAACTTGGATATTTTATCTTCTCACATTAGTAACCTTCCAAGCACAGACAGTTTCACAATGCCAGATCAACTTGTCTCATATTACAACACCCATCTGCACAACATTCTCAATACATTGCTCCACTCAAATCCAGATCTGTCTCATTCACTCACACTGCACCCTGGTACACCCCCACTCTCAGACAGTTAAAAGCAAAAGGCCGGCAACTTGAAAGGCTCTACAATAAAACTGGACTAACTATTCACAAAGACTTGTACACACAGCACACCCTTCACTACAAAGACTGCATCTCCAAAACCAAATCTTCATATCACGCTAGTTTAATCAGTTCCAACGAAGGAAATTCCAAGACCCTTTTCTCACTCATGTCTAACATAAACAATCCTTCAGACTCTCTCCCATCACACCTCTATTCATCTGATTTCTGCAATATCCTGGCCTCACACTTCACCACAAAAATCCAACATATTCACCAACAGCTTACTTCCTCCTCTGCTCTACCCATACCTGCCCTTCCATTTCCTCTATCTGACACCCCTTTCTCCTCATTTACCCTTCCTTCTGTCAATCAAATCTCCAAACTTATCAATAAATCCAAAACCTCCTCATGTCAACTCGACCCACTCCCCACCGCCCTTGTCAAAGCCACACTTCCTTCTCTAGCTCCTCTAATCACTAATCTAATTCACGCTTCTCTCACTTCTGGTACTGTCCCCTCTCCTCTGAAAACTGGTGCTGTTACTCCCATCCTCAAAAAACCTGGCTCAGATCCCACTGACCTCAATAATTTCCGTCCCATCTCCAACCTTCCATTCATCTAAAAAATTCTGGAAAAAAAACGTTTCTTCCCAACTCCACACTCATCTGTCTTCTAATAATCTATATGAACATTTTCAATCTGGCTTCCGTCCCGTCCATAGCACTGAAACGGCCCTTCTCAGAATCACAAATGATCTTCTCCTTTCCGCTGACTCTGGTTTATTATCCATTCTCCTTCTGCTTGATCTCAGTTCGGCCTTCGACACCATTTCTCATTCCATCCTCCTCAATAGACTTTCTTCTATCGGCATCTCTGGAACTGTCCTCACCTGGTTTCATTCCTATCTTTCCGACCGCACTCAGTTCATCCAACTAAAATCCTTCATGTCTCATTCTGCCTCCATCTCCACAGGTGTTCCCCAGGGTTCAGTCCTCGGTCCCCTCCTTTTCATCATCTATCTTCTCCCCCTTGGCCATATTTTCCGGAAACACCACATCCACTTCCACTGCTACGCGGATGACACCCAGCTCTACCTCTCCACCAAGCCAAACTCCACACTCCCACCATCAGCCCTTGTCACATGTATCAATGAAGTCAAATCCTGGTTCACCTCCAACTTTCTCAAACTCAATAGCAATAAAACTGAACTTCTTCTTGTAGGCACCAAATCCACCCTAAGCAAGACCAATCATTTCTCCATTCACATCGACGGCTCCTCCATCTCTCCCTCCCCTCATGTTAAGAGTCTGGGTGTCATCCTCGATAGCACCCTCTCCTTCACCTCTCACATAAACAACATCACCCGCTCTGCCTACTTCCACCTCCACAACATACATCGCCTCCGGCCCTCCCTTACTCCTCAGTCCACTGCCGTACTCATACACAGCCTCGTCACTTCCCGCCTGGATTATTGCAACTCTCTCCTGTTTGGTCTCCCGCAAAAAAACTCTCCATAAACTTCAACTGGTTCAGAATTCAGCTGCTCGCATTATCACACATACACCCCCCATCAACCACATCACACCCATCCTACAACAGCTCCACTGGCTCCCCATCACACACCGCATTCAATACAAAATCCTACTCCACACATTCAAAGTCTTCCACAACCTTGCACCACCATATCACACAGACCTCCTCCATATCTCCACACCTGCTCGCTCTCTGCGCTCCTCCTCCTCTCTCCAGCTCTCTGTCCCCTCTGCCCGTCTGGTCACTATGGGGAGCAGGGCGTTCAGCCGCTCTGCTCCCCCAACTCTGGAACTCTCTCCCGCCTGACCTCCGCAACACCGACACACTCCCAAACTTCAAAACAAAACTCAAAACTCATCTGTTCAGACTGGCCTATTCACCTCAACCATAACTGCACTGTCCTTTTAAATGTTTTACTGTTTTTAAAAGTTTTATTGTTTAAATGTTTAACTGTTTGTATTTTAACTGTTGCTTTTAACTGTATATTACACTTGTTGTAAGGCGACCTTGAGTGTCCAGAAAGGCGCCTAATAAATAAAATGTATTATTATTATTATTTTAATGACAGTCTGAACGACACAGATCAGATTTTTTCAAATGCGTCCCAGGCCACTTGGATATGTGGTCCTAAAACCGATACATATCCGATCTTTTGACATGCGACTTCAGTATGAACGGCCAGGTCGCATTCATGCGACCTACACATCATCAACAAGAGAGAGTGGTACAAGTAGGCGCTCACAAATGTACACAAATGTTGTTCTCGTCATACAAAAATTGTGTATGAAGTCCATGTCAGTGAAGCAGCAAAGCACATAGCAATCCCACCTCTCTCAACACCAACACGTTCCTTTCTACGGACGTTGCTGCCACCGCCCCACAAAACGCCAAGGCCAAAAACCTTGTCCTTCTCAATCTCTTCCTTAAAACAAATACGTTGTACATGTTCTGGCTCTGGTACGACAGTAACTTTAAAATCTCCAGACGCTCAATTCTAGTGTCCATGTTTAGGCGACTTCCGTAAACACTGAGCACGCTCGCTGCATGTGACTCCGTCGTGTCCTCCAAGGCGCATGTGGGACACTTTTGGGGTGTTTAAAGTTCACACTGGAGATCACATACAAGTCGCATTTAAATGGAAATGTGAGCAACTTCAGAAAAAAATTGGATTTCACAAAAAAATCCGAATTGAGCTTTAAGGCCTGCAGTCTGAACGTAGCCTAAGACATCAGTATCTGCATTGGTCATGAAAAAACTGAAACTGATCTCTTTCTCTTTATACAAATCCCAAATCTTTTTTTCCACAAAGAAGCACCTTGCTGCAATGTCAACATTTTTCAGTGAGAATGAAAACTGGGCACTAAATTAAACAAACATCTCTTTGCTATTGAACCAGTCTGATCTCAAGTTCAAGTTTAATGTTTACAAAATGTTGCTCCTTTTACTCCTGGCACCACATGAATGCAGCATTATAGCGGCCCTTATGAGACTGTAACATTCAGATTGAAGTCTACACCAGTAAATCAAAAGAGTTGGAGATAAAATATTACACAAACCTACCCATATAAGAATACATGTGCCTCAACATCTGGACAACATCTTTAGGGTTTTTTAAAGTTAGTGGTTTGTTCTTAGGCAAACAAATGACTTCGTGGTTGACCACAAAACAAATCATTATTCACACCGCAAACAATAATTATAAATAAGAATTTGCTGTGGATAAAATCTGTTATTTAGAGAAAGACTTTTCATTTCCTCGACTGTAATGTGGTTAGTCATCGAAGCAGAAATATCTTTGAAATACAGTGAACCCTCGCTGTATCGCGGTTCACTCTTCGCGGCCTCGCTGTTTCGCGGATTTTTTTTTCCAATTTTTTTTTTTTTTTTTTTCAATTTTTTTTATAGTGTAACTTTTTTTTTACAGTGTAACATTCTGTCCTGCGCCCTGATTAGCTAAGAGACTAGACCAGGACTAAACCAGGTCTAAAGCAGGTCTAAACCAGGTCTAAAGCAGGTCTAAACCAGGACTAAACCAGGTCTAGACCAGGGATGGTAGGGACAGAGTCTCAGATTTCCTTCACGAGAGCGCCTGGGTGACAGGGGGTGTGGCCTTTGTTTACTTGCACGAGCCATGGAAGAGAGTGCGAGCCGGACAAATGGAAGAGCCAAGAATCAACATGGACTCTTCCAAGAATCAACATGGAACGTCCGGGGGAGCCGCAGCGGGGAGAGGACACTCGCGCGCACAGAGGAGACAGTGGCTCTTCCCCGTGAGAGGACGAGAGGACGAACCCAATACTCCACAATACAATAGTATTGGCGACGCATTGATAGCGGACTGATTTTGGAGCCGGGGTGAAATGCAACCAACTCTTGTGAGCGCAGGTTGGTCTTACCTGGTCTTGTGGTGCTCAGAGGCGCTCTGTTAGCGGTTTGGCACTGTTAGCAGTGGCTTGAGTCTTGCCCAAAATGATATCCAGGTCGCTTTCCACTCGACTTTCGCACATGGCATGGATATGTGGTACCAAAACAAACACACGTGTCCGCGCGCACGTGCCCGCGTGTCACGTGCCCCCGCCCCACTATTAATATATTTTAATGAAAATCTACAAAAGTTTGAGTGTTTAAACAAGAGAAAAATGTGAGAAAATGTTAATACCAGTCTCAGAAAGGTGTATAATGTGTCTGGTGAAGCGTTTTCAGCCTTAAAACATGTAGAATAATTGTAAAATATAAAATTGTCCTACTTCGCGGATTTCACTTATTGCGGGCTATTTCTGGAACCTAACCCCCGCGATAAACGAGGGTTCACTGTAGTTCCCAGATCGCTTAGTGTGTTTGGGTCTTTAGTGCTCACTACCTGTGTTGCATGCGAGAGCGGAATTATTTAAGCTACGTTTAGGTTGATTTTTGTCATTTATCACGTTTCAGTGTTATTCTTATTCTTCAGAAATAAACTGAGATCAAATCTGTTTTGTGTGCTCTAAAATGATATAATATGAGTATAGTGATAAGTGTATAAGTACTGCCCAAAAAGATGCAACAGATATGGAGTAGTATACTTGATTTTTTTATAAGGAAAAGTCCAGTCTGCCCTGGGGCATACTGACGGAAGTGAGGCTGCCAATCTGCACCATCGGCCCCTCCGACCACCAATAACACACACACACACACACACACACACACACACAGCATTTTCTGTCTTGCCTAAGGACACAACAGTTTTTGCCACAGACGCCCTTCTGTTCCACCTGGTATACCCAGCGGTCTTCTATCCACATACTAACCAAGCCTGGCCCTGCTTTGTTGTTTTGCTTTGTTTGCTTGTCGTTTTTAATGATGGAAGCAATTTTCAACACAAAACCACAGTTGTTTTTTTTAGTATCATCATGTGTTGTTATATGCCAATTCTGAAATCAAGATCGTATTACCTCATGTATAAGGCTGCGTCCCATTTCTCTGTCTTATCCCTTCGTCTTACCCCTACCCCTTGCTGTTGCGCGTTCATGTGTGTCCCGATTCTAATTTTGATCAAGGGCTAGGGCCATGACCGAGGGCTACATACCTCTTGAAACGAAGTAAGCTCTCGACCAGACTTGAAACGAAGGGGTACGCCTACAAGCTCAGGCAGGTTTTGGGATCAGGATGGCAGCGTCACATCGACCAGCCAAAGAGTCTCATAAATGTATTTTCAGCAGTTGTAATTATCGATTAACAGTTTAGCATGGTGCACAATTATGACGCTTATGTTCGACGTTACTTTTAGTGAACTGTTGTTGCAGTTTTAATTGTAGTGATGTCTGTTTAGCCAATGTTATCGTTTTCATCAAACTTTCCTGTATAAACAAGCTTGTTTTTTTGTCAAGCTGAGGTACCTGATAATCCTTGACATTTGTTTACGTTTGTTTGTGTCAATTGTTGTCGCCTCTGTAGACGTAGCAGCCAGGTAGAGGCAAGGGATGATGATGCAAATGGTAATCGAGTGGTGTCCCATTTCTTAGGGGAACATTCGTACCCCGAGCCCTCTCAGCTCGTTATCAAGGGGCAAGACAAAGATGTAGATAAAGGGGTAGGGGAAGGGCAAGGGGTAAGACAGAATAATGTAGTATCTGGGTCCAACTCTCAGAATGCATATGGCTCTAACTCAAAAAAAGAAAATAATCTTATATCTAATGTTGAATATATAAATATAACACGATTAATAGGTTGATGGTGTCAGATGTAATTAGATAATATTTTCACTTATAACTTTTCTAATAGCAAGGAGTGTAGTTGGACGTCACTAACTCAACTTTGTCAAGAAAAGTTTAGGTATCTCATTTGCAGTTATTGTTTGAGAAAGTTTCCATTATTTATGTATTCTGCTTTTATAGATACTTACTTACTCACAAAAGGTTAAACGAAAAGATAACTGACTGTGGCTGCCAGCTTCTATGTCCAGTATATATCTGACCACCTTTGCCAGAACAATAGTCTTTTGTTTGCTTCGTGCCAATACTGATAGGCCAATGCCACATGTGTTCATAAATGGTTGTGAAATTGTATCGTGGCATAGTGCTTTATCTGAAACACACATGAACCCCCCCAAAAACACAAAAAGCCAATCTGTTAGCATCAGGGCTGAGTAAAAGTGTGGTGTGAGCCTGCTGCAAATGTCACGGTAGCACAAGAAAGAACGAGCGGACGCTGAGGGATGAGAGGAGAAATGCAATCTGTGCCTAGACAGAGGTGTAACAGAGCAATTTGTTTGTGGTGGAATAGAGAAAAGATGGCTTGGCCTGGCTGATAAGTTGCTGAGGTCTAGACTGGGGCTGGAGGGCAGGGATAAGAGTGGATTTTCAATGACAAAAACTAGCATAGGCCAATGATCTTAAATGTGCATCGTGTAACTTTTTTGGAGAAGCTTCTGTCAAATGCATTTATTCATGGATATGTCATTGCTTTGTCTGGAATGTTTCATAGTATGGTTTTAAACCTTTCTATCTTCATGGGGACTAAACCAGACAATGTTACAGGTCAGATTTGTGGGGAGACGACCCCGCTCGCAGTCAGAATGCCTGTTTTTCTAGGTATTTATGCGCTATAAAACCATCTGTAATTTAACAAATGTAAGGAAAAGCTGGGAGTGTCATCCGTGTTGACTACAAAGTTACTTTAAAGCCTTCCAGAGAATTGGTGCATTGTCGAAATGTTAGTGCATATGAACATTTTACTTCATATCATACTTTTGCTGCAAAACTTTATGCTAATTCTCAGTTATAATGAATGGGATTCCCGCTCATCACAAAAACATGTGGTTTAGTAGTATTTAAAGCCAAAAATGGGTGGAGTAAGGTCAATAAACTGGGACGAGGGGGCCTTTTTACTCACACACACCTGTCCTGAAGAAACTAACTGCAGATGGCGCTGTCTCTAGCGTTGAAACTGTCAGGGATGAAAACAAATTAAACCTTGGCCTGACAATTCAGTTAGAATAAACACTTGGCTAGTCTGACAGTCAAGAAAACAGAACAAAAAGGTACCAATGTGATATTTTAACTGTAGTAGATTATTTATGGAGCTGTTGAAGTCTAAAAGCAAGAGCAAGTTAAGACTGTTGAAAGTCTAGGCACACACATGTATGCCATGTACGCTGTGGGTCCAGCCAAAGATAACATAAACATAAGGTTGGTCATATGAGCCACAAACGCTACAATGGTTTTAATGTAAGGCTGTTGGAAAGAGTCTGCAGGCACGAACAAAAATAAGTTCATCGAATTAAAGGTGAATTTGCTGCTAATGAGGAAACGTATGGGGAAGTGTTGGCCTTGTATCCATTAGAAAACAAATGGCTCAATCGTGTCTGATCCATGAAAATGAGTGTTAATTCACAATAGTATGATAATGTCAAAATGACACACACAGCCATGCAAAATAATTTCTTGGGTTTGTTAGAGGCTATAGTGACTATACTAGTATTTGACAGGGAATTTAATTTGGGTCGGAGATCAACGCTTTAAATTTTGATATGTATTGTGCCAATGATTAGATTAGTATTTTCAAAGTATCATGAGAAATTGGTAGATTTCGGTGCAAATGGTAGCCTTATCCTTACTTCTTAAAGGTTCATTGTGTAACTTTTTGGTTAGGCCTCTGTCACCTACTTGTTTCTGTCATTGCTTTGCCTGGAATATTCAACGGTTTGACATTAAACAGCATTAAATGTATTGCCTTTTAGTAGAGGCTGCCAAGTTCTCTACGCGACATCATCGTATTGAAACTTTCCAACAAAACAAAAAGCAAAAACCAAATTTTATTGCCTTGCTTTACCTTAATACAGTCCAGTATTTTAGTTACTATGGGAGCACAAATATTAAAAAGTTATTCCTCTTTCAACTACACTCATGAACTTAACTGACTTTTTCCATCTTCATTCCAAGAAAACTCAAACTTTCTCCAGTCGAGGTGTTAACATGATGAATAAAAATAGACTATTATGTTTGCGGTAGTGCCAGTGTACACCATTGGATACTGCAGTACTTCTCTCCACTGCTGGGAAACTTCTGACAGAAAGCAGCTCCTCCATTGGACGGAAACTATGACAGATGTTTTGTGTTCAAATAAATAACTCGTGTTGTGTTTGGAGCTTGGTTACTGGCTTGTAGTAGCTAGCGCGCTGAGCGGTGTGGGGCTGAGTACATCTGGTGACTGGTCGGTGGTAACTTCAGGGTTCAAAGGTCACGGGGGTCACCGATTGACCCATCAGGAAGGGAGGCAAGATTGGAACATGATATAAGAGGCGCAGAAGGGACGCAAGGAGGATTTGAAGGGAAGGAGGGCAGAGGTGATGTACAGAATGAGAAAGAGGAGGGTATGTGAGGAGAGATGGAGAGAAGGATGCTTTTAATACTCCACTGTGACCCTGAATACATAAACAGCCCCAGCCATGTTACAAATACAAGAATGGCATGGTTTGGGATAAGGTCTCTCCCATGTGGACTACCTAGTATGTCGACTATGTAAATATTGATGTCATACAAGTCCTGGGAAACCCTTGTAGTGTTTGCAGACAAAATGGTATTGGTATTTTAGGATACATTCAGACTGCAGCCTGAAGTGACACAGATCCGATTTTTTCAAATGCGACCCAGGCCACTTGGATATGTGGTCCTAAAACCGATACATATCTGATCTTTTGACATGCGACTTCAGTCTGCACGGCCAGGTCGCATTCATCTGACCATCAACAAGTGAGAGTGGTACAAGTAGACGCTCACAGATGTACACATGTTCTTCTTGTCATACTAAAATTGTGTATGAAGTCCATGTCAGTGAAGCGGCGAAGCACATAGCAATCCCACAACTCTCAGCACCGACACGTTCCTTTCTACAGACGTTGCTGCCACTGCCCCACAAAATGCAATGGCCAAAAACCCTGTCCTTCTCCGTATCAATCTCATCCTTTAAAGAAATAAGTTGTACATGTTCTGGCTCTGGTACGACAGCAACTTTATGCTAGCGTCCAGGTTTAGGCTACTTCTGTAAACACTGCAACGATGTCGCAAAAAAAAATCAGATTTCACAAAAAAAATCTGAATTAAGCTTTCAGCCCTGCAGTCTGAACATAGCCTTAAAGAAGTCCTACAAAATTCTGCTGCCAGAGTTTCATTTCACTGTAGCAACAACTCATTTTCGTTAAAGGCGACACAACACATTTTATTTTTTTGTATATGATTTTCAAAGAATTGCAGCAAGTGCAGGACTATTGCTGCGTATAGGGTCAGGGTAAAACTCCTGATAAGATGTCTTTAAAGGTCATGTCCATAAACATTTCCGAATAAGGCGATAAAATCTTGTCTTTAAAAATGTATTTATTCCAGATGTGGGATGGGATATATGGTCCCTTATCCCTGTTTAATGTCAGTGCATGTTACAGTAGTTTATATGGTAACTTTTGCGTATTTTCCAAGTTGGCATGATTTTACATTACAGATAGTTTATGACTTTTTGATACTCAAGCAGCCAAAACTATACCTACCTAACATCGACTTATAGTAAAACGGGACTGTTTCATGGCTAAATCAAGGAATCAAGACTAAGCATGACCTTGTAGATGTTATTTTGCACCTGTCAAAAAGAGGAACTCACAATCCTGTATTAAATGAATGAATTGTTAGTTTCAAACTTCACTTCACATTCTATAGAAAATACCCAAACAACTCACCTGGGTCCGTGCTGCTTTTTCGGAAATAAATTTAATTTGCACGCTGAGGAAATAAGTAAACAAATACAACTTGTCAAGTCCAATGAAGCGATCAATGAACATTCTACTCACATAGTTTCTCAAAGCATCTGCAGAGAGCCAAGGAGCATTTGATTTCCAGCACTTTTCTTCACATTTGAGAGAGAGCTGACGAAACGCGGCATCTGTCTTATTGATTCCCGATGTGATTTAGTTTTATGCACCAGCGTTTGTCTTGCATTAGGCCCAACATAAAATAAGAAAAGAAAGCAGAATTTGATGGGGGAAATAAAACATTGGCAGCATAAAAGTACAATCGACTGACTGAACTGTTCCTTGGACGAAGTTTGGCTCAGAGGTAGAATATGTGTTCAAGGCCGTAACCAAAGACTGTAATGCAGGGGTCTTTTCTATCTCAACAAAATGAAAGCTTATGTACTGCAGTCTCAGTGCATTTTGTCTGCATTTTTAGATTTATATTGACTTAAATGTGATGCACCAGATTTTTGCCGACTTAAAATGTGAAAAACAGAACTATTTTATAGCGATCCAAAGTTATTCTTCCCTTTCCCAACACATTTCTAGCATCTAAAGTATTCACTGCATTGAGTTTATAAGCGCTTTTTGCAGCTTTCAGGGGACAGAGTTTGGTTTTGTAACGCTAACAACTAGCAACTAGTATGCTGACAGTGCATGTTCTGGTTCACACGTTACAGTTAGATGCAGAGTCTCATTTTGACCCTATAAAAGCTAATTTTACAATGTATTTGTACTGGGGCAGAACTGTTTTTACTTTATTACATGAGAAGGGTGCCACCCCTTTAATTGAGTTGTTATACTACACAGTGATAATTCTATTGCTTTACTAGCTTTCATTGTGAAGGCTCATTATTAGGTTTTATTGCTTTAGCTAATGCCAGCTGTGGTAACCTCTCGAGGCATTTAAACACCCATGGGCTCAAAGGATTACGGTGAATGCCTGAAACAAAGAATTGAGGATTCCACATCCACAAATTCAGATCTATGGACCTTGTATGTAAAATGTGGTTGAGTTGGAGGACGTCAGGAGTCTGGTTTATGGCTTACGTGGCCAGCCAGAATCACACGCTTTAAAAAAAAACTTTACAAAGACTGTTGGATCAGGAGCCGTATCCTGTCTCCCTGATATCAGAGGGTGTGATTGACAGGTAGATTAACCAATCGGAGAGACATAATGCTCTGTTTGCGTCAGAAACAAAGCTTCTTATAAAGTCTAATAAAAGACTGAGGAACTGATTTTCACAGAATCAACAATCAAAACCTCACTTACTTCAGGTAAAAGACTTCTTCAGGTAAAAGAAGTTCTATATTGTGTTCTGAATTTTCAAGAGGAGATTTCTTCTGCATTGGAGAGACATGAGCTGCAAACTAAAAGCTGTGGTTTATGGTACTTGGGACAATAAAATGACTGTTGACCATACCGTGACCTGTTTTGGTCAACTTCTGATAACAATAACCCTTATATTAACTTTTAGAGATTAGAATTATGACGGGAAGGGGGACATATTTTGCAAATATCTGTTTCAAAAACCCTCATGAACACTTTTTTAAAACATTTTATTTTATATGATGTTTTATAAGATAAGTTGCTCAACTAATTTTGACAAATAATTATAACATGAGAGGAACAATTTTAGTTAAAAATAGCATATAATTCTCATTGAGTAAAAAATATGACTCCTTTAGTCATGAGCAGCCCAGCTACAGTAACAATAGGGGACTAATTGACTAATTGGCTGCAAATATACCCACTCAGGGTTCCCATCTCCTTCCCAATTCACGTTTTCCATTTTCAGTTTAAATTGGATCAAAGAAATCATAATTTGTCAGCACCCAATATGATCTGTAGCGGTTAAAATACTAAAAGGAACATATAAATTCCTTTGTCCAACTACACAAACCTTAATCCAAACCCAATCTGAAATTTTATGTGGCCAGCGGCTGTTTCTCGAGCCATTTTCCTAGATCCTTTTCCAGACCCAGACCCAGGTTCTCTTCTAAACAGCTCACGAATGTGCAGTGTGGACTTCATGTGTCAGTGTGTCTTCTCCCTGACAGTTATAAATGTCATGGTCTTAGGTTAAAGATTAAAGGTGGGGATTCCCAAGGTTTCTGTTTCAGCCTAAATAAACAACGGCCAAATCCCTCCTGCACTAAAAAACATTCCACTGAGAACACTACACAGCTACAGATAATCCCAGCTACGTGCATTCTCTGAAGGTAGTAGTGGGCAAAACACAAAAAACTCATATCGCGATTATCTTAGACTCTACTGAAGATCTGGGATGTCCAAACTTTCTTTTTGTCCAGGGCCACACATCAAAACACAGATGAACTGGAAGGCTGGGGGTCAATACAGTGAATACATTTCTGGGTCGCGGAGGCAGCAGTCCAAGTATAATTAAAAAATGTGCATTTAAAACAGGTTAGAACGAGTCACCAGACCTTTATTCATGTTGAGATCCTCAATAGGACACACCAAATATTTTTTATCTGCTTTATCAAGGTCGATTTTCAACAACTTGCAATAAAAAGTACGGTAGCATGGGCCAATTCACCTGCAAGCATGAGAGGCAAGAAAAATAGTCTGAGGGCCGCATTTGGACCCCGGACCATAGTTTACATGTCCATACTGCTTTAGATAAAGGTTTAAATTTGATCAAGATCAATTTACAAGTACACCTAGGCCCTTCACATCAATGAAGCTCCACAATAAGGCATTAAAATGTTTTATGTTGCAGTTATTTAATTGCAGGGGTTTTCATTGCTCAAAAATAACAAAACTGTGTGCAGGCCAGTGTTGGGTAATGCGTTGCAAAGTACTTTTTTCTGGTAAAAATAGTGTAACTACTAATACTACTACTAATTTGGTAACAAAACGTTCGGCGCAACGGGCCCGCGTGACAAATGACGTGTATTTGTACTTCTAGTCTTGTTTTTCTTTATCTTATTTTTCTGTATTCATTGTTTCACGTTGCACCGTATCACCGAAGTCTGAGTTTGTGAATTCTGGCAGTAAAACTTTTCCTGAATCTGACAGTATAAACAAAATAGCTAAGATTGTCACAGAGATCTAAACACTGTTTGATTTCACTGTCACATCACTGCCCTTGCCTTATCTCAAGGTGTATCTCAAAAATAATGTCGCCTTTTCTTCTTTTCTGTGTTTAGCTTCAAAATACATCTGATACGTCAAGACCAGTGGCACCGTGGAGCTATATTGACCACACTTTGATTAATGACAACAGCTATCGCCATGGCTGCCATCTCTCATCCGCAGGTAATCGCAATCTCGCTCGCAACATCTGTCTGCTCTACTTTGAAATAACACCACATAAACTGCCAACCTGTCCACAACCAGAGCAGGGCTAATGAGCCAATCTGCCCTTGTTTCTTGGTGTAAAAATAGTGTGATGCATAATTAACATCATCGCTCATAACCGTACCTATAAGTGACTGTCGCGGAGAGGATGAGGAATGGGGTTTCAGGCTCGCAATGCTGTTAGTGCGAGGAACTACTCAATCATAACCAGTCTCCATATGCACATCCAGCTTGGCAATTGGGAGGCGGGCCAAAAGTGTGCCGCGGGTTTGTGTACAGTTGTGCTTGGGTAGTATGTATATAGCATGTACAGTACTGTATATATATATATAGGGAAAGTGGTAGTGTGTATCATCTGCTTTCTCTATTCCTTATTCTGTGTCTATTTGTTTTTCAGTCCCGCTAAAAACAACACCGCAATTAGCCTTAATGGGCCTGTACCTGATTTTTTCCCCCATGTGTTTTAGCAAAATTCGTCTTGCTCCAGTACAAATATATTGTATAAGCAGATCTTGATTTCAAAATAAGTCCACTGTGTGCCGTCTGCATCTGATTATAAAGCCTTGTATTGTCTGAGAATCAGGCTGTGCGTGTTAGAATGCTAATTGTTAGCTTTACTATCATTGCAACATTTCCCTTGGACTTGAGAGTTGTGAAAAGACGTGTTTATAAACCCATCACTGTGTATAAGGTAACTGAGGAATATTTTGTGACCACTGCAAACATTCACTGCCAAAAATTAAGATATTGACACTTAAATCAGATCAGAAAATGAATTAAAAGTAGTGAAATTATCTGTCTGTGCAGCAAGATCATTTTACTGGATAAGTTATCTTAAAATAAACTACCTCTAGACTAGAATCAAGCAGTCTCAGAACTAGTAAGTAGATAATAAATCTGAAAACAAGATAAAATATAGCCGATATAGCCCGCGAGAGCCGGATGTATGTGTGTGTTGAATGCCTGGGCGTGAGGTGGGGAGGGGTTGTTTGTTTTGTCTTTTATTTTAAATTATTTTAAGAGGAGGGTCACTCATAAGCCTTTCCTGCACTGTTCCAGACTCCAGACCTCTCAAGTTTTGAAGTTTGGTAGGAGTGAAATTTATATTGGGGGAGCGGGGTGGTTAGGGTGACCATTCGTCCGGATTTCGTCCGGACAGTCCGGTTTTAGAGCTGTCTGTCCGGCCGTCTGTCATGTGTCCTCCTTTTTTACATTTTGTCCTCCTTTCGGACCCTCGTCGCCCACCGTTGCATAAATCGTCATAAATCCCCACCCATTATTTACACTTGCTAGTAGCAAGTATTCTTATTATTTTTTAACATATCCTAGATGAATTCTATGGTTATGCGGTGGCACAGAGTCAGACTTCACACAGAAACATCAACGTGTGCGGCATGACACGCTATTGGTTAAATACACGGAAGCAGCTCGAAGCGCAAAGCGCGAGTACAGGGAAGAGATAAGAAGAGCGCTATAATGAGCGCTATAAGAACGCTATAATGTTTGGCGAGCATGTCTGCGGTCTGGAAATACTATAAAGTTGATGACAACAACATTGCCATAGCAAACGGTGGGATATGTAAACTTGGGACTGCAAGGGGTGGAAAGGAAAGGGCGACATTTAACACAACAAACCGATATGGCACCTCAAAAACAAACACCCGACACAATACAGTTACAGGCAACCCAGCCAAAGACGAGTCAGCTCACGCTGCAGGAGAGTTTGAAAAGGAGACAAAAAAAATGCCCCTTGACAGCGCGAAGGCTCAGGAGAACACAGCCAGGAGCACAAATGATCGCAATGAGTGACTTACCATTCGCCTTTGTAGAGAACCCTGGATTTCTTATGCTTATGGAGCACGTTGGACTTTGTTAATAATAATAATAATAATAATAATAATAATAATAATAATAATAATAATAATAATTATTATTATTATTATTATTATTATTATTATTATTATTATCATTATCATGCCGGTGGTCACCTTAGGGGTGGTGCGAGTGACTTTTTTTCCGAGGAGCAGGGGGGTGGGTGGGGGGGTGCGAGTGACTTTTTTTCGCTGAAAATGCGCGGTGCCTGTATTAACTAACTGATTTGCGCTGTGAACAGTGGCTAGAATTTTGAATTGCTTAACAAAATTTCAGCGTGAGAAATACCATGTGTGGCGTGTGAGCGTGTGAACATGTCGAATTGCGTGTGTCACACTCTCAAAGAGAGTGAGAGTGAGACTTGAGAGCCCTGACTGTTCTGTTATTTTCGATTAAAGTTTATTTTCGATTAAAGTTTGAGTGAAATCGGCCAAAGTATGCACGCATTATCGCTCGTTGAAGTTTGATGGCGAGCCGTAAAATCGAACCCGAAATTTGTGGCGTTTTCCCAGAAACACTGTTCAGTTTTTTAGAACGCTTTTAATAACGTTTAATGTCCCACTTGTCTAGATGATACAGCACGATTCTGGTGAGTCTGGGTCAAAAACCCTAGGAGGAGTTCGTTAAAATACGAGGACAGGAAAATTTGCCTTCGGCGCCGGGTCACGTGCTCGGTCCAATATGGCTGACTTCCTGTTGGTCGCCTAGCAATGGCGTAATTTTTTGTTCCTATTCCCATGACGCATCTGTGTACCAAATTTGGTTTGGCTACGACATCTGTCCTCCCATTGGCGAGGACAGATGTTTGGCCTGTTGCCATGGCAACATGGGTATAGCCATAGGTGCTATGTATTTTGATTTTCCAGGGGGCGCCATTGAGCCATTTTTTAAGATTTTTAAATACAGATTATTTGTAAATTCATTTTTTGGCGTTCTTGAATTTTGTGCAAAATTTTGTGAGTTTTCGTCGGTGGGAAGTACCCGAACCCTGCAAAAAGGAGGGGAGGAAAATAATAATAATAAGAAGAATAAATAATAAGAAAAACCAGAACAATAACAATAGGCCCTACGCTTTAGCGCTCAGGCCTAATAACCTGATATAAGTTTTAAAATCTTGGCCAGATCAGAGAAATTTGCAGTGTTTCTACAGTATGTCCAGACAATATAAGAAGAGTTACATTCATGCATGAGTAATCCTGTAGTGTTCTGCCCAGCAAATTTCTCTTTTCATCCACCCCCTATCCCAGAGCCAAGCCAAAACTTTATACATACTTCTTACTAAAAAACGTACTCTCTAAAGTACCAGAAAAAAAACATGTCTTCTTTGATATTTATGTCTAGTTTATTTGAGGAGTCAAAACAGACAAATGGAACCCTTTGTATGGTAATGTTTTCAAATGTTTTCAAAATATATTTTACTGCAAGGAAACTATTATTCAAATCCTGATGAAATCCACTCAACATTATATTCACTGATAATACCCACTTTAGTAATAATCCCCAAACGGAGGTACCTGTTTTTGCAATCAATCTCTTCATTGGACTGGATTGCTTCTATTGCATGCTCCTGCAGTTTTACAATAAGAAGTCAACATTTTCCACAGACAGACTTTCCGCCCTTATCTCGTCTCTCCTAAATCTCCAGCCCTTTATCATCTGTGCTCTTTGTCCCTTACCTCCACTCTTCCCTGTCCCCCTTGAATCACTTGGCCCCTGACAGCCTTAGCCCCACCATAAGTCTGTCTTCTCTAAGGTTATAGAGTTCACCTGTGACTTACCTAGCGCACGATCTGGCCTTCTCCGCCAATCTCATCTGGGCTTCTACTTTAGAGCAACTGCTGCCGCCCAAAGAGCTCATTATAGGTAACAGAGACACACAGAAAAAAGATAGACCTATTTAGTCGGGCAATGACATGATGGACTCATTAAATCGGGCAAACTAAGCCACAGGTGGTTTAAAAACATACGCTGCGTTCCGCACAAAGTCGTGTTTCTTTTATCAAAAGCCTTGTTAAAAATGAACTGAGGCAATTAGGTCGCAGACATGTCCTCAAAGTTTACACAGAAGGGCCTTCCGCTCGTGCAAATGAGGGCGCATGCGAGCCAGGGTCAGTCTCTTATGGGGGATTTGACAGCAGAGGTAACTAAGGATGAGGGGGAATATTGTGCATGGATATTTTTATTGAAAATGCTAATGATGAGCTGGCCAAATTGGTAGGGTTCGCTTGCCTCACAACAGGAAGGTTCCAGGTTTGAATGGCATGTTTACCTTATGTTCATGGAAGGGCAGAGCATCATGGATCCTACCTGGATGACATCTATACTAACGTTACTTTGTACCTTAATATGTGATGACAAATACTGCACTTTTAGGTCGTTTTCACACCTGCCTTGTTTGGTTTGTTTAAAATGAACTAGAGTTAGTTTGCTCCTTTGGGCTGGTGTGAATAAAAACCCAAAATCTCGATCCGGAGCAAACAAGCGAACCGAGACCATCTAAAAAGCTGGGTCTCGGCACAGTTCCATTCGAACTCTGGTGCGGTTCGTTTGAGGTGAGAATGCAGACCGGACTCGATCAGACACAAGATGTCTTTTTGTACTTAACGAGCTCCCGTCGTATGTCGAGCATTATGGGAAACCGAGGCTGACAAAACTAAACTAAACAAAATGAAACTAAACCAAACATACGAGACTTACTTACATTTTGCGTGAAGAGCAAGAGTCAGAACTTGATGCGCGCACATGAGCGCTGTCCTCCGTAGCCGTCTTGCCCTGTGTCTTCGTCGTTTGGAAATTGATTGTACAATAGTGTAAACCTCACGATGCTGCTCAAACATTTGCGCGAACTGTAAAAACTGAGCAAACCATATCGCTAAGGCTACATTGAAAACAGCACGTAACACCATGATTTCTCCTCCTTCCGTGTTTGGACACGGCGTTTGGACAGGGCTCATTTCTGTCCAATGGCTGAGCAACCTCAGCACACAGGGTTTTGTTTATAGATGTTGATCCAAGGAGAAGTTCAATTTGTCAACTGGACAAAGTTTGTTTGGTTGAAAACGTTTCGCCGCTCATCCGAGAGGCTTCGTCAGCTCTGGTTATTGTACTGGTTAGACCCTCCTTATATCTAGCTGCCGGGAGGCGCGTCCTACAATGGCAAAGCTCTGAAAACGATCCCCCCTAATCTGTCTCTTTGTTTTTCAAATTACTCTGACGGCTAGTTTCGACCCCCTATTCAACGTCTAACGACCCTCTCCACCCCTCTGCCCTGGCTCTGTTTGATTGGTCTAAGAATCGCATTATAAATGGGAGACAAGTTATGTCTAACTCCCCCATTTCTGTTTAATGACGGATTCTCTTTTTTGACGCATCTTTTATAGATGTTGGTTCACTTGGGGAAAAACTGCAGTGTGAAAGCGAAGCGCACCAAAATAAAAAAATAAAATAAAAAAAATTTGGTTCGGACCAAAGCAATTGAACTATCGGACTTTCCTGGTGTGAAAACGACCTTAGTTAAATGTGTATCTTATGAAGAAGAAGTGACTTTATTGATCTCACACTGGAGAAATTCTTCTCTGCATTTAACCCATCCTGTTATTAGGAGCAGTGGGCAGCACATTACTGCGCCCGGGGACCATCCCCATGATCTTGTTGCTTCGGTTTGGTCAGGACCTAAGCTGGAGCATTTAACCTATAGTGCATGTTTTGGGTTGATGGGGGAAACCGGAGTGCCCGGAGGAAACCCACCCAGACGGGGAGAACATGCAAACTCCACACAGAAAGGCCCGGGCAACCCGAATCTTACGGCCATACCAACGTGCCACACAGAACCTTCTTGCTGTGAAGCTTGAGCACTAGCTACTCAGCCACTGTGTGTAAATGTGTATTTTTATTGAGAATACGGTGGTGAGTTGACAGGCTAAATTAGTTCAGTTTGCACTCTCGCCTCACAACAACAAGGTTCCAGCTTTGATTCCTGGAGCATGAAGGGCATCCCTAGTTTGCATGCGCACTTTCTGTCTGTGAAACTTACAACTATACATATAGCAGAGCGAACTCTATTTATGACCATCCATACAATTTTGCCATGTCTTGATACACTATATTATACAGTATATCTCTTTAAATACAAAAACTTGAACCTACTTTATGTTAGCCACACCAGCCAAGACTACATGCTTTTCCTAACAAAAATGTAGACTCTGGTACTACCTCCTAGAGTTCAGACAGATTTACCAGTCAGAAAAACAGATGGTCGGTCTGTCTTTAAAAAAAAAACAAAAAAAAAAACAAGGTCGCTGACAATAATGGGGGGATAAAAGGCAGTGACTTACCAGAACCCTGTCAGAACTGAAGAAGCTACTTGGACATGTGGCAAGACACATTCACTCTAACGCTGTATTCAGACCACAGCGTCAGAGGTGTTGGCTTTACTTGTACAGTTTATGGGCGACGTGGCATTAGTGACTTTTTTCTTCCGCAATGGTGTTTGATATACAAGTCACTAAATGTCCACGCCAAGTTGGTCATGATACCAGAATTCCCAAATTTCCCACTCAAATATGAAGTGGCAGTTGAAGTCTTGTTGGAGCGACTCTTGTGAGCTTTAAGCCACGTTAAATTGTTGTTACCTTCTCAAATACATATCTGTAATTGTGTTTTGTTTCATTCACACATGTAACCTTTTATTATTAGTCTGTTTACATCTCCAAAATGCTCTGTTACACCTTGTGATGTCATGTAGTGGTAGTGTTCAAGTTAACCGCTACCTTTTACCTTTTGTTCAGTAGAGATTGGCACTTCCAGGGCTAAAATCATGCATATGTTGATACAAAACTCCAGGTATGTTTGTGATGAAGAAACATGATAACATAGATCAGAAGATAGCATAATGTGGGCCCTTTAAACGTATGTGGAGGAGTTGTATGTGACAGCAGTGTGATGGGCAGCATGCTCCCTGGAGTTTGAGCTCTCCTGTTTATTTGCAGTGCATTAGCAGCCTAACCCAGCCGTCAGTCTGCACACGGAGCAGCACTAAATCAGCTGTGTTTTCCAGAGCCTTGTTAGAACTGTCTGAGGTGGTCACTGGTCAGGCACACTGCAGCTTGGTCCTTATACGCTCAAAGTGTCCTCTCCTATTTGCTGCTCGGACACGCCGTGGCTGTTGCACACTTAGCCATGTGACAGGATTAGCTGTGAGGCTCACTAAATCCAGCAGGGAACTGCTCTACAGAACAAAAAGAGGACTGCACAAAGAACCTGGCAATGTAACTGTTTTTGTCTTCTTAGATTTAGTGTACTTTTTTTCATTTTAAGTTTTAATTTTACATTTCCTCATGAAGCTGTTCACACCTTCCTTTGTGTATAAAATGACAAAACGTGTTCTATGGATGTTTATTGTCATTTGATAAAAAATAATAATTACATCTAGGTAGTTTCATTGGCAGCTTATAGATGCGCTGTGTAACTTTTTTGGGTGGAGTTTCTCCCACCTGCTTGCCTCCATGAAGATGCAAGCTTCAACAGTTTGGCATTACACTTATCCATCTTGCATTTGTTCATCTCGAGATGTATACGCTAAAAACGGGCTCGCCGCTACACAGAGTAAACCTGTAATTTGGGCTGATGGCTTCTTCTCCATAAAGACAAGTTTAATGTCATACTGAGGAACATTGTAGACAAAGCAATAAAGCTTCTCCATGGAGACCAGCAGGTGATGGGTTACATAGAGGTGCTTTAATCTGGTCCCTAACGGCACCATAGTTGTAGTCCTCAAGAATGACATTTTATTTAGTTTGCCATCCACTGAATGAAGAGTTCTCTAAGGAAGTACAAGTGTGTCCTTGGCCTCCATTAGGATGCGTACAGTGCTTGACTCCTCGACCCACAAACAGCCCTGTGTACTGACCTTGTGCTCTTGAGCTCAGGTGTGGCAGTCTCACCCTCACCTCAGGAATGTGTGGCTCAAATATCAATAGCGCCATCACCGTCCCCCAGAGAGCTCCTCCATCGCAAACAGAAAAAGGTCAGGAGGACAAAGTGTTTTTGGCCACAAGGTGAAACGGTCAGCAAACTCCTGCTCCTCGTCTAATGATGCACCCTGATGATTTCTGTTCATGTACTGGACCATTGTAGGGGCTATAGCAATGCACAGCCATAATTATACGGGGTTTTTCTTGCCTCTTCCTGGACGTACTTTTTATTTAGTGTGCCTTTTTTATTGTTATGTTATATAAGCAAAATAAATAAATAAAAAATGCGGACTTTGATGGAAATATTTTGTAGCACAAAACAAAACCAAAGGAAAAAAAATAATGAGGACTAAAACTGTAATTTCAGACTAAAAATGACCTGAAGGGGTGTGTGAGGTTAGGGTCCCTGGTGTCAGTACATTTAAGTATTCCTCTTAAATGAAAGAGGCTCATATCATACAATTCACAAACATTTCCTTGATTAAAATAAGACTTTGATCAAATCTTAGTTAAAGGTGCACTATGTAACTTTTTAGGCTGGGGGTCTGTCACTGCTTGTCTCTATGGATATGTCGGTATCATAGTTTTAAGGACAGTGAGGTTCAGATCTTGGCCAGGGAAAAGAACTGGTTTGAGAGGGGAGTTAAAGGGATATGCCACCCCCAGGTCAAAGTTGGGCATCTCCCCACAGTCCAGAGACTAAAACAAGTGATGAAAAGCGTTTTCCTGGTCACCCAGCCATTGTCCGAGTCTGTCAGCACTGACCGCCGTGCGCAGCTGCTGCTCCTCCGCGTTAGACTGGAGGCTAACGGCGCCAGAGAAAGATTTCAGCCAAAAGGAATTAATTTGCTCGATGCTTTTCCCAATTACTTTCTGTGTAGTGCGCATTCATATCGAGTGCAAATAAATGTGCAAATCAACACGGAGAACTTGCCTTGGTCATTTTGGGTGGGAACTATTTTTCAGTGCGGAAAAATAAAGGCGAAGCACAAAGCACGCAGCGTAACGGGGGAACTCCCTTCCTGGTGCGTAAACAGGGATTCCCCTGTCCGCGTGGTGCGTGCTTCGTCTGTCTTTTTCCGCACTGAAAAATTGTTCCCACCCAAAATGACCAAGGCAAGCTCTCCGTGTTGATTTGCACATTTATTTGCACTCGATATGAATGCGCACTACACAGAAATTAATTGGGAAAAGCATCGAGCAAATTAATTCAATTTGGCCGAAATCTTTCTCTGGCGCCGTTAGCCTCCAGTCTAACGCGGAGGAGCAGCAGCTTGCGCGGCGATCAGTGCTGACAGACTCGGACAATGGCTGGGTGAGCAGGAAAACGCTTTTCATCACTTGTTTTAGTCTCTGGACTGTGGGGAGATGCCCAAATTTGACCTGGGGGTGGCATATCCCTTTAAGGAGGCAATTTTTGTCAAAAAAGAGAATCCTTCTTTAAACAGAAATGGTTGAGTCAGACATAATTTGTCGCCCATTTATAATTCCATTCTCAAACCAAAATCAAAACAAACTAATGAAACAATAGGGCACCCAGGCCAGGGCCAGAGGTGAAAACAAAACTGAAAACAGTCGTGAAAACTGTGAAAACAGTCGTTAGGGGTTTGAATACGTATGCTAAACTAGACGCCAGAGAAACGGGGAAAAACAAAAGACAGAAACTCAAAACAAAGAAGGGAGATAGTTTCAGAATAATTTCATTGTAGTTAGCTCCTCCCTGCAGCTGGATTTAAGCAGTGTCCATCAGCACTCTAACCAGAACTGACGAAGCAGCGCGGATGAGCTGCGAAACGTTTTCGACCAAATAAACTTTGTCCAGTTGACAAATTGAATTTCTCCTTTTTTATCATAGTTTTAATACCATAACAACCCAGACAAAGCAAAAACAACGACATAGAGAAATGTATATGAAGGACCCTCCACCAGAAAAGTTACACATACACAGAATAATTAAATCAGATCAAATCTGTGGAAAGGCAAGCCCACTCACAGTTAGAATGCATGTTTTTCAAAGTATTTTTGAGCAATAAAAACACATGCAGTGAACAAGCTAGAGCTCTGGAAAAAAAATAAGAGACCACTGCAAAATGATCTGTTTTTCTGATTTTACTACTTATAAGTATGTGTTTGGGCAAAAGGAACTTTTTTTTTTTTGAGTCTATAAACTACTGACAACATTTCCCCCAAATTCCAAATAAAATATTATCGTTTAGAGCATTTATTTGCAGAAAATGACAAACGGTCAAAATAACAAAAAGATACATGTTTTCAGAACTCCAAACAATGCAAAGAAATAAGATTAAATTCATTTTAAAACAACATAATACTAATGTTTACACTTAAGAAGAGTTCAGAAATCAATATTTGGTGCAATAACCCTTATTTTTAATCACAGCTTTCATGCGTCTTGGCATGCTCTCCACAAGTCTTTCACATTGTTCTTGGGTGACTTTATTCCACTCCTGGTGCAAGAACTGAAGTAGCTCAGCTTTGTGTTTGTGTTGGAATTCAACAGATGCTGGAATGGAATGGCTGTAATAGTTAAGTTTAGTTTAGTTTATTTGATTTATTTGACAGGGACAATGTACAGGAGCATTAATCAAAAAAAATGAAAAGATGCTTTGTACCAGACTTTAGCTCTCGGAGCTAATTTCCATCCGCAGTCCCTGAGACAAACAACATCACAAACAATGAACATAAAGCATAAAAACAGTGCAATTCATAATATTTACTGTAATACATGTAGAGATGCTGATTTCAGAAAATCCCAAACAGATGCGAACTGGGCCAGGGACCCCCTACTATACTGTATATACGACATAGAATTGTGTTTTATATTAAATTGAGCTTAGTGTCATGTATAAACATTGCTACTCTGTTATGGTACATCCATTATAAGGAAATAATATACAGGTTAATACTGTATTTTACACTATAAAATATAAAATTATATTATGTTAAAGTGAAATCAAAAGATTTCGCGACCCCCCTGCAGTACCTCCGCGACCCCCCTAGGGGTCGCGACCCCCCTGTTGAAGACCTCTGCTTTACAGTATTGATGGGACATTTGATTCTTTCATGAGAGCTGAATCTTTCACTTCAACTATTTTGATGCCAAGTCCATGTCTTGCTTGCTCTGCTTCTGTGCTGATTTTTGTGTTGGTTCAGCGTTAATCAGTATAAAAATATTTGCAAATTTGAAAGAAAAACATTTGGTTCTTTTAAAATTTGATATCCGGATCCAACCGTCCACATTAAACAATCATTCAAACTACATTAGCAGTTTTTGTCTTCCACCAAATAACCTTGTACATCATGAGCCCAAATAAATGCTTTTTGTCATGAACTGGCCTTTGTGCAATGAGGAGCAGCTTCAGGCCAAACCAGTGAAACCTAAACCGGAGTAAGGCTGTGGACCCTGGGAGAGGAGCAGGGCTAAACGAAAGATGGAAATAAAGACAGTTTTCACAGAAATATTCACTCTGGACAGAATCGCTCCAGACGCCTTGTTAAAACCCCTCTGGTGTCATTTGAGCTCTTTCATAAAAATAATAGTTCTCTGTGTCTGAACAATGTCTATGATAGTTTCGCTTCCAGGAAAATCAGAGTGATGATAAATGGAACAAATGAAAATGAAAGAAACATGTCAAATAGTTGCCCGAATACAAATTATACATTTGTATGTTATTACAGTTCACAAAACCGTAATAATATAATCAAGGTTTTTGGAGCATACTTTCAAAATTTGTCTACTTAAAGGTTTCATGTTACACAAAATGTATCCTTGTGTGCTTTAAGGCATGTTATAATGTCATTTGGATTTGTGTTTTGTTTCTTTCACAGATAATCCTTTATTATTAATCTGTCTATGTCTCCAAAGCTCAAAATGCTCTGTTCCACCTTTCGATGTTATGTCGTGGTAGTTTTCAAGTTAACAGCTAGTTTTCTACCTTTCGGTCAGTAAAGATGGGCCATTCCAAGACTGAAATCGTCCAAATGATTCTAGTGAAGGTGTGTGGAGTTTAAAAATACAGTGGAGCATATGACATCACAGGGTGCCACAGTGTTTTTCGTTCGAGAGACGAACTCAGCCTAAATATGCAGTGTGTTAAACATGTGTGAGGGAAGCAAAACACAACCCCGGGGGATATTTTTGATGAGGAAACGTAGATCAGAAAATGGCATAATATGGGCCTTTAAGAGACGAAATTTACACCCACTTGGTATGTAACAATAATTAAAAATATACAATAATTTATACATTTATAATTTTGTTTATTTGCCATTTAAAACCACATTGGGAAAACTAGTCCAAAAAGTTCTGCACTGTATATACAAACAAAAGAAGTAACCACCTATTTTTCTTCTTCCATGTAATGTGGACAAATGATCCAAATGGACTTTTAACAATGCTGTATTGATTTTCACATTTATACACTCAAAGCTGTATTCAGAATGATTCATGCATGTTTGTGTAATCTCCATTTTCTTGCACTGAAGAGTAGTTTAAAAAAAAAAAAAAAAAAAAAAAAACATGGCAGGGACCGGTATCACTGGTCTACAAGCACAAATTTTTCTTGGTATAGATCACTAATAAAGAAAAAGTAAGTCAGAAGTGCTGATTGGCTATAGTTTCCAAAATATAGTATTGGGTCAAAATAGGAAATTTATGCAAAATAAGGCAAAAATGTTTAGTTTATTTATTTATCTTTTTAGGGTTTTTTTTGGGTTTTTTTGGTTTTTTTAAGTTTTTTTCAAAGTTTATCAGAAGGTACAGTGTGTCTACAAGCAACCAGTTCTATCTGAAAGCCTGTCTGCACATTCCAGTACATTCATTTTAATGTCTAGAGTTTTAACATAATCATTATATATAATATATATTATTGGGGCCAAACACCGGAAAAAAAAAAAAAAGTGTTTGCACTGCATCACATTTGCTCTCCCCCAGGCCCCTTTCTTCACCTGGGGCAATCCCTTTGGTCCTCTACATTCCCCCTGTTTCTCTTGGCCCTTGTGCCCAGTGGTGTTTATTCCCGTACCCGCATCCCCCGATGTGTCTTCTGAGTGCTTTGTGAATGTTATTGTGGTGATAGGATATGTACTATTATGTACCTGAAGTGTGTGTTATTGTGTATCTTATAATATTAAAATAAGCAATAATAAGCAGCAATATAATAAAAAAAAGTGTTTCTACTGATTCTTATTATACATTATTTCTCTGACCATGGGAGTCTATGGCAACCCCTAGAACTGTCTGGTAAAAAGTTGTGAAATTTTGCATGCACATTCCAGCCAGTCTCCTCATTACCCACAGCAATTTATAGGCCCCCACCCCCAAACCGTCTAGTGCCACCAGCAGGTCAAAGTTGCAGGAATTTTCAGAAATTTTCTGCATTTCTAGGCAACGCAGAAATGTACCTTTGGTCTGTCTTTGATGTATCTTTGATCTAGCCGAAGGGAGCTCATATCTCGGGAACCCTTCATAGGAAGCCTGGGAGCCTGGGAAGCCTGGCTAACAGACCCTGTTAGAGACCCTGTTAAACCCTGTTAGACCCTGTTAAACCCTGTTAGACCCTGTCAGACCCTGTCAGACCCTGTCAGACTTTGTTTTAATATAAATGCTGAGGCTTACATGCACCTTCGGTGCTTGTCCCCACATTGCTGCTTGCAGCTATATTTATTATTATTATTATATCATTAAATATCTTGAATACATTAGCTAACCAGCACAGTTATCAATTGATTTTCAGTTCATCTTATCAATATAAATGAGATTTAGACACTTTTATCTCTAAAGCAGATCGAATCCAAAAATTTGTAGACCAGTGTATCAAAAGTTAGAACACAATAAATAAAGAAATAGAACTCAGTAGCGCCACCTCAAAAATCGATTTTCATAGGGCCAATGGAAGGCCGACCCGGAAAAAAAATCTACGTAGACAGCTGAAACAGCATGAAATCCGATGAGGACATACTTCCGTGTGACCGTCACAATGTCGGAAAGTGTCTGAATGGAATGAATGGAGTAGTGTAGTAAAGTATGTACTGTTTTTGGAAGGAGAGGTGATGCAGCTTTAATCTGTTTTTTGTTATTGTTATTAAGATACACATGTACTGCAGTGTGTATGTGGGTGTTTACTGGTCTAGTAAACAAACCCATTCTCCAGCATATGCCTTTAAAATGTGTGAGCGGCGTGCTTTAGACTTTAATAGTGACCTCTGAATGTCCGACATATGTGTGAGTGTGTGCTTGGTGCCATATGCTGATTCTGTAAAAGCGTCGTCTGTAGTGAGCTGAGTTCTCGTGTTTTCTCCCACACATGGATGCACACCTGTGAGGACACAACACTAGATCCACATAGAAACAAGAAACTAAAATAGATTGTTGTTTTGAAAAAAAAAAAAAAAAAAGATTAGTCAGAAAGCTTTTTATTTTAATTTATTTCATTTTTTAAAAAACTACTTTAAAAAATAAATCTGTTCTAATGAAAGCCCAACTCTCTCAACATCTTTAGGTTTAATTATGATCTGACTAACTCTAACTCTTTCTTCCAGATTTGTAATCAATAAAATGTTTTACTTTTAGAAGCAGAAAGTGCGGAGTGGTCTGAATACAAAATGTTGCTTTTACAAAAATAATGGGATTTCACCAATCATATTCCATAATAAAATACAGTATGTTTATGTATGCTCTCAGAAAGGTTCATTTTAAAGTTACTGTGCACATTTATTTCAATGTATTTGAGCAAAATTTGTTTGGCCCGAACACAGACATTTTAAAAAAGCAGCTCTAAAGGTCAAAATGAGACCACTGTGTGCTGTCTGCATGTTTTATTCCCAAAAAATCAAAAAATGCACTCTTGGCTTGCTAATTGCTGTTAGCAAGATGAGACCACTGTGTTGGGTGTACATCTAATTAAAAGTGTTTTATTCAAAAATAAAAAATAAAAAAACATCAGGAAGTGCACTGTTAGCATACTACTTGTTGTTAGTATTACTGCGACTGCAACTCCGCTAAAAGAAAGTGAAAAGCTCTCCTAACTCTCCAGTGTGAATAGTTAGGCTACAATGATGAGTTGGGAAAATACATCAAATTAAAAAGCAGTTTATCCTAAAATAAATAAATAAATAAATCAGGAGGTGCACTGTTAGCATCTAGTTGTTGTTAGTATTACTACAACTGCAACTCCGCTAAAAGAAAGTTCTGAAAAGCTCGTGTAAAGCCCTATTCGGACGGGATTAGTTTTATGGGGTGACATGGGGTAAAGTAATAATTACCAGGGAATTTAGTCCTGTCTGAACGCTCCATGTCCGTAAACATAACGGAGTATGTCTGTGAAATTTACAGCGAGTTTCACCTTCTGTAAAACGGTCTGGAGGAATTACCATGGGTAATATTAATCCCGTGCGAATGCGACCCTCGGTAAAGATGTATGTAATATTTCGTCACATCCGTTTAAAGATATTAATTTGCCGCAATTTTCAAACACGGAGGAGCTTGAAGCGCTTTGTTTTGCCGGCAAACAAAATGATCTACCGGTACTCTCAAACAAACGCACACATCGACCAATGAAAAAGACCAAGAGGGATAAATCAGTCGTCAGAGGCACGAAACTTCTGCTTGTTTTAGGTCATGTATGCTCTATTAGTCCTGATTATGGGCAATAATTTGCATAGTTTGCTAATATTACACGTAGGCTAATCATGACGTGCACGGCAACGAATACGTGACGGCAGAGTGTAAACAAACTCCTCCCATGTCAAATAAATATTACGGGCATTTCTTGTCCTGTGTGAATGGGTCATTTATATTACAGAGGTCCTGTGATAAACCAACATTACTCTACATCCCCCTGTAAAACTAATCCCGTCCGAATAGGGCTTAACTCTTCACTGTAAAGTCAGGATACTAGGATGTGTTGGGAAAATACATCTAACTAAAAAGCACTTTATCCTAAAAATAAATAAATAAATAAATTTTTAAAATCAGGAAGTGCACTGTTAGCATGCTAGTTGTTGTTAGTATTACTGCGACTGCAACTCCGCTAAAAGAAAGTGAAAAGGTCTTGTAACTCTCCACTCTGAATATTTAGGATACTAGGATGTGTTGGGAAAATACTAATTAAAAAGCAGTTTATCCTAAAAAAAGAAATAAATTCATTAATTAAAAAAAATCAGGAACTGCACTGTTAGCATGCTGGTTGTTGTTAGTATTACTGCAACTGCAACTCTGCTAAAAGAAAGTGAAAAGCTCTCGTAACTCTCCACTGTGAATAGTTAGGCTACAATGATGAGTTGGGGAAAATACATCAAATTAAAAAGCAGTTTATCCTAAAAATAAAAAAAAATCAGGAAGTGCACTGTTAGCATGGTAGTTGTTAGCATTACTGTGACGGACGGCAAGACCGCTATTAGAAAGTCGCAAAAAACTCTCATAACTCTCCACTGTTAATTAGGATGCTCAGATGCTCAGAACTGTTTAAAATTCTGTTTTTCCTATTTTTTCCCATATTTTTTAAGGTGGTAAAAATCAGATACAGCCCTTGATTGCACAAGCCTCTGCAGAGCAAAACAAAAACGTAAAGCCAGTTCAGTCGAATCCTCCGCCACATATTCACGCAAACAGCTCCCAAACATTGGGGTCGTTTCATTTGTCACTGTTGTGTTTTAGCGTCGGCCTGGTTTGTGTTGGCCTGGGTGCGTGTGATGTCAGAGCAGAGCTGGGGTGAAGTGTTCTCCGGGGGCCGAGTCGACACGAGACAGAGCCAGGGGTCAAAGGGCAGTAAACACACACACACGCACGTACTCTCACGCACACACACCACTGTACGTTATTCTTCACTCGCCGAGCTATGTCTGGGAACTCGAGTGGGTTTGTAGCCGTTTCGCTGTATTTCTCCAAGTATCATATTGCGGTAGCCAGCAAAAACAGCAAATTCTGAAAAGTCAAGGTTGTTTTGGCAGTTGTCAGTCCATCAACCTGTTAGAAACCACTACTGAGTAAAACAAATAAAACAAGGAAATGTAATAAAACACGACAGGAGCGTACAGTGAATAGTTATAAACGTTATTTCTTTCAATATTGGCTTAAAATTAATATTGCGAGAATGCCTTTTATTAGCCATAGATTCTTTTTTATAAATTTTGGGAAATACAAGAAATAAACTGCCTGTATGAGAATATGTTTTTCTGTCTTCTGCCAGTCAGAAAGAAATGTACAGCACACTGACTGATGGAGCAGGGTCTGGAGAATAGAATGAGACAGAAAAAAAAGAAAGTTGTTATGGGGCTGATTCTTGATTCTTGGTCTGTAATTTAATGTGACCTTTATTTTATTCTGTACTTTTTACTGCTGTGAACTCCTACTCTTCATTCTCTCTTGTGCTTTGAAGGTATGTCACATTTTCTCACATAACTGATTAAAAATTAGAAATAAAATCCCCATCTTGAAGACTTGAAGACTTCCTCAGGTTGGGTGGTCTGCTGTTGTTTTTTTGCATGCCAAGTTTAAAAAAAAAAAAAATCCTTGAAAAATCCACAACAAATTCGCAGGAGAAGACTTTCACATATACAAAATCAATTTACTTCATGGTTTATCAACACAATCTGTGATGTTTATCTCACAGTTTGTACAAGAGGAGAAGGGGGCTACTATTAGACAAATAGTGAATCATATCTGTATATTCAAAGACTGGAGTATTTTGATCGTGTAGGGCGCCATATAAGGCAAAAGCAGGGCCCAAACTCATCCTGGTCAAACAAGAATGCTCTAAATAATGTGACTGTTTTCACACCTGCGCTTGACCTTTGCAAAACTCTTTACTTTGGATGATACATTGGATTTTAAAGTGTGTATTGGCCCAAGTATGAATTTCAAAACATTGTAAATGCATCATTTTTACAGCTCGTGGGAGTGGTAGCAGCTCAGTATGTTGGAGAAAGTTACTGCATAATATTTTAAAAAATCAAGTTAAATTATCTTGTTTATGATATTTGAGTGTTCGGACCCTACCTCATCTGAAATTTAAGCTTTAGAATTTCAAATGTAATGGCGACTATGGGACTTTCTTGTCTAGAGAGGCTATTGTTTGTCTAGAATGTTTCAGAATATGGCCATTAAACATATATTTTGCATGTATGAAGGATGTTAGAATGTTCACCCTATAGACACTATAAGGAAGTGGACTAAGGGAGCGTGATGTCACCCGTAGTGTTCTGCTCCAGTCAAATGAAGCTCACTGAGGCTAGCAGTTATAGGGGCGACTTCAGACCAGAGTTGCATATTTGGAATTCCGACTGCAAGTATCATAACGACCAAAGAGCAGTGATGGGAATAACGGCGTTAAAATAAACGCTGTTACTAGCGGCGTTACTTTTTTCAGTAACGGGTAATCTAACGAGTTACTTTATCTATCGTTATAACGCTGTTACCGGTACCAACACGCCGTTACCGCGCATTACTGAACCTGCTCATTTTGAAACTGGCATCATGTGCGCGACTCGCATAGGCACAGGGGAATTTTTTTCTCCCTTTGGTAAGGGCGGGATAAGTAATGATGATTGGCTAAAGCAGAGTAAGATTTCATGTTGAGCCAACCAGAGACACCCAGTGGGCGGTGGGCGGGTATCTACACACAATCCCAGCACACAGTAGTAGCGCGCACACACAATACACACACCCCGTGTCAGATGGCGAGTCCCGAGTCGAAGACATCGTTTTCAAGGTGGAAGTATAGGCAGTATTTTAACCTCATCGAGGTAAAAGGTAAAAACGTACATGTTATGTGCACATTGTGTCAAAGACCAAAGACTTTGTTCACGTCCAATGTAAGCAACTCGAATTTAATGAAGCATCTCTGGACGGCGCACGCTTCTGTTAAACTAGTGGCCACCAGCAGGCCCCATGATGATAATCACATGCTAGGTGCCGTTAACAATGAAGGCCACGGTGACGGAGCCACGCCAGCCAAGCAGCAAAAGCTGTATAATGCACTGTAAAAAAAAATCCAAATTATTTGACATTTTTTAACTAAAAAAACAAGTAACGCATTAGTTACTTTCCTAGCTAACTAGTTACTTTTATAGTGTAGTAACTCAGTTACTAACTCAGTTACCTTTTTGGGTTAGTAACTAGTAACTGTAACTAATTACTTTTTCAAAGTAACGTGCCCAACACTGCCAAAGAGCCAATCCGGAGCGAGGCTGTTGACTTTAATACCGCTCCGCCCCCTGCTAAACCAGCGGTGCGGGTGCTTAACAGTGCTGTCAATCAAACTTATTGCTAATGCTAACAGGAGCAACCTCAGAGAAAGAAAGCGCTGGATTGGTCTGCTGTTAATGTTGATATCTTGATTTACGGACAAAATAGCAAAATGAAAACACTAGAATCACGACTGTGCTCATGCAAACATTTTAGGATCAAAATGATGAGGCTCACAGAAAGAGTTACAGAGAGAGTGGCGATAGTTTTTCAGTAGAAAGTGAATTAGAGCCAGAGTTGTCGGGAACCCAAGGGAACCTGAGGGAACCCGAGGGACAGAGTGACCAGGGAAGTGTAGCACAGGCACAGAAAGTAAGCAGGTAGTAATGTTACGATAATACCGGGACTTTTAGGTGATGGACAGGCATGAAAATCGCTCACCTTTAGGCAAAATTCGCTGTTTTGAAGCCAGAACAGGTGACCTAAGTGAATCGTGTAGATTCGATGAGAAAGTTTTTTGTTTTTGTTTTTTTTTTTCATTTTAAAGGTCCCATGGCATGAAATTTTCACTTTCTGAGGTTTTTGAACGTTAATATGAGCTCCCCTACCCTGTTTAGTCCCTTTCTCCCCCCTTTTTAATTAGACTAAAAGTTGCGAAATGTGTAAACTGAGCAATTGCGAACCTTTTCCACGTTTGAAAAAAGACAGCCCCAAACAGGCGATTTTGGACAAGGGAATTTTCTGACGTCACACTCGGGGAAAGGTTTCCACCCCCCATCTGGATGTCCACCCCCTGTCTCTGGAAATCACGCCCAGAGAATTTGGACTGCAAACGAGCTACAAGTTACAAGCTGCATTTTTTATTATTTTTTTGCCTGGAGGCACGTGAGAGTGTTTCCAGGCTCGGATGTCCTTTATCCGAGTCTGCGAACCTCTGAAATAGCAGTGGTTTAATTTTATTTTCTGTGGAAATTTGTCTAAGAGTTTGTTTGTTTTTTCATGGGACGCTTGTCCTATCTTCCTCTGTGCTTTAAAACACCGAAGTGGGTGACAGCGCACATCGCACCGCTTATCCAGGAAACAGCGGCGTATTTGGCCACAACCCACCCGCTGTACTGGCCGGCCTGTCTCTGTCCTCCTCATTTGCATTCAAGCAACAACGCCCAGAATAAAGCGTTTCAGAACTACATTTCTGAATAGGGCTGTCTTCATGAGGCTCTCTCATGCACTGAGGCTTGATTTTGAAGAAGAATTAATTTACAGTATTAGGGAACCATTAAGGTGCCATATAAAAGCATCAAGAAGTACCATGTCATGGGATCTTTAAATAAATCGTTGAATGTGCTGCGAGTTTGCTGGTGGTTTTGGGGAGCTGGGATCTTTCCTTTAAATGTTGTGCCCTGGTTTCCCCTCGGCCAAGACACAACAATAGTAAAATACTTTGCTTCAGGGGACACAAACATAAATTAGTTCATTGTGCTCCGCGAATTATGAGGGGCCGGTCTAAGCCAAAAATGCCAGGGCCATTTTTTTGTCCCAGTCCAGCCCTGGTGACGGCTAGCAGGTTACATATGTCCATTTATCGTTTATAGTTTATGGTTCGCCCACTAATGACAAAGTTAATGTCCAATCCCCACTCTCATCACTCCTCACTTCCCCTGTGCCATTGGGCAAAACGCCAGTGTACATTGCCACCACTGTCTGCGCATTAATTGTGAATAGAATGAGCGAATAGTTTGCAAGACAAATGTGACAATTTAGATGCTGCAAAAGATAGGGAGCCAATTAAAGCGGCCGTTTCGAAATGTGTCCCTTTTAAAATGGAGCTCCCCGATGCATGTCTTTTACTTGTTGACTGATTAATCAACAGTAATTATCCAATCTACTTGTCCTATTGACTTGTCTTGACTTCAATTGCTCTGTTAAAACCAATGAGTCTTTTTGGTGAAGTGGTGCGGAACAGGCGTAGCAGAGGTAAACAGCCGGGTGTGACTGTGCTGTAATGTAAAGCGTTGATTCTCTCAAGCCCCATTGGTCGCAGTATTTAAAAGAACATTTGGTTGAACAATGATACATTCATTGCATCAGGCCGGCTACGAGCTGTCGATGATGTGTCCATGCTGGGAATCTGGGAGAGCTAAATGAGGAGCAGTGGTGGAAGACGTGCTCAGTGTGTTCCTTAAGTACAAGTACAGCTACCAGAGCAAAAAAAATACTCCAATAAAAGTAAAAGTATCACATAAAAAATCTATTCAAGTAAAACAAGTAAGTCAAATATACTTAAAGAGTAAAAGAAAAAGCATTTTGCGCATATTTTGAGGTCTAATAAAGCTTCAAGTGGTTAAAGTAGTGGTTTTGATACAGATTTGCGCACAATTTATTAAATAATTGAATTTATATACTGTTCGTGACAGTGATCCGGGTCGCGGGGGCAACGGTCCATACAGATCTGCCGCCCAGATCACAATGCACCAACCCCCATGGATCCTCCTGCGGGCGGTGGTCCACGGGAGGACAGCCCCACGTTACTCCTTCGGGCAACTGGCCTTCAAGATTCAAAGCTTTTATTGTCATATGCACAGTAAAGAAACACGTCTCCCTGTACAATGAAATTCTTACTTTGCTGCCCACTCTAGATGCCAAAAGTATACAAAAAAAAATAAAATAAATAAAATAGATAAAGATAAAGAGAAGCATATAAAAATATATATATAATCAAATAGAAACAATCTTTACAGAATATACACTATGAAAAATATAGGCTAGATGCTATGTACATATTTACAGATAATGTGCAAAATTAGTTTTATGTGTAACTGTCAGTAGTAAAACAGTGTGCAAACATGGCTGATATAGTGTGCCTTGATGTATTTCTGTCAGTGTACCAGACACTGGAACCATGCCACCAACCCATGGGCCAGTGATATACTGTTTTTATTTGTATTATTTTTGTTGTTTGTCCCACAGCATTTTCAGGTGGTCTCAAACAAAAATCAAAAATACTTTAAGTACAGTTAAAAAATGTCGCGGAGTAGAAAGTACAGATATCTGCTCTCAAATGTAGTGAAGTAAAAGTAAAAGGAATCCACTGTAAACTGTACTTATGTAAAGTACAGATACTTAAACATTATAATTAAACACAGTACTTTTCCTAATTTTTCTCTGTTACGCTCCACTACTGAAGACGACGTTGGAAATTGAAAACGTGTGACTACTGATTGGAATTTTGTCTTCTGTTCCAAACAACGAGATTACATTTTCTTGGTATTTCTCCACAATATCTTGAAATATGTACAGCGAGGTCAGAGAATTAGAATTCAGAGCACAACACTTGGATTGGATTTGTAGGTATTAAATATGCTTAGGGTTCACTATATCATTATGTACTGTTTAAAGTAATCATATTTCACAATTTGGGGTCAAAATAAAACCTCGGGCCAAATCTGAATCTGCATACGCTGTATAAAATATAAAAAACAATACTTGGAAATCTATGGAGATACAATAAAGTATACAGCATCAATCACAGCTGTCAGAAAGATTTGAAGTTTTGTTGGACTTAACGGACTCAACAATGGAATACATATGGCTTAGTTTGGTAATTTAGAGTTTTTCTTGGGTTAAGTCCTGGTTTTGTCCCTATGAAGGTGTACTTTTTTGTTTTTAAAACAAACATCATGCACAACACATTGTTTTGTATAATGCATTTGATGATTTCAGTTCAGACATTTGTAGTTTTCATCAAAAAAATAAAAAAAACATTTCCAGGCTTTGGGCCTATATAAAATGTTGACTTGCTTGTGACTACCTGGCAGTGTTGTTATGATGTAAACATTTCAAACTCAATTTTGATGAAAAGGAAAAGGCATGATACTTGATACCATTCTAAATACCACAAAGATATTACATGTTTTTTGTTGTTGTTGTTTTTTTAATTACCATGGGAAGTAATTGTGGTATAGATTCTAAAACCAACTCTGCAATTATGTTGTTTTTTCAGTATCAATTGATACTTTGCAGCTGATATCATTATGCTATGTGATGCTAACTGTAGGCACTGCTTTATCTGAGACTTTCTTAGACTATAATCTGAGTGTAGAATCCCTCAGTCATCCAAGTAGAATCCATGGCAAAAGGAGAAATTCAATTTGTCAACTGGACAAAAGTTTATTTGGTTGAATACATTTGGCAGCTCATCCAAGCTGCTTCTTCAGTTCTGAATCCGAGCTTTATTTGAACACAATCTGACTAGAATGAACTGACTTAGCTGGAAGTACAAAAAGGTGAACTCATTTTGTGATTTGGTGTTAGACAAATCCCTCTCAAACAACATTAAAGTCACGAGCTAAAACAGTTTTTCAGTCAGTCACTTTCACCCTTTTTTGTAGAAAATCAAAAACCTAAACAGGACCATGAACACTCATAATGCTCCAGCTCCTGAAAATGTGTTGTTTAAATCCATTTTGTACTTTTTCTTTTCTTTTCAGACATTCTAAAAACTTTTTTGGCTGCAATTTACTAATGCATGCATTGTGCCTTAGACTTTTGATCCACAAGGGAAATTGTTTTGGGTACAGTAGCTCACTCATCATAATATAATATGTAACAGAGGGTAACAAAAAAGAAAAGATAATAAATGTATATGTACAAATCAGAATAAAATATAAAATATAACTCCATGGTAACTGCTAAACATTCCGGCAACATACAGAACACTCCCAGCGTCACTGCAAAGTATCAATCAATACTCGCATAAATGTGTATGTAGTTTCAATAGTAGTTTTATTATTAAATATCTCTGGGTATTATTTTCTTTGACAACCCTGGAGTACTACTTTACCACATCAACATGCATGGACTGCCCTTGCTGTTAAATGTTATGAGGATCTTTATCTCCTATAACCACACACTTACCATATGTCCTTGTACTACGTTTGAGTAAAAACAAACCCAGTACATCACTACCGTTTGTCAGCGCCGCCTCTCTCTGTTTGTTTTGACTATTTTGCATGAGGGCAGTCAGACAGAATCAAAGCGAGATAGAGGGCACCCTGATATAAGAGCGGGGGGACAGCGCTGCTCTGGCCCCCATAAAGAACACTGTCTGCTGGGTAAAGGCTCCTAAACACTCCCCTGTGCATAGACTCCACTGGTACTGAGCACGTCTCCCACTGAATACCTAAGAAAATCCAGCAGATTTCTCCGATTAGGTTCTCTCACGATCTGTAAGTGGAAGTGTGTATGTTGTTATAGTTTACACCAGCACCACCAGCGAGCCAACTCTGACCGGCCCGTGAAAGGTTGCTTGGAATTAAGAAAATAAAACCTACTTTCAAAATTGTACTGATGCATTTGTACTGATGATCATCTGTCAAATGTGCTTCACATCTCCACCTCAAACATGCAACCTGACTTTGATGCACTTGTTAAAGCTCAACAGAGGATAGATTTCTCTCACTGATCAAGAAAAAAAACACTAAAACATGCTAACTTTGACTTTTTTTCTACACAGTTTGGCAGTTGGACAAAAAAAAAAGTGACATGTCTTGTATTTGGCAAACAAAGACATTGTGGTGTCTTAATAGAAAGTTAAGAAAGTTTAACTCAGAAAACATTGTGGGGTTAATGCGACTGAAAAAGATTTACAAATATTTCACGTTTATCATTGTTTTGAATTATTTTACTGAATAAATTCAGTTTTTGAAAACCTCACTCTCTCATTATTTAAAGGGACAGTGTGTAAGATTTTTACCCGTTAATTACTGAAATTGAAGATACCCATTCAAAAATACATTGTTTTCCAAGCCTTTTCACTTCTATCATGAAATCAAAGTATTCTTTTGGACTTAGATATAGTCACATAAAAGGGGGATCTTCCCCATGCAGAGGCAGCCATTTTGAATACGAGAGCCGCAGAAGGACATTTGGGCTCCGCCTTCGGCAAGGCACGTGGTTTTGGGTAAACAACACAAGCATGCTGCTGGATCAGACGTCGTAATGGATCTAACACGTGTTTTGGACTAAATTGTTTTACTGGATTTTATTCGCTGGATCCTTACGGACAAATTGAGAGCAAGTTTATGGTGAAATACAGAGTTTGACCTGTGGAAAGCATTCTAAGGTAAGCTAACCTCGTTTTGTACTTTTCCGTATAAAAGCCCCATGTGCTCAGGGAGTGATTATTGTGCAGGGAAATGAATTGCATAGTCAAAAAGAGGAGACTGTAAGGTTTCATTTGATGTGTAGAGTGTCATGGTACATGATCGGGAATGTGTGTTTTCATGAGAAAAAAAAAAAAAAAACGGGACCGCGTTTTATTTATACAATAGCGGCGCGCGGCTCGTGCGCGGGTACGAGAGCTGTCCGCGTTACGGCGCGCCCGGGTGACCCTCGAGGTCTGCCGTAGCTAAAACAGAAAGTGCAATAGCACCATCCACCTATGCGCCACGAATCCTACACACTGGGGCTTTAATAATAACACAGAACTTACCAGCTTCTGTAAAAAAAATGCCATTTACTGATTTCAACATAGAAATAAAATTAATAACCACAGTAGACTTCAAACTTTTGGCCCGGCCCTCCACAATATTTTCTGCTTCTCATTTGGCCCCTGGGGAAAAATAATTGCCCACCCCTGGTTTACACACACAATGTAGAATGACTTACTATGTTCTGATCTATGTTGTGATGTTGTTTCCTCATCAAAAACATTCCTGGGGTTGTGTTTAGTTTCATTCACACATGTTTAACACACAAATCGTGCATATATAGGCTGACGCGTTCACTAGAATTATTTGGATGATTTCAGCTCTGGAATTCCCCATCTTTACTGAACTAAAGGTAAAAGTGCTAACTTGAAAGCCACCTCTTCATGACATGACAAGGTGTAATGGAGCATTTCAAGCTTGACTATGACTAATAATTCAGGCTTACTCAAACACAACACAACTCTCGATATGTTTTATGAGCTTTTACTGTATGTTTGTGTTGCAGTATCAACCAAGATGCCTTACTTCTGTTTCCACCTACCCCCTATACACACCTACTCCTCTCTACTTTGTTCTGCAGTTTTCTTCTTAAACTATGACAGGATTCAGCAGTGTTACACATCGATTTTTCCACAAATAAAAAGAAAACTCTACTGCTCACATTTTGCAAACTACTCATGAGCTACTCAGCTGATTTGCACTTTTTGCAATTCCTGACCCAGACAAGGCGCAGCTGTGAAGTAAAAAACATTTTCAGGAGAATTCATTAAGAAGCGCCAAAAGTTTGCAGTGCTGTCGACAAAACAAAAGGTGGATACTTTTTACATTTTAACTTTTTTTATACATAATTCCATATATTGTATCATGTATTTGATGGTTTCCATATGGATCTAAAATGTCTAAACATAAAGGAAAAAAAAGACACTGAATAATAAGGTTGTGTCTAAAGGTAAGATAAGATAAGACTTTATTGATCTCACACAGGAGAAATTGACTTGCCACAGTAGCTCCAGGTAGGGACAGTTTGAACAAGAAAGAAAAGTGCATGCAGGCAAGAATGGAATAAAATAAGTAATAATAAAATAAGTAATAATAATAAAACAGTAAATGAAAAAAGATATTGCACATTTGGACTATATAGTGGAGTTATACAGTCTGGTAAAATAAGTGATAATAATAAAAACAGTAACTAGGAGAGTATGGAAAAAGGATATTGCCACTTGGATATGTGGTCCTAAAACCGATACATATCCAATCTTTTGACATGAGATTTCAGTCTGAACGGCCAGGTTGCATTCATCTGACCTACACGTCATCAACAAGTAAGAGTGGTACAAGTAGGCACAAATGTACACAAACGTTCTTCTGGTCATACGAAAATTGTGTATGAAATCCATGTCAGTGAAGCACATAGCAATCCCACCACTCTCAGCACCAACACGTTCCTTTCTACGGACGTTGCTGCCACTGTCCCACAAAACGCAATGGCCAAAAACCTTGTCTTTCTCCTTCTCAATCTCATCCTTTAAAGAAATAAGTTGTACATGTTCTGGCTCTGGTACGACAGCAGCTTTAAAATCGCCAAGCGCTCAGTGCTAGTGTCCATGTTTAGACGACTTCCCTAAACACTGAGCACGCTCGCTGCATGTGACCTCATCGTGTCCTCCGAGGCGCATGCGGGACACTTTTGGGGCATTTAAAGTTCACACTGGAGATCACATACAAGTCGCATTTAATTGGAAATGTGAAGGACCTCGTAAAAAAAAAATCGGATTTCACAAAAAAATCCAAATTGAGCTTTAAGCCCTGGAGTCTGAACGTAACCTAATTCTATGGGACTTTTAACATGGGCTTTTTCAGCCTGAGAAAAGCTCCGTACCATTCCCTTCCATATTAACAGCTAGTATAAGTTTGTAATATCATTTGTACCATATATATATATATATATATATACACCTCTCTTCACTTCCCATATACCAGCTAATGCCTGTGCTCCTTCCTTTGCTCTCATGTCATTGTACCACCATGACTAACCTGATCCATCTCTCACACGGCTCCCCTTATGAGTTAACAGGCACGAGTCCAACCCTTCTTATGCCAGAGCTCCTGAGGGGACCAGCTTTGTGCAGGCAACAGGAAAATTCAATCACTGCCTAAAGGAAAGGAACCAATCAAACGCTACTTTGGTTCCATTTCCGTGTTCACGACTGTTCTTCAAGGCTGCGGATCAGGAGAGGGAGGGACGAGAGCTGGGGTGTAACTGCACAATCTGTGAGCAGCACAAGGTCCCAGTGAGAAACAATAGAAATGATGCTGCATAAAAAGTATTCGGGGCTTTTGTTAATTTTCAGGTTTTTATTTGACGGGGGGAAGCTTAGTTAAAGGTGCATTGTGTAACTTTTCTCCTGGAGGGTTTGTCAGATGCAAATGTTGTTGTTTTGTGTGGATATTAAACCTTTCTATCTTCATGGAGTCCAAACCAGACCAAGTTACAGGTCAGATCTGTGGAGAGACAACCCTGTTTGCTGTCAGAATGCCTGTTTTTCTTGGTATTTTTGAGCTATAAAACCACCTGTGATTTAATAAACGTCAGGTAGAGCTGTTTAATGTCATATTGAAACATTCCAGACAAAGCAATAACATATACATGAAAAAAAAATTTAAAAAAGTAAATAGTGCACCTTTTAAAATTAATAACATCCATAGAAACAAGCAGGTGATGGACCACCAACCAAAAAGTTAAACAGGCAGTGCACCTTTAACCTAAAGTAAAATATATGATGAGTTTTCAGATGGAGAGTATTTGTCTTGATTCAGAAGTTATTTCCTTGCCTGGAATGTTCCACAGTATTGCAATAAATCTATCTGTCAAGCAGGTTGCACCACCAGGCCAATGTGGAGACGCCATGCAGCCGTTGCAGTAAAAACAAGTCAATGAATAAATGGAAGAGAGATAAGTTTAATACCATATTGTGAAACATTCCAGGAAAATGATAACAGGAAAGGAAAAGTTACATACACTATGTTCACGTGCTGTCCGACTGTCCTAGTCTAATTTAAACCGATTTTTTTTAAAGACGCATGTAAATCTGTGAAATACAATTAATCTACTATCTCAATAACAATACAATGCATGTAACAGGGCAGTCTGATAACACAGGAGCAGGCAAGGAGAGGCGTTCAACTGCACAAGGTAAGAAACAGCTTGGAAAATACTGGAACATACTGTATGTTTGGATGCTGACTCAATTGTTTTAGAACAGCAACAACGACAAAATATGGCCCCTCCATTGCAGACTAGAAAATGTTACTAATGTAAAACTAGGCGCACCAGAATCTCTTTTACCTCCCAGTTCGTACATATTTGCCTCATTGACCTTCATGTAGAATGGGAGAAGAGTGTATTTCAAAAGTTAGGTTAGTTTATTTGCCATTTGTAGCTAAAAAAAAAGTGCACCATGAAACATAAAGAAAAAACCACCACATAAACAATATTTGCGAAAATAAAGAAGATACAAAGATTAAGGCTGCGTCCCATTACTCTGTCTTACCCCTTGCCCTTCCCCTACCCCTTTATCTACGTCTTTGTCTTGCCCCTCAATAACGAGCGGAGAGGGCTCGGTGTACGAATGTTCCCCTAAGAAATGGGACACCACTCGATTACCGTTTGCGTCATCATCCCTTGCCTCTACCTTGTTGTTACGTCTACAGAGGCGACAACAATAGACGCAAACAAACATAAAGAAATGTTAAAAAAGGATTACCGGGTACCTCAGCTCAACAAAAAAACTAGCTTGTTTATGAACAAGAAAGTTCGATGAAAACGATAACGTCGGCTAAACAGAAATCACTACAATTAAAACGGCAACAACAGTTCACTAAAAGTCCCTCAGTCGTCCAGGTAGAATCCATGATAAAAGAAGAAATTGAATTTGTCAACTAGACAAAGTTTGTTTGATCGAAAACGTTAGACTGAAACCAATGAGATAGTTTCGGAAAGTAGTTAGCTAGTTAGCTCCTCCCTGCAGCAAGATATAAGCAAGCGTCTTACCAGCATTCTTATTAGAGCTGACGAAGCCTCTCGGATGAGCGGCGAAACGTTTTCGATCAAACAAACTTTGTCCAGTTGACAAATTGAATTTCTTCTTTTATCATAAAACTAATGTAGAACATAAGTGTCATAATTGTAAAGCATGCTAAACAGTTAATCGATAATTGCAACTGTTGAAAATACATTTATGAGACTCCTTGGCTGGTCGATGTGACGCTGCCATCCTGATCCCAAAACCTGCCTGAGATTGTCGGCGTACCCCTTCGTTTCAAGTCTGGTCGAGAGCTTACTTCGTTTCAAGGGGTATGTAGCCCTCGGTTGTGGCTCTAGCCCTTGATCAAAATTAGAATCGGGACACCCCTTGCCCTCACATGAACGCGCAAAACCAAGAGGTAGGGGTAAGACAAAGGGGTAAGACAGAGAAATGGGACGCAGCCTAAGTACGTTCCACTGTGGGCCAATTTGTCGGGGAAAAAATACAGGGCCATTTTTGGGTCCCAGTCCGCCCCGTTTCCCAATAAACATTTTATCACACTGTCGAAAATAACGTGTCTATTCCTATTAATGCAGCTACATAACATCTTTGGAACAGACACCTTTGGAATAGCTAAAGATCACTCAACATTATGCAAAAGACACACTGTGGACTATGTAAACATATGCTCTTGCTACGTGCCTGGGAGACTATCACTAGTTAGAATCTTAGCAAAACATCTGCTCGCAACAACAGCCCCAACCTAAGCATGTTAACACAATTGTCAAATCTACACGGGCCGCCAAGCTTCTAACACAAGCAGTGCAATATCTTAATTTAATCCCAATATTTCTCTGTCTCAGCAAATGGAAAATGTACAGTAGAAGCCTATTCAGCTGTATGTCTTCATTATGTTGTATTCTCGGGTCAAAGCTCACCCTTGGGGCTTTCAATACAAACAGATCTATATGTTTAAAGTGGAGATGTGTTCCAGAGTGCAGGTGACAGGCCCGCTATTAAAGCCCAGAGGTAACACTGCACTGGAAGCATATAAAAGTTCAAATATGAAACCAATAACTGTCTCATATATAAGACGTATCATGTCATTATGTTACCTCTTATATGTCCAAGGTTTGTGTTGAAGAGTAATGGTATTTTGTACATTTTCCATAAGCAACACTCCACTCCAAATAAGAAAAAGAGAGAGGCACTTGGCATTTAAACTTTAATGTTGTTTTCAGTTTTCATAAGTCTGGATTCGACAGAGTGAAGAGCTAAATGTGCACGACGCAACTTTTCTGGTGGAGGATCTTGATTGCTTTAAAGGAATATTAACGTTTTTTACAATCTGAACCTTATTTCGGTAATAAAACAAGTCGTTTTACTCACTCATAGCACTTTGGTGTCATTTGGAGCAGTTGATGTTGACGTAGATGTTGTAGTTTAGCAATATCCGTTAACGTGAGTGCTCGGGGCAGGCGATTGCAGTCACCAAATAACACAAACTTTATCACTTTTCAAATTACAGAAGCTCAATGTCTTAGTATACACTTTCGTTTGAGTCAAAAGTGGCCTCTAATCTGAGATTTAGCCAAGGTTCAGATTGTAAAAAACGTTAATATACCTTTAACTTGAAAGCCAGGTCAGATACAGAGGCTCACGGTAAGAATGCATGTTGATCAGATGGATAACTGTAACTGTACGTAGCCTGCATAGGGAATTACAAGCACAGCTCAATCAGTACCTTTAATATGGACTTTTTTTCATATGAACAGATCATGCCTCATGTGAAAGCTCAGAACCTCCATAATTCACTCACTGAGCTGCAGAGGCTGTACTAGCACTGATTCATGATTGGCTGTTGGTGCTGGAGGAGGCCCCGGGGAAGATCCAGGACACGCTGTAGGGACTATGTCTCTCGGCTGGCCTGGGAACGCCTTGGGGTCCCCCTGGAGGACCTGGAGGAAGTGTCCGGGTGAAGGAAGTGTAGGAGTCCCTGCTTAGACTGTTGGCCCGTGACCCGGCCCCGAATAAGTGGAAGAAAATGGATGGATGGATGCTGGAGTTTAGATAGTGTGGATTCGGATCAAAATCAAAATCTTGCATATGGTTCTTAGTACTTAAGTCTATTTACTCTTATTTACTCCTATTTACAAAGTTCAAAGTCAGCTTTATTGTCAAAAACCATATGTACAGGTTGCACACACAGGATTTGAAATTGCAGCGCCCCCTCGGCCCACAGTGAACATTAAACATCTGATAAACAGGACAATAAACGCCAAGCCTAAACATCACAAATACCCATAGCAAAAGACCACCCGTTACTTGTTATAGTTTGATGCAGTATAATGGAAAAAAGGTTATTTACCCCAATATACTGCCTCATCCATTTGAGTGGATATCCAATCAGATTTCACCCCTGTCCACTTCCTAGAAATATCCTGGACACGAGCTGAGCCACTGTACAATGTGACTTCACTTTCACCCTTCAACCCGAGCCCTTAGTGCGGCATCCCCATATTAATTTTGTGTACACAAAAATCACTCTTTTCAAAGTTAGTGGTAGAAAGTCCTTGCACACCCCTGTAGCGGGCTGCTGTGCATTAAGCAGTGTTGGTCTGGAGTGACTGGGGACATGAGCTGTGACTATGGTACAAAGTGACCCATGACTTTTGCTGGGCTGCAGAGAACGATGTGGGGGGGGCATTCTGATCTGTGCCTCCTGTCTGTTACTGAATGACTAATGTATTCCACTGTATTTGAATGCCAATATACGGATGAATGCACCAGTGTATACCTCTGTGTGCTCTGAGCGTGAGCCTGCTCAGGGACTGTACAGAGAACAGAGAAAGAGGAAAAGAGAGAGAGAGGCTGTGAAAGAGAGAGGGGGATGGAGGGAGGAGAGGAGTGCTGCCCCAGAGCCCCTGACCGGTGTAGTGGAGAGAGTTTGGACATTCTGTAGGTACAAGTGTTTTGAAATGATGAGGAGCTGTGTGGTCTCTCTGTGGAATGAAAAAAATAAATAAAAATACATAGACAATGTTTAAAAGTAAACCGTAATGAATGAAAATAACAGTGTAATAGTGGATTTTATGGAAATCAACAGTGACAGCCCAACTGGTTCAGAAGTAAACTTCTCATTTGTTTTTCCCATAGGTTTTCCAAAAAAAAAAAAAAAAAGTGTACTAAAAGTTTGAAAGCTTGCTCAGGGCTAGTCAGATACATGGTGACTAATGACAAGACCTATAATTTTATTTAATGGGCATTGTGGGAATTGTGCCTTTTTATTTTTTATTTTTTCAATTTTGAAATTAAACACGACAAAAATACAAGAACAAACACAACCCACACCTCTCTTCACACGCCTGGGGGAAAAGGCTTTTTATGACACAGATTTTGAGTTTGGAAAAAAATAAAATAAAAAAAGACATTACAGAGACCTGCACCTTAACATGAATCAGAACATGCTTTTACAAATATTTCTAAGTATTACTAAGATGTTTTTGACAAATGACAGCCAATGTACAAGCAGAAGTAATAGTAGAGTACAGAAGGTAATGGATGTTTGAAGGTCACTTCGGTGGAGAAGTTGACACATTTATAGGATCTGAACCATACACTACATTTCTTTACATTGCTACTGTCAGAATGGTACAAACATGTCTGATCCTTATGGCCTTGTATATGACATGAGACGTACTGTACCTACTGACGTGCTGACAGTTTGTCAACCTCAACTGAGCGTTTTTCCTTCTGTATCAAATATTTGATAGACAGAGGTGTACACAGGACTGGAAGGAGATGCTCACAGCCAAAGTCTCATTTATAAAACAAGAAATGTGAACTATTAATACGAATATAATACTTTTATTGACAGATGTGGAAATTTGGTTCATATCACACGTGTCACAGAAATACTGAGCACTTTGCTTCGAAAGTGCTCGACATTTTGGATAAACATTTGGATTGTATGAATTGATATTTAGAATCATTTCAGAGTTAGAAAGTAGGATATTCGGTACAATAAAATCACAACTTTTTTCAGTACTTTTCTCTTTCCAACTTGAAATATTTAAGGAAACATTCTTGGCCATCCAGTACAGGCCTAGTAGTACTAAATCAGTAGCCCCATCTCACAGTATTTAAAATAAAATGTTTAATCAATAGTTTTAATCAAAAAACAAATACAAAAGCACTTCCGATCTCCCTCCATCACTGGCCCTTGTTTACTCCTTTGCATCCTTTCTCCTCCAGCTCTGAATAGATTATTTCACTTGTCACGGTATTTATGTGCAGCCCACATATTCTATTAGAAACAAGTCTCAGCATGATTAGTTATTCAGACAGTTTGTCATATTATTTAGTACAGATACTATAGTAGTTTAGATATTGTATTTGTGGACCATTTACCAATTTTAGCACTTAGGAAATAAGAATATATAAAAGATCTTTGGGTAGATTTTTGACTTAGACTTAGATAAACTTTATTCATCCACAAGGGAAATTGTTTTTGGTCAGCAAACTTCGGATAACTGCAAGATAGACCTAATAACTACATCTGATTCTTAGTGTGTTTACAGCTTTAGAAAAAAATAAGCGACCATTGCATTTTTTTCTGAAATCAGCATCTCTACATGTATTACAGCCATTCCATTCCAGCGTCTGTTGAATTCCAACACAAACACAAAGCTGAGCTACTTCAGTTCTTGCACCAGGAGTGGAATAAAGTCACCCAAGAACAATGTGAAAGACTTGTGGAGAGCATGCCAAGACGCATGAAAGCTGTGATTAAAAAATAAGGGTTATTGCACCAAATATTGATTTCTGAACTCTTCTTAAGTGTAAACATTAGTATTATGTTGTTCTAAAATGAATTTGATCTTGTTTCTTTGCATTGTTTGAGGTCTAAAAACATGTATCTTTTTTGTTGTTTTGACCGTTTGTCATTTTCTGCAAATAAATGCTCTAAACGATAATATTTTTATTTGGAATTTGGGAGAAATGTTGTCAGTAGTTTATAGACAAAAACTAACACAAAACACATACCTATAAGTAGTAAAATCAGAAAAACTGATAATTTTGCAGTGGTCTCCAGGGCTGTATATGATCATCAAAAACACCCGGTGATGTGTACATTCCTGAATGGATTTAACTTTTATAATTTGACAGATAAAGTAAATGGACTTTGAAAATGACTCCTTAAAGAAAACCTATTGTGCTTGAGTCTGCTATAAAGTTATAATATATCCATGGATCATTATCTTAGAATTACACATTTCCAAAGGCAATTTTAATCTAAAATGACTTCATAGAAAATCAAACTGACTTCCACGCTGAAAAAATGCGGTGCCCAGTGGGAGCTGACGTCGCCATAAATGTAATCACAACATAGCTTCACATCACACTAGCGTGCAGCAGAGTTTGTTAAGACGTCGTTAAGAAAATAAAATTGGAAAACGAAGCACAGAGCAGTGGGTGTATGCTGGTGGCGGTGAAAACACGGATTAATTGGCAATATGGCGTTTTGAAAATAAGCCATTTAAAAATTTCTCAAACATGCACGAATAACTCCAAATACTACTTCAAGAGACTAAATGAGAAGGGGAAACGACTACAACATGGGCTGCTTTAAATCCTTCTTTCATTTTTATCTTTGCTGCATTATGTGGCATCTTTTTAGCATAAATTTCATTGTTCCAACCGTACAAGCTCTCACAATCAGAAAGAAATCAAATCACATCAGATTACACGTGTACGTGTGTGTAGTGTGTCCAGGACTAAACCAGGGACTAAACCAAGGACTAAACCAAGGACTAAAAGAGGACTAAACCAGGACCAAAACAGGACTAAACCAAAGACTAAACCAAGGACTAAACCAGGACTAAACCAAGGACTAAACCAGGACTAAACCAAGGACTAAACCAAGGACTAAAACAGGACTAAACCAGGACCAAAACAGGACTAAACCAGGACTAAACCAAGGACTAAACCAAGGACTAAAATAGGACTAAACCAGGACTAAACCAGGACTAAACCAAGGACTAAACCAGGACTAAACCAAGGACTAAACCAAAGATTAAACCAAGGACTAAACCAAGGACTAAAACAGGACCAAACCAGGACTAAACCAGGACTAAACCAGAACTAAACCAAAGACTAAACTAAGGACTAAAACAGGACTAAACCAGGACCAAAACATGATTAACTAGGACTAAACCAAGGACTAAACCAAGGACTAAACCAAGGACTAAAACAGGACCAAAACAGGACTAAACCAGGACTAAACCAAGGACTAAACCAGGACTAAACCAGGACCAAAACAGGACTAAACCAGGACTAAACCAAGGACTAAACCAGGACTAAACCAAGGACTAAACCAAAGATTAATCCAAGGACTAAACCAAGGACTAAAACAGGACCAAACCAGGACTAAACCAGGACTAAACCAAAGACTAAACCAAGGACTAAAACAGGACTAAACCAGGACCAAAACAGGATTAACTAGGACTAAACCAAGGACTAAAACAGGACTAAACCAGGACTAACCCAGGACTAAACCAGGACTAAACCAAGACTAAACCAGGACTAAACCAGGACTAAACAGGACTAAAACAAGACTAAAACAAGACTAAACCAGGACTAAACCAGTAACAGTACCTTCTAATTCTGACCTGCCCTGAAGGCTAACACCACAGTGTTGATCAGCAGGGGGAGGGCTGAGCTTAATGTCGTGCAAATGAGCCCAGAAGGTCTGGAGTGAGAGAACTTCACGAGCTGTTTTCAGAGCTTTCTAATATCCGGTGTGCATGTGTTCAAATAGCCACAAATTCTTCAAATGTTCTCAGATTTCCATGTGTAAGGCAAGTTTAGAATCTACACTTTAAGAATCTGTAAATAACTCAAAATGCGGGATGACCTTTGACTGTTTTTCCCGTGGCCGGGCACATATAACAGTTTACATAATCTGATCACTCCAGAAATCAGATCATGATTTTTGGTGTACACATGTAAACATATCCAGATCAGATTTCTGTTCATTGCCGTCTTCTCTCTGTCTCCTTCTCCTTTTATGCCAAAAGAATCAAACGCCAGCATGCAGTCGCTCTAGTTGAATATGCACACGAAGCCGAGCGCCATTCCCATTCCCCAATGACCCGCTGTAGCAAGCATAATGCCGCATCTGCATCTCTTCTTCCGTCACATCTCTCCATCCGATTGACATATTTAATACACGTCCTGAGATGATTGCGTGCCAAAAGCCATACTAGATATGCAACAAAACTGAAAATAACTTTGGATATAACGCGCACAAGACTACGCACGGTCTTCGTCAAGAGAAATCGCAAAATTGGTTGTCTATTTTTCGTGACAGGAGCCGTAGCGTGAGACACATATTAACCTAAAAAAAGAAAGGTATTGGGAATAGACTACAACAAATGATTGACAAGGAGATGAAAGACTATATTTCAAAGTGACGCTAGTATGGATTAGGCGAGCAAAGAGCTAACAGATATCAATAAGAACCAGGGCAAGCGTAAAGGCAATTCTTACACTTGCTAATGCGTGTGTAGTCCACCCACGAGACCAAGAAAGCAACATTTTTGACGGACTGTGACCATTCTATTGTTTCTGATTGACATGTGTTATTCCTAGGGGCTGCCGGAGATCGCGGGGGTGGAACAATTGCAGAAGTACTTAAGAGTTTTTTGAGTCCTTGATGGAGAGACATAACATATATACAGCTCTGGAAAAAAATAAGAGGCCACTGCATTTTTTTCTGGAATCAGCATCTCTACATGTATTACAGCCATTCCATTCCAGCGTCTGTTGAATTCCAACACAAACACAAAGCTGAGCTAGGGTTAAAGAGTTCAGAAATCAATATTTGGTGTAATAACCCTTATTTTTAATCACAGCTTTCATGCGTCTTGGCATGCTCTCCACAAGTCTTTCACATTGTTCTTGGGTGACTTTATTTCACTCCTGGTGCAAGAACTGAAGTAGCTCAGCTTTGTGTTTGTGTTGGAATTCAACAGACGCTGGAATGGAATGGCTGTAATACATGTAGAGATGCTGATTTCAGAAGAAAATGCAGTGGTTTCTTATTTTTTTCCAGAGTTGTAGATTATTATTATACAGTAATCCCTCGTTTATCGCGGGGGTTAGGTTCCAGAAATAACCTGCAATAAGAGAAATCCGCGAAGTAGGACAACTTTATATTTTACAATTATTCTACATGTTTTAAGGCTGTAAATGCATCACCACACACATTATACGCTTTTCTCAGACTTGAATTAACCTTTTCTCACATTTCTCTCTCATTTAAACACCCAAACTTTCATAGATTTTCAACAAAATGTATTAATACTGAAGCGTGGGGGGAGACACGGCTGCGGAAGCCCCGCCGGACGCGCGAGGGGAGCGGAGACATGAGTCACTGGATCCGCAGGAAGCACCGCGCTCATCCAGCGGCACTGCCACCTACCAGGACCGACGCGCACCAACCCCTTGGAGAAGTGCGCGACACGTGCACCCCTTATCGTGGTCAAATCGGTGACAGAGCAGCATGACCGGCGCGAGGCTGCGCGTACACCGGGGCTGCGAGCACGAGATCCAACCGCGGCGCCCGGACCGTGTCCTCTCAGCCCGAGCCACAAACCAGCCGCATGAAACCAGCAAAGAGCGGCACGTTGTTGTTTAATCCTGGTTTAGACCTGGTCTAGTTCCGGTTTAGTCCAGGTCTAGACCTGGTCCAGTCCTGGTTTAGTCCAGGTCCAGTCCAGGTTTAGACCTGGTTTAGACCTGGTTTAGTTCTGGTCTAGACCTGGTTTAGTCCACGTTTAGTCCTGGTCTAGTCCTGGTCTAGTTCCAGTCTGGTCCCGGTCCCCCCGCGTCCCCCATCTATCAATCGGCAAAGGTCTACAGTCTCTTAGCCATTCAGGACGCAGAACACAATGTTACACTATAAAAAATGTTACACTATAAAAAAGATTGGAAAAAAAAAAAACATCCGCGAAACAGCGAGGCCGCGAACAGTGAACCGCGATAGAGCAAGGGACCACTGTATAGGGATACACACAATTCTTCCTTTCGGGTTTACTGTTGCTAAGATGTTGTTGTTGTTTTTTTATTAGATACTGTTTTTTTTTATTTAGATACCGACAGGGCACTGAATTTATCATGAAGACCTGCTTTTACAATACACTATTGTGAAAAACAAAATACAAACTAAGTCCTTTAATGCAGCTTTAATAGATGTACTTTGCCTGCTTGCTTTACTAATCCTCTATATTGTATTGTAAAAAGTTCTATAAAATGCAAAAAAATAGGTATTCTTAATGAAGAAATTTTTAAATCTAATTGAGTTTTTTATTATTTTAAAGTATTTCATTAGCCAAAGTGAACTTCTGCTAATGAACACTAATCAGTTGTAAATGTTAAGATCTATTTTTATCAGAGTCTAAGGGAGAAGGGAGGTTTTAATTGTATTCTTAATGGGTAGGCAAAATGAATGAAGCTAGCTTAGACTGTTTTTAACATTGTTCTAAAAATATACTCCTTTGTCTAATGAGAAGTGTTGGGCTTATGAGAAAAAATACACAATTCTCATATGTCCAGTACTTGTATAGTTTATTACCTCAGTCCAGAGACCTTATTATATTTTGTATGTTTTCTACTGTAGCAATAATAATCACCATTTCAACTGGGCAAACAGTAAATACATTTGAAGCTTTGCACAGGTCGGATACCCACTCCAGTCAGAGAGTCGTTAACCTAAGTAAATGATTGCATTACGAGCTTTCCATCAATTAGGGGTTGCCCGTTCAATGTGCTCACTGTTGTTTTGCTCCAGGGCACGTCGTCTACCCCACTACAGTGGTACCTCACCTTACGAAATTAATTCGTTCCAGAAGTGGTTTCGTAACGTGAATTTTTCGTAAGTTGAGTAGCTATTTCAATGGAAAAAGCCTGATTCGTTCCAAGTTTTTTTTTTTTTTTATAGTGTAACATTTTTTTATAGTGTAACACTGTGTCCTGCGTAGAGACTGTGTAGACCCAGGACTAAACGTGGACTATACCAGGTCTAGACCAAGGTCTAAACCTGGACTGGACCAGGTCTAGACCTGGACTAAACCAGGTGGATTAAAGCGCCGCGTGCGGGTCTATTTCCTGGTTTCATTTCGAGTCACGGCTGAGGCGAGCAGCGAGGACTCCCCTCAGGACCACACGCAGTCTGAGCGCATGAACGAACGCATGCAAGAGCCACGGTGGTCTAATCCTGGTTTAGACCTGGTTCAGACCTGGTTTAGACCTGATTTAGACCTGGCACGGTTTGAGCACGGGTCTCGTGCTCGCGCCCCGCGCCGGGTCATGCTGCGCTATCACACACGCAGGACTCTCAAGTCTCACGCTTTGAGAGTGTGACACACGCAATTCGATGTGTTCACACGCTCACACGCCACACATGGTATTTCTCACGCTGACATTTTTTTAAGCAATTCAAAAAAAAAAGCGAAAAAAAGTCACTCACACACCAGTGCTCGAGTTGAGCGATCAGCTGTGAGGCCGATCGCGCACAGCTGACCAGCCTGTTCGCCGATCAGCTGATATTTACGCGGCATTTCCAAGACAATAAGAATCCTTAACTTGCTACGTTAATGCTACGTAAGAAGGAACTCTCGCCTCGGGACACGGGATAAGTTCGGGATATGTCCTTTTCTCCGGAGCTCCGGATTATTAAAGACCGTGACACGTGCATACATGGATACGCAAACTTTCGGGAGTGACCGCGTTCTTATGGGTGAGTCATATTATCAGATTATTTCTGCATCTATTTCGTCACTAAACCAGGACTAAACCAAGACTAAACCAGGACTAAACCAGGTCTAAACCAGGACTAAGCCAAGACTAAACCAGGACTAAACCGGGTCTAAACCAGGATTAAACTGGGACTAAACCAGGACTAAACCAAGACTAAACCAGGTCTAAACCAAGACTAAGTCAAGACTAAACCAGGTCTAAACCAGGACTAAACCGGGACTAACCCGGCACTAAACCAGGACTGAACCAGGTCTAAACCAGGACTAAACCAGGTCTAAACCAGGACTAAGCAAATACTAAACCAGATTCAAACCGGGTCTAAACCAGGACTAAACCGGGACTAAACCAGGACTAAACCAGGACTAAACCAAAACTAAACCAAGTCTAAACCAAGACTAAGCCAGGACTAAACCAGGTCTAAACCAGGACTAAGCCAGGACTAAACCGGGACTAAACCAGGACTAAACCAGGTCTAAACCAGGACAAAACCAGGACAAAACCAGGACTAAACCAGAACTAAACCAGGACTAAACCAGGTCTAAACCAGGTCTAAACCAGGACTAAGCCAAGACTAAACCAGGACTAAACCGGGTCTAAACCAGGATTAAACTGGGACTAAACCAGGACTAAACCAAGACTAAACCAGGTCTAAACCAAGACTAAGCCAAGACTAAACCAGGTCTAAACCAGGACTAAAACAGGACTAAACCAGGTCTAAAACAGGACCAAACCAGGACTAAACCAGGTCTAAACTAGGACTAAACCAGGTCTAAACCAGGACAAAGCCAAGACTAAACCAGATCTAAACCGGGTCTAAACCAGCACTAAACCAGGACTAAACCAGGTCTAAACTAGGACTAAACCAGGTCTAAACCAAGACTAAGCCAGGACTAAAACAGGTCTAAACCAGGTCTAAACCAGGACTAAACTAGGACTAAAGCAGGACTAAACTAAAGACTGTGTGTGATAACATATCATGTGCATTATTGAATTATTGAATGATAATATGGACTATTTGTTATAAAAGCATTTCCATTTTAACAAAGTACACCCCCCCCCCCACGCTCCTCAAGAAAAAATGTAACTCGCACCCCACTTAACTGTGTTTTACTGAAATTTGTAGTCTAACCTTGCATAGGCACTTTGAAGTATGTGGCAGGGTAAGTTGTAAAATGGCTACCCTCTGGTTGGTGGGTAAACACTCTTCAGTAGGCTCTATTCACGCTTACCTCATAAACCAGGAAGACGTTTGGAAACACGCAAAGGCAACTTCTGGTGTAGTTACTGACACTGGGCTCGCCTACTGACTGTGATAAAACCCACTGAAGTACTGTAAATGTCATCAGCCGTAAAATAAAGACTGCAGACGTCTGTGCTGTTTGGAATCATCTTGAATTTGGCGTCCTCATCTCTTCTACTTGCATGTTCCCAGTGTGTTCGGAGTTGTGTGTCAGTGGGGAATTTATGAAAACTGAGGTATGGTTGTAATTGTTAGCCAAATATAACGGAACGGTACAATGACATGAAGATAAAGAAAACTGAGCCATTTTCTTATTTTTCCTACATTTTGTCAGACTTATTACCAGGCCTGGACTGGTAAATGGGCATACCGGGCATTTTCCCGGTGGGCCAACAGTCTGCTGTTGTTGTTGTTGTTTTGTTTTTTGTTTTTTTAAATTAGAGACCAGCCCACAATTTAGAGGAGGTGGCCCATTGGTCCATCTTCAATATAGACAGTGGACTAAACCAATCAGGATATAGAAACTTACGAGAGCGGTCCCACCCCTTTCTCTGTGCTGATCCAGTTTCAAAATGTTGAGCGTAGAAACATGGAGGAGCGGCAGAAAGGGCGTGCGGAGAAGTTGCGGTCTAAAAGATTAAAAAATCTCGCTATAGACACAATATGTTCTAAAATAACAGACATATTCTCTGGAGGGGCTGCTGGAGCCTCCACGTCCTCTGCAGGTTGAAGGTGGACAGGGAGAGGAGCAGCCAGAGACTGTGGACAGGGAACACAAGGAAACCCGAGGGAACCCGAGGGAACCCGAGGGAACCTGAGGGAACCTGAGGGACAGAGTGACCAGGGAAGTGTAGCACAGGCACAGCAGGTAAGCAGGTAGTAATGTGAGGATAATACCGGCACTTTTAGGTGATGGACAGGCATGAAAATCACTCAAGTTTCTGCGAAAAGGTGGAAGATGCATTTTAAATAAACCATTGAATGTGTAGTTACTGCGAGTTTGCTGGTGTTTTTTGGGAGCTGGGATTTTTCCTTTAAATGTTGCTCCCTGGTTTCCCCTCAGCCAAGATGTAACAATAGTAAAATACTATACTATAATTTTTAAAAAATGCTTCGGGGAACGCATACATAAATAAGTTTGTTGTGCTCCGCAAATTATGAGGGGCCAGTCTAAGCCAAAAATGCCAGGGCTATTTTTTTGTCCCAGTCCAGCCCTGCTTGCAACCGTGAACAGAACCAGCCAGAAGTTGTCATTGCATGTTTCCAAACGTCTTCTGGGTTTATGACATTAGCATGAATAAAGCCTATACTGTACATCTCTACATGAACTAGAGAATACTTCACTGTCTTCCTTCACCACTGCGTTATTGACAGAATTTTGATTTGAGTGGACAATCCTGTTCCTATGGACACACTCCGAACCCCCAGAGACCACCGCAGTCCTGACCGCTCCACTGCAAAAGGTTATATCACTGTCATGAATTCCAATAAGCAAATGCACTATCTGTTTAATGTGGTTCGGAGTTCAGAGGTCACAGCAAGGTCACGGCGGGGTTAGGGTTAGATTTAAAGGTCAGCGGGTTATGATCGTTATTTTTTTGCTTGAGTACACACACTTTCATTCATTTATTCATGCATTGTTCCTTCATTGTAGTCATGTCAACCCTTGGACCAGTGGAAGCTATCAATATAATGGGAGCTTAGAATCAGGAAGGTTTTTTTTAGGAATCAGGAAGGTTTTTTATTGCCATATGAGTGAACAGGTTCACAACATTAGGAACTTGCTTCGATACCTAGAGCGGACAGACACTCCGAGCACCAGGGCTGCCATTCGCGGCGCCAACTTGGTTGCAGAGTAGAAAAAGATGCAATACAATCAGTGACAATTTAACATCATGTAATGACAGAAAAACAATTGGAGATATAACATAAGGTGATCTTTTTTGTTGGTAACATAAGGAAGGATGTGGGGGGGGGTCAGATTGGAAATCGATGAAGTTGATTGAACCGAGAGCAGAGGTCAGACCTTTCTAAAGACAGGGAATTTCTACTATATCTAGTTTCAGTGACAGTGTAAGAGTGGGTGCCATGTTTATGTAGAGTCCAGATAGCAAACCACATCTGTGGCCTTGGGAGTGTTCGTGCAGGGAGGCGAAGTCAAAACACAGATAACTATTGGAGCCAGATTTTCACAGGAGACATAATAATCCAGGGGGGTTAATTTAGAAATACATTTTTAGAGACCCAGGTACTGTAAATAATTTAGACTGAGCTCGGGTGCCAGACCCCCATCTTCATATCGCCATGAAGATTCATGAGAGATCTCATTAGTTCCTCTTGGCGCACAGACTGCGCTGCGTTGGCTTTACACAGTTCTGTCACCATGCCCGTGATGATATCCAAATGACGAGATGTTTCCTTCGGTTGAAATCCTTCCAAAAGGACCTCAACCTGTCCCACTTTCTGATGTAATCCTTTCACAAGATCTCCAACGCCCTCACAATGGCTCGAAATTTCTGCAGACAGCTTAGGGGACTCTTTACAAGCTGCCAGCTTACAAATTATGCGATAGATCATGGACAAGAATATGGGCGTACGCAACATTACAAGAACAAAACAGACAAATATATCAACTATTTTGTCAATTAGCTGATTTTTACACATGAAGAGGGGTATTTTACTTTGATGTATTTAATTTATTTGTATTTATTTATTTTGTATTTATTTATTTAGGCCTGTTTATTTTAATTAATTAATTTTATTTGGTATTTGTATTTATTTTATGTATTTATTTATTTATATTTTACTTTGTATTAACTGCTAACACATACATAATATATCTAGATCACCATGTTATCTTTTATTGTTTTAAGAATGCTATATTTGTTAAACACAGCGAATGAACATGTTTTATATGTTTTATTTATTTGTATTTATTTATTTATTTTATTTTGTATTTGTATTTATTTATTTATTTATATTTTATTTTACTTTGTATTAACTGCTAACACATAACATATCTAGATCACCATGTTATCTTTTATTGTTTTAAGAATGCTATGTTTGTTAAACACAGCGTATCAACATGCTTTATATATTTGAATTATTTGTATTTATTTATTTATTTAAATGTATTTTATTTTGTATTTATTTTATTTATATTTTATTTTACTTTGTGATAAGATAAGATATGCCTTTATTAGTCCCACAGTGGGGAAATTCCAATGTTGCAACGCACAGATCAAGAACAGCAGGAAAATGTAGCATGCAATAAAACAAGATAATAAATAATAGCTTAAAATAATTTAAAAATAGACCAAAAATAGACTCTCAAGTATAGCTGAATATTGTAGTGTAGATGAATGACATGTTAACAGTGTTCGTTAATGCATAACATATCTAGATCACCATGTTATCTTTTATTGTTTTGAGAATGCTATATTTGTTAAACACAGCGTATGAACATGTTTTATGAGCTTCAAGTTCATTTTCAGTCTCACCTCCCTTTGCTCTCCACGCTGCGTTACTCCCCCTTCAGCGCCGTCACACCACAATCAGCATCAGCGTCCCGCAATGAACCTACTGCACATCGCATCAGGTTTGTCAAGTTGTGTATTTTGTATTTATGGAGAACTATCGTGTGGGAGCATGGGTGGCGTAGGCTTGCGAGCTGAGCATTGGACAGAATCTTACTGCTAGCCACAAGGAGGGTTCAAACATGACCCGGAAGAGATCGCTAAATTACCAAAACATGCTTGGATGACATCTAAAACCTCTTCAGGAATGTTTTTGGTGAATAAACAGCATTATAACATGGTAGAAACCTCAACAAATGGATTTTGCATAATACCTCATTAAAAAAAATATTAACCCATAAAAACTGTGTGTGTGTATTTATTTTAATATGGAAAGTAGATCTCTCTTTTCAAACCAGTTTTCACCAGAATTATTTGGCTGATAATAACACGCCTGATTGTCACTGAAAAATTCAAAATTTAAATGAGCTTTTTCATCTAATATCTTTGTCAAAATTAAAACCAATGGAAAAGCAAAACACCAGGACAAAATTCTACTTTTTCAGTTCAAATTCATTTTAAAAACTAGACTATGTAAAAAAAAACAAAAAAAAAACCAATATTAACTACATATACTACATACTACATACATAATATACACAACATATTTTGCTAATTTTCCTCAGTGTTTTTAATAGCCACTTCTGCCCTATATCCGTCGTACTCGTGAGCCCTTGCTGAGCCCTCCCTGTGTTTGACATGCTACACATATGAGTCCAGACGAGAGGAAGTAGTTGTCAGTGCAAATCAATAATATGTTTATTGAGTGAGGCTGGTGCCGTCAGTGCACTCTGTCTGATTAGTTAAGCTGATCATTAAACACTATGGGGCTATGGCTGCTATTGACATCAGTATCACAGAGCTCCACGAGGGGGTCACAAAAGAATAAAGGTGTCTCAGGGACATTGATTCTTGTCTGTGGATGAAAGCGTGCATACACCGTCTTTATATTGCATTGATATCGATCGAGGTTTATTTAGTGGGCAACTTGCTTATATGCCACGTTTCACCTCTGTGTAAGAGAAAGTACTCGGCTGATCTGATACTTTGCAGCTCATGTCATCAACGTTCCCTTTGTTTTAACACAATCTAACCAGAAAGAGTTGACCCAGTAGACCTGAGTGAAAGTCTGCATCAGGTGTGTCAAACATGCAGCCCGGGGGCCAGATCCGGCCCTCCAAGACCTTTAATCTGGCCCTCATCTGATTTTCTATTAAAATATTTGAATTATATTTGAATTTTCTATTAATTTTCTACACCGCTTTTCTGTGCAGCTTAGCATAGCAGTGTCTCCAGCGCCTCTGTGCGTGGCCCCTCCCACCAGAGCAGCACAAATGAAGACTTGCCTCTTTCCAAACAGTCTTAAAGGACAATCGTTTTGACTGTTGACCGTGACACCTCATCAGCAAATGTTAAAAATGAATGTGAATGGGAAACCTGTGTGCTTGTGTTGAAGTTGCATTTTTCTTAAAGTTTCAGGTTGTTCATAATATTGTAATATTTTGTAAAAGAAAGAGTTCAGACTTCTGCAATGGATTTGCGTTTCTCTGCACAAATATTTGGACTTATTGCTATTTTTGAGGTATATATGCCATGAGTTTTCTGATCCGGCCCCTTTGGGATCAAAGTAGGTTGGATACGGCCCCCGGACCAAAATGAGTTTGACACCCATGGTCTACGTAGTATGAGTGAAACGTAGTATGACAAACAAGATTTGAAAATGCCAAAATTGACAGAAGCTTTGGGTTAAACCATGGGTGTCCAAACTTTTTTCATCAAGGGCCACATATCTAAACATAGACGAAGCAGAGGGCCAATCAAGGGCCATAGACTGGTGCTCAGTACAGTCAATAATTGAAATATCTGCATTTTTAACACGTTAGTTTAAAGTTCAAAGTTAAAAGTCAGCTTTATTGTCAAAAACCATATGTACATGTTGCACACACAGGATTTGAAATTGCAGCGCTCCCTAGGCCCACAGTGAACATAAAACATCTGATAAACAAGCAATAAACACCATGACTAAAACATCACATATACCCGTAGCAAAAGTACAGTAAACTTGTATATAATACAAATAGGTAAAACGCACAATATGTAGCGTAATAAATCTCAAATGGTGTCATTTAAGCAGCAGTGTCAGTGTCATTTAAGTGTCATTAGAATGAGCTATCGAGTGTCATTAGAATGAGCTATCAGTCTTTTATTCATGCTAAAATCCTCAAAACCACACTAAATATTAAATATTGTCAAGATAGATTTTCAAAAAATTTGAAGTCAAAAGTTCTGCTCAAGGTAATTTGGGCCAATTCACCTGGAAGCCTGGGGGCCGAGAAAAATTTGTCTGAGGGCCGCATTTGGCCCACGGGCCATAGTTTGGACATGCCTGGGTTAAACCAAATTTTCTCTATAAATGGACTACCATATACAGACCCCAAAGAAAAGGAAATGAGAAAATCCTCCTAATAATGTTTGCGCTGAAGAATCACACAAGGCGCCCCACTTATTTGATTGGCGTCCTCCCGAGCTGAACTAAAGCATCCCAAATGACTTTACTGTACTTCAGCTGAACTACACTTAAACATACTGTACATGTGCATAACCAATGACACCATTTAAAACTGAGAATGTGCTCAGTTTGACTCTGTGTCCACTCAATATCTTTTAGTGTCATCCCAAAATAACATCTTGAGACAAGGATTCTTGACCGGAGGTGCTGGTGGCTTGTACTCGCGCCTCATAACAAGAGGGTTTTTAGTTCTATCCTTGGATTTGGTTAAATAAGGTTCCCAGTTGACGGACGGAAGTCCATGTTGACTAATCAGGTATCATTCACATTATGTCCAAATTCGAACAATTGGAATTAAAGTTCAAAACAAACAAAAAACTATACAGCTTTTCGACCACCTGCACGCCTCCATGAATTTGTTTCTTCGACATTTGTCTCAAAACATGGCATTAAGTTTAATCTGTCTCGTATTTATACAACTGTAGGCAATGGTGAAAGTATTTTTCATTTCTTACAGGTGCTATAATGTCTAGTGCATCACTTTACAATAAAAAAAACACTCGTTTTACCCGTTTTTTTTTGTTTTTGTTTTTTTTAAGTTTTACACCTTTTTCATAGATAAATAACTTTTTTAATATACTTAATTATTTCATATTTTTGTGGGCCTACGTAAATGGTGCCTACCTAGGCAAAAAAGGTATGTGGAAAAAAGCATAAACATGCAAACTCCATACAGAAATGCCTGGGCGACCCAGGGATCGAACCCAGAATCTTCTTGTTGTAAAGCATGAGTGCTAGCCACTCAGCCACCGTGCCGCCTAGGCTACTTTCATGGCTACAGTCAAATAAGTTTTGACAATCCTTGCTTAACAGATTGCAGATATCTCTGCACGAGAGTTTCGGGTAGCTTTCAGTTATTCTCAAATGGCATAGTGTGGTTGTTTGTGTTTTCTACTTAAACAGCGCACCTTTTTTTTTTTTTTCAAATGTGGGTTTTGGCCACCATTAACCATATTCTCTTAGCGGTGCTGCGTACCAGCTGTGAATGTTATACCGGTGCGCCGTTCCGGTGCGCACCGCCTTACTTTCACCACTGACTGTAGGTAAAATAAACTTGAAAAACACACTTTCTTATGGCCACTCATCCCTCCACCGATCTGACCTATAACTTGCCGCACATAAATTGATGAATTAAGTGCAAGAAGCTACACGTTAAATCTCCCAGAGTATTAATCAAACAGTCCAATTTTATTTACAGAGCCTTTACAACACTCAAGGTGACCAAAGTGCTTTCCATTGAAATCAGTAATTCAAAAACATATAAAACCATTAAACAAAATGCATAAAATGTTACTGCATAAAAGTCTGAATAAATACTTTTTGAGCCTGGATTTAAACAGGCCAAAGATGGTAATGGTGTGCATATCGAGAGCAGTTTGTGAGTACAGTGACAAAGAAAACTCCATCACCCCAGTATTTGTAGTTTGCCAGAGAAGGGACCCAATTCAAAGCCATACCCAGCTGTGCTCGCAGACCTGCCTACACTTCTGTTACCGAGTGTTTTATAGTCATTATAAGGTGTCAAAACATCCATATCCAACTTGGCTCTCTTCTGGGCACTCACCGCCACCTCGCGACATCAGCTTAGTTGAATTTTAAAATATTTATTGCTCTTTCATTTACGTCAGAACACATGCTTAAGGTATTTACCGTGAAGCCGTCATATTTCTCCCTCTGTGGCGTAAAATCGATACCTTTTAAATAAACCTGAGTGGCGTTGGCGTTGGGACTTTGGCGTCGGAGTGGGTACGCTGGCGTCCACTGCGCACCGGGAGTGTATTAAGAGCTCAGATGGACGGTCATTTATCCACACTCTCCAGACAGCCACCAAACTGCTGATATGAAACCGCTCTCAATCGCTTGTTATTGACTCTAACTGTGTTTTATCATCTATTTTGAAAACTGAAATCTAATTCTGGAGGCGTGCCAGACGGCTATTAGCGACTGAGTTTAGCGGGTTCCCAAGACTACAGCAGATCCGGTTGGTGGCACTGTAGATTGACAGCAAGAAGGTTCACGGTTCAATTCTCCGATCATTAAGTACTTCTGTTTGGAGTTTCTAAATTGGTTTCAGATTTTTCACTCATGTGAGCTTTTAGGCGTGTTATAATGTTGCTACCTCATCAAAAACATACCTGTGTGTTTTGTTTCATTCACACATGTTTGAGTAACCCTTTATTATTAGTCTGTCTACATCTCCAAAGCTCAAAATGCTCTGTTGCGACTTGTGATGTCATGGTCAGTAGAGATAGGCAATTTCAGGGCTGAAATGATCGAAAAGTTTCTAGTGAAGGTGTGCGGAGTTTGAAACACACTGGAGCACTCCCTGTATACCCACATGACTTCACTTTTTTCATTTTTTCACAGTTTTTGCTAATGTGTCACCATAGTAACTCCTAAACATTCCACCCTTAGAGTTACATGTAGAACTCAAACTGCAAAGTATCAATTGGCGGTGGTTGGAGAAGTTGATGGTGCAGATCGGCAGATATGATTTGGTCAGTCCAGTCAGTCTCAGGGCAGTCGTGGCTACAGAATTATCTTAACAATATGCCAAAGTGTGATTGAGTGTGTGAGTGAATACAATACATCTGAGTGGGAAAACTGTAATGTCTCTCCTAACAATCATGCTAAATGATTCTCCATAAAAGTCTGAAGAAAGATCTCAAATTGAACTCTGTGCTTGTTGCTTGGCAGAATCACCACCACGTCTACTAAATTACTGGGAATTAATTAAATTTCATTATCATTAGGTTACTTTTAATGATGTCTCGTTTGTTAGCTAGTTTGCCTTGCAGACGTGATATTGGCAGTATCAAGGCTGCATCCTTTTCAATTAGAGCTGAATGGAAACTCATAGATGCAGAATTTTAATCATGTCGGCGCTGGTCCTTGGGATGACAAGTTGACTTTGGCTAAACTAGTGCTCAGTTTGAAAAGCATCTGATCCACATGGCTTATTTAATACTGGTCAAGAGAACTTCTCATGTTCAAACCAATTTTATCAAGCTGAAATAACGTCTCAAATAGGGCTGCAATGATTAAAGATCCCATGACATGGTACTTCTTGATACTTTTATATGGCGCCTTAATGGTTCCCTAATAATGTAAATGAATCCTTCTTCAAAATCAAGCCTCAGTGCATGAGATATGACTCTGACTGTCTTCATGAGGCTAAATATGTCTCTGAAACACTTTATTCTGGGCGTTGTTGCTTGAATGCAAATGAGGACAGAGACAGGCCAATGCAGCGGGTGGGTGGTGGCCAAATGCTCCGCTTTTTCCTGGATTAGCAGTGCGCTGGTGCGCTGGCCCCACTTCCGCGTTTAAGCGCGGAGGAAGATATGAGACGATTTCCATTAAAAAAACACTATTTCCACAGAAAATAAAATTAAACCACTGCTGTTTCAGAGGTTCGGAGGCTCGGATAAAGGACATCCGAGCCTGGAAACATTCTCACGTGTCTCCAGGCAAATAAAAAAAGGCATCTCGCATTGCATAGCTCGTTTGCGGTCCAAACTCTCTGGGCGTGATTTCCAGAGACGGTGGGTAGACATCCAGATGGGGGGTGGAAACCTTTCCCTGAGTGTGATGTCAGAAAGTTCCCTTAAGAATCGCCCATTTGGGCTGTCTTTTTTTCAAACGCGGAAAAGGATCGCAAATGCTCAGTTTACACTTTTAGCCATGGGGGGGCCTTAAACAGGGTAACATTAATGTTCAAAAACCTCAGAAAGTGAAAATTGCCATGCCATGGGACCTTTAATCAGAATAACTGTGACTAGTTAACTATTAAAGTAACGATATTTTGGTCATTGTTATTGTTATCTAGACTAAAACAGGTTCTAAAACATATTCCAAAGGACATTTTATCATAAAGACAGTGACAGTGATAGAACAAACTATTTCTGAATTTGAATTTGTTTTCATTATTCTCTATTTAGAAGCCATCTGTTCCCATATTTCAAACTTTACTTATTTTCTGTAGAAATCTAGTTACAACATGTAACTCTGTAGGTGGCACAACTCCATGGAAAAAGAAAGTTAAAACCATACTTTGTAACATTCCTTGTAGAGAGTAAATGAATGTCTATGCCAAAAGGAAAACATTTCCTGGAAACGAGCAGAAGGAAACCCTCCTCCAGGTAAAAAGTCTATTTTTAAAGGAATATTAACATTTTTACAATCTGAACCTTATTTTGCTAATAAAACAACGTCATTTACTCACCCATTGTACTTTGGTGTCATTTGGAGCATTTCCGGAGATTTTGTAGTTTAGCGATATTTCAGACCACTTTTGACTCAAACAAAAGTGTAGACTGAGCTTTTGTCATCTGAAAAGTGCTAAGGTTTGTGTTATTTGGTGACTGCAACAGCGTGCCCCGAGCATTCATGTTAAACGGATATCGCTAAACTACAAAAGTTTAAGTTACTTTAAGTTACTGTGGCTTTAAAGGGTTATAGAAACAAAGTTGACTTAGTGTTCAAATCTGATACAAAGTCCACCATGAGGTAAAATATTGGTTGCCAAGTGAAATATGTAAATGCCTTAACCACAAATTAGTGGTAAGATCATGGAATATTGTACTGTACTTGTACTAGTGTCTTCCATTTGGTTATAAATCGTTACACTAGTTGACTACTTGAGAAAATAATTGCTGAAAACTCTACTCCAAATATAATTGTTAGTTGTAGCCCTATTCTAAAACAATATGTTCAACTAGACAAGGAAAAGTTCAGTCCAGTCCAAACTTATAATGCCAACGGTCCTGAATGTCAGTCTATGTTGTAAGGGTAACAACCCCAACTGTAAAACACATTTTTTTTACATAAAAAAAAAACAGGAGTCAGCATAAGGTTATGAAGAGGGCACTGTACATCTTGCATCTAAAATCACACAGAGGTCAAAGGTTGTTTATATTCACCTCTGCGCGGTGTATGCTACCCCTACCTTTCAGTGAGGGAGAGAAATGTTGTGCGAAATGGCTGGAAATCAAACGAACCGCGATAAGATCAGATGGGGGCAGGTCGGGTGAGCAGACATCACGGAGGAGGTTGGGAGTAGCCGACAGGAGCAGGGACAGTGCAGTTTAAACACACAGAGGATTATGCAGTGGCTCTGGTCTGCTCCTGCTCCTCATCTCAACGACACAGACAGAGGCTCCTGATTTAAACATGACAGGCTGTGGTCGTGAGTCTGTGGAGCGTGTTGTTTTCAATGGTCCGCCCAGTGCCAAACAGTGGACCAGTGCTGGAAGAAGAACAGATACTGGAGTCAAACGCAAGTCAAAGTATTGCATGAAAAAATCTACAGAAGTAAAAAATTAAGTACCTGCTAAAAAATGTATTTTACGCAGATTCTGACATCTAATAAAGCTTCAAATGTAGTGATTTTGATCCAGATTTGTGCTGCTACATAAATATACACAAATGGAATACAAAATACAGATACCTGCTCTGTACTGAAGTAAAAGTAAGCATCCAAAGTATCCACAAGTAAAGTTCAGATACCTCAAATTTATACTTAGGTACAGTACTGTTAAAAAGTGCAGATACTGGAGCAAAGAAATACTCAAGTCAAAGTATTGCATGAAAAAATCTACAGAAGTAAAAAAATTAAGTACCTGTTAAAAATGTACTTAAAGGAAAATTAACGTTTTTTTTTACAATTTGAGCCTTCTTTCGACAATAAAACAAGTAGTTTTACTCACCCATAGAAGTTTGGTGTCAATTGGAGCAGTATCGCAGAACTTATGTTGAGTCGTTCTGTTCTACCAACAATCCCGTATCCATTAGCGTGAGTGCTCGGGGCATTACTTTGCGGTGTCCAAATAACACAAACTTTAGCACTTTTCAAATCACAGAAGATCGCTGTGTCAGGGTAGACTTTTAGTGGATTCCAAAACGGCCTGAAACCCGATATCCAGCTATAGTTTCATTTGATGACGTCATTAGAGAGGACAGTGCGCATGCGTGAACTCAGCTGTTTTGTAAACACAGCTAGTCCGAAAGAAGCTAACGCTCAGGCCGTTTTGGAATCTACTAAAAGTCTACTCTGACACAGCGATCTTCTGTGATTTGAAAAGTGCTAAAGTTTGTGTTATTTGGACACCGCAAAGTAATGCCCCGAGCACTCACGCTAACAGAAACAGGATCATTGGTAGAACAGAACGGCTCAACATAAGTTCTGCGATACTGCTCCAATTGACAGCAAACTGCTATGGGTGAGTAAAACTACGAAAGAAGGCTCAGATTGTAAAAACGTAAATTTTCCTTTAAGAGTATTTTGTGCAGATTTTGAGATCTAATAAAGCTTCAAATGTAGTGATTTTGATAAAGATTTGTGCTGCTACATAAGATACGAAAATCAAGTGGAATACAAAGTACAGATACCTGCTCTGTACTGAAGTAAAAGTAAGTATCCAAGTTCAGATACCTCAAATTTATACTTAAGTACAGTACTTTACTACATGTACTTTGTTACGTTCGACCACTGCAATGTATGTATGGCTGGATAGATGTTTGGCCGAGACGTACTAAAGGTGTATTCTCCAGATTTTAAAGGGTCATTATGTAACTTTTTTCTTAGTTGTACATACATTTCAATTATAGATTGTATTGCATAAAAAGGATGCCTTCCTATTGTGAGCAGCATTGCCTCTCCACAGATCAGACATGTAACTTTGCCTGGGTGTGATCAGCTTGTCTCCATGGATAGATATAATAGGTGTAATGCCATACTATGTAGCATTCCAGATAAAGCAGTAACATCGCCTTGGAGACAAGCAGCAGCAGAAAAGTTACATAGTTTTCCTTTCTTTGCGATCTCAAATAATTTACAGGATTTTGTAGTTTGTGTTTTAATTGCACACTCATGAATTGGCTTGTTCAATAGCAGGCTTTACAAAAAACTTTTCTGCTTTTCTCTCGCGCACACTTGTATGCGCTTTCATTTAGCCAATTGATTTCTTTGTAAGTGTTTCTATATTGTAAACATCCATTAATAAGGAACTTGCAGTCACTTTATTTTCCCAGTGAATTCAATTGAACTTTATGTACCTCATTTATAAGGTCTTAATAGAACTTGTATAATAAAGTTATTCACCTGTGGAGTCTGCTAATGTAGACACACTCTCAGTGAAAACAATTAACGTGTTGAGCTATTTGTTTTTACAGATTCCACCCGACTCTCTGCTAATGAAACTGTGAAGACCTAGATCCAGGGTGTCCAACTGTATTGTGAACTGTGAACCATCTATGTTCAGATTGCGGTCCGAAGTGACCCAAATCTGATTTTTTCGCCCCTATGTGACCTGTATCTGATCTTTTAATGACAGTCTGAACAACACAGATCCGATTTTTTCAAATGCGACCCAGGCCACTTGGATATGTGGTCCTAAAACCGATACATATCCAATCTTTTGACATGCGACTTCAGTCTGAACGGCCAGGTCGCATTCATCCGACCTACACGTGATGAACAAGTGACAAACATCACTATTCTGCACTGAAGAATCTGGAAACTGAACAGAACTAGACCACTCAACGTTGGGCGTCTCTCCTAAAATATTATTTTAGGAGAGAAGCCCAACTTTGAGTCGATAGAATGGCTGGATAGTTGCGTTACTGAAGAGGAACCCACAAAACGGATTTCACAAAAAAATCTGAATTGAGCTTTAAGCCCTGCAGTCTGAACATAGCCTAAGACACTGTAATAGACTATTGCTGTCTGTGGGTGTTGACGTAATCCTTCATTCACCCAGGCCTGGTCCATGGTAGAAAAAGTTTCATCTGGACATCTAAACAATGCATTTTGTTTTTTCTTTTTAACCGAGACCTTTCAGTGGCCATCCGGAAGTTATTATCAAGCTGGAGATTAGCCTGAGGACCTCGAATTTATACTGCCCAAGAGGAAAGGAAGCCATATTAGTATTGTTGACGTTGTTTGTTGAGTTTTACACTGAAACTTGGTGTATTTGTACTTGTTCATGTACTCCAAATGTGTAAAAGAACATTGCTTACGCAGCATAGTTTAAAGGTACATGATTTACGTACAGGATTTCATTAAGAGCTTCTTGTTTCCATGAAGATATTACTGGTTTGCCTGGAATGTTCCACACTATGACATTATTGATCTTCATGGTGACGCTCAAATAATGCCACCAGCTCATAGCAACGGAGAATCAAGCATTCATTCATTTTTTCTGCAATATAAACACCTGTATTTGAATACAGGTGAGAGATACAGTATGTTTAATGCCATACAAAGCAAGCACTGCCCACCAGAAAGTTCCATAGTACACCTTTAACAAAGATGAGAACACAATATTCTCACCCCTGCAGTAATCGTTTTAATGAATGGATTTAATAGGGCTGCGTTTCTCCTGACGACAACTGTAACTTTAAAATTAAACATCGTGACAACCTTGGTCACCTCTAACAGGAAAATCTGTAACTGTAGATCAGGTGTCATGAGCGCAGCCCGAGTTGACTTGCATAGATTTTATTGTTTGTCATTTTTCATCAGCAACTTAATCTGTTGGTGTGATTGTGAAAGAACATCTGAGGCAGGAGACACATTACTCTTAGCTTTTTATGATCTCATTTTCTGCCCTATTGATTCTCAGGGCGGCTCACTTTCCAGTCTCGGCCCACTCGGACAATTTGGACTCTTGTAAAGACACGATGAGCAGGCTGGGAGCACATGGCTTGCTGACATATATGAGTCTGTGTTTACAAGCGTTTAGACAACCCCAGCCCTGTTACGCGGGTTTGGCGGTCACTTCATACGCCTCAGTTTGCCGCAGTGACTTTAAAATGCGACGAGAAGAGGTCACCTCGATCAGGCTTGCTTTTGTCTGTTGTGTTGAGGGAAGTCTACTATTGTTTGGAGTACTTTTGGACTACTTTGGTATGGAGAGGTCGTGGTAGTACAGTTGGTTAGATGTTTGACCTCTAAATAGAATGTTGGTAGTTTGATCACCCGCTTTATAAACACCTCTGTACAATGTAGAGCTAAAGAGTGCTTTCAATGTCAATTTCAATGAGATTTCCACCAGCTTGTATGTTATCTGTAGGATTCATTCATTCATTCATTCATTTATTCATTTCGAGCAGGTTAACACAAAGAAATAAATACATGTAACCAATATACAGTCAAATACATTTGTTTTTTTGCTTGAAAAGTAGTGGGAAGAAGAACACTTATTGATCCCACCCCTGTCTTCCAAAACATAACTTAAATTATTGATTTAGCTTCCTTGTCAGTTCAGTTGAAAAAGACAAAAACAGAACAAAACAAAGGCAAATTCCATTAAGGTTCCAATTAAGTTTTTTTTTTTACATTTCTCTCTTGTTTAAACACTCAAAATTTTGTAGATTTTCAACAAAAATATATTAACAGTGATGCGTGTATTTCACAGTTCCTCTGACTGTGCCTCTTCGTCCTGGCGTCGCTCCGCCTCAGGGCAGGCGTCTTTTTCCCAGTGCGCTCTTTTTTCTTTTGGGCGAGAAGATTCTTATAAACAGACATTCCACCTTTGATTATATTTGAGATTGTTTCGTTGACATTGTGGATTTTGTCTTACCTGGGAAATCCCAGGCTGCTTTTGTTCGTTCCGATCTGAAAGACAGCCTGGCAACTATGGCAAGTGAGCTCTCCCGATTCTGGGAGCCAATCAGAGAGCGGGAAGGGGTGGCAAGACGGTGACGCGTACTATGTGACAAACAGAAGCTTGTAGTTTGAACTGACAACTGACATGATTGGCTATGGGCTACGTATACACCAAATGATAGACATTCGTAACGCCCAATAAACGGCCGTTGGCGATCGTAAACCACACCTCCGCTACGAGATATTTCGAAGTTGGCTCCCAGACCATATCTCACTTGTGATATGACCAGGTGTAAACCAGGCAAGGTTTTGTTGGGGAGAAAACTTGCAAACATACAGCACTCCAGAGTCACACTGCGATAAATCTGGCAAACTGAACGCATTCTGTACTGTACAGGAGACACGGCACGGAGGAGAATGACGGACAAATCGGCAAAGGTCTACAGTCCCTTAGCCAATCAGGACGCAGAACACAATGCGCGTTGATACACTATAAAAAAAAAAATTGGAATTTAAAAAATCCGCGAAACAACGAGGCCGCGAAAAGTGAACAGCGATATAGCGATTGACCACTGTATATCAAATTATCGTTCAATATACGAAAGACAGAGCAGTGCCGCAGTTATCATCACAACCCCGAGGAATGCTGATGACATAAGCTGAAAAATATTGATAGGGCTATGCATTTGACCCATCCTTCAACCAATTCTGCTGCTACTGCTACTCAAACATACTTCATGCACCACATCCAAAAAAACACATGGGATTTTAGGTAATTTGGTTATATAATGTCTTTTTCTAGATTTCCAAACAATATTTTTGACATTAGCAGGCCAAAATATGCACATTATAAGAACACATTTGCAAATCTTGTTCTACTAGCACCAAAATGTCACAAGTGTCTGCCAAATGAACGCCAGAGAAGATGTTAATATCTAATCAGATAAGGCGTTATGAACTTTAATATAGTAAGACAGTGTTCACTTTCCACTCTCAGCCCACTCGGACAATTCGGACACTTGTAAAACCGCGACGGGCAGGCTGGGAGCACATGTCATGCTGACATATATGAGTCTGTGTTTACAAGCGTTTAGACAGCCCCAGCCCTGTTACTCGGGTTTGGTGGCCACTTCACACGCATCAATTTGCCGCAGTGACTTTAAAATGTCCGCCCTGACGAGAAGAGGTCGCATAGATCAATTTGACTTTGTGGGCTGTGTTGAGGCAAGTTTAGTACTGTTTGGAGTGTCTACTTTGGTATAGGGAGGGAGTGGTAGTACAGTTAGATTTTAGATGTTTGACCTTAACTAGAAGGTTGGTAGTTTGATCCTGTCTATACTAACACTTTGTCTGTACAGCACAGAACTAAAAAGTGTTTTCAGTTGATACTTTACAGCTGCTGTAACTGTGGGCTCTGCTCTGTCTGAGGCTTTGTGACTTTGAGATGTTATCTTTAAACTTTCTTGACATTGGTCGCTAATGTGTGCATTGTGTCATCATGGTAACTCCACCATTAGAGAGAGATGTAGAACACCCCCAGCGTCACTGCAAAGTATTAATATCAAAGATTTCCACCAGTTTCTTATATTCAATTCGTATTTCAATCATGAAAGAACCAGTGGTGTTTAAATGAGCTATGTTATACTAAATTGACTTTCTGGTGATTTTGCTACATCTTTGCATTTATTGGCAAAATGTAAAAAGAGAATAGAATAGAATAGAAAGCCTTTATTGTCATTATACACAGTACAATGAGATTTAAAGCCTCCCTTCAAGGTGCACACAGCGCAAATATAAAAGTATAAATAATTTACTAATAAAAACTACAAAACTACTATGCTATAAAAGACACATATACACATATGTACACATATACAGCATTCTGGTTGATAGGGGTGGTACAAAAGTCAGTGCAAATGGCAGTTTTTAGTGCAAGAAGATGGCTATAGTTCATGTACATTTTCTCAAACTGTTATTACCACCAGTGGCAAGCTGCTACTATAGTCACATTTCATCCTGCTGTTTTATGCTTTAGGCTTTATCTTGGAACACCCAAATCCTAGTTTGGACCTGACTTTTGATGTGGTTTGCTTCTGATTTAAAATTAATGAATTCTGTTTGTTCTGGATGGCTTATACTTTACTTTAGAAATTCAGTAAAAGGTCCCTGCATGATTCTATACAAAGGGGAAAAACCATACTTCATAACATTCCCCATGAAAACAGATAAAGGTTTAGGCCCTAATATAACAGATTATAGCAAATAAACAACAGAGTTAATTCTGGTTGTGTTGCAGAACATGCTTTTATTGTTTTTGTTTTCTATACTGTGGCTTTAAAAAGTTATACAAATAGTCAACTGGACATTTAGTGTTAACATTTGACACAAAGTCCATCATGGGGAAAAATATTAGTCACCAACTAAAATACGTAAATGTCTTAATCACTAATTAGTGGTAAGCTCATGGAATATAGCATTCATTTCAATCTGAGAAAACCTTTTCCAATCAGGCGTGTGCAGTCACTGGTGGATTTTCCGTAGTCTTCATCCATGCTAAACACCACACTGTTTTATTTACAGCCTCACAATTATGCACATTTCCAAAATCCTCTGTTTGGTTGTCATGGTGATTTTGTTACACATTCATCAACTCACTGTGCGGCACTAAATACATAATAACCATCGTACTTTTCTCTCCTGGATAATTTATGCATATAACATGCCACTCTACTATGAATATTTTCCAGCAAAGTTATAAAACTACTAAAGTTGTTTATTATGCAGCATAGAAGCTAATAATTACAACATATGTCAACTTCTCAAGGGCTCTTTAAGGAGATGGATTTGGTACTGAACATAACTTAAGCACATTTCAGCTGACTAAGAAATGGAAAATAAAAAATAAAATAAAATGAGTTTATTGGTTTGATAGTCAAAGTTGTGTTTTGTTGTTCTAATTAGTAATGGACTGATACATCCCTAGTATTGTTCCTATTGATACTTTGCAGCGACATCCTGCTGGGAATGTTCTGCATTTATATCTATGGTGGAATGTTCAGCAGTTACAATGGTGACACAGTGCACACGCTAACAAAAAAGTTCACAAGAGAAGATACATAAAGGATTAAAAAAAAACATATTTTCAGGAGGCTGTGATGAATTAAAGCAATTATGTTCCTGTTTAGTTGTTTGATTTTCAGCAATAAAGGTGACAGTAAGACTGAAAAATGTGAGAGGTAGTCTACTTGTTTAGCATCATCCTGTTCTACCTGCAGTTCTTTACGGTCAGTTGTGTTAAAACAAAGCTTATGTCAAATTTTAGTATCAGATTTAGACAGAGCAGTGCCTCTAGATCGCATCACACTCCCAGGGAATGTCAAATCAATGCTGCTGGTACTGCTACTAAAACATTATAATTATCATACGCCATTCCCTGGCCGCAGATGGCAACTTTCTAATATAATGTATTTTTTAAAATGGTACTTTTTTGTTTTCTCGCTAGTTCTCTAGTTCTAGATTTGCAGGCCATTGGAAAACAACATACAGCTCTGGAAAAAAAATAAGAGACCACTGCAAAATTATCAGTTTTTCTGATTTTACTACTTATAGGTATGTGTTTAGGCAAAAGGAACATTTTTGTTTGAGTCTATAAACTACTGACAACATTTCCCCCAAATTCCAAATAAAAATATTATCGTTTAGAGCATTTATTTGCAGAAAATGACAAATTGTCAAAATAACAAAAAAGATACATGTTTTCAGACCTCAAACAATGCAAAGAAACAAGATCAAATTCATTTTAAAACAACATAATACTAATGTTTACACTTAAGAAGAGTTCAGAAATCAATATTTGGTGCAATAACCCTTATTTTTAATCACAGCTTTCATGTGTCTTGGCATGTTCTCCACAAGTCTTTCACATTGTTCTTGGGTGACTTTATTCCACTCCTGGTGCAAGAACTGAAGTAGCTCAGCTTTGTGTTTGTGTTGGAATTCAACAGACGCTGGAATGGAATGGCTGTAATACATGTAGAGATGCTGATTTGAAAAAAAAAAATGCAGTGGTCTCTTATTTTTTTTCCAGAGCTGTATTTTTGACATCAACAGACCAATATATGCACATTATAAGAACACTATTTGCAAACCTTGCTCTACGACTCAATCTACACATAAAAAGTAGCACCAAAATGCCACAAGTGTCTGCCCAATGAACGCCAGAGAAGATGTTAATCACTAATCAGATAAGACAGTGCGCGTTATGAACTTTAATATATGGTAACACTGTGTTCACGTGCACGGTGGTGACAGGTGCGCACAGAGTCTTAATAAACCGGGACGCGATGCAATCTCTATCTTTATTAAAATGCTGAAAGACATGGATGACCACACACCCATACTGCTAGGAGAGAATACAAGGCTGCCACGACAATATATGTTTAATTATAAGAAGCAGAGGCACAGGCGTAGGCCCAGAATACTTGTCTTTATGTATTTGTGGTACAGAGATGTAGTATTTTGCTGTATAAATTGGTAGCATGCAGTAACTCCAACCATGCATTATTATAGAAATACAGGATTGTAATTTGCTGGACTCCCATTAAGATTATAATCCTAAATGGTATGGTAAATTCTACACTGCAAAAAGCATAGCCAGAATTGAAGATATAAACACTTTAATTTATCAGAAAATGACTTAAAGGAGAAGTAACATTTTTTACAATCTGAGCCTTATTTCGGTAATAAAACAAGTTGTTTTACTCACCCATAGCACTTTGGTGTCATATGGAGCACTTCCAGAGATGTTTTAGATTTGCGTTAGCCTAGCGCAAGTTCTAGCCGTAACTCGGGGCATATAATATATTCCCCGAGCATGTAATATATGCCCCGTGCGGTCTCCAAATAACACAAACTTTAGCACTTTTCAAATCATAGAAGCTCGATGTCTTAGTCTACGATTTTGTTTGGTCAAAAGTGGCCTGTCATCCGAGATTTAGCCATAGTTTCGAGTAGATGAGTACGCCAGTGCGCATGTGCGGAGTGTGCTCTCAGCTCCCGGGACCCAAACATGAAACGCAAAGCTGTAAACTATGGCTAAATCTCGGATTACAGGCCACTTTTGACTCAAACAAAATCGTAGACTAAGACATCGAGCTTCTATGATTTGAAAAGTGCTAAAGTTTGTGTTATTTGGAGACCGCACGGGGCATATTACATGGTCGGGGAATATATATGCCCTGAGCTATGGCTAGAAGTCGCGCTAGGCTAACGCTAATCTAAAACATCTCTGGAAGTGCTCCATATGACACCAAAGTGCTATGGGTGAGTAAAACAACTTGTTTTATTACCGAAATAAGGCTCAAATTGTAAAAAACTTTACTTCTCCTTTAAAAGTAGTGAAATTATCTGTCCATGCAGCAAGACAATTTTACTTGACTAGTTATCTTAAAATAAACTACCTCTAGACTAGAATTAAGCAGTCTCAGAACTAGAAAGTAGATAATAAATCTGAAAACAAGATGAATAACCTGATATAAGTTTTAAAATCTTGGCCAGATCAGAGAAATTTGCAGTGTACCAACTGAGCTGCTGTTACCCTAAACAATTTTTGACTTTTGACTTTTTTTTAACTCTTGACCATGTTTTTATCTCAGGCAACAGTGGCACAATAAGGGTAGTGCTTATTCTCTAATCTGAATTTTGGCAGTTGGAACTCCTACTCCCAGCATTATTATTAGCTTGATTGATACAGTGTTCCTATTCATTACTTCACTGGTTGGCGGTTCCATCCCATAAGGTTGATGTGTCCTTGGGCAAAGCACTTACCCTGCCTTGCCCCCAGTGTCTGCATAGACAGGTGTATGTGTAATGTATGCGTAAATGGGTGAGTGCTTCCTTGATGTAAAGCGCTCTGAGTGCCTTGAAGGTATCATTTATCTCGAAAACATACCTGCAGCAGTAATTTGTTAGCCTGGGATCTAGAGTGGTTTTCTGTGTGTATTCTATATTTCTCGGTCTGGTCACCACCTCCTCAGCTGCATCGCAAGCCAAACTTCAACAGAGCCATGAGATCATTTTTTTGGAATTTCAGTGACTCATGGAAAACGAACAAGCTCATTGACCATACTAAGAGCAAAATCAAACGTCTCTCACCTCAGGTTACTAGTGTTAGATTCAAGATTGTTTATTTGTCATATGCAGAATCAAAACAGGGTCAACAATACAATGAAATGCTTAGGATCAGAAGAACTGTTGACTCGCTAAGATAGTCAAGAAGTACTAATAACATGTCGTAATAGAACATGGTAGAAAAGTGTTGCAAAAAGTGCAGGGGGAGAAGTAAACAATATAATAAAAAATATGTAATAAAATGTAATAAAAATACAAAGTACAATGTTCAAAGGTGCAGATAGGATTAAATAATTTTTAAGAGAGTATTTCACAGATAATATGGTGTAGCATAAGTGTTGCATGTGGATTTCATATTGCACATAGTATGGTATAAGTATTGCACGTGGGTTATGAAGCAGGTTATTGCACACGTAACAGTAGTTTACAGTGAGGTAGTGACAAACATGATACATTCATACAGAGCAGCAGCAGTAAACATATTATGCATAATGAAAAGTGGTTTAGTGCAGTATTACTGAGAGTTCAGTATTATTTAGAGTTCAGTAGTCTGACAGCTTGGGGGTAATAGCTGTCTTTGAGTCTTTTTGTGTTAGTTTCTATACTCAATGAGTCAGCAAAATCGACATTCTTTCTTGAAAGGAGCCGTGTTTGTTTTGATACGGACGGGCCATGCATGTCCCTGGTTGGCTAATCTCTCTGGCAATCATGTCCATGAAGATAAAACCAGTGTCCAAACTGCACGTCTTTCTACTGGGGAACTATGTATTCTTGGCATGCTTCTTCTGAATAAATGTCCACTTGTGTGTTTCATATGTCCATACACTGTCACTGGTCAGATATTTGAATAATTTTGGAGATTATGCAACTTCGACTCTGCTCATGCATCTGTTACTTTCATGTTGCTAATAACCACGCTAATCAGTCACTAAAATAAACATTATAATTAGCCACTGTTACGCCGATGTCTGCTAGCAGTCCATCTTTAATAGGTCGACTGTAAACAAGTAGCACATGGGAGTAAAATGTTGTGTAGATTTTGGCAGGAGAATGATGCAGAAGAGAGGTGCAGATGGCAGAGGCAGATGGGTTCATTTGTGTTGGGGAACTCGGGACAGCCCCAGTGCTTCATGGGTAATAGCTATTAGTCCCATCCTGATGTCATTCTGATAGGACACCACTTGACCATGTGGGAGTGAAACAGTCCAGGACACTCATGCGATCACACAGACTTGGGAAAAGCCAGTTGTTGCCCATGTTTGAGACCTGAACGATTCTAGCGATAAAACTAAGCACATGCACAGGAGCCTACAAACTATAGTAGGGGCCCCAGGTTGTAGTGCAATGGCTCCTGTGGTTCAGTTTAATGAGATGCGCATGACTTTTCTATATTTTTATAAGCCTAAATACTTTTAAGTAGTGACAAAACAACAAACACATATCTCAAAGGCCCCTGCAAACAGCCCTACTTTAGATAGTTTGAACATTGTACAAAGATGAATACCTGGTGAGCACTGTTCCCTCTAAGGTGCGCGCGTGCGCAATTGCGCACTGCCCAGACGTTCAGCGCGCACATCAAATCCTTTTCAGCGCATAAAATAAAATCTAACCTGAACTCAGCGCTGGTTTGACACACGGAATCCAGTCTGATAGATTCAGTTTGCACATGTGAATGTGCACATGCGTTAGGGACAAGCCAACTACAAACAGATTCATTTCGATCACATTTCGCTCGCTTCCTTTAGTAAGAGTTGTCGTGCGCATCGCCGTGGGTCAGAGCGGCGGGTCCGCACCAGCCGACGGGAGCGCCGCCCGCACAGAAGAGGAGACAGGTAGAGCCATAATGTAATCCTCGGCTGTTTTCTTTGTTTCTGTCCAAGCCATAGGTTTTTGTGAGCAAAAAGACGGGACTTTCTGTGTGAAGTGTGAATCCTCTCCCCAGAGCGTTAAACCACAGAGCTCTGTCACTCTCACAAAATTACTTAAACTGGGTAATGATTAAAAAGCAAGATATAAACTGATAAAAATGTATACTTATTTTGGAGATCATTATTTTGAGAAAGACCCATCTTATAGTGTCCTATAGGTCCTACAATCATCCCTAAAAAATCTGCAGCTACATGTAGGCTATATTTATCAAGCTGAAAACATCTCTCTTCATGTGGTTTTACAGGTTTATACACAGGTACAGTATATACACAGGTTATTTTTCAAAATATTGTAATGTTCAATGTTTCACTGACCCTCACACTGACATACAACATGTACAAAGTTCATGAACACATTTTTGAGAAGTGGACCAAAAAAAATCAGTTATATTAAAAGTAATCTAACAGAAATAACAGCAGTGATTTGATTCATAAGCTATGTAACTTGCCATGATCTCAGGTGTGATACTGGTGTGGCCACAGTGTGCATGTCGGATGTTGCTCACAGGAGTCCAAGGAACGCTCAGGGAGTTAGTGTGTTTGCTCAGACACATGAAAAATTAGGGGGAACATTGCTGGTGAGCACTGCAGCCTAACAGGAAAAATGTCCAGGGATCTATGACTGGGGTCTTTCCATATGGAGTTTGCATGTTCTCCTTACTCTTGACCACCACTACTCAATACGTCGATCGCAATCTACAAGTCGATTGCGGGCCAAGTGTCAGTCGATCACCAGGGCTTAATGCTCAATTCCGATTTTTTTGTGAAATCAGATTTTTTGCGCATGCACCCCGGAGGACACGCCGAGGTCACACGCAGCGAGCGTGCTCAATGTTTACGGAAGTAGCCTAAAGTTGCTGTCTACCGGAGCCAGAACATGTACAGCTTATTTGTTTTAAGGAGGAGACGGAGAAGGACAACGTTTTTGGCCATGGCGTTTTGCAGGGCAGTGGCAGCATCCGTATGAACGTGTTGGTGCGGAGTCGCAGACAAAAGTGGTTGCTACGTGCTTCGCCGCTTCACTGCAGGCATGAAAATCCCTCACTTTTTGGCGAAATTCCTCGATATGTTCGGGATATGTCCCTTTCTCCAGAGCTGCGGATAATTACAGTTTGTGGATATACGCAATACGCATGAATACGTGAACTATCGACAACACGGCAAACTGTTACAACGGAGCTGACCGTGTTTTTATGGGGTGAGTCATATTATCGTATTATTTCCTGCATCAAAGGGACAGATTAGCTGACAGCAGGGGCCCGGGACTAAAGTGGGACTAAACTAGGTCTAAACTAGGTCTAAACCGGGACCGGGACTAAACCGAGTCCATGTTCCTGTAATTTTTCTCTGTTTTCTCAGTAATCTTGCTTCTCTTGCGATGTCCCAGTTTTTCTTTGTCAGGTGCTCGTTTATGAACACATTCGTCCCTTTCAGTTTTTTTGCCTGGAACATCACATCGTTCCTCAGCTTCCTGCTAATAAATCGGATGATTATAGCAGGTCTTGTCTTTTCTGATTTCCTTGGTAGTGTGTGGCAGATCGATATTCCCTCACTGTGAATGTTTATGTTCTTACTATTCAGAAAATCCACCACTTGTTGCTCGAGTGAGCGCAGTTCGTCTCTCGGAGCGTCCTCTGTTGTGGCCACATTAGCGGCGGCTCTGGCGTACGTCTGGTGTCGGGTTTCCAGTCCCGTAATCACCAAATCGTCTCTCCTTGTGTATTGCTCCAATTCCTCAACTTGCTGCTCCAGCGTGAATATCCGTTTGTTCTTTTCTTTTATCATGATTTTCAATGTTTTCACTTCTCCGAAAAGTTCGAGCAGGCGTTCCTGCTGCAACGTCAACTTTGCCAGCTCTCCAGACATAAAGTTCAATGAACGCTGTATTTCCACCATGTCATCTGTAGCCGGCATGTTTTTATTTTTGTGCATTTGTCCGGTTTGCTGTCACCCACTCCTGGGGAAGCTTGGGCTAACTGGGCGCTGGTGCCGGTTAGCTTGAATGCTACTGTGCACACGTAAATATCGGTCCGCAGTCTATTCCGAGCTTGTCACAACTCGCTGTTTATGACCCATTTGGCTTAATCTGTAAGGTAACGAGATCGCCTAATTTGCCGATCCAAATCCGAACTTGCAGAACTATTTTGTATTCATCTTTTATGAATGAAACAAATAAAGAAATGAAATGAAAAAAAACTAAACCGGGACTAAACCAAGACTAAACCAGGTCTAAACCAGGCCTAAACCGGGACTAAATCCGGTAGATCTCGGCAAACCATCAACCTCAAAAGTAGATCCCGGTTAAAAAAAGGTTGAGCACCCTTGCTCTTGACCAAATGACTGGTTCACAGTTTGTAGAAGATTACCAAGCAGATACACAATTATTCCTAAATTTGTGCACACACCCAACCAACCTATATTGCAGTAGTGTCTAATAGTACAGTAGCACTTTTGTCAAACTTGGTGGAAAACTGGCAGACCCACACAGACTAAATTAACTGTTATTTTCCTTTACTTGACAATCGCTCAAGAGATCTAGCAATATCCTTTTCATTTTCCCCAATACTTAACAAACTTAGACTTCCATGTCCAAAAAATCTCTTCTGTAGTCTTCCGGGAGCCCTCCAGCCTGGCAACTCTAGTCAGCTTCTACCAATGTTCACAATTTGCCCTCTGTACAACTCACTGAACTTGATTTCCAAAAATATCAACGAAATACGCCCAAAGATCTTAACTCTACAAGTTCTTGAGTCGACTATAAGATTCAATGGCTTTATGGCGCCATTGCAAGATACAGCTATTGCCTTGGCTGAGGGTGATGTTTTGATTAGTGGTACAGCTCTGTTCCCTTTGCCTTGGTAAACTTCCTTTTTGATCTGGTTCCATCCGAATAATATTTTTTTTTTATCTTGAGCTGCGCAGATATCATGATATGTCAGAGATGATTGTCTTGTGATTTTCCTGGTGTCTGTCTTGCTTTATTAAGATACTATCTGCTGCATGGACAATGTACTTTGAGTTCCTACCTTAGCCGCTCATCTTTTGTGTCTTATCGGCCCATCTTCCCTTGTTCCTGGCAAAATGTGTTCCCAAATATGAAAAACATGTGGGTCGCACGGGGTGAAGCTCAATTTTCCAGGCTTAGTTGAGTATAAAGTGCATGCTATGTGGTACAGATGGGAGCACTGCCACAATAACAGGAAACATAAGGAGGTAAGTGTACATGCCAGTGCTAGCCAAAGCAAACGTGCCTCCTCTGACTGCAGCTCAGTTCTGACGGGAAGATCACAGAAGACAGACCAACGATCAGGTTTAAATGAGAGCTTTCAATAAGGCGGGGAGTGAGTAAGAACTACAGCTTTTTATTCGGCTATTCTTTTTTAAACAATGCTATGTGGTATTGCTCCATAGAGGTTTGGTTTAGTGGATTCTTGCTGAACTGAATTGCAGAGTCAGAATTCAAAACAAGAGTTTCACAAGAGTCAAGATGCCAGTCACATTGGATCCATATTTTATTGCATTTCTGTTTTGAAGGTTAGATGGCAGCTTTAATAATATTTTATAAGTGTGTTTTTTCCATGCTACTGGAGGTGGAAGTAGCAGAGGAAGTAGTATACATACAAATGCCACCTTTCCCTAGTTGGTTTACTCCGTACAAGATGAGCTTTATCACTATAGAAAACAACGACCAGACTACAATATTTATAGGGATTATACTCACTTATAAGAACTATATTATTACAATCAGATTCATTTATTTCAGTGATGCATGTGAAATGAAGGAGCTATCTGGTCATTTAGAACAAAATGAAATTTCTCTCACCTCATATTAGGGTGATATTTTTCAGAAAATCCAACACATATTTTTAGAAATATTTTGATTTGTTCTAGTTCATCACAATGTGTATAAACATTAACTGATAGTGGTTGTAATGAAATTACATAAATATTAAATAATAATAATAAAAAATAACAATAAATAGAGTGATGGAAATTACTGTTGTGGAAATGACAATGTTTAGCATTTCTTTTAAAATCTCATGACATATTAGCATGCTAATCTCTGTTTTAGAGTTAGCAGAAAATATACTCAAAATACACAATATAAAATAGTATTTTCCTCATTATTTGTACATTCAAAGGAAATATGAGGTGTTTGGAAATGACGACCAAAAAACCTACTCTTGATTTTGAAAAACTTGACCTTGATTTTGTTCTCATTTCCCTTCCTTCCATGGAGCTAACGCTGCTATGCTAACATGAGCTCCTGTCACATCACAACTGATGTGGTTCAAGTAGACAAAGGTTTAAAAAAAAAAGTTCAAAGTTACATTTTATGGTGGAAATGACAGTGATCCCTAGGGACAGGTGTTCTTTTTATGAAAAATAAATAAAATACTAATATATCTTTCAAGCACATGATATTTTTCATTAAAATAAGGAATTTCTGTGCCAGTTGTCAATGAAGTTACTGTTGAATCAAATTTAATTTCAGCCTTATGAGGGACTGAGAGTCCAAAACCTGGCCAAGGGACAAAGGACATATAGCAAAAACACTCAATATAAAACCATATTTTATTTAAAAATAATAATAATAATAGTAATTTATCCATCATAATTTTTTGTAAGTTTGTCTTTGTGTCTAGTAAGTGCATCATGAATAAAAAAATGACAAACGTGTTTTTGTTTTTCTTATTTCTGCCTAGAACACAAATTCTTTGATAGTTGGAGAATCACTCATTAACAAACGTTTATGCTTCATTCAATGAGTTTACAAAAATCTGAACAGCTTTTCAGTCGCCTGTGATATTTGTCCCATTCTTTTTTCCTCATATTTTCTTTGCCCATGCATCTCCCTGATTGGCTAATCCATCTGTCAGTCCCACACAGTCCAGAATTCTGGATCCCTGGCAATTATCTAAGAACTGATCCAACCTACTGTACTTTTCGGACTATAAGCCGCTACTTTTTCTCTCACACTTCGGACCCTGCGGCTTATAGTCAGGTGTGGCTTATGTATGGATTAATTCTTTATTAAGACAGCGAATGTTGCACGTAACCCGAGCTCCACTTCTGGTAGGTGAAAATACCTACGGTAAATAAGTTCAGAAGAGTTCATGAATTAATGAAGCTTTGTTTTGGCCAGGTATCACCAGGTATTACCAGTTCCGTGAGATTGAGTTTGAGGGTTTACCCTTAAAGTTAAACTTGAAACTTTATTTTAAGCCAGGCTGGACATTTTATAGTTGTTTTACTGCCGTGTTTCTGCCATGTTACTGCCGTAGGCGCTGTTTGAAAAAAGCACGTACCGGTATTTATATCAATTAAAAAATTAAAAATGCTTTTGGGTACCATCTTTCTGTGTAAATATCTCAAGTTACAATGTGGACACCTGCGGCTTATAGTCAGGTGCGGCTTATATATGTACAAATCTTAATTAAAAAAAAAAAAAAAGGTTGGTGCGGCTTATAGTCAGTCCGAAAAGTACAGTATATTAAAAATAAACATTTTCAAAGTTACTATAGTTTTATCATTTTATTATTTAGAGTAGCACTGTAGATCCCCTGCAGCCCCATGTTGAAGTTAATGTACAGTGAACCCTCGTTTATCGCGGGGGTTAGGTTCCAGAAATAGCCCGCAATAAGTGAAATCCGCGAAGTAGGACAATTTTATATTTTACAATTATTCTACATGTTTTAAGGCTGAAAACGCTTCACCAGACACATTATACACCTTTCTGAGACTGGTATTAACATTTTCTCACATTTTTCTCTTGTTTAAACACTCAAACTTTTGTAGATTTTCATTAAAATATATTAATAGTGGGGCGGGGGCACGTGACACGCGGGCACGTGCGCGCGGGCACGTGCGCGCGGACACGTGCGTTTGTTTTGGTACCACATATCCATGCCATGTGCGAAAGTCGAGTGGAAAGCGACCTGGATATCATTTTGGGCAAGACTCAAGCCAATGCTAACAGTGCCAAACCGCTAACAGAGCGCCTCTGAGCACCACAAGACCAGGTAAGACCAACCTGCGCTCACAAGAGTTGGTTGCATTTCACCCCGGCTCCAAAATCAGTCCGCTATCAATGCGTCGCCAATACTATTGTATTGTGGAGTATTGGGTTCGTCCTCTCGTCCTCTCACGGGGAAGAGCCACTGTCTCCTCTGTGCGCGCGAGTGTCCTCTCCCCGCTGCGGCTCCCCCGGACGCTCCATGTTGATTCTTGGCTCTTCCATGGTCCGGCTCGCACTCTCTTCCATGGCTCGTGCAAGTAAACAAAGGCCACACCCCCTGTCACCCAGGCGCTCTCGTGAAGGAAATCTGAGACTCTGTCCCTACCATCCCTGGTCTAGACCTGGTTTAGTCCTGGTTTAGACCTGCTTTAGACCTGGTTTAGACCTGCTTTAGACCTGGTTTAGTCCTGGTCTAGTCTCTTAGCTAATCAGGGCGCAGGACAGAATGTTACACTGTAAAAAAAAAGTTACACTATAAAAAAAAATGAAAAAAAAAAAAATTGGAAAAAAAAATCCGCGAAACAGCGAGGCCGCGAAGAGTGAACCGCGATACAGCGAGGGTTCACTGTACTTCTATTCCAATAATACATAGTTTGCGTTGTCAAAGTGTTAGAGAGTTCTTTCAATGCATTCTTTACCATCAAGTATCAGCAGCCTATCTTCTTTCTTCAGTGCACAAAGCCATTCATGACTTGTGAGAACAGACCAGCCCAACAGCACAGAGCACAGTGTCTCAAAAGGAGGGTGATTTTGCATTCAAGGCTAGAATTATCTCCCTCCCCGAACGGCAGGATTATCTGGCCACATCTGTTGGCCATTCACTCCCTGCATATGTTCTAATCACTGCTTGAAGACCAATTACCATTATGGAGCTTTGTGGACGTGTGAAAGAAAGACAGCGGTGGCGTTCACTTTTTGGGGCTTGGTTAGGGGGGCTTATTTTTTGAAAGAATTGCCCCACATTCTGCCAGACATGTTGAAAGAGTTGGGAGTGACAGATCTTTGGAAGAGTCACCAGGAGCGGTCTGTGGCGATCCCAGGCTAATCCGAAACAGAGGAACATGTGGCAGGCTCAGGGAGAAACTGTGATGGTAAAAATATAGAAACAAGAGAGGGGTTGAGGTGGTTATCTCTGGAGGGTTGATCAAAATGAGGGAGTTAAAAGGAGTTATGGAATATAAGACATGTTCCATTGAATCACTGTAATGTACATGATATTTACATTTTCTGAAGAGACTTGCTGATTCAAATATGCTATTGGAAAAAGTGATCATTTTAGTGTCTGTACAGTCATTTTCTGGTGCAGGGTCCATCAAATGCTTTTCAACATTTTATTTACCTGGAATGTTTCACTTTGGGGCATTAAAATTTTTTATCAGGGAGACCAAACCAGACCAAGAATAAATGTAAGGTAGAACTGTTTAATGTCAGTTACATACCCACAGAAACAAGCAGGTGACAGATCTCCAACTGAAAAGTTACACAATGCACCTTTAAAGGGTGCATTGTGTAGTCCAGAGTCCAGAGACTAAAATAAGTGGTGGAAAGCGTTTTCCTGCTCACCCAGCCATTGTCCGAGTCTGTCGCCACTGACCGCCGCGGTATCTGCAGCTCCTCCGCCTTAGACTGGAGTCTAACGTCGCCAGAGAAAGATTTCGGCCAAAAGGAATTAATTTGCTCGATGCGTTTCCCAATTACTGTCTGTGTAGTGCGCATTCATATCGAGTGCAAATAAATGTGCAAATCAACACGGAGAGCTTGCCTTGGTCATTTTGGGTGGGAACTATTTTCCAGTGCGGAAGAATACAGCCGTATCACGCACCACGTTGTGCAACAGGGGAACTCCCTTCCCGGTGCGTAACTGGGATTCCCCTGGCAGCGTACTGCGTGATTCGACTGTATTCTTCCGCACTGGAAAATTTTACTGAGAGCTCAAGTTAAATGTTAAAACTTGATTAAAACCATCTAATATTTTATTGTATATTCATGTTGTCATATTACTGATCATTTACCATAGAACAGTGTTTCCCAACCTTTTTTGTCTTGTGTACCCCCTGAGCCTTTTTGTCATACCTCGAGTACCCCCTCACTCATACGTGTTGATAATTCTCCAAAAGTAGAATGTGACACACCGGATTATTAAATGAAAATCATTTTATTTCATCTCCTTAATTAGAAAATTTAATTCTCAGGCATTTTCTCTCTTTTCTTTAACTCAAATTTACTCAAATTAGAATTTTAAAAATTCAAAAAATCTCCCCCTGCGCCTGGCAGCGACACTGCCGCGTACCCCCTGCAATGTGCTCATGTACCCCTAGGGGTACTTGTACCCCTGGTTGGGAAACACTGCCATAGAAAATAAACAAAATTGTGTAAACAAATTACACAGGATTGAAACTGCATCTGGGATAAGTGTTACTTTTTTAAAAAAAATCGAAAGCATAGATTGCAAACATATGTGTTTTTTATTTTATATGTCAATTTTCATTTAGATTTTTTTTTTTAGGTTTTTGTTTTTTTTTCTATTAATGACTGTGTACAATTAACTCTACAGAAGTTCAACATTTCATAACAGTAACTATTCCACATAACAATTAAACTGTAATGAAATGTCACTCCAATGCTTACCTTAAATAACTCTACTTTACCCGAATCACATATTTGGACTGCAGTTCCCTGAGTGAACTGCAGTCCAAATATGCTGTTTGGACTCCTACCTTTTGTATTTTGTACTTCTTTATCAGGCCAGCTCTTCTGCCATAGACAAGCCAGCCATTTGCTCTAATCCTTATTGACTGCTCTTCCATGACCTCAGCCCATAGGGTCCAGCAGCCAGGATTTACTGTGAGACAGCCAATCTAAACAACGTTGCCGAGCTTCTTTTCCTTCAGCTCAAATATGTGAGGGTGAGGCGCAGACACGGCTGGATGTGGCGGAGGCAGAAAATGGACACAATGTCAGTCGTTATCAAGATGAATGAGACAAAGATGGAGAGGCCGAGATAAACGAACTTCAGCCTGTCAAAAACTAAAGCTTTAATGCTAGTTAGCGCCAGGCATAATGGGATTTAATGTATTCTGTTATAGCATTAGCTCATTGTGCATTCCTTAAAGCTGATCATAACTTTTAGCACCTGACACACTTTTCTAGAAACTAAGTATTAATGGTTCATTTTTTGGCAACATTTTCATTTTTGGAACTCACAAAATGCTTGTAATGCTCCGACCGATTAAGTTTGATCTCTCTGTCAAGGTGCCAGATTTGTCCTCAACAGAGCAATTCAACAAAACGTAATATGCTACATAGAAAAGTCACTTATTACAATATGCAAACTATAGCAGTATTGATCATTATAATTGTCTATGAGTCCTCTGCCCTTATTGGTCCAATGGAACCAATGCTTAAACTTAGACAAACTTTATTGATCTACAAGGGAAATTGTTTTGGGTACTGTAGCTCACTCATCAAATATAATTATGTAACAGAGGGTAACAAAAATAGATGGAATAGCAACCAATAGAGACCAAAGAGAACAAAAATATGTCATTCAATCAGCTGCAAATATTATATGTTTTCAATGAGATTCTTTCCTGGTCAACTCAGACCATATTTTAGTTTTAGTCATTATGCATATACATTCTATGCATGCTATAACATTTCAATCACAAGTTAGTGATTGCCCCAGTGCAAGAAGGAGTGCTACCGCAGATCCTTCATCCCCACCGCCATCAGACTGTATAATACTACTATATAGTCCAAACATGCAATACCCTTTTTCCATGCTCTCCTAGTTACTGTTTTTTATTATTATTACTTATTTCATCAGACTGTATAGCTCCACTATATAGTCCAAACGTGCAATATCTTCTTTTTTTTCCATACTCTCCTAGTTACTGTTTGTGTTATTATTATTATTATTATTATTATTATTATGCGTGAAAAGTCCCTCAGTCGTCCAGGTAGAATCCATGATCAAAGGAGAAGTTCAATTTGTCAACTGGACAAAGTTTGTTTGGTTGAAAACGTTTCGCCGCTCATCCGTCAGAGCTGACGAAGCCTCTCGGATGAGCGGCGAAACGTTTTCAACCAAACAAACTTTGTCCAGTTGACAAATTGAACTTCTCCTTTGATCATTATTATTATTACTTATTTTTAGTATTACTTATTTTATTCCACTCTTGCCTGCATGCACTTTTTCTTTCTTGTTCAAACTTCAAACTGCAAGTAAACTTCTCCTGTGTGAGATCAGTAAAGTCTGATCTTATCTTAGTTAATCTTACCTTTTTGTTGAAAATTAAACACCTAAACAGGACCGTGAGCACTTGAGTATTGATCACTCCAGAAAAAAAAAAAGCCCATTTTGTATTTTCGTTTTCTTGAGTTGTCAGATTATCTTTCAACTTTTTAGCAGTGTTTGCTAATATGTGCATTTTATCACCATGGTAACTGCCACATACATTCACATTGACCGCCCCCAGCATGATGTCACTGCAGTATCTTGTTGTTTGTAACCGGGGACTTCCCTTTCCCTAGACACTTCCCCCAGCTCTCGAACGTTGCTCTAGATCAGACCTGGGCAAACTGTTCCACAAAGGGCCGGTGTGGCTGCAGGTTTTCTTTCCAACCAAGCAGCAGCACGCCAGATTTTACTCATTTAATCAACTGATCTCAGTCTTCAGACAGGTGAAGGTATGCTCTTGGTTGGCTGGAACAAAAACCTGAAGCCACACCGGCCCTTTGTGGAACAGTTTGTCCAGGTCTGCTCTAAATTCTGACACTTCAAGATTAGATCAACATTTTCTGCAGCGCTACAGTTTGATCCTCTGTTACATTGTTCACATTCCCAACTTGATCGTCTGTCTGTCTACGGCAATGAGATGACGAAATCCCATAAAGTAGGTTAATATGTAAGAACTCAAAAACATCCCCGTTCGAACGATACTTCCCTTTTAAACTACTCCGTAATAGTTTTTGCCTCTGGACAGACTCTTGGCAGCGTGTTAGCTTTGCGGTCCGTGCTTCCACTTGCAGTATGCTAATCTGTGTGCATCATGGAGGCTGAGTGGAGAAGTTGGCACATATAAATGTATTTGAGCGCGTCCTTGCAGGCTGTGTGTGGTTGTGTGTGGTGTTGTCCTAGCTGGTGGGTCAGTTTCTATCTCTTTGCTTAATTAATGGTTTGCCTGTGGCTCCACTGTGCAGGGAGCTCCAGTCTGTCTGCTCCCGCCGCTGTGGGCCACACAGAGAATGTACACAACAGGTGCTGCGTCAGGGAGAGAAAGAAACGTTCAAAACTGTAGAATAAAAAAAGATGAAACATTTATAAAGAACGTCTATCATTTATATTAAAGGGGAACTATGGAACTTTTTGGTTGGTGGTCCATCACCTGCCTGGAATGTTCCACAGTATGACATTAAACAACTCTGTGTTACATTTATTCAATTATAGGTGGTTTTATAACTCAAAAAAAACACTAGAAAAGTTACACAATGCACCTTTAAATACACAGTATGTAATTTTTGTTGCTTTATTTTATTTATTTATTTATTTCATTTTGGTTGTGTTTGTCTTTTTTGTATTGCACTGGAAAAAAAAAACAAATAGAAAAGAAGCATGTGTACTTATTGTGAGGCTTGCATCTCCACAAACCTGATTCTTATTTGGCCTTGACCTGCTTGTTTCCATTGAAATGTTGTTTCTTTTAGCTATTACCTCCCACAGTATGGCACAAACCTTAAATATCTCCGTAGAGAATGTTCTAAAGTATGGTTTTAACTATTTTCAAGGAATCATGCATATTATGTGCCACTTCTAGAAAAGATACATACTGCAAGTTTAGGCAAAATGACACACACGCAGTTCTTAGGCAGTATTGATACTTTGCAGCTGATGTTATCAACATTCCCTGGGGGTGTTATGCTTCTGTCCAAGGCTTTGTTACACTTTAATCTGTGCTTTATTTTAATACAAACCAGACCAGAAAGAACTGCTTTAGCTGGAGCTGCAGCAGGTGAGATGATTTGTGAGCTTAAAGTCTCACACACATAAAGTTACAGGTCCCAAGCCAGCTAGCATGAGCCAGTAGTTTATTCAGTTAGTCACTCACCTTTCTGTAGAAAGTCAAGATACCTAAACAGTCAAATCAATTTTGTGTGTTTTAGACTCACAAAGATCCTAAAAACAGATCTTAAAAACCTATTGGCATTATGTCACCATGGTAACTGCTGAACACTCCTCCTATAGAAATACATGTAGAACACCCCCAGCGTGATGTCATTGCAAAGTATCAATACCAACATACAATAGTCTGAATGACCTGCCGGGTCCATCAGGCTGACCACACCTACAGGAAGTAACAACAGCTGACCACGCCTACAGGAAGTAACAACAGCTGACCACGCCTACAGGAAGTAACAACAGCTGACCACGCCTACAGGAAGTAACAACAGCTGACCACACCTACAGGAAGTAACAACAGCTGACCACGCCTACAGGAAGTAACAACAGCTGACCACGCCTACAGGAAGTAACAACAGCTGATCACGCCTACAGGAAGTAACAACAGCTGACCACGCCTACAGGAAGTAACAACAGCTGACCACACCTACAGGAAGTAACAACAGCTGACCACGCCTACAGGAAGTAACAACAGCTGACCACGCCTACAGGAAGTAACAACAGCTGACCATGCCTACAGGAAGTAACAACAGCTGACCACGCCTACAGGAAGTAACAACAGCTGACCACGCCTACAGGAAGTAACAACAGCTGACCGTAACAACAGCTGACCATGCCTACAGGAAGTAACAACAGCTGACCATGCCTACAGGAAGTAACAACAGCTGACCACGCCTACAGGAAGTAACAACAGCTGACCACGCCTACAGGAAGTAACAACAGCTGACCACACCTACAGGAAGTAACAACAGCTGACCACGCCTACAGGAAGTAACAACAGCTGACCACACCTACAGGAAGTAACAACAGCTGACCACGCCTACAGGAAGTAACAACAGCTGACCACGCCTACAGGAAGTAACAACAGCTGACCACACCTACAGGAAGTAACAACAGCTGACCATGCCTACAGGAAGTAACAACAGCTGACCACGCCTACAGGAAGTAACAACAGCTGACCACGCCTACAGGAAGTAACAACAGCTGACCACGCCTAGAGGAAGTAACAACAGCTGACCACACCTACAGGAAGTAACAACAGCTGACCACGCCTACAGGAAGTAACAACAGCTGATGTACGACAGGACACCACCACCACCGGCGGCAGTTCTGAAGATGCAGCAGCCGAAACATGTCAACAAGGTAAATACACGGTACTGTACTGTACTGAATCCAAAAAGTTAAAGTATATAAGAAGACAAAATGAACATCTTTGGTTTAATACAATAGACATCATACAGTACTAAGACTCTCTATATTTTGTTTGAAGTTGTCACCACTCTCATTGACTGCTTAATTACAATGTCAACGTTGAATAAAGTCTCCATGCATCAAGTTAATTTGGTAGTTGACAGACCCATATTTAACTTTTCATTATTTTGAAGCGTGAAGTATTTGCCTTACTGACTGCATACTGTTTTGTGCCCCCGAGCAAAACACTTCACTCACTCCAGTTACAGTATGTTAAGTTACAAGAAGGGCATCTGGATTTTACCCCTGTCATCGCACAAGCGGTTTGTTGTGGCAACTCCTAACAAAAGAATTACCAAAGCTAAACAAAAATCATCATGATGCTTTCTGGAAACATGTCTGACCTTTTTGGAAGTAAATTCCCAAACAAACTGTAGCCATCACTCAAACGTCTCCCTCCACAGAAACGCCCGGTTGTGTCATTTATCCGACTTGCAAAAAGCAGCACATTTTTGCGGATAGAGCTCACATCCGTCTCCATGTCTTTTTTATGGGACCACACTGACCTTCTTACATTGTCCAAAAGTTCAGATTTTATTTGCGATTCAGCCAAAACAATGACCCGTGTCCCCTCCAGCCTCTCGTCAATCTGTCTCCCACATCCTCTCCACACATGCTGGCTTTAATGGAGGGACATCCGTTTGAAATGCACCCAAATAAAAAGTATGAGCTGGTCTTTTTCTTGTAATTTTCACATACACGCTTTTGGTTTCAAGGGACTTTGAAATGGGATCTCATGCCGGGAGCAAAACTCTAATATTTTATGTGATTAAGAATACAAATTTATATTGAAAGATGGTGCAAGAAATGCTCATATGGTCAAAATTACACTGCAACGGGCTGTCTGCATCTAATTTATGAACTAGATCCATCTTACTGTGTTGAAAATGGTAGAAAGTGGATACATTTGGACATTTGGACTTGAGACTAGACCAGGCATTTAGGCTGCGTCCCATTTCTCTGTCTTACCCCTTCGTCTTACCCCTACCCCTTGGTTTTGCGCGTTCATGTGAGGGCAAGGGGTGTCCCGATTCGAATTTTGATCAAGGGCTAGAGCCACGACCGAGGGCTACATACCCCTTGAAATGAAGTAAGCTCTCGACCAGACTTGGAACGAAGGGGTACGCCTACAAGCTCAGGCAGGTTTTGGGATCAGGATGGCATCGTCACATCGACCAGCCAAGGAGTCTCATAAATGTATTTTCAGCAGTTGTAATTATCGATTAACAGTTTAGCATGGTTTACAATTCTGACGCTTATGTTTTACGTTACTTTTAGTGAACTGTTGTTGCGGTTTTAATTGTAGTGATGTCTGTTTAGCCGACATTATCGTTTTCATCAAACTTTCATGCATAAACAAGCTAGTTTTTTTGTTGAGCTGAGGTACCTGATAATCCTTGACATTTGTTTACGTTTGTTTGCGTCAGTTGTTGTCGCCTCTGTAGACGTAGCAGCCAGGTAGAGGTAAGGGATGATGACGCAAACGGTAATCGAGTGGTGTCCTATTTCTTAGGGGAACATTCATACCCCGAGCCCTCTCAGCTCGGTATCGAGGGGCAAGACAAAGACGTAGATAAAGGGGAAGGGGTAAGACAGAGAAATTAGTATGACGAAAAATTAATGAAAATATAGAAAGTCGTTATATTTCTGTGTAATATTTGTCTGACTGGACGCCCCCATATCTGTCCACCCTTTGCTTCCTGGTAACAGTAGCCACAGAGCCAAACCCATTAACGATAATGGGCGGGGTACTGCCTGGGTAATGGTCAGTAAGGTGCAGTCAATTATAATTATTATTATTTTTATTTCATAATTATTCATAGTGACAGTCTTAGTGGATCCAGTTACCATGGATTTACACCAAACAAAAAGCATGCACAAATTTAAGCAGTGCTCCATTATTATCTGCCCACACATAATTATAGTAAAGAGAGCTTCTTCACTCCAGTGGTATATTCAAAGGGTGCACAGTGAGTGAATTTATACACCAGAAGACTTGTAATGGGAACATTTTCTGCCCTGCTAGTTTTTGGAAATATAGTAAGGCTTGCATTTTTGCAGACAAAGAATGGTGGTGGTTTATTGCTAACAATAGTTCACAAGATTTCTTCTTCATTGTGGTTGATAAGTTGCTTGGTTTACACCAGACCATATCACAAGTGATATATGGTCTGGGAGCCACCTACTGAATATCTCGTAGCGGAGGTGTGGTTTACGATTGCCAATGGCCGTTTATTGGCCGTTACGAATGTCTATCATTTGGCGTATACGTAGCCCATAGCCAATCATGTCAGTTGCACTCAATGACGTAGTTAGAGCAACGACCAGGGAGAAGAGAAGGAAACGCAGCCATTTTCCTCCGCAAAAACAGAAGGCAAAACAAAAATACGACTAAACAATGGCACCGAACGATTACTGCCATTTGTGTAAGATAAATATGAGAGAAGGTGGACCCGCTTCCGTTTGTCGTGTAGTACGCGTCACCATCTTTCCACCCCTCCCCCCTCTCTGATTGGCTCCCAAAATTAGGAGCCCTCGCTTAGCCTCGTTGCCAGGCTGTCTTTCAGATCGGAACGATTGTGCAAAGCAGCTTGGGATTTCCCAGGTTAGTTGATAGGGATTAGTGTGGCTCAAATGCCTGCAAGGAACATGCTTGTAATTGCTGTACTGTGCTGCCCACTTTTTACTGTGCTGCCCACTTTTTACTTGTGTGATTTTAATGTAATTTGCCAAATATGATCAACTACTACAACCTGTGTAACTGCCACTTTATTATTCCAAAAAAAAAGCAGACATATTGTGCAAAATCGACTTTTTAGACTCTTCAATTATTATAATTGTTTCCCTTCTTATTTACCCACTTGAATTATGTGTATTTCATGCATGTTTGCGTAATCTTTATTCTTCTGATGTTATAGCTCCAATCTACCCCATTTTCACCATCACTGATACAGGGCTCTCAAGTTTTGAGCGGGGTTGTGCGGGGGGGTTTATCATCACCGCAGTGTTTATCATCACTCAGCTTAGCAGCTGAAACTACACTCTACAGTCTGCCCAACAACAGAACAATCTATCTTCTGATTGGCTGATTTTTTTTCCGGGGAGCGGGACAGGGAGGAGGGGGAGCGTTTTTTTTCGCTGAAAACGCGCGGTGCCTGCATAAACTGAGCCACACAGACCGATTTTCTGGGCACAAAAAAAAAAATCAGTCGAATTGCGTGTGTCATACTCTCAATGCGTGAGACTTGAGAGCCCTGCTGATACAGGCCCACTGCTCTTTACTTATTTCGGTCTTGAATTTTATTTTCTTAATTGGTGATACACGTAGGATCCATCAGCATTGTGAAGCCATTTTAGCGCAACCATTTTGCTACAATGATTGACAGCTATCCATAGAAGTGACTGATTATATGGTCAAGCAGACTTTGTTGTGATGGCGTTTTATGGTTCCATTATAGTGAGAATGGTGAGAATTGGCTCTAGATACCTCAATGGACAGCAGACTTTTTTCCTTTTAATAAGCCATTTTAGATCAGTATTGCACTTTAAAATGTGCAGATTATCCTTTTATCCTTCCTTTGCATATTGTCTTAACTGAAAACACAACTTTACGCTCCAAGGTTGCCACCAAATTGAGCTTAATTTCAAAAGAGCATACTTGCATGCCATTTAAGAACCCCTCCTATCACGAATGCTGAAAAGAATGTTTCTGAGTATTTCTGGAGCCCCTCCCCCGTCAGTAACCGCTGCACTTTCCCAGTCTGTCATACATTAAACAGCTACTTAATGTCATACTGTAGAACATTCCAGGCAGAGTGATGACATATCCATAAAAACAAGCAGGTGATGGACCGCCAACCAAAAAATGCACCTTTAAAATAAGAAACACAATTTAATGTTGCTTAAATTAAGAAAAAAACATATTCCATTGGTAGTTTTTTAGCTATAAAAACACCTATAATTGATGGTTTTAAATACTGAATAAATATTTACTGCCATACTGTGGAACATTCAAGGCAAAAAAAAGAGGAAAAAACTGGAGCCTGACCTGCTGACAGTGACCCCTCCCCCCCGTAACCCACTGCACTTCTTCAGTGTGTCAGCTCTGAGCCTGGGGCCACTGTCACTGCTCCACAGCTCAGGTCTGAGGCTCTACACTTTAATACAGGCAGGTGGTCCATGCTCTGCCCCAGGTACGGAAATCACTTAGACTCACAAAACCACCAGAAAACAAGGTTAAGGCTCTGAGGAGGATAATTACTAGTTACACTCACCCAGGTTTATAGAAAAGAAATAAGGCTTCAAAGACATAAAAAGAAGCATGTTATGGAAAAATGTCCATGAAATGTATTCCTTTTATAGGCTGTAAACTCTTTGCATGAGTATTCATTAAAGCTACAAGTTCTTTTGTTCTTGATTTCAATAAAAAGATGGAAATGAGCATCTTTTCTATAATCTGTAACATTTACATTGTAATCACAGATGTGTTTAGAAACCCTCAGTCGTCCAGGTAGAATCCATGGCAAAAGGAGAAATTCAATTTGTCAACTGGACAAAAGGTTTTTTGGTCGAATACGTTTCACAGCTCATCCAGTTCTGGTCAGACGCTGGTAGACAACGGCAGTGTAGGCAGTGTCCACCAGCGTCTGACCAGATCTGAAGAAGCAGCTTGGATGAGCTGTGAAACGTATTTGACCAAATAAACTTTTGTCCAGTTGACAAATTGAATTTCTCCTTTTGCCTTGTAATCACAGATGTTCATTAATGCACTGTCCCAGCAAACACGATTGTCAAATTCAGAAAGGAGGCATCTGTGTATTTAAAGATGCACTGTGTAACTTTTTTAGTAAAGGGTCCACCACCTGCTTGTCTCCATGGGGATGTGGTCGTTTTGCCTGGAACTTTCCACAGTACGGTATTAATCTTGTCCATTTGTTTTTGCTGATTAAAAATACCATGAAAAACAAGTTTTCTTACACGCCTCTCCATAGAGCTGACCTTTATCGTGGCCTAGTTTCGGTTTTGCCTATCTTCATGGAGATGGATGAGTTTAATGCTTTACTGTAGAACATTCTAGGCAAAGCAATAACGGCTCCATGGAGATAAGCAGTCGGCTGACTCTGCATGCTCAAAGTTACACAGTGCACCTTTAAGTTTAACTAACTTGTTCCTGTAACTCTCAAATCTGTTGCCACATCACTAGTATTCTCATGCATGGATTTCTGGGTGCATGGACAGCTTTAGAACAGATTTTTTTCATAAAATGGGGTGGACTGCCAACGCTCAGTCAATCCTAGCAATGCTTACAGCTCTTATTTTTGGGTTCACATTGGATAAAATACTTAAGTGTAGACAGCGCGCAGTGGCTTCATTTTGTCACAAAGCTCTGGTTTCAAAATATACACTATGGGGTGAAAAGTAAATGAACTCACCTACAAGAATAAAGTCCAGTACTCTACCTTTCAGATAAAAACAAAAAACAAAAAACTTCTGGATAGCAATCGAAACATCTGGATTTCAAAAACCTTGCACCACTTTTGAAAGCTTTTCTACACCTTTTAAGTAAGTTTTAAAGACTATTCACATTAGTAACAGTCCATTTACAAAACAATATTTCCTTAACCCTCCCCATCTTTGAACTTCTTACAGATGGTGCAACGAGGAGCAATCTTCACACAAAGCCCTCCCATTCAGTCATGTTTGGGTTGATCTATGTTTTAAAAATGACACTTTCTTTTCAGTGCATTTTTCTTGAGCTGGGCCCGGGTGACTGACATCCTGGAGATCTGTTTTGTTTTACGTCGATGCAGACATGACACATGCTTGAAAAATGGCACATGAAAAGAAACCAACCTATATTTAAGCGTAATAGGTGTTTCACTCCTGCCTCGGGGCAAAACGGCGAAATCTGAAAATCTGTGCTTTGTCCTAGAAAAAAAACAAACTCCACTTCAAACACTCCAAAAAACTCAAATTTAGCCAAAGAATTAAGAAAGTTTTATCATGATTTGAGTACATTTTGCTCAATAGGTGAACGTATCTACCAATGGAACAAGATATTTGTAGTTAAAATATAAAAATTCATCTTGCTACACTTTTCTGGTGAAGGGTCCGTCAAACGCTTTTCTCCATGTAGATCAGGGGTGTCCAAATTTTTTCATCAAGGGCCACATGTCTAAACACAGATGAAGCAGAGGGCCGATTGAGGGCCAGAGACCAGTGCTCAGTACAGTCAATAATTGAAATATCTGCATGTTTAACACGTTAGAATGAGCTATCAGTCCTTTATTCATGCTAAGATCCTCAAAACCACACAATAAATATTAAATATTGTCTTATCAAGGTAGATTTTCAAAAAAGTTGCAGTCAAAAGTTCTGCTGCTCAAAGTAATTTGGGCCAATTCACCTGGAAGCCTGAGGGCCAAGAAAAATTTGTCTGAGGGCCACATTTGGCGCACGGGCCAGAGTTTGGACATGCTTTATCGCTTTGTCTTGAATGTATAATTTCCCTTGTGGATCAATAAAGTTTGTCTAAGTCTAATGTGTGTAGAATCCCTCAGTCGTTCAGGTAGAATCCATGGCAAAAGAAGAAATTCAATTTGTGGACAAAAAAAATAAAAATATTCTAGACAAAAGTTTATTTGGTCGACCAAATAAACTTTTGTCCAACTGACAAATTGAATTTCTCCTTTTGCTTTGTCTGGAATGTGTCACAATATGGTATTAAACCTTTTTATCTCCATGGAAACCAAACCAGACCAAGTTACAGGTCAGGTCTGTGGAGAGACAACACCACTCACAAGTTTTTTTGAGCTATAAATCCACTTGGACTTGAATAAATGTAAGGTAAAGCGGTTTAATGTCATTCTGTGGAACATTCTAAGCAGCAATGTCATACCAAGTCTCACGCATTGAGAGTGTGACACACGCAATTCGACGTGTTCACACGCTCACACGCCACACATGGCATTTCTCACGCTGATTTTTGTTGTTTTTTTTGTGCCCAGAAAATCGGTCTGTGTGGCTCAGTCAATGCAGGCACCGCGCGTTTTCAGCGAAAAAAAAACTCTACCCCTCCTCCCCGTCCCACAGCCAATCAGAAAATAGATTGTTCTGTTGTTGGGCAGACTGTACAGTGTAGTTTCAGCTGCTAAGCGCACACTGCGGTGATGATAAAACAAACTGAGAACCATCAGGTAATAACTTCATTTATATAACTCTCATTAGTTGCTTTGTAGTTTAAGTTTGCTCTTTAGACAAACATTTACAGCAGGGCTCTCAAGTCTCACGCATTGAGAGAGACAATTTGACATTCACACGCTCACACGGCATTTCTCACGCAATTCGACCCCGCTCAAAACTTGAGAGCCCTGGTCATATCCCCGAACAAAAAGTTGCACAGTGCACCTTTAACTCAGCTAGATGTTGCTTTTTGCAGTGTCGAAAGTCCGAGCATACTTCTCTCAGATGCAAACTTTGACTTCGGAGTTGTAAAAATGATTACTGTCACGGATCAGATGGAGTTATTTAATGAGAGCGTGTCTGAGTCCAAGACATTAGCCTGTCATACGCAGCCTTTGATGGAAGCCTTGAATATCCCGTGACCCTTGACCCTAAAGGAGGTTGTGATGGAGCCCAGATGTGATTTTATGGTGTGCTCCCCATGTGGACTGCAAATATTGTAACACTTATTTTCCCAAACTGTATTTCTCCCGCTTTTGGTCTCTGTGCCATACGAATCCACGCTGAGTTTACCTCTCAGTTACAGTGATGAGTGAGAATGCCAACTCTTACATCAGCCCCGCTCACTTTGAACCAATCTAGACCTATATTGAATTATTGTGGGGTTCGCATATTCAGACTTGACTTGAGTCCTTTGAAATTATATTATTTTCAATTTATTTATATTCGTCATGTGCTTTGATCCAAGTTTAGGGCAGCTACAACAAATCTGTCGCCCAATTTGGCAATGTGGGTGAAGTTTCTTGTCCAGGAACGCAACAGTATCTGGTGAAATGCAACCGAGACTCTCCTAAAGGGTAACGCGCTTCCATGTACTCCACAATGCAGTAGTATTTATGCTAGATCTTCTTTTTGTTTTTTAATTTTTATAAAGGTGCATTGCGCAGCTTTTCAGGTGGACGCTCCGTCACCTGCTTGTCTCCATGGAGATGTTATTGCTTTTCCTGGAATGTTCCATGGTGTGACATTAAAGGGATATGCCACCCCCAGGTCAAACTTGGGCATCTCCCCACAGTCCAGAGACTAAAATAAGTGGTGGAAAGCGTTTTTCTGGTGACCCAGCCATTGTCCAGGTCTGTCAGCACTGACCGCCGCGGTATCTGCAGCTACTCCACGTTAGACTGGAGTCTAACGTCGCCAGAGAAAGATTTTGGCCAAAAGGAATTAATTTGCTCGATGCGTTTCCCAATTACTTTGTGTGTAGTGTGCATTCATATCGAGTGCAAATAAATGTGAAAATCAACACGGAGAGCTTGACTTGGTCATTTTGGGTGGGAACTATTTTTCAGTGCGGAAAAAGACAGACGAAGCACACACCACGCTGCGTAACAGGGGAACTCCCTTCCTGGTGCGTAAATGGGATTCCCCTGTCAGCGTGGTGTGTGCTTCGGCTGTCTTTTTCCGCACTGAAAAATAGTTCCCACCCAAAATGACCAAGGCAAGCTCTCCGTGTTGATTTGCACATTTATTTGCACTCGATATGAATGCGCACTACACAGAAAGTAATTGGGAAACGCATCGAGCAAATTAATTCCTTTTGGCCGAAATCTTTCTCTGGCGACGTTAGACTCCAGTCTAACGCGGAGTAGCTGCAGATACCGCGGCGGTCAGTGCTGACAGACTCGGACAATGGCTGCGTCACCAGAAAAACACTTTCCACCACTTATTTTAGTCTCTGGACTGTGGGGAGATGCCCAAGTTTGACCTGGGGGTGGCATATCCCTTTAAGCGCATCTATCTAGCATTTGTTTGTTATGGGTGTTTCTTTTGATCAAAAGTACAATAATTCCCTCTGTGAACAGCGTTGCATTGCCACAGATCTGACCAGTAATGTAGCCTATGGTTGTCTCTCTTGAGATGGATAGGTTTAATCCCTACTGTGGAACGTTCTAGACAGAGCAATAACTTTTCCATGAAGACAAGCAGGTGACGGACCCGCTGGGCAGTTTACTGGTATACTGGTGTCACGGTATTTGACGGTAGTTTTTTTTTTTTTTTTTTTTCATGCATGACTAGGTGTTAACCCCATTTCCTAATTAGAGAATAATTACTGCAGTAAATTCGACTTGGTAAAACATATCTGGGTCCAGTGCTTTAATCATCTCCCTGAAGCTCCTTTCTCAACAGGACTAAGTGGTACATGTCTTTGGCGAAGTGGACAGTAACAACGTTGGTAATATCGTTCCACCGTTTGCTTTTCTTTTCGTAGGCAGTCCCCTTAGCAAACGTGTCTTTGAGTGACGTCTGAGTGGCGTTTTGTGTTGCAGCGCCAACTTGAACGTTCCCTGCAGATGTGGAAGAGGATGCAGATCTTAGTTTTGTGCATTCCACATATTCCAGGACATGTTTGTGACGGAGGTGGTGAAGCAAATCGCTCGTGTCGCCTCCTGCGGCTACAGCTTTAGCCCGACAACATTTACAGAATACGGTTGTTTGATCAGCGCCAGATTTTTTAAAGCCGAAGTACTTCCACACAACTGACATGGCTTCTCTTTTCGGTGTAAGTTTCTCTATGTCTGTAACATTCTCTCCGTCCATGTTGTTCACCGCTCAACACACACTGAGCTTCCACCGCTTTCACGCCACTGCAAAACAGTCCCCCTCTCAAACAATGTCCTGCGGCGCGACATTCTGCCGCTCTGTTTTCCCGAAGTTTTGTACACACTGACCAGTATTGGGATATATACAAAATTTATATCATAAAAAAAAACAAAAAAACCCACCGGTATTTAGTATGAACTAGTTTACCGCCAAGCCCTATGTAATACACCTTTAATGCAAGTTTTGTATCATCTACTTGCCTTTACTATAAACCCTTCTGTAATAATACATATTTTTATAACCAATAATATGGGGGGGGGGGGGGGGATCTAATTCAAATTTTTCTGAGATTAGAATTGCCATTTATGTTTTAATGATAGGATTCTGTTCAAAGTCCACATTTAAACATGTCCAGGAGAAATGACAAAGAGACTGAAAAATGTACTGAGAAACTAATCACATTTCAGAGAAGGTTAGCAGTTTTTATGCAGAATAGACAAGACATTTTGATGCTTGGGGAGAAAATGATGGTACTTGAAAATCTGCAGTCTTTGTGATTTGCTAAATGCACGTCTAAAGTGTCTAAACTCCATAAAATACTGCCATATTATGAATTAATAAATGTGGTGTGGTAAAACAAGGTGGTTGGAATATCAAAGTGAGATTCTGCCCAGTGGTGTAGTGGTTTTGAGCACTGCACACATGTTCTCCTTGATGTTGTGGGTGTGATTCCCAGTCCCGACCATTTGCCAAATGTCTGCCTCTGACATTTACTTGATCTTTGCTTTTTTGCGCACAGTTCTGTTGCTCAAGATTTAGAAAAGAGTCCCCTGGCATTTATTTTAGGGTTGTCAAAAGCAGTGGTTCTCAAACAAAATCGATTCCTTTGGGTTAGTCCTTTTATATGGCTCCTTAATGGTTCCCTAATACTGTAAATGAATCCTTCTCCAAAATCAACACTCAGTGCATGAGAAACAGAGATAAGATGAGAAAGAGTATTTTTTCTCCCTCAGAACAGGTCATAATGGGCGTTGTTGCTTGAATGCAAATGAGGAGAAAAGAGCTGGCCAATAGTAGAGGGTGGGGGGCGTGGCCAAACGCTCCGCTCTCCGCTGTAGCTCACAGCTGATCCATTTCCTTGTTTTTGCACGGGGGAGAGATTTGAAGCGTTCCATTGAAAAATAAACACATTTCCACAGAAAATAAAATTAAACCACTGCTGTTCAAAGGTCCAGAGGCTCAGATAAAGGACTTCCGAGCCTAGAAACACTCGGACGTGCCTCCAGGCAAATAAAAAAACGCATTTCGCATTGCCTAGCGCATTCGCAGTCCAAACTCTCTGGGCGTGATTTACAGAGACGCTGAGTACAGACAGACGGGGGTGGAACTGCATTTGCATTTCTTTTTTCGATCTGACGTCAATAAGGTGCCTTGTTCAAAATCGCCCGTTTGAGCTCCGATTTTTTGTAACGCAGAAAAGGATTGCAAATGCTCAGTTTAGACATTTCGCAACTTTTAACCATGGGGGGGGCCCTAAACAGGGTAGGGGAGCTCACATTAACGTTCAAAAACCTCAGAAAGTGAAAATTTCATGCCATGGGACCTTTTAGAACTTCTATAGCAGTGGTGCAGTCCTGTTTCAGACCTGGTTTAGCCACATTTTAAACCTGATATAGACATAGTATAGACCTGGCACTCAAAAAAAAAACAAATATTTTCTTAGTGATACTTGCAAAAGTATCAAAACCCAGATACTACTCAAAGCTAGAATTAATATAGAAACAAGATTACTAATTTATTTTTTTATTTTTATTATTATTGTTATTTATTTTATTTTATTTTTTACATGAAATGAATATGTTAAAGTCTTTTTTTCAGGAGACAATACAGAAACATTAAAAGTGCATTATGTGTCTGATTTACAGAAATAAATTAAATGCAATTACATCAGTCCGTGTGCCATTCGTTTTTTTTTGTTTTTTTTCAATTAACAACAAAAAACAATAAAATGGTCATGTCATGGTCATGTTATGTCATTATTCCATTTTAGTGTTAAACCAAAAATTTCCTCTATTTCCAATTTTCAATTCAAAGTTTATTACACACACAAAAACAACTGTGTGCCCCTATTATCCCCTCCATAGATTGCTAATTTAAACAATATTAATACCGGAAACACTGGAAATCACATAAACAGGACAAAATTGGATCATTTCTGAAAAGTTTTAGAAGTCCACAATTACAATGATTTAGTTTTATTGTCTAAATGTGTTTTAAATTATCGTTGTGGTTTTGAAATTGGTGATGTGTATGTGTACGTATTATCAAATTTGAGTTTGATATTTTTGCATTGTGACAACACTAACTGCTTCTGCCCATTGCTCCTGACATGTTGCCCCATGTACTTTTGAATCATGTGTTAAATGCAGGGAAAATGGCCATAACAGACATTTACACATTTTATTTTGTGCCAACAATTTCAGTCCCTCACAACTTGTTTATTATGAATAGAAAAATAAATACTTGTATGCACTTGTAATTCACATTTTTTCTGCTGTAATTACTAAACAGAAATGTGTGATCATGAATAATTTACTTACAGAACAACATTCTCTGAGTCCAAGTCATTAAACTAGGGGCACATTAATTCCAAGTGCGTCGCGTCAGACTGTTTATGATGCAAATGATTCAGTTTGGAAGCCGATGACTGGCACAATGGACCCTCCGGCAGTGGCTCCATTTGGGACCTCTCCGTGTCTGATAGATCTGTGCACCTCTTTGCTAAAATATCTCAACCTCTGTCAGCAAATGTCACTGCTAATTATGACAGGTGACGTGCCCGCTAACAAGTATGAGTGTAGGACTTTGTGGATAGGGGTCTCTGGGACGGACTAGGGCGGGCGATGCTGGGAGGTAATTTCTCCAATATCCTGACTTGCCTGGATTGGTAGGCTGTGTTGACAGGGAGGTATTAGTCAAACATGGCGGTTCACAGGGCGCCTTTGTGAATGGTGAAACTTTGGACGGCAGGTGTGGACATGCTCACGAAAAGCAAAGTGAGGACTCGAGAAAGTTTGATTTATGAAAAATGAATGATATGAAATACAGGAGACGTTTGAGAAATCTGAACTTAATTCTATGAAGGATTTTCATTCAGTGTTGAAGTTTGTATGCGTGGTTGGCTTGCTTGAGTGTCTGGATTGAATACTTGGTAAGCTCAAACCTCCACCAATGTTGACGGTGCACTAATATAGAGAAAGATCTCAGTGTATTTTCTATACAGAGGGATATCAGTCTGGTCACCACACCCAAACCATAAACCAGTCATGGTCATGCAATCAAATTTGTTCTTTTCCATGACACATGAGAACAAAAGGAGCTTATTTGTCACCTCAATGGCATGTGAGGTGACATGTCCCGCACCTTAGATAACAGTTTAGTACTTTGTTCATTGATTCTGCAGAAATCCACAATGTTTTTTCAGTCCCATGAGATACTTTGCACTTGTAGTCATATTTGTTTTGATACGGACGGACCATGAGTGTCAGTGATTGGCTAATCCACCTGTCAATCACACCATCTAAACTAAGGAGATTCACCAGTGAGCAGACTCAGATCTTTGAAGAGGTGTGTATGGATCTCAGGCAACTGTAATGCCCAAACTTATGATTTTATACTTTTCTAAAATGCTTTGAATGCCTTGGTTGAGGTTCAGTAGCACACAAAATGTAATGAACCTTAACATTAACTACAAAACTTCAATTACTTAATACCTTTATTTGAGAGATTACATTATAGACATTTCTGTCTCGTTTTGAGGTCAGTATTTATGTTTAGTTTAATTTTATTTGAAGGGACAATGTACAGAGACATTCAAGGTTCAAGGTTTCATTATTAGTCTCCGCAAGGGAGAAGTTTGACTTGGAGGTGAGGGAAGGTTGTAGTACAGACAGAGAGACATGCAACCAGAACTCTGGATAATGCTCTAAATAATACTGCATTAATCTACCATTCATTATGCATAATATGTTTACTGCTGCTGCTCTATATGAATGTATCATGTTTGTCACTACCTCACTGTAAACTACTGTTACCTGTGCAATAATCTGTGCAATAACCCATGTGCAATATTTATACCATACTATGTGCAATACGAAATCCACATGCAACACCTATACCACACCATATTATGTGCAATCTGTGAAATACTCTACTTGCACCTTATTTGATCTTTGATTTAATCCTACCTGCACATTTGTACATTGTACCTTGTATTTTTATTACATTTTATTACATATTTTTATTATATTGTTTACTTCTTCCCCTGCACTTTTGCAACACTTTTTTTTACCATGTTCTATTATTGCATGTTATTAGTACTTCTGACTATCTCAGCATTTCATTGCATTGTTGACCCTGTGTTGATTCTGCATATGACAAATAAACAATCTTGAATCTTGAATCAGAGCCCTTCTCCATGTCACCAGCAGAGCAGCGCCACCTTAACAGAATGGAAAATGCAGATAAGATAACAGAGTATGGGGGGGAAAAAATGCAATCCAATCAGTAACAACAGACATACACATAGTACATACACATAGTACATAGTACAGTGGAACAGTTTACATGAATTTATTTTTTTGTTTGGAAAACATTAAGCTCATAAAAACGTTCCGCACTAGATTATAGCAAAACACTTGTGGCCATAGCGGCTTGTCAAAGCCTGATCTCGTCAGATCTCAGAAGGTAAGCAAGGCCGGGCCTGCGTAGTACTTGGATGGGAAACTGCTGGGAAAATCAGGTGCCACAGTGGAGCGTTAGTAGGAAAAAAAACTGCGGATGGCGCAAATTGGCAGCCTCGCTTGCATCAGTCTGTCCTAGGGCAGCTGTACAGTAGTAGGGGCGGCAGTAGCTCAGTTGGCGGCAGTAGCTCAGTTGGTAGAGCGTTTGTCCGGTCAGCGTTAGCGGTCAGATCCACTGACCCACAGGTTGGCGATACGATTCCAGCTCCCACAGATGAATGCTGCCGTTGTGTCCTTGGGCAAGACACTTAACCCACCTCGCCCTCAGTGTCTGCGTACACTGGTATGTGAATGTGTGTGTGAATGGGTGAGTGGTTCCTTGTTTTAAAGGGCTTTGGGTGCCTGGAAAAGCACTATATCACCTTTTACCATTTAGTAGTAGTTTACCACCACTGAGAGTGGAGGGAATGCATAATTGTGAAGTGCCTTTGAGTGTTCAAAAAAGCGCTATATAAATGTGATCCATTAAACAGTGCAGTTTATAGACAATAAACTCGATGTTCTATTTTAGCTTATCCCCTTAACAACCACTGCAGTATTATCATTTTTTAAAATATATATTTCCCACATCAAATTCATTGATACCATAATCTAACTTCACATCTTTGGCTAGAAACTTCTGGCACCTGTTGCTGCTGCACTTTTTGTCATGGCACTTACTTGAACATGGATTCTTTTCCAGCGGTGCTAATGATGGTAATTAAACTGTCGGCCTGTGGTGATATAGGAGCTGCCGTGTGATTAAATCTAAATAGCAGTGACATGACTTTGTTGATGTATGCGTTTAGGAAGATGTCCCGCTCCACCGTCAGTCTGATGGATGAGGCTAGGGTGGGGGAGCTCGCCCATTGGGCGTGATCTCAGACCGCTCTGGATCCTCTCTCGGGACTGGGCCTTGAGTGATGACAGTGCACACAGAGGTGTGGTGGGCGTTGCTCCCAAAATGAATAAGTTACAACATGGAGACAGAAGCAGTCAATATTAATGCAGGAAATTAAATACATAAAACATATGCTGGGCAGTAGAGAGGAAATGCACTACTTCAGGACATTTATTAAAGGATCTCTTTGGCATGGGTATAGAGCACTTTGCAATGCAGAAATAGTTTACTGAGGTTTGTTTGAATAAAAAAGTGTTGTTAAAGCCTGTGTCACTTTTTAATTTTAGAAAAAAAATCTTACCAAGTGAGGGTTCTTTGAGCCATTCTTGGTTTTTTGAATGGCTGAAGTGGAAAAATCTTTTTTTGTTTTCTGTCAGTTCTGGCCATGGATCTATACTAAAAACTGAATAAGACACTCCCTCTATAACCCTAAACCTAACCCTAACCCTGGGAGTTTGGGCCCAGAAAGAATTCTCCCATTTTTTGTGAAATCAAAGTGCCTGTGTCCGACTGACAGGGCATCCACAGCTTTCAGAAATGTCAGATTTTGTAGGGATTCTTCTTTATTTTCACAATATGAACTTATTAGAAATTAAAAATCGCCAAAGTGCCTAAAAGCGTTGTAAGATTTAGCCTAGCCCCGCCCTGACCCCGTACTAGCACCGCTCTAGTAGCTGGTGATCTATCTGCTCAGAACTGCATGTTTCTGATCTACTTTAGTCAAGAGGAGTGGGCGATAATGACATAAAGCAATATCTTGAGTATCCTGATACCAATATTCATACAATACCATCCAACAGAAGTGTGTTAAACATGTCTATATACAGCTCTGGAAAAAAATAAGAGACCACTGCATTTTTTTCTAAAATCAGCATCTCTACATGTATTACAGCCATTCTATTCCAGCGTCTGTTGAATTCCAACACAAACACAAAGCTGAGCTACTTCAGCTCTTGCACCAGGAGTGGAATAAAGTCACCCAAGAACAATGTGAAAGACTTGTGGAGAGCATGCCAAGACGCATGAAAGCTGTGATTAAAAATAAGGGTTATTGCACCAAATATTGATTTCTGAACTCTTCTTAAGTGTAAACATTAGTATTATGTTGTTTTAAAAGTAATTTGATCTTGTTTCTTTGCATTGTTTGAGGTCTGAAAACATGTATCTTTTTTGTTATTTTGACCATTTGTCATTTTCTGCAAATAAATGCTGTAAACGATAATATTTGTACAGTGGTACCTCACCTTACGAATGACCCAACAAACAAACGCCTTCACGGTAAATTTTGGTTTCTAGTTACAAATGAAATTTTGAAACGCGAAATCTCAAAAATTCAAATAATGCGCGCTCAGTCACACACATTATACGCTTTTCTCAGCCTGGATTTAAACTTTTCTCACATTTGTCTCTCGTTTAAACACTCAAACTTTCATAGATTTTCAACAAAATTATTAATAGTGAAGCGTGTGGGGGGAAGGGGGAGGGGGGAGAAAACTGCGCTCTGACACGTGTGATAGCGGCATGTGTGACAGCTGACCCGGCGCTGCCAGCAGGTCTAGACCTGGACTAAATCAGGATTAAACCTGGATTAACCTGGACTAGACCTGGACTAGACCAGGTGGATTAAAGCGCCGCGCGTGGGTCTATTTCCTGGTATCGTTTCGAGTCACAGCTGAGGCGAGCCGCTGCTCGCATGCAAGAGCCGCGGTCTAGACCTGCTCTCCAGGGCCACTCCAGGCACGAAGCCCCAGACATACAGGGACCCAGGGGGACACTGCCAGCCCGCCTTAAGAGCTCCCTAAGCGGGCATGCGTCCGGGGATTGTCCCGGTCACCGGCCTGGAGGTCTTGAAGAGGCCGACCTCACGGTTCTGTCCATGCCGCTCTGTGAGCACCTTACGCGGGCAGGTCTAGAGCAGCGGCTCGCCTCAGCTGTGACTCGAAACGAAACCAGGAAAAAGACCCACGCGCTGCGCTTTAATCCACCTGGTCTAGTCCTGGTTTAGTCCTGGTTTAGTCCTGGTTTAGTCCTGGTTTAGTCCTGGTTTAGACCTTGGTCTAGACCTGGTTTAGACCTTGGTCTAGACCTGCTGTCAGCTCCGCGCCGGGTCATATGCGCTATCACACACGTGTCAGAGCGCACTCTTCTCCCCCCTCCTCCTTCCCCCCACACTTCACTATCAATAATTTTGTTGAAAATCTATGAAAGTTTGAGTGTTTAAACGAGAGACAAATGTGAGAAAAGGACGCAGGACGCAGAACACAATGTTACACTATAAAAAAAGTTACACTATAAAAAAAAAACTTGGATCGGGGCCTTGGAACGAATCATGCTTTTTCCATTGAAATAGCTACTCAACTTACGAATTTTTCACGTTACGAAACCACTTCTGGAACGAATTAATTTCGTAAGGTGAGGTACCACTGTATTTGGAATTTGGGGGAAATGTTGTCAGTAGTTTATAGACTCAAACAAAAATGTTCCTTTTGCCCAAACACATACCTATAAGTAGTAAAAACCAGAAAAAACAATCATTTTGGTTTCTGTGGTTTCTTATTTTTTTCAGAGCTGTATCTACCAGGTTTACTCAATAATCATTCTGTATACCTTCAAAACAACATTCACGATATTTGGATTTGGAATTGTTGGTTGGTGGTTTGGAAAATGGTCAAAAAATGCAAATTTTCATCAGTTTCATCAACACCTTTTAAAAACGATTTCTGTCTTTCTGTCACAGTCATTTTCTAAAAAGATTAACACATTCTCCTGCCTGTCATTTTCTGTGCACCTAGATGTGTACAGTGGCTCTTTTCGTACGGCTCCAGCGCAAATCAAATTGCCATTCAAACTGCAGCACTTACCCTCTAAAAGGCCTTCTTGACTCAGTTTCCTTTGTGCTAATCCGCTAATCCGGTTCTGACAACAGTGGCCCAGTTTGTAGTGAAAGGTAGTGTCACACAGTTGACTTAAGCCTTTTTCTGATCAAATAAATGCTATCTGTTTGTCTGCGCTGAGTGAAGAAGAATACAGTTTTGAAATGTTTTTGGGCCTCGTGTCAGCTCTTGCCTTTATGCTCTCTTTATGACATCATTGGCTCACAACCACAGAGATTTATTCAGTTCTACAAGTGAGATTAACCAGGCTTCCCTGTTAAGTCAGGTTGTCAAATCATGTTTTATCCTGTCATTCCTATGTCTGCGTAATCTTAGCTGTCCATAACAAAAGACACTCATCAGAAGTTACTTGGATGAATGCTAGAACATATTTACTTTAAAAACTTTAGTCCAGTAAAGAGAATTAAATTTTCTTTTCTGTCTCCACCAGCTACATTCTGTGACTGTTAGACAAATGGTTATACATGCAAAATAATCAGTTTTTCTGATTTTACTACTCATAGGTATGTGTTTGGGCAAAAGGAATATTTTTGTTTGAGTCTATAAACTACTGACAACATTTCTCCCAAATTACAAATAAAAATATTATCGTTTAGAGCATTTATTTGCTGAAAATGACAAAATAACAAAAAAGATACATGTTTTCCGACCTCAAACAATGCAAAGAAACAAGATCAAATTCATTTTAAAACAACATAATACTAATGTTTACACTTAAAGGGATATGCCACCCCCAGGTCAAATTTGGGCATCTCCCCACAGTCCAGAGACTGCGCATTCATATCGAGTGCAAATAAATGTACAAATCAACACGGAGAGCTTGACTTGGTCATTTTGGGTGGGAACTATTTTTCAGTGCGGAAAAACATAGCCGAAGCACGCAGCGATATGAATGCGCACTACACAGAAAGTAATTGGGAACGCATCGAGCAAATTAATTCCTTTTGGCCGAAATCTTTCTCTGGCGCCGTTAGACTCCAGTCTAAGGCGGAGGAGCTGCAGATACCGCGGCGGTCAGTGCTGACAGACTCGGACAATGGCTGGGTGAGCAGGAAAACGCTTTCCACCACTTATTTTAGTCTCTGGACTGTGGGGAGATGCCCAAATTTGACCTGGGGGTGGCATATCCCTTTAAGAAGAGTTCAGAAATCAATATTTGGTGCAATAACCCTTATTTTTAATCACAGCTTTCATGTGTCTTGGCATGCTCTCCACAAGTCTTTCACATTGTTCTTGGGTGACTTTATTCCACTCTTGGTGCAAGAACTGAAGTAGCTCAGCTTTGTGTTTGTGTTGGAATTCAACAGACGCTGGAATGGAATGGCTGTAATACATGTAGAGATGCTGATTTCAGAAAAATGCAGTGATCTCTTATTTTGTTCCAGAGCTCTAGATGCATATTTTATTCATATTTATTATCACCTGTATTCATATTTATGATAAGCAATCTCAAGACCCTGATATGCATAAACTCCAGAGGAACAGCTTGTATTGACCTTCTCTTTGTATTAATTCTGCCTAAATATACTCAACAAAAATATAAACGCAACACTTTTGTTTTTGCTCCCATTTTTCCTGAGATGGACCCAAAGATCCAAAATTCACTCCAGATACACAACACTACCATTTCTCTCAAACATTGTTCACAAATCTGTCCAAATGTGTGACAGCGAGCACCTCTGCCCCGCCGAGACAATCCACCCCACCTCACAGGTGCGCCACATCAAGATGCCGATCTGACATCATGACCAGTGCACAGGTGCGCCCCAGAATGCCCACAATAAAAGGCCACCCCGAAATGTGCATTTTTTTATTTTTATTTTTTTGCTTTATTGGGGGTCTGGGGACTCAGAACCAGTCAGTATCTGGTGTGACCACCATTTGCCTCATGCAGTGCAACACATCTTCTTCGCATAGAGTTTATCAGATTGTCAATTGTGGCCTGTGGAATGTTGGTCCACTCCTCTTCAATGGCTGTGCAAAGTTGCTGGATATTAGTGGGAGCTGGTACACGCTGTCGTATACGCCGGTCAAGCACATCCCAAACATGCTCAATGGGTGACATGTCCGGTGAGTATGCTGGCCATGCAAGAACTGGGACATTTTCAGCTTCCAAGAATTGTGTACAGATCCTTGCAACATGGGGCCGTGCATTATCTTGCTGAAACATGAGGTGATGTTCATGGATGTATGGCACAACAATGGGCCTCAGAATCTCATCACGGTATCTCTGTGCATTCAAAATGCCATCAATAAAATACACCTGTGTTCTTCGTCCATAACAGCCTTTGAAGAGGAGTGGACCAACATTCCACAGGCCACAACTGACAATCTGATAAACTCTATGCGAAGAAGATGTGTTGCACTGCATGAGGCAAATGGTGGTCACACCAGATACTGACTGGTTCTGAGTCCCCAGACCCCCAATAAAGCAAAAAAAAAAAATGCACATTTCGGGGTGGCCTTTTATTGTGGGCAGTCTGGGGCGCACCTGTGCACTGGTCATGATGTCGGATCGGCATCTTGATGTGGCGCACCTATGAGGTGGGGTGGATTGTCTCGGCGGGGCAGAGGTGCTCGCTGTCACACATTTGGACAGATTTGTGAACAATGTTTGAGAGAAATGGTAGTGTTGTGTATCTGGAGTGAATTTTGGATCTTTGGGTCCATCTCAGGAAAAATGGGAGCAAAAACAGAAGTGTTGCATTTATATTTTTGTTGAGTGTAGATAAAACTTCTTGTTAGCTAAACTCGCACTTCCCATCAAAATTGTTTTTGTTTTTTTTTTGGTTTTTTGCTACCTGCTACTATATTGTAACGTAAACAAATGTAAACTCCAAAGAAACATGCATTAAACATTTTCAGATTATATCCTGGGTATAATTTTTCTTTAAAATTTCACAGTTCAGATTTTGCTAAGGCGCACAATGCAAATATTAGTGTTAGCGCCAGTTTAGCAGCCGTCAGTGTTTACACATTTTCCTGGTAATTACAACTGCAAGTTTGTCAGACATCTGCAAAATCTCTACTTTTACTACTTTTATTACCAATAGTCACGTTTCAGATGTCTCTCAGGAACAACACACCCAAACTCTCCCTCCCATAATTTCACCAAGTTTATGTAAACTAGAGTGAGTCAGACACAAGCAAAAATCCTTTTTGTAAGGTAGAGTTTGTACATTTCTTGCATCTTTCCCCCTCCAAACCTGAACAAGTGGCTGGATTAGTCGAGTTTACCCACAGCTATAACGTGCCTTTCATTCAGTACAATGGACAGACATGAGCTGCTCTCTCTCAGTACATGGATGACATATTGGAGAGGGTGGATTACTGTGGCGTCAGGAGATACAAAACATTTTCTCATTTATACAGCCAGTCAGGAATGCATGAGTGACACAATGGGGCCATAATCTCCCAATAAAACATGCTAAATGACATTATTCTGTTGACGACTGCTGTCTCCACACCTCTGAGATGCAAATCTGAAATTATGTAAAAGTAGAGCCTGTAGCGGAATTTATGTTTGCATGTGTGTCATATACACCGTCAAATGGCAAATTGGAGCTGTGACACTGAAAAATGCTAATTAAAAAGTTAAAATTTGCACATTTCATAAAAAACGCATGAGATAGCATATCAAATTAGACTGATCCAAAATCAAAATGTACTGCATGGCAAGGCTGCAATTATGGTGGCAAAGTGGTGAGAGCGCATGCCTCCTAACAAGAAGATGACAAGTTCAATTCTCAAACTGGCTTTTTCACTGTGGAGTTGCATGTTCTTCCTGTGTATAGGTCCTGTGTCCTTTGGGGGCACCTGTTGCTACCTGAACGGCTATGGCTAATTCACATTTGATCTGGTTTGGGCCCAGTTTAGTCCTGATGTAGGCTTGGTTTGGTCTTGTTCTAGTCCTAATTTAGTTCTGATTTAATCTAGTCCATGTTTAGTTAGAGGTATAGACCCAATTTTGATGAAGTTGGTGAGTTGTGGGGACAAAAATCTGTATACACACTAACTTCCTGAGGACCTGGCTTCCATATGGGGACAAACGGTTGAGGTTAAGGTACACTTTATTGTGGTTAAAAAAAAAAATCATCCTCTGCATTTGACCCATCCTTCAATGCCTCTGGGGCATCCTGTCAGGAGCAGTGGGTGCCAGTGCCTTCCTTAGCTACAGGATTTTACCCATTGGTCATGTTTTGGGATGATATGGGAAATCAGAGTGCCTGGAGAACCACCAAGACACAAGGAGAACATGCAAACACTGCACAGAAAGGCACAGAAAGGCATGGGCGACTCGCGGATCAAACCCAGAACCTTCTTGCTCTGAGGCATGAGTCCTGGTTTACAAAAAAGGATCAGGTCCCCATGATGTTATAATCGGTTCAGAGTTTAGGTCAGGATTAGTGTGGTGAAGGTTGGGATCAGATTCCAGGAAATTAATATAATGTAAGGCTACGTTCAGACTGCAGCCTGAAGTGACCCAAATCTGATTTTTTCACCCCTATGCGACCTGTATCTGATCTTTTAATGACAGTCTGAACGACACAGATCCGATTTTTTCAAATGCGACCCAGGCCACTTGGATATGTGGTCCTAAAACCAATACATATCCAATCATTTGGCAGTGACCAGGTTGCATTCATCTGACCATCAACAAGCGAGAGTGGTAGAAGTAGGCGCTCACAAATGTACACAAATGTTCTTCCCGTTATACAAAAATGATGTATGAAGTCCATGTCAGTGAAGCAGCAAAGCACCCACCACTCTCAGCACCAACATGTTCCTTTCTATGGATGTTGCTGCCACTGCCCCACAAAAAACCAAAGCCAAAAACCTTCTCCATCTCAATATCTTCCTTAAAACAAATAAGTTCTACATGTTGTGGCTCTGGTACGACACCAACTTTAAAATCTCCAGGCGCTCAATGCTAACATCCATGTTTAGGTGACTTCCATAAACACTGAGCACGGTCGCTGCACGTGACCTCGTTGTGTCCTCCAAGGCGCATGCGGGAGTTTAAAGTTCACACTGGAGTGTACAAGTCGCATTTAATTGGAAATGTGAACGACCTTGCAAAAAAATCAGATGTCACAAAAAAATCGGAATTGAGCATTAAGCCCCGCAGTCTGAACGTAGCCTAAGTTTCAAGAAACATAGAGACCCAATTTGTGTGTGTGTGTGTGTGTGTGTGTGTGTACGTGCAAATGCGAACGCACCCTTGGATCACCCACTGCTTCTGGTTCATTGAACGACAAATGTAACAGTTCAATTTAGTTAACTTTGTTGCGTCAAATTCTTTAATCTTTCGACTGCACTTGTTTGTAACCATTTTTGCAGTCAGTCTACTTCAAGATCCGTTTCTATTTCACCACTGCCTGTTTTCTCTTTGCAGAAAGTGATTTTGATTTCACCCGTGTCATAAGCTGTTCTTTGCCAACTCTGATCTGGTCTTATCCTTTTATACCACGAACAGGGCCCCGATTAGAAACCTTCACACAATAGCGAGTGGGAATTAGCAGGCTGAGCATACGCCAATTCCTTTGTACAGTCATCAGTGATGTATGGCGGGGCTCTTCACTGGTGGCCTTTCCCTTTGGGGTATTCACAAGAGAGACATGGAACAAGCTAGGCTATATATGTGCAAATACAACACATGGTCCTATTACGCTCTGCTTTGAACTAGAGCTATAGCTTCATGAATCTATATATAAACATTCTCCTTGGATGGAGGAAGTATGAAGGGACACGAATTTCTTCCTTTGGCGTTCAAAGCTAACAGCATCGCAGCCCAGAATATTAAAGGTCTTCTACATTCATAGCAATAATGAAAGAGTACAACGAGAACTTGATATCCAGCCCTCCCTCACTCCTCCTCCTAAAGGTATGGAGCGAGTTCAGCGAGTATCTCCAAATTTGAACCTCCCCCTTTGTGTAAAATGCGTGGCCAATGTGGTCGTAATATCACTATCAGGAGGTGCTTCATCTTGGCTCAGTTTTATTAGGCTCGTTCATAATATTCTTGTAAGGCGGTGAAATGGAGGTGGGCCAGGGGATTTTCACAGTCACCTTTATTATAGCACACTGAGATTTGTCATTTGCACCTCTGCAGGTTTCTCTAATGAAATCTGTCCTAGATCCAACGAATAAATATTCATGCTATGCATATTTGGTCATTAACTCTACTATATTGGTTTAAAGTGCATATGACAGGTTTTCTTTTTCTTTTTTTAGTATTTAGTACTTTTATTAGTATGTTGCTTAGTGGGATAGATAGTACTCTTTTTGAATTGTATTCTTTACAGTATCTTTGAGTGTTTAGAAAAGTGCTATATAAACAAAATGCATTTTTATATTATTATTATTATTGTACATGTACAGTATTTGTTTGTGTAGAAAAGTAAAAAAATACAAGAAGCTGAGTTCAAAAAAGAATTCCTCTGTCTATGTCAACAATACAAAAAATCCATCTAAAATGCAATACAAGTGCAAGGATCACACTTTCTTTTCACAAAGTAAAGTTTTATGAATTATTATATAGTATTTATAGTCATCACATAATAACTAGGGCTGCGTTAATTAGATTAATTAATTACACTGCAAATTAACGTGTTATAAAAATTAACACAATGAATTCTGAGTGGCAATTCAATGCACGCGCATTTTAAATTTGGCCCACTGAAGGACCAGCGTCGCTAATCAAACAAATAAAGCCTGGAGGAAACTGACATGGACTCGACTCAGGGGGCGAGGCGAGTGAATTGCTGCCAGAACGGCAAGTTTATTTATGAAAAGAACGAAGACGGGACGATCAACAAGAATGTGGTGATTTGTAGCTTTTGTAAAAAATAATTTTCCAATCACCGAAGCTGCTCCAGCCTGACGGATCATTTGAACGACAAACACATCCGGACAAGTTCCATCGTTACTGGTGATAGAGTGAGCATGAGTGCACTTCGCCAAAGCACACTTGCAGAATCTGTGTTTCTCTCTCTCTCTCTCTCTCGATTAAAATGTGATTAATTAGATTAGTTAGTTACAAATCCTGTACTTAATTAGATTATTTTTTTAATCGCCTGACAGCACTAATAATGACCATTGATACTTAGCATTTATCTCTATGGAATGTTCAGTAAGTACCGTGGTGGTAAACACAGCCAAAAAAGTTTTAAGATGACCTAAAAACAACACATTCTTCAGGAGCCTGTGATCATGATCCATGGTTACGTTTGATTTAGCTCGTTTGTGACTGTAATGTGATTTGATAGGGTCTTGTTTAACAGCACACATCAGCTTGTGTGTTGTAGTTCCAGCTCAGTCAGTTCATTCTGGTCAGATTGTGTTAAAATAAAGCTCACATTAATGTCTACTTTGAGTCAGAGCTTCAAATTAAGTAGTACCCTCAGTTAACATCACCTCCCCGGGGAATGGTGATGACATCAGCTGCAAAGTACCTATTGTGTAAATTACATTAGCCTTGGCTCTTGTAAACGTTATAGTTGCTAGGTAACAGTTACAAAATTGGAACATTCGCCCCTCCTATTAGATCAGTATTTGAGGATGTTTTGTGCACAATGTAATGGCACTTTTAAATCTACTGAGTTAAACCTTTGTTCAGTCAAGGCTGCAAGCAAACTACGTATTATCACATATTTGGTTTGACAGATTTTTTTTTAACCCTGATGCCCTTCCTGTCAGAACCCACCACTCCGACTGAAGAGTGTATGAAGTGTCTTGCTTTGGGACACAAGGATAGCACGCACTTTAATGGTGTGTCTGTCATGTTAATATTACACTGTCACTCAAGTATCACACAACTTGGATGTAGAAAATGCAAGGAGTGTTTTATTACCTGAAACATGCAGTGAAATGAGCATTGCCATTAATCATTTTTACTCCTGCTGTAGACTTGATAGGCAAATTAAGTAAGAAAGCAATTAAGGCCCCGTTGGTGTTCACTGTCATAAAACTTCGAGAAGACTGAATGACATCAATCATGTGAAACTACAAGTGTGTGTGCATGTGTGTTGTTTTTTTTTACACAACATAATCCACTTGAAATTTATGAAATTATAAAATATAGTAGAAATGCCATAAGCAGGAGAGGATATTGAGAGTTGCTAGTGATCTGAATTATAAATATTATATTATTAAAATTATAAATAATCTGATGGACGTTAGCCTTGACATTGTAAGAAGTTCAGTAAAAAGTGATAATAGTAGTAATAGCGTACCTATGCTTTCATTTTATTATGTAACATTTCTACTGGAGGGTCAGCCACCTACTTGTCTCCATGGAAATGTTATCGCTTTGATTATTCCACAGTATGGCATTAAACTTTTCTATCCCCCCCTCACCTCAAGCAGGTGGAGTAGAGCTTATCAGAAAAGTTACACAATGCACCTTTAAAGATCCCATGACATGGTACTTCTTGATGCTTTTATATGGTGCCTTAATGGTTCCCTAATACTGTAAATGAATCCTTCTTCAAAATCAACACTTAGTGCATGAGAAAGACACATGTACAGAGTCAGAGTCAAAAAATAACTCTCTGAACGACTCATTCTGGGCCTTGTTGCTTGAATGCAAATGAGAAGGACACAGATTGGTTAGAGGAGCGGGTGGGGGGGGGCAAATGCGCCGCTGGTTCCTTGTTTTAGTGGTGCGCTGTGCCTGGCCCCACTTCCGCGTGTGTAAGCGCGAAGGAGGAAAGGACAGCCTTTTCAATGAAAAAAAACATATTTTCACAGAAAATAAAATTAAACCACTGCTGTTTCAGAGGTCCAGAGGGTCGGGTAAAGGACTTCCGAGTCTAGAAACACTCGCATGTGCCTCCAGGCAAATAAAAAACCGCATTTCGCATTGCGTAGCTCCTCCGCAGTCCAAATTCTCTGGGCCTGATTTCCTGATTTCGGAGGTGGAGATCCAGACGGTGGTGGAACTGAATTTGCATTTTTTTTTTCGATCTGACATCAATAAGGTGCCTTGTCCAGAATCGCCCATTTGAGCTGTGTTTTTTTCAAATGCAGAAAGGGATCGCAAATGCTCAGTTTAGACATTTCGCAACTTTTAGCCATTGGGGGGGGGGGCCTAAACAGGGTAGGGGAGCTCACATTAACGTTCAAAAACCTCAGAAAGTGAAAATTTCATGCCATGGGATCTTTAAAGTGCCTCTGTGTTCTGATCCATGTTATAATGTTTCCTCATCACAAACATACGTGGGGGTATTCCATCAATGTCGCTAAACATAATGGAGCTTAAGTGATTAAGACTCATTTGAAGTAGCGACAGCTTTAACTTAAGGCTGAAGTCTTTCCACTAACACAGTTCAGCTAGTCTGGTTAACACCTGACCATATCACAAGTGAGATATGGGTCTGGAAACTCGCTTCGAAAAATCCCGTAGCGGAGGTGTGGTTAGCGATTGCCAACGGACGTTTATTGGGCGTTATGAATGTCTATCATTGAGCGTATACGTAGCCCTTAGCCAATCATGTCAGTTGTCAGTTCAAACTACAAGCTTCCGTTTGTCATGTAGTACGCGTCACCGTCTTTCCACCCCTCCCCCGCTCTCTGATTGGGGCCCTAAATCTGGGACTCTCGCTTGGACGAGTTTCCAGGCCGCCTTCCAGTTCGAAACGAACGGAAGCGGCCTGGGAATTCCCAGGCTACAGTTCAGCCTCACCGGAGTCAACTTCAACCAGGCTTATCTAGTTTTGCATGAGTCGCATGTACGGGGTACACAAGAAGCCCAGAACAAGCGACTGTCGAAAACATGATCATCACAAAGATTCTGGTAGATTATTTCAGAACAAAAATTACTTTTGGAACTGTACAAGGAATATAAAACCACACTTACAAAGACGGGAAATGCACTAAATAACCAAGGCGAGAGACGAGAGACCACTTAAATGCTTAAGTTAAGTTCTATAACAATGCTGAATGTTGAGTTTTTAAAAATATGTTTTCATCCGCGTTATCAAGATAAGTCAGTAGGCGAGAGGAAATGCTACAGTGTGTTACGTGGGAGACCCATTTTCAACACTCAAGGAGTGCACTTGATGTCATTACAAATGTTCATATTTGTAGAACAGTCTTGTAATTTCGTTTTAAAGTGTAAAAGTACTTGCACCAACTAATGTCAAATTGTGTAATCTTGTCTTTGAGCAGGAGTGGTGTTAATATGAAGAGGACTGTGCAAGTAAAAACAAATCATATAAAAGCATTGGGTCATGGGGTGTGCATGTTAATTGCCTCCATTTTGTTTTTTAAAAGTAAAGGTTTACCTTTAACTGTGTTGCTTGATGGAGATGTCACATAAAATAGAAAGTGTCAAGTGTTCATGTTTGGCCTAGCTGATAAATATGATGATATGAATAATTGTAGGTTAAATGGCATGACAATCATTCACATTTGTGTAATGTGTGACAAATCTAAGTTGGTGAAAATATAACATACTTCACCGGAGCATAAATATCGTCAGAAATGAGAATGGAACCTGGAACTCCCGCACGATTTGCAGAGCACTTCACCTCTCTTGATGTCTGGAAATTCTCATATTTGAAGATATTATAATGATAACAATTTTTGAACATATATTTTTAATTATTGGAAATTGGCTCAAAGTGACCAAGAACGTAAGGTAATTAACAACACAATCAGGCAGGAAGTGTGCGGAACTGTTTAACGCTTGTTTACTACAGGTACGTATTCTTTGTAACACCGATTTATTTAGCCTGATAGTTAACTTGCCACGGAGCAGGTTAGTTTAGAAGTTTAGAATTGCCAATCTCTACTGAACTAAAGGTCAAAGGAGCTGTTAACTTGAAAACTCCCACTACGTGACATCACAAGGTGGAATAGAGCATTTTGAGCTTTGGAGATCTACACAGACTAATAATTAAGTGTTACTCAAACCCTGTGAATGAAAACACAACTCCAGGCATGTTTTTGATGAAGTAACGCCATTCTAACATGACTTAAACATCACAGTTGTCAATTCTGAGTAAAACAGGACCTTTAAAAACAAAAGCAGAGTTGTTTAAAGGTCAAGTCAACATTTATTCTATTGTGACAGTATAGTTCTGGGCGTCTTCATTAGTTTCCACTGTAATATACAGTGAGTACAGCTTGGCTCAGACACTATACAGCTGCTTTCACACCAGAGCTGTCCGATAAGATCCACTACAGGAATGTTCTTATTAATTCTTATCAGCTCACACGGGACATCCCAAAACCCCGAGCACAACAAGGAGGCACGGACACTTCTATTTATTTGACACGAGATACAGATTTCGGAATATTTACTTAGTGATAAAAGATAAGCTTCAAACTCTTTCTGGGGGGATCTCTAGCTGAACTAGGATACAAAAATATACAACATTTCCACTCCCAAAGATACACATTATTTTTCTATTATATACAAATATGTTGCCAATTCTGTTCTTTCTTTGACTAATAACAAACAAAATCTTCAGAACGCTCATTAAAATACTTTCAATATACAAAATATGTTTACAATACCTGATTTATTTCAAATATTTTTCTTAGGAGCTCATGTCATTTCAGGGGCATTGTCTTTACACTGACAAGCCATTTTGCAAACTCTTTTGTTAAGTACTTTGAAAGAATTCTCAAGGCTTTGCGGTGCAGTCTTGCCTCACAATGGCATATGTTTGATTCTTAAGACTGTGTAGGGTCTTTTGTGTGGAGTTTGTGTGTTGTTGCTGCGTCTGAGTGCTTGGTTTTCATTGATGTAAAGGCACTTACTTTAATTTCTGAATGACTGAAAATGACAAGTGTGGCGTTGCTGTAAGTCTTATAAGGGAGAGGTAAATAATTGTTGCAAATTGTCGTGCTTTATGTGGTTTGTACATTTTTCACAGATTCATGTATTAAAATTGTGTACAGTTGGCTTTAACTGTAAAAAAAAATGATATTATCTCTCGTGAAAAAGAGGGCCTTTTCACTTTAATTTCATATTCATTTTTCCATATTCAACTAAACTGCTAAATACCACTATCCTGGGTTTGTTTTATTTAGTTTTAGTTAATCACCACACACTAATTACTTTAAATGATTTTATTTAGTTAAATTTTGTACATTTTGTTACCTGCTTACCTGTTCCTCCACCTTATCTGGAGAAAAAAGAGGGGGCATGCCCTGAGACGACCATATGGGGAGGGGGAGTTTTGGGCCAGACCATGTGGGGAGGGGAGTTTTGGGCCAGACCATGTGGAGGGGGAGAATTGGTTTCAGTTCTTTTTTGTTTGTTAGGATTTGTATATTCGATATTGATGGTTTAGTGTTTAGACATTATGTTAAGCACTTTTATTTAAAGGGGGATTTAGGCTCTGTAAGTAAATCACCAGGGTAATTTGGATAAAAGTAAAGTTGACGCATGTCCAATCTGATCGGGATTGTGGGCTTACCTGGAGGGAGGGGCTTCCTGTGGGAGTCACTATAAAAGAAGGAGGTCTCGGCAGTGTGCATGTGGGTTTTTCTTTAGGTTCATTCATTTAATGTGGCTTATGCTTAAATTTGAGCACAGTTGTTTTTTGGAAATATTTATTATTTTTGATTGCCACAAATGCCATGGTGAAATTTTGGAAATAAATCTATGGGATAAAAGAAATATTTTCAGAGTCTTCCTCCTACTTAGACCACATTGGCCAGCTTCCCCACACCTCTGCACTTTAAATGGCATTTTACTGTACAAAAACCTTGTGTATATAGTATTATCATCCTAGACCAGAGGTCTTCAACAGGGGGGTCGCGACCCCTAGGGGGGTCGCGGAAGTACTGCAGGGGGGTCGCGAAATCTTTTGATTTCACTTTAAAATAATATAATTTTATATTTTATAGTGTAAAATACAGTATTAACCTGTGTATTATTTCCTTGTATTGGATGTACCATAACAGAGTAGCAATGTTTATACATGACACTAAGCTCAATTTAATATAAAACACAATTCTATGCCGTATATATAGTAGGGGGTCCCTGGCCCAGTTCGCCATCTGTTTGGGGGTCCCTGGCCTGAAAAACATTGAAGACCCCTGTCGTAGACTATTGTTTTTCTGTCATGGTTCAACATCAGAGTAAGAGAGTGGATTAAGTGCATGGGATAATAGCGGTTCAGTTCATTCACCTGCACTTCATTCATGGTTCAATGTTGGGTACAGGCCTTTTGAAACACAATAGAGCAGGTACTCAATATGGACCTAGCTATCTTAAGATCTGTGGAAAGCTCCCAAAGCAATTGCAAAAGAAAATTCAGTTCTGTCAACTGGACAAACTTTTGGTGTGAAGTAGGGCTGGGTGGTTTACCAGTTCATACCAAATACCGGTGTTTTTTTTTGGTTTTTGTTTTTGTTTTTTAATGATATAAATTTTTCATATATCCCAATACTGGTGAGTGTGTGCGTACCAAACTTTAGGAACACAGAGCAGTGGAACGTCACGCCGCAGGACATTGTTTGAGAGGGGGACTGTTTTGCAGTGGCGTGAGAGCGGTGGAAGGTCAGTCTGTGTTGAGCGGTGAACAACATGGACGGAGAAAATGTTACAGACACAGAGGAACTTAAACCGAAAAGAGGAACCGTGTCAGTTGTGTGGAAGTACTTCGGTTTTAAAAAATCTGGCGCTGATCAAACAACCGTATTCTGTAAATGTTGTCGGGCTAAAATTGTAGCCACAGGAGGCGACACACGCGATCTGCTTCACCACCTCCGTCACAAACATGTCCTGGAATATGAAGAATGCATGAAACTCTGAAAGATCTGCATCCTCTTCCACGTCTGCAGGGAACCTTCAAGTTGCCCCTGCAACACAAAATGCGACTCAGACGTCACTCAAAGACGCGTTTGCTAAGGGGACTGCCTACGACAAGAAAAGCAAACAGTATTACTATCCACTTAGCCAAAGACATGGTACCACTTAGTACATGAACAAAAAATACTGTCAAATACCGTGACACCGATATAATTTTTGAAAAATACCGTGATATCAATTTTTGGTCATACCACCCAGCTCTAGTGTGAATATGTTCTATGTTGCTATGGTTGTTTCTATGTTGCTGCTGCTGAACTTTGTGAATTTCCTTCGGGGTCAATAAAGTCTCTCTATTTAATCTACCTGTCTAAAAAATCTGCCAAAATCCTCAGTTTCTCATGTTAGGCGCTCGTTGTAACAGATTTGAGAGATTGGTCAAAATGCAGACGCGTGTTAAAGGTGCACTGTGTAACTTTCCTGGTGGAGGGTCTGCCATCTGCTTGTCTTCATCAAGATGTTCCACAGTATGGCATTAAACTTATGCATCTCCATAAAGACAAGTATGTGACACCACCAGGCCGAGTTACAGGTCAGATCTGTGGAGAGGGAGCCCACTCACAGTGCAGATGCATGCTTTTCAAAGTATTTGTGAGCAAGAGATGGATTAAGACTGTGTAACTTTTTGGTTGGGGGTCTGTCACCTGCTTGTTTCACTGGATATGTCACTGCTCTGCTTGGAATGTTCCACAGTATGACATTAAACAGCTCTACCTTATATTTATTCAGTTACAAGTGGGTTTATAGCTCAAAAAGTCCTAGATAAACAGGCATGAATGTGAGTGGAGTTGTCTCTCCACAGATCTCACCTGTAACGGTCTGGTTTGGTCTCCACGGAGATAGATACTAAAAAATATTCCAGACAAAGCAATAACATATCCATGGCAAAAAACATTTGACAAACCCTTCACCAGAAAAGTTACACAATCCCCATATTCTGGATAAAGCTACAGATCTGGAAAAAAATAATAGACCACTGCAAAATTATCAGTTTTTTCTGATTTTACTACTTATAGGTATGTGTTTGGGCAAAAGGAACATTTTTGTTTGAGTCTATAAACTACTGACATTTCCCCCAAATTCCAAATATAAACATCTTTTCGGGAAATAAGTGGCAGACCCTCCTCGCAAAAAGTTTCACAATGCACCGTTAAGTCTGCCTTCACTTTAACCAGAAAACCAAACCTGAACATAACAAACACATTCGCGACTCCTTCCTCTCTCTTCCTGATGCACCTGAGCAGTTAATTATCCAACATTCTTTGTGGATTTCCCTGTCTCCATGCACACAGACAGGCCTTGGTCACTGTACGTCCCTGGCTCGGCTCTGTACAAAAGAAAGACCTTGGCTGCTCCGATACTGAAAAGCAGCCTCGCTGAATGGGAAGCCCTTGTCCTAACCCTCTGTCTGCCTTGGCCCCTCCCATCTCCCTCCACCTGACGCACATAATTGAGATTCAGGGCGGGCCGCGTCCAGATACATCCGATTAGTCCCCTTCATCGATTTGTGCCAGCTCGTCATGACTTACTCAACCCAAGGTGTCTCCTCCTATGACACGCTGTCTGGACGTGATTTAGTTTGCCAACGCTCTAAGTGCATTGAGTGTGACAATAAAATCTTTAATCTAATATGCATCCTAAAGAGGGAGGAATAAAAAGATGAAGGGTGGAGGAGGGAGGGCGGGGGGAGGTAATGTTCCCCATAATGTGAGTGTAATGAGAAAGCTTTGTGACAGACAGGACGCTCACCTGTGGAGCACGCTGCCATTGAGGTACAGTATGACGCTGGAATAGTTAAATAGGCCAGTATGAAGATTTCTTTGTGGAGAGGGAATATAAATTTATATGTATGAAGGGTGGAAAGTAGATATGAAATGTAAAAACTAGGATTATCATCATGACACATTTTGGATTTTGTATGAATACACGAGAAGGTATATGGTTGATGAACAACAGTCTGGTGAAAGTGTATGTACTTTAAAAACAATGGAGGAGCTTCATGGATCAGGAGATGTGTGGTGAGGGATGAGTGTGCAGTATGACTAAAACATTTTAAATTAAATTAAGTACTAACTAATTTTAGTTGTTGCATAACTTACCAAAATCAAAGAATATTACCTTTTTGAGTTCACGGTACATGCTTGTTTGCTGTGTACAACTAACGTGGCTCACACCAGATAAATATGTGTGTCACTCTGAAATGAGCTCTGTATTTATTAATCTGGGTTGACTCTGGTTGAAAGTGATCAGAAAACACAGAACGTTTGATTTGAAGCATCACAACAGCAGAACGAACTGAATAATCAAACCTATGTCGCATCCAGTTGAGAGAAATGCACAGACATCTTCCCTGACCACAAATGTACAAAGTACTTACCTCCTGCACGTTTTTCACAAACTAAATAGACTGTATTGACGCTAAAATTGTTTTAGTTTGCTTGGACACTTCACCTTTGGCTTCCACACAAACCGCGGTGATCACCTGCCGTCCAACACCTGTCAGACCCAATCGCACCAGCGGGGGCCAAGATGGGTTCTTGTGAGTTTGTGAACTCATACATATCGTGAGAATCGTACTGTGCAAGGTTAGTGTAAACTACGACTATAAGAGATGCACTATTTATAGATGTTATATATTGGGGTGTTAACACTGTGTCCCATTTCTCTGTCTTATCCCTTCGACTTACCCCTACCCCTTGGTTTTGCGTGTTCATGTGAGGGCAAGGGGTGTCCCGATTCTAATTTTGATCAAGGGCTAGGGCCACGACCGAGGGCTACATACCCCTTGAAACGAAGTAAGCTCTCAACCAGACTTGAAACGAAGGGGTACAAGCTCAGGCAGGTTTTGGGATCAGGATGGCAGCGTCACATCGACCAGCCAAGGAGTCTCATAAATGTATTTTCAGCTGTTGTAATGATCGATCAACAGTTTATAAGATGTGTGAAGAAACCCTCAGTCGTCCAGGTAGAATCCTTGGTAAAAGGAGGAGAAATTCAATTTGTCAACTGGACAAAGTTTATTTGGTCAAAGAGTTCTGGTTAGATGGTATGCTAAACAAGACCTCAGAACTCAAAACAAAGAGTTGGGATAGTTTCAGAGTAATTTCATTGTAGTTAGCTCCTCCATGCAGCAAGATATAAGCAGTGTCCATCAGCACTCTAACCAGAACTGACGAAGCAACTTGGATGAGCTGCGAAACGTTTTCGACCAAATAAACTTTGTCCAGTTGACAAATTGAATTTCTCCTTTTACCATCGATTAACAGTTTAGCATGGTTTACAATTATGGCGCTTATGTTCTACGTTACTTTTAGTGAACTGTTGTGGTTTTAATTGTAGTGATGTCTGTTTAGCCGACGTTTTCATCGAACTTTCATGCATAAACAAGCTAGTTTTTTTGTCGTCCTGAGGTACCCGATAATCCTTGACATTTGTTTACGTTTGTTTGCATCAATTGTTGTCGCCTCTGTAGACGTAGACGCCAGGTAGAGGCAAGAGATGATGACGCAAACGGTAATCGAGTGGTGTCCCATTTCTTAGGGGAACATTCGTACCCCGAGCCCTCTCAGCTCGGTATCGACGGGCAAGACAAAGATGTAGATAAAGGGGAAGGGCAAGGGGTAAGACAGAGTAATGGGACGCAGCCTAAGATGGTATGCAGGTTCACTGTGGGACATTTGACATAACCATGGTCAGATGTTGTTAACTATGAAATGTCAAATCTGCAAATTGCAATCTGCTCTTTTGCCAATTAGTGGGAGACATTCAGGTTGCCATGACGGTCTCGGGGTTACAAATGAAAATCCACGCCCTCAGGTCACACTCACTGAATATGATTGATAACCCCCATGTAGGAAAGATAATAATAATTGGAATTGTGCAGAGTATGCCTTCAAGCACCTTTTGGATGACTTTCTATAAAACACCATAACACAAATACGCATGGTCCCGTCAATTCCATTTTCAAAAATATCTCTGGACATGCGTAAATTCTAGCATGGAAAATACAGTGTGCTTTTACTATCAACTGACAGTACATATTGACTTTTCCATCTCACGCTTCAATAGCCTTACCTCTTTGTATTGCGGGAAAATCATAATTATTATCCGCCGAAATGTTGTCATGTGTTGCCCGCGGTTATGCAGTTCCATCCCTGATCTGCAGTGGGAGCATAAGGAGGTCAGGAGGTCGTCATGGTTTCCCAAGCATTCTCCATCTTCCTGATTGACAAATGTCCAATCCCCTGGACTGAGGTGTAGTATTTATGTATATGTGTGCTGCATATAAATGAGATACTCAAAGGGCAAAAGAGAGACGAGAATAGGTGGAGTAATGCACTGTACAAATCAGCACTGGGCTTTATAGAAATATGTTTGTGGCCAGAGTGGTTTTACAGATGTTATGAGAGCAATTTTATAGCATCCTTGTTTATGGTTTATGTTGTTGAAAGCATGACATTATAAGTGTAAAAAGCCACCTTATCATTATATTAATTCAATGAAATAGAGCTGTTTTCTTGAAGCATATGGCAACAGCAATCATCTATCATTTGAATCCTCTTTTCTCCAACAAACAGGTAGTTGGTAAAGTTGCTCTGACATGTGAAATATGAAAAATCTCAGGGATCGGCCTTCTGCCGGTACACAGAGTCAGGATTAAACCAGGACTATACCAGGACTAAACTCAAACTAAACCAGGACTAAAGTAAGACTAAACCATGACTGAAGCAGGGCTAAACTTGCCTGGTTTACACGAGACCATATCACAAGTGATATATGGTCTGGGAGCCACCTACTAAATATCTCGTAGTGGAGGTGTGCTTTACGATTGCCAACGGCCCTTTATTGGGCGTTACGAATGTCTATCATTTACGTAGCCCATAGCCAATCATGTCAGTAGTCAGTTCAAACTACAAGTTTCTGTTTGTTGCGTAGTACGCGTCACCGTCTTGCCACCTCTCCCCGCTCTCTGATTGGCTCCCAAAATCAGGAGAGCTCGCTTAGCCTAGTTGCCAGGCTGTCTTTCAGATCGGAACGAATGAAAGCAGCCTGGGATTTCCCAAGTTAGGGCTAAACTAGGAGTAAACCAAGAACTAAACCAAGACTAAAAGAGAACTAAACCAGGGCTAAACCAGGACTAAACCAGGACAAAATTAAGACTAAGCCATGACCAAACCAGGGCTAAACCAGGACTAAACCAAGACTAAACCAGGGCTAAACCAAGAATTAAACAAAGAATAAACCAAGACTAAACCAGGACTAAACCAGGACAAAATTAAGACTAAGCCATGACTAAACCAGGGCTAAACCAGGACTAAACCAAGACTAAACCAGGGCTAAACCAGGACTAAACCAAGACTAAACCAGGGCTAAACCAATAATTGAACAAAGAATAAACCAAGACTAAACCAGGACTAAACCAGGGCTAAACCAGGACTAAACCAAGACTAAACCAGGACTAAATCAGGGCTAAACCAGGACTAAACCAAGACTAAACCAGGACTAAACCAGGACTAAACCAGGACTAAACCAAGACAAAACCAGGGCTAAACCAGGACTGAACCAGGACAAAATTAAGACTAAGCCATGACTAAACCAGAGCTAAACCAGGGCTAAACCAAGAATTAAACCAAGACTAAACCAGGACTAAATCAGGGCTAAACCAGGACTAAACCAAGACACAACCAGACCTAAACCAGGACTAAACCAAGACTAAACCAGGACTAAACCAAGGCTAAACCACGACTAAACCAATACTAAACCAGGGCTAAACCAGGACTAAACCAAGACTAAACCAGGACTAAACCAGGACTAAACCAGGGTTAAACCAGGACTAAATCAAGACTAAACCAGGACTAAACCAGGACTAAACCAAGACTAAACCAGGACTAAACCAGGACTAAACCAGGGTTAAACCAGGACTAAATCAAGACTAAACCAGGACTAAACCAGGGCTAAACCAGGACCAAACCAGGACTAAACCAGGGTTAAACCAGGACTAAATCAAGACTAAACCAGGGCTAAACCAAGAATTAAACAAAGACTAAACCAAGACTAAACCAGGACTAAATCAGGGCTAAACCAGGACTAAGCCAAGACAAAACCAGACCTAAAGCAGGGCTAAACCAGGACTAAACCAAGACTAAACCAGGACTAAACCAAGGCTAAATCAGGTCTAAACCAGGACTAAACCAGGACTAAACCAGGGCTAAACCAGGACTAAACCAGGACTAAACCAGGACTAAACCAGGGTTAAACCAGGACTAAATCAAGACTAAACCAGGACTAAACCAGGACTAAACCAGGACTAAACCAGGACTAAACCAGGGTTAAACCAGGACTAAATCAAGACTAAACCAGATCTAAACCAGGGCTAAACCAAGAATTAAACAAAGACTAAACCAAGAATAAACCAGGACTAAATCAGGGCTAAACCAGGACTAAACCAAGACTAAACCAGGACTAAATCAGGGCTAAACCAGGACTAAACCAGGACTAAACCAAGACTAAACCAAGACTAAACCAAAACTAAACCAGGACTAAACCAGGACTAAACCAGGACTAAACCAATACAAAACCAGGGCTAAACCAGGACTGAACCAGGACAAAATTAAGACTAAGCCATGACTAAACCAGGACTAAACCAAGGCTAAACCAGGTCTAAACCAAGACTAAACCAGGATTAAACCAGGGCTAAACCAGGACTAAACCTGGGCAAAACCAGGACTAAACCAGGACTAAACTAGGACTAAACCAGGACTAAACAAGAGTTAAACCAGGACTAAATCAAGACTAACCCAGATCTAAACCAGGGCTAAACCAAGAATTAAACAAAGACTAAACCAAGACTAAACCAGGACTAAATCAGGGCTAAACCAGGACTAAACCAAGAATAAAACAAGACTAAACCAGGACTAAACCAGGACTAAACCAGGGCTAAACCAGGACTAAACCAGGACTAAACCAGGACTAAACCAGGACTAAACCAAGACTAAAACAGAACTAAACCAGGGCTAAACCAGGACTAAACCAGGACAAAATTAAGACTAAGCCATGACTAAACCAGGGCTAAACCAGGGCTAAACCAAGAATCAAACAAAGACTAAACCAAGACTAAACCAGGACTAAACCAGGGCTAAACCAGGACTAAACCAAGGCTAAACCAGGACTAAACCAGGGCTAAACCAGGACTAAACCAAGACTAAACCAGGACTAAACCAAGACTAAACCAAGACTAAACCAGGGCTAAACCAGGACTAAACCAAGACTAAACCAGGACTAAACCAGGGCTAAACCAGGACTAAACGAAGACTAAACCAGGACTAAACCAGGGTTAAACCAGGACTAAACCAAGACTAAACCAGGACTAAACCAGGGCTAAACCAGGACTAAACCAGGGTTAAACCAGGACTAAACCAGGACTAAACCAGGACTAAACGAATACTAAACCAGGACTAAACCAGGGTTAAACCAGGACTAAATCAAGACTAAACCAGATCTAAACCAAGGCTAAACCAAGAATTAAACAAAGACTAAACCAAGACTAAACCAGGACTAAATCAGGGCTAAACCAGGACTAAACCAAGACAAAACCAGACCTAAAGCAGGGCTAAACCAGGACTAAACCAAGACTAAACCAGGACTAAACCAGGGCTAAACCAGGACTAAACCAGGTCTAAACCAGGACTAAACTAGGGTTAAACCAGGACTAAATCAAGACTAAACCAGGAGTAAACCAGGGCTAAACCAGGACTAAACGAAGACTAAACCAGGACTAAACCAGGAATAAACCAGGACTAAACCAGGGTTAAACCAGGACTAAATGAAGACTAAACCAGATCTAAACCAGGGCTGAACCAAGAATTAAACAAAGACTAAACCAGGACTAAATCAGGGCTAAACCAGGACTAAACCAAGACAAAACCAGACCTAAAGCAGGGCTAAACCAGGACTAAACCAAGACTAAACCAGGACTAAACCAGGACTAAACCAGGACTAAACCAGGACTAAACCAGGACTAAACCAGGACTAAACCAGGACTAAACCAGGGTTAAACCAGGACTAAATCAAGACTAAACCAGATCTAAACCAGGGCTAAACCAATAATTAAACAAAGACTAAACCAAGACTAAACCAGAACTAAATCAGGGCTAAACCAGGACTAAACCAAGACAAAACCAGACCTAAAGCAGGGCTAAACCAGGACTAAACCAAGGCTAAACCAGGACTAAACCAAGACTAAACCAGGACTAAACCAGGACTAAACCAAGACTAAACCAGGACTAAACCAGGGCTAAACCAGGACTAAAGCAGGACTAAAACAGGGCTAACCCAAGAATAAACTAGGGCTAAGCCAGGACTAAACCAGGACTTTGTATTGTCATTTTAATGCCTTTCTTATTCAAATAAGATAACATACCGTAATAATGATGATAATAATATACAAATAAACTCTCCTTGCCTTGACTAAAGACCGGCGTTAGTGGTTCAGTCCCGGCTACCACCATTCCGTACTGTTGTTATGTCCTTGGGCACGACTCTGTACCCACCTTGGATGTGAAAAGACAGGTTCAGACTGTTCATGATTAAATTGTTACTATGGGACAGAACAGATAGAGGATGGATGCCTTTTCCAACTATTTCCATGTTTACCGGATTGCTTCCCCTTAGGCTAAAAGCTAATGACGTTGACACCGGTTTAGTGCATTAGCATTATTAGGTGATCTCTCCTGTCTCAAAATCCCCAAACACATACATAACTTCTTACTAATAGCACTTACGATTGCTAAATAAGACTATATTTTTAAATTGGGAAGACAAAACTCTTCATAAATCAGTGGCTCAGTCTGTTAACAAATTACCTCATTACAAAAAAACATGGGAAACATTTTTGTGTTACATAAAAAACTGCCCCCCCCAAACACCCACCCACACCTTGCTTAATTTGCTATAAAAATTCAGTTTCTCTTAAATCAGAATGAGTTTAGTGTGGATAAACGGACTTTTAAAAACACGGAGGAGCATTTACAACCAGATTGCAACAAACAAGTAGCTAATGTAGAATCACTCAAACATACAGAACATAACTGCAAGAAAATATAACTCCAAGTGTGTTTAGATTGTAGACTGTATATATAAATGGACATAACTAACCCGCTAGTTAAGTTCCAAATAGAAAGTGGGGGTGCTTCTGGCTCCACCAACTCTGGCTCCAATTGATTTTACACTGAAAAATTGTCGACCCTCTTTTTGTATCTGCTACAGTCAGTCATTTTGGTCTTAAAATGTTTGTATTAAGTAAATAAATTCCAATTCCTAACATGGAACATGCTTCAGATTCACCAATAAGTATATAACTGCCAGCCTCGGTGAGCTTCATTTGACTGGAGCCGAATGCTATGGGTGACGTCACACTCCCTTAGGCTACGTTCACACTGCAGGGCTTAATGCTCAATTCCGATTTTTTTGTGAAATCCGATTTTTTTGCGAGGCCGTTCACATTTCCAGTTAAATGCGAATTGTATGTGATCTCCAGTGTGAACGCTAAACTCCCCAAAAGTGTCCCGCATGCGCCTTGGAGGACACGATGACGTCACACGCAGCGAACGCGCTCAATGTTTACGGAAGTCGCCTAAAGTTGCTTTCGTACCGGAGCCAAAACATGTACAGCTTATTTGTTTTAAGGAGGAGACGGAGAAGGAGAAGGAGAAGGAGAAGGACGAGGTTTTTGGCCACAGCGTTTGCGGGGCAGTGGCAGCAACGTGTGCAGAAAGGAACGTGTGGGTGCGGAGTCACAGGCAGGAGGGGTGGGGTTGCTCCGTGCTTCGCCGCTTCACTGATACGAGTTTATATACTATTTTCGCATGACGAGAAGAACGTTTGTGCACATTTGTGAACGCCTACTTGTACCACTCTCATTGGAGGAAACACGCCCAGGTCGGATGAATGCGACCTGGCCGTTCAGACTGCAGTCGCATGTCAAAAGATCGGATATGTATCGGATTTAGGACCACATATCCAAGTGGCCTGGATCGCATTTGAAAAAATCGGATCTGTGTCGTTCACACTGTCATTAGAAGATCAGATACAGGTCGCATAGAGGCAAAAAAATCGGATTTGGGTCGTTTCAGGCTGCAGTGTGAACGTAGCCTTAGTCCACTTCTTTATACAGTCTGTGGTTTAGATTAGGAAGAAACAATAATATTTTTTTGATAGTTAAAACTTAAAGTAGGTTTATGTTTCACTATGAAAGAAAAAGTGTAAAATCCAAGCATAAAAATAAGCCGGTCTGTACATGAGGGCAGTCTGTGTTTGTCTGGGTGCCCTGTGCTGTGTAGTGTTCTCACATTAATGTCATTGTTGACAGTAATTGTCTCAAGCAGAGTCTGGTCACTTACAGCTCATCTGATGCATCAACAATGTCTCCTGATGGGACCTCATGCAGCCATTCTAATGGGCTTGTGCTTTGATACAGCCCCGTCCATCTCTAGAATAAATGTGAATATTAATCATATCTTTAGGTAACTTTATGGATAATATATTCAGATATATTTTAAGGTTTATTATCCCCATAGAAAAATGTGCCATCTGCATTTGACCCATCCTTGACCCATCCTGAAAGACAGCTTCATCCACCAAGCTGTCAGGATGCTGAACTCTCTCCCCCAATGACACTGCTGCTTAAATTACACTTAAATGACACTGACACTGCTGCATAAATGACTCAGTTTGAGCTTTATTACACCACACATTAACTTTTACCTATTTGTATTATATACAAGTCTACTGTACATTTGCTATGGGTATATGTGATGTTTTAGTCTTGGTGATAAAAGAAGAAATTCAATTTGTCAACTGGACAAAGTTTGTTTGGTCAAACGTTTCGCAGCTCATCCGAGAGGCTTCGTCAGTTCTGGTTCTAGTGCTGGTTAGACCCTGCTTATATCTATCTGCAGGGAGGAGCTCACTACACTGAACTTGTCCTGAAACTATCACCAATTTGTTTCTTTTGTTTTTCGAATTTCTCTGGCGTCTAGTTTAGCATACCTATTCAACCCTAACGACCGTCTCCACCCCTCTGGCCCTGACCTGGCTGCCCTATTGTTTCTTTTGTCTGTTTTGACTTTGGTTTGATAATGGAATTATAAATGGGAGACAAGTTATGTCTGACTCCCCCATATCTGTTTAATGAAGGATTCTCTTTTTTGACAAAAATTGCCTCTTTAACTCCCCTCTCAAACCAGTTCTTTTCCCTGGCTAAGATCTGAACCTCACTGTCCTCAAAAGAATGGCCCGTGGCTTCTAGGTGAAGATGTACGGCAGATGACGGTCCACTCTGGCACGCCCGCCTGTGTTGGTACATCCTCTTGTGAAGTGGCTGTTTTGTTTCTCCAATGTAGTGAAGACTGCAGTGAGCGTTAGGGTTGAATAGGTATGCTAAACTAGACGCCAGAGAAATTTGAAAAACAAAAGAAACAAATTGGTGATAGTTTCAGGACAATTTCAGTATAGTGAGCTCCTCCCTGCAGCTAGATATAAGCAGTGTCTAACCAGCACTACAACCAGAACTGACGAAGCCTCTTGGATGAGCGGCGAAACATTTTCGACCAAACAAACTTTTCCAGTTGACAAATTGAATTTCTTCTTTTATCATGGATTCTACCTGGACGACTGAGGGACTCTTCACGCATTTTAGTCTTGGTGTTTATTGTCTTGTTTATGTTTTATGTTCACTGTGGGGCTAGGGAGTGCTGCAATTTCAAATCCTGTGTGTGCAACCTGTACATATGGTTTTTGACAATAAAGCTGACTTTGAACGTTGAACTTCAGTGCCGCTTGGGTAGCTTGAAAGGCAGAAATTGTCCCAGTGTTCCGCCTTGGGACTCATAACCACATTTTGAGCTTGTGAGTGACAGTGGTTAAAGCAGTGGTCCCCCAACCTGAAGGCAGGAGAATCGATTCCCGCTCGGACTGAGTTCTGTCATTGTGCCCATAGGCAAGATGGCACAGATTGGCAGCCTCGCTTCTATCAGTCCGCCCCTGGGCAGCAGTAGCTTACTATCACTGAGTGTGGAGTGGCACTTTGAGAGGTTTTGACAAGCCTGTAAAGCGCATTAAAAGTGTAAGGCATTATTATTATTATTATTATTAGTTTCGGTAAGGACTAATAATAATAGGACTAGCTGCAGGATTTTGCATATTGCTCATGTTTTGGGTTGTGGGAATTTAACCAGTTAGCTTCCTGCAAACGTACTAACTGCTCTTATCTTGGAGCTCATAAGTCTCCATGGAGTAATTCACTGCTCATTTTGTACTTTTCAGGGCTCAAATTGATTTTAACAGGCTGCTATTATCTGCTTTGTCAGCCATGCTAGTATTTAAAACACTGCACATTTAAGGCAAATGTTTTAACTTATGAAAGCTACTATGCTTTACTTTTTTATTCATACACCTGAAAAAGATGGTAGTAGTGCACATTCCTGTACCCCATAACCCATTTCAGCTTCTCTCAGATATCTAATATAGAATAGTATTCTATTCTATATTAGAATAGAATAGAATGCCTTTTATTGTCACTATTGCACATGTACAATTTACATTATACATACTCACAATCTCACAATGAGACTGAAAGCATCTCACTTCAGTGCAGACATTTAAGTACGATATATACAACACTGCAGGATTTTTACAACACAGTATAGGAAAAAAAATAGTGCAAAAAAATTAGTGCAAAAAAGTCCTCTAGAGCTGATACTATACATTAGTTACCAGGTTATTGCAAGTCTTGCTCATGTATTGCAGTAGGGGTGACACATACAACCATATATACACACACTTGAGAGTCTCTACATTGCAGAGGGAGATGTTTCACAGAACTCAGTTTAACATATTGTACAGTATTAAATGTTGCCAACAAGCTATAGCACTGTGTTAAGTATTGCACCACAGGATATTGCACTGTAGGTAGGTATTTGCAAACAACAGGTGGATATGCTACAAAAACACAGTTCAAGATATTACACAGTAATAAATATTGCCCAGGTGGATTATGCTACAAAAACTAGCATAAACTTACACTGTAATAAATATTGTTCACAATATTGCAGCGTGTTAAGTAATTGCACAATGGGTGGATGGGAGGAGAATATAACATTGTGAATATAACATTGTCTCTGTTTAAAAGCGTCCTTTATTTATCAGAATGTTGCACATGGTTCTTTATTAGTCCCAGATAGACACTGAGCAGATGAGCATACTGGGAGAGGAGCTTCAGAGGCATCCAGGTGGAGAGGAGCTGGGAGTCGTCCAGTGGTGTGGGTGTAGGTGATCCTTCATGTCAGATACTGCTGCGATCTACAGCCAAAACAGGGAAAATCACATTATCTGTGGATCTGCAAGTCAAACATTTGAATTCTATTAGGAGTTCTTCCCCCACAACACTGAGCAAGAAGCTTCTAGTTTTGATCAAAGCAGGGAATGTAACTTTTTAAAGGCAGTGTGTAACTTTTCTGGTTTTCTGTTTGCCACCTGCGTGTCTCCATGGAGATGATATTTAGCTTTACCCAGTCCTCGCTGACACATTTGTATTTGTTTAGTCATCTAGAAAAAAAAAAAAAACACACTTTGCAAACACAAATACAAATTAAAGGTGCACTATAACTTTTTAGCAATGTGTTCGCCACCTTATCGTCATGGAAATGGTGATTCTCCACCAGAAAAGTGACATTTTTAATATATGACCCAAAGTAAATGCTCTGTCCTTGAACAGTTGGAATTATTTTATTTTATTTGTTTGTTTATTTCATTCATAAAGTATAAAAAGACATCAACAGTGTGAGAACAATACAAAAAATTGAATGAAAGGGAGCAGAAAGAAGAATAATCTTATGTTATCTGCCCCCCCTTCCCTTTTCCAGACAATAACACTGATAGTGACTATAAAACATTTCGTCAATACATTCCATTTCAATCACATTTATTAATCAATTGTAAACAGAAAGCTTCGATTTTATGCGCAACAACTTTTACCCATTACCAGAAATGCAAACATAATTCTAACTTATGTTCTTTTGTTTTTGGCAACATAAACAAACCACGCATTAACGCCCAATTTGACCGAACGTCATTTTAAAACGTCCACATGATTCACACCAGACTTTGTAATAGCGCGACTGAAGCTTGATAGCTGATGCCGTATGCTAGCATTGTTTTCCTTTCCTCTGCTAATCAATCAAGCAGAAAAAGAAGCCATCTTTGTGGAAATAGAGTTCAAGCTATCTTACGGAGAGAGCCCACCGGAATATTGTAGGGGGACGCGATGCAGAAAATGGGCACGTATGAGAAGTAATCAAGGTGCTGCAAGATGCTGGCAGTGGAATAAGAGGAGGGGTGTGTGTGTGCATGTGCATGTGCGTGTGCGTGTGGGAGAGGGACAGGTGGGGGGCACTGAAATGGAAGCAGCTGGGGGTCCGAAGGAGACAGTCAAATGTTCTTGTTATCACCAGAGACAAGCTCAGCGGGAGAGGAATGCACCGGCGACCCTTGGACTGACCTCAAAGTGCATCTGTGGAGCTGCTAGTGTGTCTATTAAGCTACGTTTATATGATGACGGCCTGAACAGAAGACGCAAAAGTGGCGTCGCGTTTTCACTTTTTATTCCGCGTTTAGACGACTGTTTTCGGGAGGAAATCTGCACACATACGGTGACGAAAAAGTGTGTGGAATTGGATTGGGTATGCATGCCAGGCGGCTAGGTGGTGCTGTGATACATTATCACTATGTCGCATGTGTAGAATCTTCCTTCTTCTCATCTGCGACGCGAAAAGCAAAACAAAACATGGCTACTGGTAGCAAAAAAAATTTGTGTGGCAGACGAAGAAGTTCAACTATTGCTTCAGACCACGTTAGACTACAAAGCAACGAAGCGCAACAAGGTGTGGACTGGGAGTCCTGCCAAACAAAGTACAGTCATACCTCACCTTACGAAATTAATTCGTTCCAGAAGTGGTTTCGCAACATGATTTTTTTTGTAAGTAGAATCGCAATGGGGGATTCGGGCTGCTGCGAAGCCGAGCGTGCATCCGAGCACGAATTATTTGAATTTTTGAGATTTCGCGTTTCGTAACTTGAAATTTCTTTCGTATTCAGAGACGAAAATGTTACGTAAACGCGTTTCGTAACTTGGATTATTCGTTAGTTGGGTCTTTCGTAAGGTGAGGTATGACTGTACACTGATATATGGACCGATGTGACGTAAACGCGTATGCGACATCACCAGATTTGACCAGAGTTTTGCGTCTTGGGCAGTGTAGACGAAAACGCTACGGCGGAGCGTACTCAAGTTTTCCTCTTTGGAGGGCAGTTTCAGTTTTTTGCGTTTTTAAGCCTCCAAAACACCGTGACCGTCTAAATGAAAGGCACTTCCGATAAAATATTTTGTCGTTTTTACCCCTAAGCGTTCTCGTGTAAACAGGCCCTAATTGTAATTGTATGCGTATAGAACATGTACAGTGTAGCTATTATGTACTCGTATATGGTTAACAATATTCATTCTTCAGACCAGTTTTGAAGGTCCGATATTGTGCAAAATTGACCCTGTGAGCTTTAAGCCATGTTAAAATGTTATATTTTCAAAAACATACCTGGAGTTATGTTTTTGTAAAGTCAAGTTGTAATTTTCAAGCCAACAGCAATGTTTTACCTTTAGTTCAGTAGAGATTGGACATTCCAGGGATGAAATTAGGCACTTTGTGTTACATTTTGTATGAAAAGCGCTTTATAAATATTGTTTGATTGATTGAAATTATCCAAATGATTCTAGTGAAGGTGTGCAGAGTTTAAAAAGGCAGTGGAGCACTTCCTGTATTACTACATGACATCACAAGGTGGAACAGTTTTTATTTGAGAGAAAGACTAAATATTCAGGGTTTGTGTGTTAAAAACAGGTATGTTTTTTAATGAGGAAACAACATTATAACAGAGATCAGAAAACCCTTTAAATCAAAGTGTTTTCGCGTTTTGTGATTTCAAAATTTTTGTTTTAAATTCATAGTAATTAGGGATGGTATATAGGTTATCAGCAATAATTAATTTATAAATTTCAGGTACTAATTTAACATACATCTGGTGTTCTGTAGCTTTTAAAAGCATCATATCGGTATCAGCCAAAACCGCAAACAAATATCAGATATCGGTATCGGCTCAAAAAAATCTGACCTTCTCTAATTTTAATAATTTATTTTTTACACAAATTTAATAATAATAATAATAATAATAATAATAATAATAATAATAATAATAATAATAATAATAATAATAATAATAATAATAATGTCATTAATTGTCAAATAATGTGTGGATATGTTTACTTATTAAAAAATAATTTATCTTTTTCTATTTGTCTGAACTGAAGATTTTGGGGGTTGACATGTGTGTTTGTAGGAAGCACAAAAATAATAATAAATAAGTAAATAAATAAATATATTTACGAGAATATGTACACCATGATTTAGTCCTGGTTTAGTCCTGGTTTAGTCCGAGCTAAGATGGACTACATGTTTTCTTATCACACGGGTCTTTCGTGTTGCACTTGGTACAATTTGCCTGAGAAACTGAAGTGGACTGCGCGGTGTTTATGTGCAGGGAGATAACAGCCTACAGTTTACACGGCAGCGGCGGAGAGGTCAAGAGGATTATCTTAAAATATTAGGGACACTTTGACCCCGCTCCCCCCGGCCAGCTCCTGTTTTGTCTCCACGGGGTTTCCATATCTGAGAGAGGAGCGAGAGGCACCTGTTGCTAAGTTGCACGGCGGGAACTTTATGAGAAAATGGAAGGGTTAGAGCAAGGCCAGTGTCGCGAGAAAAACACGGGGAGAGACAGATAACGCTCTGAACTGGATTTTGGAGATTTATGGTAGTTCTGGTTATGGGTAAACATGATAAATGTTGGAAGAGAAAACAAAAATGTACAATGAACATTATGATTCGATATGATGTTTCACGATACGATATTATCATGGTATGGTGATATATATAATTGATATATAGATAATCTGACTATATAACTATAGTTATATAGTCTACTATATCTGACTAATATAACTGTATATAAATCTCAAGTGTATCGTACAAACAAGTTTCCTTCCACTTAATAAGCAACTAAATTATAATGCAGTGACAAAAACTATTTCTAAAAGATGCCAAAATGCTCTTGGCGATATATCAATACAGCAGCTTATGATAACGAAGCTGTATCATTAAATTTAGCATCAGGATTTATTGATAGTGTGATAATTTTGCACATCCATTGAAAATCCTATCATAAATGTAACATATGTTCTCTACACAACCTAAATATAGCAGTAAAGAAATTAGAAAAATGTTAAGAAATCATACAGATGAAGAATTGTGCCGAATAATGTTGAAAAAAAAAAATATATATATATATATTCCAGAACACAAAAGATGTGTGGTGCCTGAGCTTATGAAATGCACTGAATAAACACAGTGCAACTAAGCAAGAAGTGAATTATAAAACCTATATATTTAAATCAAACAAATGAAATTATAAAAATATATATGTATATAATTTAGGTTTTTACAGAAATAAAGTAGACGATATTTGTTATATTTGCAACCCAAAAACATGCTCCATAGTTAAAATCCTCCAGCTGAGATCCTGACCAAGGCTTTAGCAGTAAGATCATGGAAAAAGATGAGCTGCCCACTGCTCCTGAAGGATGGGTCAAATGCAGAGAATTCCCTACAGGGATAAATAAAGAATAATAAAATAAAAAATAAGAATTAAAAAAAAAAGTGTTACATCCTAAGGGTTTTAAGGACTTATCTTGTACAGTGCCACAGTATTCCTCATTGGTGTGAATTCCTATTTCCACCAGAGCTGACCTGAGAGCTGACCTGGGAGCTGACCTGTGAGCTGACCTGGGAGCTGACCTGTGAGCTGACCTGTGACGCACGGTCCGTTTGCTCTTGGACATCGACGTGACCACAGAGGGGCGGAAGGGCACAGGAGCCGCATGTGACGCAGAGTCCACGCATCAAATAGTGGGGATACAGCTCCACAATAATGGAATTTACTGTTGGAGAGCGCAGGGTAAAAGTATTATTATTATTATTTTGTATTTGTATGATCAATAGTTGTTTTGCAGAATGGTGAGGCAATACTTCTGTGTCCTTACAGTGGCCTGCCCTGATGGGATTGGCTTCTTATTTTAGGGGTTTGTCGTAAACAAACATCACAACTCACAAAACATAGGCCTAATTATTGATTATTTCTCCCACATCCAGGCAGTTCAAACAGTTGCTGATGGACATTGTTATTTCAAAGCACCCAAATAACTAGCAGGCTATAAGCTTACGTTTCAAACTGATAGAAAGTCCGTAAAAGCGGAGAATGTGATGCAGATGAAGTCCACATAAAGAGTAATTCAAGTCCGCTGCGCTGTGCTCCGCTGCGTCCTTTCTCTGGAACCCAATCTGACCATGGCTCTTATCGGGCGCATCAGACAGCCACAGCGGTGTGTGACAGCGGTGTGTGACCGAGCTGCGCGCTCTCCTGCTCCTCTCCCGTGCTCGGCCTGTCCGCCTCTATCTCGCTCTAATTGAATTAGTGTGTTTTGGAAGGGGGAGGGGCAACACTTTGTTCCAGTGACGCCCATTCAAAGCGCTCTGAACCAATGGGACGGTGCCCCGCTCTCCGTCACCAAACCCACTCTCTCCGCTCCGGCTTCTGCGTCTGGCTCGGCACAACGCACTGCTCCACGCACCGCACGCACGGAGGACTGAGCTTTTTTCTTTGGCTACGTGTCGCGTAATGGCTTATATATGAGCGAGGACAACACGAGACGGACATAAACATCACCTTGGATCAGCCACAGTCCGTGCACGCGGATACGGACCCCTCCCCGCGCGTGACACCAGCTGCAGGAGCACAGGAGCAGGACGGACAGTGGACAGTGACCACAGGGAGTGTATGGCTTTAAAAAGTTACCGCGCGGACATGGACATCTGATTGTTTGTGCTGTTCACGCGCTCATCTGTGGACTTAAGTACGAGCTCCGTGCGCGAGGACTGCACGCGCTCGCGACAGTCTGCTGTGACAACGCACGCACGCGGACGCCGTGAACAAGTGTCACCGAGTCCCGCGTGTCACTCCTCCGCTTTGTCTCGCGCTGCGGGCGGCTGTGTGACTGCCCACAGCGCGTGCCCATGTGAACGAGAGTCGTCACCTGTCCCGCAGAAGAGCCGTCCCAGACCCGAGGATAGTGATGCTGGCAGTGGAGGTAGAGATGGTGCTGTTCGCCTGTCTGCTGCTCTGGATGTGTGTTTTCAGCCAGGAGCCCAGCTCCAAAGTGGTTGCCGACCGCTACGCAGTCTTCTGGAACCGGACAAACGCCAGGTAAGTGCCCTGTAGCGAGCAGCCCTGCTCCGTGCTCCCGGGATTTGCTGCGCTGTGCCCGGCTTGGTTCAGAAGGCTGGTCGCTGTGGTGCTCCGCTGTGGGGCGTAGAGTGAAGGCCACGGGGCTCAGGTTTAGGGTGACTGTCGTACTTTTGGCTGTAGCTTCCCGAGGATTTCCACCCGCGCGCAGCAGAGCCGAGACTCACTCTTTGAGGAGCGGGCATCACTGTTGGTGCCAGGGACAGTGAGTCCGAGCACAGGCTGGACTGTGGAGGACTGGAGGACACTTATATGTGCCGTGTCTCGTACCGCACCGTGACCCTCTGGAGCCGCTAGAGCCGGATCCGATTCACTGATCAGGGAGCAGCGTTCAGCCCGCGGCTCTCTGCTGCCTGCCCCGGTGTGTGCGCTCTGCGTGTGGGACTGTTGTCGTGGGACAGGAGCGCGGGTTTTTATCTCAGTCTTACCAATGTTCATTTTTCACACTCTCACCAGAAACACATGGAGAAAATACATTAGAACTTATGTGTCACTGTACTTTACGCACACGCAGGAGCTGTGCGCATCCACTCCGATACGCTGTGGACAAATACGTGCTTTGCGTAATGGAGAGAATCTAAAGCGACATACAATGGTGGCAGTTACTTTAGATTTGGACATAACCTTATTTATTTAATTGAGTAAATAAAATAGTGAAATGGTAGAAAAGGTAAAGATGACCATAATTTAGTCCTGTTTATGAATGTGCTGCACTGTACTGACTGTAGTGCACAAGAGAGAGGGAAAAATAAAATAAATTCGCATTTATTTCCATCCTGGTGGAGAACAAAAAATAGCTGTATTTGCTCAATTACACCCAAATTAGAAAACTATGTGAACGAGAGCCATGAAAGTTCATTTGAGTGAATCAAACTGTGAACAGCAAACACTCTTCTGTGGAGCAGCTGACGTGCGCGCACACAGCGTGAATCCGCACTGGGCAAAACTTATTTCCAAATCTCATCCACCTTTTCAAATTCTTTCCAGCTATTTTCTTTCTTCCCTTAAATTCTAGCACATTTAACGCAAAATCAAGATGACTTCCACGTCAAATTATTTCAGCACTTTAAATAGCCTACTTTTGACTTCCATTTTCTATTGTTAAAATGTTTTCTAAGTTTAAAAAAAAGTTTTTGTCCCAAACACAGATCTGTTTAAAAGAAAATATTCCTCTGCGCTGTAGTGTGAAAAAGGACAAAAAGCGTCTTCCTCCTCCACCTCCTTGTCCCACTTTTTTCCATTCAACCTCTTTTCTTTAGTGTAAATCCTTCTTGAAATTGTCCTCAGAGTCGTTACTAACACCAGTAGAATTAACTGAACAACTATTTATACGCAGCCTGCAGTATTTTGGCAAACAAGATTTATTATGGGGCAATTAGTGGTTGGGGGCAGACTGGCTGCTTTTACCCCTGCTCCTCAAGCGGGACCAGGCGGAGCGCTGGAGGCAGATTCTTCGGGCCGATAGGGTCCGAGCACCATGACCGAGACAGGCACGCTGCTCTCTGAGGGTAGTTTTAAGAGGAAACTTTGCAGATTTTGAGATTTTTTTGAGATTGGGATAACTTTTTTGTGGCTGTAAACAGATTAGAAATACCATGAAAACTTTTAGAAAACAGGTAAAAGCCAAATTTTCAATAACGTGAAGTATATTACATTATTTCTCAAGTTTTCAAATGAGTCCGAGATAACTTAGTATAACTTCTTTGTATTAACAAATTGAGAGAGATTTCTTTTGGGGGATAAAAATGATGTTAAATAGTTAAGAAAAAGTCATTTACGCTGCCAATTTTTCATTCAAATTTCAATTGTTTTAAAAGTTTTGAAATCCGACTTCTTTAGCCCCGCTGCAAAGGTCGAGATGACATCCTTTTGCCAGGAAACGGAAAGAGAAGCGAGAAATATTTATATACTTTTGGCACACTATCAAAAAAAAAAAAAGTAATTTATAATGCCAACTTTTCACTAAAGATTTCAGTCGTTTTTGAAGTTTTGAATTCAGACTTCACCAGCCCTGTTGTAAAAGTTGAAATAACGTGCATGCCAGGAAACAAAGGGCATATACTGTATTCATCTTTTGGGATTAAATTATGAAGCAAATATTTAAGAAAAAGTTATTCTATGCCAACTTTTCAATAACTCTACATCCCTATATTAAAGGTTTTGAAATAAGACTTCTCCAAAAGATGAGATAACGAGATATTTGTTTAATCGCGGAAACACTTAAAAACACGTCATTTACAACGCCAAATCTTTCAAAAATATTATCGAAAGTTCGTTACGGAAGTTTGCAGATGCTTGACATTTTGAACGCAACAAAATCCAAGGAACTCCACGGTAAATCGGCACCGTTTGTTTTAGCACTTCGTGAAAAAAGTCATTCGTAGCTGTCCGCTCACAGCTTGTCAATCTGCGGCGAGCTCCACACAATAGCCCGTAGCCAGATCGTTCATCACGGTGAGGATGACGCTTCTGCACGCGTTTTGTCATGAAATACATTCGAGTTTTTAATTTATGGTGCCCCAGTTGGGTGTGTGTTAAGTCTGGGTATGTGCTGTGCGGCTGGGTTTGGGAATGGGAGAAGGAAAACCGTTGGAAGTTGGAGCTACTTGGGAATTTTGTTTGTATTTGCAAGAATGAGACGGTTGATGCGTTTGTTATTTGATACTTTTCTGATAAGGATAGAGTTTCAGTGTTTTCTGTCTTCATGTTTCCATAAATTGCTTTGTTTTTAATATCTTCATGAGAAAAACTTAAAATGTTTACTTGGACTTAAGGTAAAATAAACACGTAATGCTTTATTCTTGTAATTTAGTATGTGAATAAGTGGCTTTAAGGTTGAGACAGATACTTTTTTGTGATTTTTTAATTTATTTTTTTGCTTTGTCTTCATGTTTCTGATGCTTCTCTTGAAAGCCTCCACGATCAAAACTTAAAACTTTTCCTTGATAAAATAAATACGTTATGCTTTATTCTTGTAATTGTTTAGCTTGTGGGATACATTGGTTATAAACTGACAACAGCTTTTAGAAAATATGCAAACATTTATTTTTAATTTTATTCTAAACAAATTAAAAATTATGAAGTTTTTTTGTATCTCACTGTCCAAATACGCAGAATTTTTCAATGTATTTTTCAAGATTATCAAGATACTGTATGTGCGTGGAATTCAAATTTTCACAGTAGTAGTATTTGCTCTTTTTCTGGTCTAAATTATTGCAATGAATTGAACTCTGTGTAAACTGTATACACAAATGATAGCTGTAGACGTATTGATTCAGATAAACTATGTAAACGTAGGAAATGTCAGTTCAGACGGCTCACGGTGAGAAACTATTCTGGATTTAACATGATTCAAAATGCTGCTTGGACCAACCGGTTTTGCAGTGCTTGGAGTGACTGGGCGCTTTGCTCAGTAGCTTGGGGGATTTCCTGTCGTGGATTTACATAGCGTCAATATATCCTTGTTTCTCCCCTCCAACTCACCGTAAACGCCATAAAATCTAAAATTTTCATCGACGTATGCACTTTTGGGCGTCACGTTGCTCTGTTCCACTGCAAAAACTCAAATCTAGCCAAGTTAAGATGACTTGAATTAAGAAATTTCTGTCATGATCTGAGTGATTTCACTTGACAATTAAAATGATCTACCAATGGACTTTTTCTACTTTTAACATGAAAATACATTTTGCTATACTTAAAGGTGCATTGTGTAACTTTTCTCCATGGAGATGTTATTCCTTTGTCTGGAATGTTTCGCCGTATGCTATTAAATCTTTCTATCATCACGGAACCCAAAGCAGACCGAGTTACAGGTCAGATCTGTGAAGAGGCAACCCCGCTCACAGTCAGAACATCTGTTTTTCTAGGTATTTTTGAGCTATAAAACCAGCTGTGATTGAATAAATGTAAAATAGAGATGTTTAATGTGATACCGTGGAACATTCCAGGCAGAGCGATGGCATTTCCATAGAAACAAGCAGGTGACAGACTAACCAAAAAGCTAAGATAAGCTTAAGATAAGAAAAACACCACTTATTCCGTTGGTAGATCATTTTACTGAAGCTGAATCTACTCCGATAAAGTAAAATGTTCATAATTTAAGGCACTAGAACTGACTCGGATGTATTTTTTTGCGTTGTACTTGCATATTCGGCTCTTCAGCTCTGGTTTAGAGGGTCGTTTGTGAGAGCGTTTGCGTGTTAAATGTGCACACTTCAAATGCATAGCTCGGCGTGGCTCTGTGGCTCTGTGGCTCCACCATCTTAGCTTTTAATGTAACGGGCGGACGGACAGATGGGCTCTTTAATGATGTCCTCTCTGTGAAGTCCACCACACATAGACCTTTTAGAAGAATTCTCTCTTCTCATGGATCTTCCTTACTGCGGAGTACTGTAATCGAGAACGCACAGTAGTTACGCAGTTGTTAGAATCACATTTTTTTTCCATCAGTGGTTTACTTTTGTATGTTGTCGTATTAAAACTGCAATTCTATTACATTAAGGCTACGTTTATATGATGACGGTCTGAACAGAAGACGCAAAAGTGGCGTCGCGTCTTCACTTTTTATTCCGCGTTTAGACAAGCGTTTTCGGGAGGAAATCTGCGCGCATACGGTGATGCAAAAGTGTGTGGAATTCGATTGGGTATGCATGCCAGGCGGCTAGGTGGTGCTGTGATACATTATCACTATGTCCGCACGCATGCGTAGAATCTTCCTTCTTCTCATCTGCGGCGCGAAAAGCAAAACAAAACATGGCTACCGGTAGCAAAAAATAATTCATGTGGTCAGACGAAGAAGTTGAACTATTGCTTCAGACCACGTTAGACTATATATGGACCGATGTGACGTAAACGCGTACGCGATGTCAGCAGATTTGACTAGAGTTTTGCGTCTTGGGCAGTGTAGACGAAAACGCTACGGCGGAGCGTATTCAAGTTTTCCACTTTGGAGGGCGGTTTCAGTTTTTTGTGTTTTTAAGCCTCCAAAACGCCGTCACCGTCTAAACGAAAGGCACTTCCGATAAACTATTTTGTCGTTTTTACCCATAAGCATTCTCGTGTTCTCTGGTCTAAATGTCATTTTTGTAGAATAATGAAAAAATAATACAGAAAGATCGCAAAACTTTAAAGTGAATATATGTATACTTGTGTACTTTTTAAAATCACGGAGCACTGAAATATGACTGTGACTACTATGAATAGTTCTTAAGCCTTGGTAGTTAGCGCGTGTACCATTTAATCAAGAGGAAGTTATTGTTGTTTGTAATCAGGAACAAAGTGGTCTCTTTATGTTGTATGGATTCGGAAGTTTAAATCGAGTCAAAGTTCTCGATAGCTAAAATAAGTTTGGATCAGCCCCGTTATCTCATGTATCATTTTTGGATGACCGTTAGCCTTTGTCCCAAACTTTATTAGTGTTTTATGGACCTCTTGCCCTGTTGTACTTTCAGAACGGAGCGGAAATGCAACAAAGTGAACAAAAACAAGACCACAGCTTTATCTTTCTTTTACGTGACATTTACTTTATTAAAACCGAGACTTTGTATGTTTTTCAGCGCGCTGTTGTCTGTTAGTAATGTTTTGTTTTTTTGGCTAATGGTCCGAAAACTTTTGTTGACCTGAGAGGTGTTGAGTGCACGTCTCTTTGTTTGTTTTTTTTAGAGCTGATTTCACTTTAAAACTCGGTCTGAAGTTGGGACACGCTCAAGAGTCCTCCGTCCTGGTCAGTGGTCGAAGGAATTTTTCGAAGATTTTGATGCTCAAGTAAAAATACAGATAAAAAAAATAGTCAAGTAAAAATATCACAAGAAAAGTCTACTGAAGTAAAAGTGTTAAAGTACCTGTTTAAAAATGTATTTAAAGTGTAAAAGTGTATTTTGAGCTCTGAACCCACAGCCTTTTTAGCAGCTCTCAAATACTTTTACTTTTCAGTCTTGTTCAAAATGTTGTGGAATAAAAAGTACAGATACCTGCTTTCAAATGTAGTGAAGTAAAAGTAAAAAGGATTCATTTTAAAAACTACTATCAAGTAAAGTACATATACCTAAAATGTACTCTGCAAAAAAGCTTGTCCAAAATTGAAGATATAAACATTCCATCAGAAAATGACTTAGTGAATTAGTGAAATTATCTGTCCATGCAGCAAGACAATTTTACTTGACAAGATATCTTAAAATAAACTCCCTCTAGACTAGAATTAAGCAGTCTCAGAACTAGTAAATAGATAATAAATCTGAAAACAAGATGAATAACCTGATATAAGTTTTAAAATTTGCAGTCTATACTTACGTACATTGCAAAAACTCAAATCTAAAGTTCTAAAAGTTAAGATTGTTTGAATTAAGAACGTTTTATCACGATTTGAGTAAATTTCACTTAATAACTAAAATGATCTACCAATGGAACAAGACTTTTTGTACTTAGAATATGAAAATACATCTTGCTTTGCTTAAGATGTTTAAGAAGAAAAACAACAATTCTTTGCACTTAAAATAAGAAATGTAATGTTGGTTGAATTAAGAAAAAACACACTTATTCCATTGGTAGATCATTTTAGTTGTCAGGTACTCAAAAAACTTCTTCATTTAAGTCATTTTAACTTAGCTAGATATTAACATAGATAATGTTTTTGCCGTTTTACTTGTTACGTTCCACCACAGCTCCTGGTTTGTGCGAGTCAGGGGAAAATAAAAGAGCCTGGAATAAAGGAGGTGTCCCTGTACGGTAAAAGAGCAGTTTTTTTTTTTTTATTAGCGCTGTGCTAATTTGTAAATGCACTTTGGTCTAAATGAGACGAGGTGATGATGATGTTGAGATAGAGCAGCGCTGTTCTGTTGTGTGTTCGGAGCAGCTGTTCCTGGAGGAGCCTCTGACCGTGAGAGGGGCAGATGTGCTCCCACTCAGCCCAGGACCAGGCTCTGCTGCTGGGACTGCTCCAGGGCGTCTGTCTCCACTCCGAGGGAATCGCTCTGGATAGCAACACTGCTCTTGGATTTAATTTATCACGATTTGGTTTGTCTTAAATCAAATCTCACACTTTTTTTTTCTAATTTTGTAATTTTGTCCATTTTTGGCACTTTATACTGCGAAAAAGTAATATTCAAATTACTCAAATTACTTGATTTGAGTTAATTTCGCTTGACAGTTAAAATGATCTGCCAATGGAATACATCTTTTAAGATTTTATAAGATTTTCTTATTTTAAGTACAAAGAGTTGTTTTGATCTTCAGTGTAACTAGGTGTATTTTCCTATTTCAACTACAAAATACTATTTCAACTCAAATGAATATAACATTCTTAATTCTGGTCACTTTAACTTTTGTTTTTGTTTTTGTCGTGTGCTGATGATTTGTGTAATTTGCGTAGTAAACTTTTGTCTTCGTTGACCTTTACCTGGGTTTCAGTCTGATGAAAAAATTGACACCGTTGCTATAGCGATGAACAATTTAAAACTAAATTTTATATCTTTTGAATGGGGAAATGTCCTGAAAATGATGCATATGACTGGAAGCTAAAAACCCATAAATACCTTGAACTTACCATTCATAATTTGTAGTGAAACTTAAAATACTTCACTTTTTACAAACTCATCTTCACATATTAGACTAGATTTTAAAAAGTATTTAAAAAAATTGCAAAATAATAATAAAAACGTTCTATGCTACAGTTTGGAACATGTTTTTAATTGGACTTTTCTCAATACATTATGAATTCTGTAACATTTTAACTACATTTTACGTGTCTTTTATATATAGTATGATGTACACCTGCATATGTTTTAATTTATACACTGTGAATAATGTAAAAAACACACAACTCAATTTGTAGTGTTTGCAGTTGCTGTTTTGTCTTTTGTATTGTAGTTAAACGTAACCATGGGAGCTGTTTATTTGCAGTCAGGTGCTTTTCCGCGCAGAGTTAATGGGACTAATGACACTAAGTGCTTTGAAAGTTCGTTATTCACCATGGAGTCTGTTTAGCTGTTACTTTTCAAACAGGACTGGACAGTACTGGACAATGGAGGGGTGACAGCGCACAACTTTTATGTGCAAGTCTTACACTGCCAAAACTAAAAATCTAGTTAAAAAAAAGTTTTAAAAACTACTTGGATTAAGATGATTTTAGTAAATTACACTTGACATGTACAATGATCTAGTCAAAGAGTTTTTGTACTTAAAATAAGTGGTGGAAGTAAAAGTACAGATCACAGAGCAAAAAAATACTCGCGTAAAAGTCAAAGTACCACATGAAAAAATCCATTGAAGTAAAAGTGTGAAGTATCTGTTTAAAAACGTACTTAGAGTAAAATTCTAAGTATTTTCCACAAACTTTGAGCTCTAATAAAGCTGTAAATGTAGAGATTTTTTTATTTTTTTTTAACAGAATAATAATGGAATTTCCCCCTGTTCTGTTTTTATTTCTATATTTTTGTTTGTTCAAACTACAAACTTGATCAAAATAAACTCATCAGCCATTTCTGCCGGTCTCACACGATAATAAAAAAATACTTTAACTTTTCAGTTCAGAAATGTAGTGAAGTAGAAGGTTAAGACGCCTTCTCTCAAAAGCAAAGTAAAAGTAAAAAATATCCACTTAATTAAAGTACAGATACTTATAAAATGTATACTTAAAGTGCAGTACTTTTACTTTATGTTCCACCACTGCTTAAAATATGAAAATGCATCTTGTTACGCTTAAGATAAGAAACAAAACCCAAGAAAAACACACACATTCCATATTTTACTTGTCAACTTTAATCTACTCAAAGTTCTTAATTTAAGTCATTGTAACTTGTCTATATATTGTTTTGTGCAGTTTTCAGAATCACAATGAACGCGCTTATGTTTGTTATCTGGTTTGTGCTTAGTCTGGCCAACACTCTCTCCGGAACCTTCCCTATAGTTTTACAAGTAAACAATAAACTATTAACGACCTTACGCAATGTCTACCCGGCACATATAGTCCGAACTCTATCACAACAACAGCTCTTCTCCTCTGCTATGAATAAAAGACATGTTTGTAGATTTGGACGCTAATTTCCCTCCTCAGCCTTGGTCTGGGTGTCTCAGTTTCATCCGATATCTGGAATTATGGGTAGTTTCTGTTGCTTCTTTCCAAATGTTTCTTTATTTTGCCTTGAGTTACACTGTCCCTCCCCGGCGCTTCTGTGGGAAAACTATCCGAGTCCAAGTTTTCCAGCCATAACACCTGAGTATATTTGAAAATGTGTTAATATACGGACAAAGGAAGTGGAGCCGTCCAATCGGTGTCCAAACTCCCTCCCGGGAGAACAGATGAAGGAATTTACAGTAGATTTAAAGCTGATATTGCATTCACTGTGGCGTAGTGTTGTCATTGGCTGAAAATGGAAAATGGCGTTCTCTTATCACCGCCGCTCTGTAAGATGGAGGCTCTGAAGCAGCTGTTACTCTACCGTCTGCCGTCCCCGACCAGAGGGGGGCACTACTGAGAGCATCCCATAAACTCCAGTGTTCAGCTGTACGTTTAACTTTAAAGACACGACGTGCTGTTTTTTCTTTTCCAGATGATCATGTGGAGTTGTTAAAATCATTTAGTATCAGTGCGTCTCTGGGTTAAGGTCATTGCAATGAACAAGCCTGATTTGAGCGTGTACGTGAAAACAAGGATAAATGCAGTCTTTTGCTCTCATGTTTTCTGTTTTTATTTGTTGGTTTTTTGTCATAGTTACAAATCAACAATTTAATTCTGTGGTGCAATTTTTTGTTTATTCTGTCATTTTTCATATTTTATTTTATTTTTATGCAGTATTTGCTGATTTATTTTAGTCAATTTTATATATTTATTTATATATTTATTTATTAAATATTTATTATATATTATTTACTCAATGCTTGCTCAGTTGTCATTTTTTTGGATGACTTTTAATATTTATTTACAGTATTTTTTTTTTTGTTCATTTTAACAAGGCGTCCAAGTGTTCATACATTTTCAACTTTTGTAATTTTTTATTTATTTATTTATTTATTTATTTATATATTATATTTAAATATTATATTTATTTATGCATTTTTTTATATTATATTATTGCATTATTATTTATTATTTTGCTAATGATTTATGTAATTTGCATGCTAAACCTTTGTCTCAGTTGAGCTATTCATGGGTTTCAGAATGATGAACAACTAACACCGTTGCTATGGCGATAAACAATTTAAAACTATAAAAAATATCTATATATATCTTTTAAATGGGTCTTCAAAAAAGTCTTCAAAATACTGCATACAAGCCAAAACCCGTGAATACTTTGAACCATGTAACTTTATACCCTGTCTGAAGTACAGCACGCTACACAAACACGTGACAAACTCTCAATTTTACCCATAATTCTTCATCACTGAACTGTAAAACATGACCGGAATCATTATGTCCCTTTTCTGTTTTTTCCCAGACACATTTTCCACAGATAATTCCTTTCATGGTGGTTGGCTCTTGACGTTACGCGCTCTGTCTTTTTCCTTATTTAACTTGTGGTGGGGGCTGATACAGGGGGATGTTTTTCTAGCTGGGCAGCGGAGTGGAGAATAGATCCCAGTGGTGAACTCATCCCAGCTCAAAAATAAAGACCTGAACTGGTTTGAAATAGTGTTGCCACGATACTAAAATTTCAAACTCAATTTTAACACTATAGTACTACCGAGTAACTGAATACATAATACCGAAAATACATAATCTGAATACTAATTGTTTTGAGTACCTGTATTCTGGTACAGTTATTTTTCATTTGGTGGTATTCGGAGTATAAATTAAAATTATGCATGACGGTACTTCATTGTGTAGTTTTTGCTTTGAACTGCATCGTATAAGTGAGAAATATATTTAAAAATTATCTGAAAGTGTGTGCATGTGCTATTTTTTGGTCTCTAATTAGACACAATGAATGTAGACTAACAAAATACTGTTGTTTGTAATATTAAGTCATGTTTTTTACACTATAATATAATGCAACTTGGTATATAAATATTCTGAAATATATTACAAGATATATTCTAACTTGGGTATTCAGTATTCTGTAACTAAATTCATTTTCAGAGTATTCCCATCACTGTCAACTTGATTTTTAGATAAAAAATACTCTTTATTTAGACAACAGAATGGGATTTTCAATAGTAAGTCCTAGTACTTTTGGTTATTTATTTGTATTTCCATGTGTCCTTATATCTGTGTAATCCCTGAGTCGCTGAAGCAGGTTCCATCGTGGTCCATGGGCGTATACCTGGACATTTTTGATAACTTTCCAAATCTCTTCATGGTTGGTGTGTTCGTGTGAATTACCAGAGCTGTTGGATGACTTAATTGGATGTTTTTTTTCCATTGTATCTGGCCGTGTTGTCTGTGATCATTCCCCGGTGAACATCATTTTGGTAAATAAACAATCCCACGGCTCTGCGTTCACTCTGCCCAGTCTGTGTGCTCTTATACTTGTTCTGATACAACTCAAGATCATTCTAAAGCTGTTCAGAAAAGGTTCATTTCTGTCCTGTGAATGTCTCTTTTAGTATCAATACCTGCGCAAATACGTATCTAGTTTCGATACTATAGTTTTAGTATCTGATTTCCAATACTTTTGACAACCTGAGTTATTAGTTATCGACCGATACGTTTTTCTTCATGGCTGATACTGATTGTTGAGAGTCCAGAGCGCTGATATTTTGGGGCCGATTTGGATGATTTTCCTTAAGTTGTGTCATTTCAGTTGACTAAAAACTCCCCCACAGCCCATTTCTACTCCAAACCTTTAAGAGAAGAGTGTAATCATGTTTTGTGCAGCTATCTCTTCGTATTAAAGTGTTAATATAAAGCTTTGTGTGCATGTTTTAATCAGCAGATTGACCAAAACTATACAGCTCTGGAAAAAAACAAGAGACAATTATCATTTTTTCTGATTTTACTACTTATAGGTATGTGTTTGGGCAAAAGGAACATTTTTGTTTGAGTCTATAAACTACTGACAACATTTCCCCCAAATTCCAAATAAAAAATATTATTGTTTAGAGCATTTATTTGCAGAAAATGACAAAAAGGTACATGCTTTCAGACCTCAAACAATGCAAAGAAACAAATCAAATTTATTTTAAAACAACATAATACTAATGTTTACATCCATATTTGGTGCAATAACCCTTATTTTTAATCAGTTTTCATGCGTCTTGGCATGCTCTCCACAAGTCTTTCACATTGTTCTTGAGTGACTTTATTCCACTCCTGGTGCAAGAACTGAAGTAGCTCAGCTTTGTGTTTGTGTTGGAATTCAACAGACGCTGGAATGGAATGGCTGTAATACATGTAGAGATGCTGATTTCAGAAAAAAATGCAGTGCTCTCTTATTTTTTTTTCCAGAGTTGGAGATCAGCTTATGCAAAAAATATCAAAATATCGTTAAAATATAGGTATAAGCACCTCATGTAGCGATCCTTGGTCTTCACATGGGCGTGTTTAGCTGTTGTCTGCTCAAAGTGACATTTTTGGTCGGATTCCAAGACTCTACATGGTTGGTGCGTTTGTGTGAATTACCAGAGCTGTTGGATGACTTAATTGGATGATTTTTTTCCATTGTATCTGGCCGTGTTGTCTGTGATCATTCCCCGGTGAACATCATTTTGGTAAATAAACAATCCTTCGGCTCTGCGTTCACTCTGCCCAGTCTACCGTTGTGGCTAGATGCGGCAATAATAAACTATCTGCGTTCCTAGTGTGCCTCATCTCTCTGTTTTTCTGTCTCTCTTTCTCTACCTTTTGCTATTCTAAATAGTCAGAAATGGTCAGAAAACTAGGGGGCTGTTGTCTGTTTCTACCTCTCTATCTCTCTCTCTGTCTCTTTTCCTCCGTTTCTTTCCCTTGTTTGAATTGACAGAAAATACAAGCGGATCATTCCTCCTATCTCGCTCTTCGTCCTCTTTCTTCCTCTTTCTTCCTCTCTCTGAGTCTCTTTTCCTATTTCGAATTGTCAGAAAATTGTCAGAAAATCTCAGAAATAGTGGCTCTCTCTACCCCCCGCTCTCGTTCTTCCTCTCTCTAGTTTGAATGACAGAAAATACTAGCAGACCGTACCCCCCCCACACACCCCCGTCTCTCTCCCTCTCCCTCTTTCTCTCTCTTTCTCCCTCTCCCTCCTTCCCTCTCTCTCCAGCGCCAGTTCGGTGAGGCTGAAAGACGTCCATTGTTCCGCCGCTGCCCGTGTCCACTCCTGAGCTCAAAGTAACGCATGCGCCTGAATGGAGGAGAAGGACGGAGGGAGGAGAGCGGGAGCGAGTGAATGACGAAGAGCTGTAGTGCGCTTTGGGACCCGACAAAAAAGGGAGGAGAGGAGTTTAGAGAGAGTGCCAGACACACAGGGAGAGCCGTGTAGTTGGCGCAAAACAAGAGAAAAAAGCGAAACCCCGGGATCAGATGGAGTGAACCTCCCTCGTGCGGGGCTGTCTGAAGACTCGTGGTCATTCGTAACGCAAGAAATAACACCAGTCGGTTTGCTTTAAGCGGAGAACTAGAAACGATCCTTTTGTGGAATAATAAAATGACTCAAATCTTCTGTTCTGTTGCGCAACTTTTTTCGAAGAACAGATTTTGAAATGTGTCCAAACTAACAGTCGAACAGATATGTAGTAGTGTTTTTTTAGGCTAAAGTATTGTGAAAATCTATGTAGTCTCACTTAAAATGATGAAATTTCTGAACATTAATCTAGAATTGAGTAGTTTGACTGTTCTGGAAAAAAAATAAGAGACCAGTTTTTCTGATTTTACTACTTATAGGTATGTGTTTGGGCAAAAGGAACATTTTTGTTTGAGTCTATAAACTACTACTATAACATTTCCCCCAAATTTTAAATAAAAATAATATATATATTTGCAGAAAATGGCAAATGGTCAAAATAACAAAAAAGATACATGTTTTCCGACCTCAAACAATGCAAAGAAACAAGATCAAATTCATTTTAAAACAGCATAATACTAATGTTTACACTTAAGAAGAGTTCAGAAATCAATATTTGGTGCAATAACCCTTATTTTTAATCACAGTTTTCATGCGTCTTGGCATGTTCTCCACAAGTCTTTCACATTGTTCTTGGGTGACTTTATTCCACTCCTGGTGCAAGAACTGAAGTAGCTCAGCTTTGTGTTTGTGTTGGAATTCAACAGACGCTGGAATGGAATGGCTGTAATACATGTAGAGATGCTGATTTCAGAAAAAAATGCAGTGGTCTCTTTTTTTTTTTCAAGAGCTGTAGATGATTTTACTAGTTTCAAGACATTTCTAACTGGTTATACGATAGCAAAAGTAGAAATTCAATTTGTCAACTGGACAAAAGTTTATTTGGTTAATTAGCTAATGTATTTGCCACTGTAGTAAAATTTCCTACCATACTGGTGAATAATTTTTTTTGTATATAATATGTCTTGTCAGTTATATCTAAACAAGTAGAACTACGCAAATTCAGATTAAGATTATGTGCGGAATCCAAGTCGTTTCAACGAATCTGGATAAAATTTCACTTTTGACCACAAAAAGCAATGTGATCAAGCATCTATTATAACATTTTTTCTTTTCTTTTCTTTTTCTTTATTTTTTTATATATTGTGACAATTTTTTTAGTCCATTGCAGTGAATTCTTGAATTGCGTTAACCAACATTATGATTGATATATACAGTAGTTCTACCTATTTTTAATACAATAATGTAACAATATTTTAAATTTACCAATGCTATTTGAATCCCTTCTTTACCTCCGCTGTCACTCGTCCCCACGGCATTACATTTAATTAGAATAAAAGCTCTAAAACCACACTGTTGACCTGTGTGTCCTTGGCTCTGTTTAAACACTCTCCCCAGTCTGGATCAGCGGAGGGAGGGTGTGGATCAGCCGGAGGGAGGGTGTGGATCAGCCGGAGGGAGGGTGTGGATCAGCCCGAGGGAGCACTGCAAAAAAGCTTGTCCAATATTTAAGATATAAACATTTAAATCTATCAGTAAATGACTTAAAAGTAGTACAATTATCTGTCCATGCAGCAAGATAATAATACTTGACAAGTTATCTTAAAATAAACTACCTCTAGACTAGAATTAAGTAGTTTCTGAACTAGTAAGTAGATAATAAATCTGAAAACAAGATTAATAACCTGATAGAAGTTTAAAAATCTTGGCCAGATCAGAGAATTTGCAGTGAGGGTCTGGATCAGCCCGAGGGAGGGTCTGGATCAGCAGGGTCTGTCCGGCCGGGGTCCTCCTCCTCTGGTGTCGGTGGTTCCTCCGGGGTCCTGCTCCAGGTCTGTACCCAGAGGAGGTGAGTTCTGAGTCGGCCTGGGTTTCACAGACACAGGGGAGAGAGGATTAAGGCGGTCTCATGTTTAGACCCCTGCTTTGTTTCCGTGACACCGAAGCCCGTGTCACCCGCCCCCATGTTTACTCAGAGCCAAGCGCAGGAGACCGAGGTGCATCTCTGTGTCCTTGGAAGGGCCCTGTCCCATTTAAATATATTCACAGCAATCTGGTTTAGTTTCAGCTCGTGGCTCACATAGACAGGCCTTCTGCTTTGTTTCATGACTATGGAAATGATCCCAGCTGCCACAAAAAAGTTATTTTATTTAACACCTTATTTTTATGCACGCCTTTTTATCATAGTTTATATTTTTCACTCTTGCATCATAACCTGAAAGCATGTTCCTGGTTTGTGATTTGTTTTTAGCAATGAATTATAATAAATTTGGAATAGCCGATTGTGTTTATTTCATTAGGTTCTGATTAGGGATGTCGACAATTAATCGACTAACGATTAATTGTCGATCAAGACGTTGGTGGATTAAAATGCATTAATTGTAACTAATCGCTAGAGGAGAGGGCGCTACTCTGGAATGTGAACACGAGATGTAAACCCACTCGCGAGAAGGACCATAGCGTTACATCCGCGGCCGGAACTAGAAGCAGTGCAAAATGTTCTCCTGCGAACCCAATTTTTGCGGCTGTGTTCGCTCCACGTCCCGCTGTCTGCTGCACGTGCTCCTCCGCTCCGGGCTGCGTAACAGGCTCCACGTGAAAGCGCAGTGGAAGCAGCCTGCTGTCCGGCCCGTGTGCCGGTTTGTGCGACTGTGCGTGTGTGTGAGTGAAATGTTTTCCCTGATCAATTCATTTTTTTATCAATTCATATCACGGAGGTTTTTACAAAAAACGTCCTCAATTTATTTTCAATAAAGAATGTATTTTGTTATTCAGCATCAATACATTTGCATGCTTTTTACTAAGGAATAATTAATTGAGGAATATACAATATAATAATACTATGATATATTTTGTTATGTATACTATAGCTTATATTCTTAAAGACCCTATTGAAACACTAAAATTCAGGTGAAAAACGCTGCTTATCAGTTAATTGTTAATCGATCGATAAGGTCAATCAACTATCAATTAATGAATTAATCGATAATTTGCATCCCTAGTTCTGATGCTCAAAATCTGTGTGTAGTAGCAATAGCAGCAGTAGTAGTAGCCGCAATAATAGTAGTTGTAGCAGCAGTAGTTGTAGCAGTAGTAGTAGTAGTAGTAGTCCTTTTTGTAGCAGTAATAGTAGCAATAGTAGTAGTAGTAGCAGTAGTAGTAGCAGTAGTAGTAGCAGTAATAGTAGTTGTAGCAGTAGTTACAGTAGTAGCAACAGCAGTAGCAGTAGCAGTAGCAGTAGTAGTTGTAGCAGCAGTAGTTGTAACAGTAATAGTAGCAATAGTAGTAGTAATAGCAGTAGCAGTAGTAGTCGTAGTGGTAGCAGTAGTAGTAGTAGTAGTTGTAGTTGTAGCAGTAGTAGTGATAATAGTAGTAGTAGTAGTAGTAGCAGTAGTAGTATTAGCAGTAGTTGTAGCAGTAATAGTAGTAGTTGTAGCAGTAATAGTAGTAGTAGTAGTAGTAGTAGTAGTAGTAGCAGCAGTAGCAGCAGCAGCAGCAGTAGTAGCAGCAGTAGCAGCAGCAGCAGCAGTAGTAGTAGTAGTAGTAGCAGCAGTAGCACTCGTAGTCATTGTAGTAGTAGTAGCAGTAGTAGTAGCAGTAGTAGTCGTAGTGGTATGTGTTTAATCAGTGATTATCCTTGCCGGGTTTTGCACATACTTTTTTGCGTGGATAAGTACAGTTTTTCAATTACAATGATATATTTTTTATTAATTAAATATGAATTCAGTTATTTCTGTCAGTTTTCAATGTGCCAAATATTGAATTTTGATTAGAGCATGCGGTTACTTTTTAAATATCTCATCTCACCTATGCGTCCATACGCCCTGAGTTAAGTGTGAGTGAATGAGCAGCAGGTTGTGAAAAACTGCCCTAAAGGGAAAATAATCGATTCTCAAACTGTGTCTCCAATCTGATCTTCACCCTGTTTTCTTATCCATGCACGCTATCCTTTCTTTCAATTTCACCAGACATCATCCTAAACAAGAAAATATTGAATTCCAAGAGAAGGTTGAAAAACAGCCTGAGCCACTCCTTGGTAAAATTGTCCTTTGCATTTGACCCATCTTACAAAGCTGTAATTAAATCAAATAACCATTTTTTAGACTAATGTTGCAGTTGTGGTTAGATTTGTGTATTTATTTATATATTTATTTATTTCAATAACAGGATATTTTGTCCTTTACATTCTCTTATGGACATTCTATTACTTGATGCAAATTTTTGAGACATCCACGAATAAGATATTAACAAAATGTCTTACAAAAAAGAACAAAAAACAACAACTGCTAACATTCTATTACCTCACCAACAATAACAACTGTGGTCACTGATAATTTCATTCAACCCTATAATCAGTATGTTGCTGGAATAAGATAACAGAATGAAATGATGGAGTTCTGCTGAGTTCATTGTTTTATTTCAGCCGCTTTTCTCTGGCAGTTCTTGCCTTTGTTCCTATCGTCTTTTGCAAACAAAAAAGTTGAAGGTGGACCCAAAGTGTACCCCCTCATTCTGAAACCGTATCTTTAATGCGGACGACCCATTGCAAATATCCTGCTTTGTGAAAACGCTGCTGGCTTGGGAAAGCATTATTATTTCTTTAGCGAGTTTCGAGTTGCGGGAGATGGTGCTATTTATCCAGTGTTTATTTTGCCGTTTGAAAGCAGCGGGCTCCAGGAGGGCATCAGGCTTTTTGTACTGCGCCCCATCCCATGACTGCAGTGGCGGGATTTAACCCAGAGTTTCTGAGGAGATTAAGAAACCATCAGCTCATTGTTCAAGGACACAAAAAGCCCATCCTAAGAAGCCTCCTCTCCTCTTCCCCCTTAGCTTTAAGAAAACCCTAATCTGGCCTCTTCCGCCATTCATATTAATCAGTTTTAAGGGTCTAATGAGATAAGGGGGACTTAAGAGCAGTCCCCAAAGTGCTCTAAGCCCTTTGGATAAACAGAGGGGATGACTCCTGCCTATAGCTACTTTCTTACAACTATTCACATTTCCAATTTTTTTTTTTTTTATGTTGCTAATCCCGCTGTTGAGCTGCGAAGGCCAAACATTACTAATGTGGGACACTCCCCAGACAGTGGCCGGTAGCTACCTTGTGTTTTTAGAACTGAAGGTAAATTTATACTGTAAGCTTGGTCCCAAATCGTGTGCTAATCCCCTGAAGTGCCCTACAGGGGTTTGACTTTTTGTCCCATGGAAATAAAGTAGCAGAAGCTTAAAAATAAAAACACACAACACACAAGTATACATTGAGGCATAAGGAAAATAAGGGATGAAAACCAAAATGAGGTACTAATCCTCTATAATGGCCGTCATGGCCGTCTGTTGAACATAATTCATCACCAAACAGAATACCAAGTTGAAAGTTTAAAAAAAATATACATTTATCCTTTCAACTGCAGTATCTTCTTGTGTCCATAGTGATTAAACATCTAGTATTAAATTATTTGAGTGAGTTTGCCTAGCCATGTATTTCTGATCCGATGAAGTTACCATGGGGATGTTGTAAATACTAAAAAAATAAGAACAAAAACATATATTCTGTTTAGTTTTGTTAAGAATTGTGTTTGAAAGCTACGTAGTAAGCTAGAAGAAGCGTTGTGGGGTCATGTAAAGTAAGATTATATTTTTAAATACTTGCTTTCATTGCATATGGCCCTATATGTAGTCTGAACCTGTACACAAATGAACACAAAGATAGTATTTTTTTCACTTTATGGGAATAGTTTGTAGAGCTCCCCAGTCGTGCCTTTTTTACCATTCAACATTTCAGACATAAAAAAAAGTCTTGGGAAATGTCTAGAAGGCTTTTTTTCATTCATCCGATGAGTCTTAAGAGGATAAGTATATATGTCTGGATTCTGTACATCAGCCATTTTCCAAACCCCCCTTTATTATCCCACTGTAAATCCCTGTAGAATTTAGGCCAGTCTGATTTTCCCTCCCTCTTTGTCCCATATTGTCCAGAGGTCTCCCCCTCCCCTCGCTTTTCCCATTGGGCGGATTATCAGATCTGTAACTGTACTTGGGATCCTGGGTCCTGCTGGGGTCAGCGACTGTCAGGTATGGGCACTGGGCAGTGGTAAAGGGCACCTACTTCTACACTTTGTCAGTTCCGGCTTGTTTTCATGTCCGAGCCCCATTCCGGAAATTCACAGCCACTTTGAAATATGTTCTGTGTGTGTGTGGTGAAGGAGAGGGGCAATAAGGGGGCATAGGGTAGACTTTGGGGGTCTTAAATAGAGGGTGTAGCTGTAACTCTTAACTCTGAGTATGTGGATACATGGGTGATTCTCCAACTATCAAAGAACTTGTGTCCCAGGCAGAAATAAGAAAAACAAAAACACGTTTGTCATTTTTTTATTCATGCTGCATTCACTAGACTCAAAGACGGACTTACAAAAAATGTATGATGGATAAATTACTATTTTTATTATATAAAATATGGTTTTATATTGAGTGTTTTTGCTATATGTCCTTTGTCTCTTGGCCAGGTTTTGGACTCTCAGTCCCTCATAAGACTGAAATTAAATTTGATTCAACAGTAACTTCATTGACAAATGGCACAGAAATTCTTTATTTTAATGAAAAATATCATGTGCTTGAAAGATATATTCGTATTTTATGTATTTTTCATAAAAAGAACACCTGTCCCTAGGGATCACTGTCATTTCCACCACAAAATGTAACTTTTAACTTTTTTTTTTAAACCTTTGTCTCCTTGAACACATCAGTTGTGATGTGACAGGAGCTCATGTTAGCATAGCAGCGTTAGCTCCATGGAAGGAAGGGAAACAAGAACAAAATCAAGGTTTTGCAAAACCAAGAGTAGGTTTATTGATCGTCTTTTCCAACCACCTCATATTTCCTTTGAATGTACAAATAATGAGAAAAAAACTATTTTATATAGTGTATTTTGAGTATATTTTAACTCTAAAACAGAGATTAGCGTGCTAATTATGTCATGAGATTTTAAAAGAAATGCTAAACATTGTAATTTCTATCACTTTATTTATTGTTTATTATTATTTATTTAATATTTATGTAATTTCATTACAACCACTATCAGTTAATGTTTCTACACATTATGATGAAGTAGAACAAATCAAAATATTTCTAAAAATATGTGTTGGATCATGACCAAATTTGACTGTAGTTGGAGAATCACCCACATACTGTAGTTTGTTAGTCTGGATAGAATTTTCAGCCAAAATGTAAAAATAAATAAAGTTAATATTTTGAGTTGAGCTTTCAGTCCATTATGTCATTTTTCCTGCTGCCTTCTAGTCTCCATGGAAATAGCACAGCATTGACTGGAGTGTTCCGCAGTATGGTATTGACCTATATCTTGTTTTTATTGCTAGACAAGTATACCTTTACTGTGAGCATGGTCTCCTCTCCATAACCTGTAACCCGGTCTAGTGGAATCAACTGCTTCTTTGGAGTTTAACACGTGTAATGTTGTACTATGGAACATTCCAGGCAAAGTACTTTAAGATAATTTACGATATATTCACATTTTGATATGTTCCATGCCTCTAGATGTTGGTAAGCTTGTACAAGATTTCAGAATCAAAACTAAATAAACACATGAATTCAATTTATGGCGTTAACAACAAATTCACAAGACCATAATCGATAATAATCTCCAACACAGAAAAGGCAGAGGTCGGTGATACTTTCGCAAAAACAAAAAACAACAATTCTCAGAAATTCCAACATTTTTCCAGTGTGGGCGAACCGCTGTAATTGCATATTTGTAGCTCCTTTGTAATTTCGTTTGTGGTTGGGGTCCCCAGTGGAGAAGAGGTGGAGGAAAGGAAGAGGAGGAGGAGGAGGAGTGGAGGAGGAGTGGAGAAGAGGAAGGCTGGTAGGTGGTACGAGAGGGGACTTAGTTTCACCTGCTCCGGTCGTCCACAGGGCTGCACGGGCACACACATTCCAGCCAGGATTAGACCGAGGAGGGAGAGGAAGTCCACAGGAGGGGCACCGCTTTAAGGTCCACAATGGGAACAGCTCAGTGCCCCGCTAACACTGGCATTCTGTGTTTTACATCTCTGCATCTTTGGCTCAAACAATAGTAAAAATGTGTGTAAAATACACAAAAACAGAGCATTACATTTTGATTTTCTTTTCTTTTTTCTTTCAGTTCTGATACAGATAGATTAGAATCCAGGGAAACTGTTGGTTGATTTCAAGATTCAAGATATTTGTTTATTTGTCATATTCAGGATCAACACAAGGTCAACAATGCAATGAAATGCTTAGGATCAGAAGAACCGTTGACTCGCTAAGATAGTCGAGAAGTACTAATAGCGTGCAATAAAAATACAAGGGAAAAAAGTAAACAATATAATAAAAAAAATGTAATAAAATATAATAAAATATGTAAATATAAAATATAAATATGTCATAAAATAAATAAATATAATAATACATATATCATAAAATATAATAAAATACAAAGATATTTAAATAAAGGCAGATTTGGGGTTTTGCCCAAATGATATACTTTGAAATCTACGAACAGTGTCTATATTTGAGTAAAAAAAAAACTGCAATAAATGGCAGAAATATTTTGTTATTTATTATTTTTGATATATTGATTATTTGATATTGTATTTTATACTTTATTACTACTTTTCTATTTAATTCTGATTTGTACATATACATTTATTATCTTTATTTTTTATAATTATGTTTCATCTAACACTGGTCTTTTGTTCTTTGGTTGCTATTTCCATCTATTTTTTTTTACCCTCTGTTATATATTATATATTCTATTTGATGAGTGAGCTACTGTACCCAAAACAATTTCCCTTGTGGATCAATGAAGTTTGTCTAAGTCAAAGTCTAAATAGCAGGTTGTCACCAAGATAAGATCATGATTAGATGTTATCGCTGCGTCACCCAGCCCTGTCCAAACTGATGATTGACAATAATTAGTTACGCTTGAAATGTTTCCAACTCAATGCAAAGTTACCCCCATAACCACAAAAATCCAAAACGAGTGCCAATCCTAATAGAAGACTTGTACAGACCTCTTTTGCTTCGACTGAAATTGATAGATAAACACACCCAGACCTTCATTTACCGAGGACTTAAAGGCTCTCTATTGCCCAAGGCTGTTTTTTTGCAGTTTCAACAATTGGTGAATCAATAGTATTCAATTAAACTTTTTGCTTTTGCTCATGTTATTATCCAATTGGAGAGAGGCACATTGTAATTCTGCTAGTGGCTGAGAGGACCTCCTTGGGTTTTGTGAATGTGATGAAATATTCATGTGTGTTTGTGTTTTCGAAGAAGAGCAGCAAATCTTCGCACGCAATTCTCCAAAGTAGGGTCGAGCCAGACATATGCCGGGGACGTGCAGGTGAAAGAAGGTGCTACCCACTGTCTTAATCCAAAATATTCATGATTTTGAAGCAATTCTTTTACATTTGTGTGAATAGATGCTTTCATATGATCTTCAGAAAAATGTCCTTTCAATGAACTGTAATTTGTGTTATTTTAGAATGAGATTAAATTGCTAAAATCCAACTGCACAAAAAAAAGTTCACATTAAAATAACATCTCCAAGCTCAAAATGCTCTGTTTCACCTTATGATGTCATGTAGTGGTAGTTTTCAAGTTAACAGCTCCTTTTACCTTTTAGTTTAGTAAAGAATGGCAATTTCAGGGTTGAAATCCTGAGTCAAGATCTTGATTCAGGAAAATCCAATCCATCAAATAAGATACTGTGTTAATAACTGTTTGAATCATGTAGCATTTATCATGATTTTAGTAAATCTTTAGTACTTAAAATAAGATTTGCCAATAGAACAGGTATTTTTAAATCTTAGTTCAGGAGCAGGAGCGTTTATCTCCTCATTTCAAGTGAGAAAATGCTTGTCATTTTATGCTTATTTTAAGATAAAGTCAAGATAACTGCTACTTGATTCAAGTACTTATTAACAAATTATGTTTTTTAAGATCATAAGTCATTACAGCTGGAGAATGTGCCGTTTTGCATATTTTGGTTGACTGACAAAGCTTTAGCACTGTGAATAAATCCACCAATTCATGGGGAGAACCTGCAAACATCTCACACGAAACTCCACATAGTTTAGAGATCAATAAGACCATTTTACGATTATGGTTAAAGTTCTATTACTTTACATTAGCCCCAAAGCCTATATCAGTGTTAGAAAAACACCACACCAAGATGGCTGAATTATTCACACTCCTAATCGGCCTTTATGTCCCCACGCTGCTGCCGGGGCCCCTCTGTTATTCTAGTGCATAATTGATAGCGCTCAGAAGTGGAAAAGTTAGAATAGCAGAAGTAATGCGAAGCGAATGTGGGTTGGTGGCAGTAGCAGCAGCAGCGGAGGGAGGTAGATTCCTTTAGACCACTCTGAGCTCGTAAGGACTTAGGGCTATGCTGGTCTGAGGATCGCGTGCGTACGGCGCTGCCAAGTCAAAGAGCGAGTTAAGAAATTCAGAGGTGGGTGGGGGGGTGAACGAGGGCGGGACAAGATGGAGATCCGGGGTAACGAGTCTTGACGCTGAGCTGACCCAGAATGTTGCCGGGTTTCTGTTCTTGAAGTTCATTCAGGTCGCTAATACAAGATTAGAAATGACAGCTGGATAATGATGATGATGATGATGATGATGATGGTGATGAAAAGACCGTATATGTATGTTCCCTGATTTGATTATGCTATCCTAGTACTTCTCAAACTGTGGTACAGGGACTCTAACCTGGGAAATCCCAGGCTGCTTTCGTTCGTTCCGATCTGAAAGACAGCCTGGCAACTATGGCAAGCGAGCTCTCCTGATTCTGGGAGCCAATCAGAGAGCGGGGAGGGGTGGCAAGATGGTGACGCGTACTACGTGACAAACGGAAGCTTGTAGTTTCAACTGACAACTGACATGATTGGCTATGGTCTACGTATACGCCAAATGATAGACATTTGTAACGCCCAATAAACTTCCGTTGGCAATCGTAAACCACACCTCCACTACGAGATATTTCGAAGGTGGTTCCCAGACCATATATCACTTGTGATATGGTCAGGTGTAAACCAGGCAACCAGGACTCCTGCATTCTTGAGGTTTAGACTATAGACTGTATATATAAATGGTCATAGCTAACCTGCTAGCTGCCACGTTACAGATAGGAAGGGAGCATGGGTGCACTTCCGGCTCCATCGACTGTTTCCTGTTGACTTGACATTGAAAAATTATCACTTCTCTGTAACTGCTGCCGCGAGCCTCGTCATTTTGGTCTTAAAATACGCATATTAACCCGCTTTACATGATCTTGGTGTTTTTATTTTGCTATTTTGTCCGCAAGTAACTTTTCTGTTCGAGATTCTGCGAGAACCTGCTTGTTTCCGTGGCGATATCACGGCATGTCCTGACTGTCTCGCAGTATGGCATTACACTTTCTGTCTTGTATTTATGCCATTACGTGTGTTTTCATGACCAGGAGACCTTGTGAACATGAAATCTTTCTGTAACCGGGCTCACCTCTCCACAGATCTCCACAGGAAAAGCTCTTGTAAATTGTCACGTTTCTTCTCACAATAACCGTAACACTAAATTCTGATATTCCGACGTCTCAAATCTCACTCAACCGCGTTTCAGTTTTGTAAGTTTGCCAGTCTCCTTTTCGACCGTTCTTACCGTACCACAATCGCTCTGGAGTTGTTATATTTTGCTATCAGTTTGGAGCAGAGCCAGGAGATTCTTGCCGTTTCATGGGATGCTGAAGGAAGCCCTGACATCACATTACAAGCATGTGATGGGATCGATAAAAGTGAGCCCCCAGAGAAGAGCCGAGACTGGCACCGCTCCAGCACTAAAAGGAGTGCAGCTCAGAGGGGAAACATATCAAGACAAATCCTGCACAGCTGCTAATAGAATCCAGAGCCTTTTTAGGATCTCTATGGGATTATGTCAGGGTCTGCGGGTCTCACGTGAAAAAGGTGTATTATTTTGCTGTACGTACTCTGTGACGAGTCAACAATCTGACTAAACGAAGCTGCTACGGTGCATTAAATGAAACGCACTATGTTTTATCCTCCTGAGACCCATTCATTTGTGTCCTTTATAGTGGACATTGCACTGCGCATTCTCTGATCTGGCCAAGATTTTAAAACTCAGGTTAAAAAATCAGGTTATTAATCTTGTTTTCAGATTTATTATCTACTTACTAGTTCTGAAAGTGCTTGATTCTAGCTTATTTTAAGATAACTTGTCAAGTGAAATGATCTTGCTGTATGGACAGATAATTTCACTACTTTTAAGTCACTTTCTGATAGATTTAAGTGTTTATATCTTCAATTTTGGACAAGATTTTTTGCAGTTTGAGTTAGCCAGTTTAAGTGTTTTGAATAGATTCTAGTTTGTGGCTGCACTATGATTAAAAAAATAAATAAATACAAAATTAAATGGGAGTCTAAAAAATTTTTGAGGCGACTGTAGAAGCTTGTCAGAGATGTTGGTCATCAAAAATAAATAAATACATAAAAAAAATTAAAATGTTTTTGTTAGGTTGTTCACATGGATTTAACAATATTACAGTCAGACATTTTACAACATTATGAATAAAAATAAAATTAACAAAATGTAAATGCTAAGGTGTTCATTTACCTCCAAATAGAAAATCACAAAAAATAATATATAATAAAAAATAAAAATAATGTATAATAAAAACTAAATAATAAATAAATAAATAAATAAATAAATAAATAAATAAATAAAATTGAAATACCCTTTTTTTCTTTGGGTCCCAGGATATACTATAGCAGGCAAAAAATATTGAAAAAATATGCGAAAACACAAAATCTACATGCTTTCATTTATTAAAGCTGCACTGTGTAACTTTCCTCTTTCTTGTCACCATCAAGATGTTACTGCTTAGCTTAAATGTTCCACGTTATGGCTTTAAATGCACACATCTACCTTGCATTTATCCAGTTACAGATATTTTGGTTGCTAAGAAAATACCTTCACAAACATTTTTTATTTATTTTTTTACTATGCGCGCGGTTGTCTCTCCACAGATCTGACGCGTCTCCCCGGAGTTAACGCAATATTCTGGAACATTTCAAAGCTATAAGATCTCCACCAGAATTGTTACAAAGTGCAAAACGTTAAGAAAAAAACCTGAAAACTTGTTGACGGGTGATTTTTTTTCTTTAGCAAGTTAATAAAAACTATAGGCTACACTTTTGACACAATTTAATATATATATCACTTTTTCACAAGATGATGAAATTTTAGCTTGTGGATATAGGGGAAAACTTCTTCTGAAACTTTTTGACGTTTCAATGAAAGTAAATCCTAAACTTTTCTTACTCTTTCATAACGTGTTTCATAACTTATAGCGATATACCGAAGCCTCATTCCCACAGAGATTTTCACACATTCTGAGCTGTGTTTGTGTACGTATATGTGTGTGTATATACGTGCAGTGCGTTCAGGTGTTAACTTGCGCACAGGTGTAGTCTTTTAACACCTCTCTGACCCTCTTAGAAAGCTGTACAAACTGCTGCTTGGGCTCTGCGTTCTTTGTCCCCCGTAACAAAGGCTCTGTAGCTCCTAATAGCGGCGCGCACAGCACTGGTGGAGAAACCCGAGATAACGTCCACATCACAGGGAGACGCTGGGAACGCTTTAATCCGCTGCTCGCAAAAAACAAAACCAGCACAACAGCCGAGGATCATGTTTGGCAAAGTGGGCCTCTTTGATGGTGGGATCGAATGGTGTAAAGAAAAGGAAGAGGCGGAGGAGAAAAGAAGGAGTGATGGAAGGACAAAAGACAGTTCCGAAAGTACGGTAAAGTTAATAGTGAAGTACTGGCAACAGTCGATGCAGCTGTAGAAGAAGCAAAGGAAAGAAAAAGCATTATTACCTTACAAAAACAAGGTTCATTTATCAGTTCTTTTTTTTTTTTTTGTCAAGAAAAATGCAGTTTTACCATGGAAATAAAATAATATAACTTTTTTTTTTTACTGCACATTTCACTGCTGCATCTTCCATTGCACATTTTTGATGCACACTGCACATTTTTGGACATCTGTAAACAAGTATTTATTTATTTATTCTTTGCACTGCTTTTAGATTTTGTCTTAGATAGTTTATGCATTGTCTTTATATTGTATTTTGTACGCTGTCTTTTTTGCACTGCTTGGCCAGGGAGAAACAGAATTTCGATTCACTTTATGTCGAACACATACGGCAAATTGACAATAAAATTGACTTTGACTTGAAAATAATTGAAAAATATGTGATGACAAGTTGATGCAAAGAAGAGCAAATGAGTTTAGAAAGTACTGTAAAACTTTATGTAGAAATAGTGGCAGTAGTAAATGCAAAGTTTAAAGCAACGCTATGTCACTTTCTGGAGGTCAGTCCATGGAAATTGTTAAAATTGTACTTCGGAACATTAGATGAGTTATACTGTGGAAGTTTTCTTCTTCCCACTCCTTTTTGGGCAAATGTTTTGTTTTTGTTTGTTTTTTTGTTGTTATTTCTGTTATTACACTTTTAAACAAATGTAAGTTGCTTATTTCCCAAAACAAACAAATAAATAAATAAAATAAGTAAATAAAATATATTATTGGCAAAATAAGTTAAGAACACAATTACCATGGAAACAATGTGTAATTACACATGTGTTTCTATGTTTTTCAGTACAATAAAACATTTCAAAAGTCTATTTTTTTTGGCAGAAATGTTACACAGTGGATCTTAAATGGTGATTCTAATCCGACATCCTCCAGCCAATATTTTATTTTATCGCACATTTTACACATTTTACACCAGGATAATTTTACATTTAAACTTTTCCACAAATATGAATAGTTTTGTGATTTTGCTCACCTTCTTACTCACCACACTGACTCCTATACTCCGGTACAGGTATTAATCTAAATTCAACCAACGCTACATACTTCACCATCACCTGTGTAATATATTAGAAAGCACTGGAGTCCCTGTGCTACCATCATAAAAACCTAGCAGTGGAAACATTAGCCGCAATATGTCTCAGAAACTCATAAAACCAATTTACGAGTGCACTTAAGCTCCATACACCTCCTGGAGCCATTTGGTAAAGATGCAGACACAGATAGTCCCAATTACCAAGGTTTAAAAGTAATAAAGTCCGATCGATAGGTGATAGAAGCCCTGTAAATGCCGGACCCTCACGCTCCTCTGCAACTTTAGCTGTGCCCTTTCCCCAAAATAAAACCCAAGCACCGATTTGTAATTCAATTTATACTTGCAGGTCATGTATTGCGTTGAGCTGTTTGCTTGGTCAATCATTCACAATGGCTTATCTCTACTAGTGTTTGCTTATGATAAAAAGTCTCCGTTGTTAAGTTGTTTGTTTTGATTGTTAAGTGACTAATTTCTAAAGTATCGCAAAGAAAACAGCATTATCAGGACAATGTAATGGACAAGTATGGGATTTATGGGCGTAACTTCTGGAGTTTTATCAATACGTGACAGTGTTTCCTGTTGCAAATATGGCTAAAAAATGTGTCACTTGAGGAGAATATGCAAACTCCATGGCTTATAGAAACACTTCAGACGTACAACTTAGGACATTCTGACTGGAGCTGCACAAATTTACTAGTAATTTTCTTCAAAATAATGTTTGGGAAATCATTGAAATTATGTTCACTTCTAACCTGCCCGGTAGCATTAGCGTTTGAGGGTAATGCTGAAATTAATAGCCAAACTAATACAGTAAGTGTATACATTTCAGAGCATGTTTACGTCCCAAATAGGAAGTGAGCATGGGCGCACTTCCAGCACCATTGACTAGAAAAATGGTCACCCTCTCTCTGTAAATCCTGCTGTGAGCCTCATCATTTTGGTCTTAAAATGTTCATATTAACCCGCTCTACATGATCCTGTTGCTTTTATTTTGCAGTTTTGTAAGTAAATAAATTCCTATTCCTAATTTGGAACTGGCTCCAAATTCGCACCATAACCGCCAGCCTCTGTGAGCTTCATTTGACTGGAGCCAAACACCGTGGGTGACGTCACGCTCCCTTCGTCGATTTCTTTATACATTCTATGGTTTTTCCCCAGTAAATAAGGACATTATATTGCATTTTATTACATTTTTATTGCATTTTACTACATTTATATTGTTTTATCTTTACTTTTATTACATGCTATTAGTACTTCTTGACTATCTTAGCGAGTCAATGGGTTCTTCTGATCCTAAGCATTTCATTGCATTGTTGACCTTGTGTTGATCCTGCATATGACAAATAAACAATCTTGAATCTTGAATCTTGAATCTATATTACATATTTAATTGCGATGTGACTGCAGTTTATCACGCAGCCCTCCTCTTAACTTTCCGAACTCAACCCGAACTTTACTAAAACACAGCTCCCATACGATCTAATGCTTTTGGTAAAATCCGCTTGATATTTGCCAGAGCCATGCGTATGTGCAGTTCTAATGGCTGCGGCTGCTTTGTGTCTTTGTGTGAGGTTCATCAGGACACTCCTCCACCCTCCTATAGACCGTTCAGTCTGTTCCACACTTGTACATTCTCATCCCCATCTCCTGCTCTGACACTTTCTGATGAATTATTTCTATGTGACCTTTTCCCCAACCATACCCCCCCACACATACACCCCTCCCCTCGTCCTAACACAGGACCCTCACTCCCCACCCCCCGCACTAATGTACTGTCATTAATATGATATAATGGCTTGTTATGGAGTCACTAATTAGACAGAAGAGCAGTTAGCTTCTTTATAGTCCCCCTTTAGCATTAATTGTGCCGCTAATAGGGCTATGGAATATTTGCATTCAACTGTGTAAGCATTCCGCTTGGCTGCAGAGTACACTGTGCAAAGATTGACTCTGTACTTTATTGATAAAGATGACAAATGACTCACAAACAGACATAAGACAGAATATTTCACATGCACATACTGTATTAAACGTTTGAAAGCCTGCTAGGGAATAATGAGCAAACTAATGACCAGAAGACCTATACTTTTATTTAAAATCTATTTCTGAAACTTTATAAACCATTGAGTTATTTTATTTTTTTAAACAACCAGGTTATGGACCTTAGTTACCACATAGCTCTGTCACCTCGGTCGTACCTTTAAACCTAATATTTGATTTTTTTTTTTTAAGTGTACAGTGAACCCTCGCTGTATCGCGGTTCACTCTTCGCGGCCTCGCTGTTTCGCGGATTTTTTTTTCCAATTTTTTTTTTTTTTTTTTTTTCAATTTTTTTTATAGTGTAACTTTTTTTTTACAGTGTAACATTCTGTCCTGCGCCCTGATTAGCTAAGAGACTAGACCAGGACTAAACCAGGTCTAAAGCAGGTCTAAACCAGGACTAAACCAGGTCTAAACCAGGACTAAACCAGGTCTAGACCAGGGATGGTAGGGACAGAGTCTCAGATTTCCTTCACGAGAGCGCCTGGGTGACAGGAGGTGTGGCCTTTGTTTACTTGCACGAGCCATGGAAGAGAGTGCGAGCCGGACAAATGGAAGAGCCAAGAATCAACATGGAGCGTCCGGGGGAGCCGCAGCGGGGAGAGGACACTCGCGCGCACAGAGGAGACAGTGGCTCTTCCCCGTGAGAGGACGAGAGGACGAACCCAATACTCCACAATACTCCACAGCTCTGTGGAGTATTGGCGACGCATTGATAGCGGACTGATTTTGGAGCCGGGGTGAAATGCAACCAACTCTTGTGAGCGCAGGTTAGTCTTACCTGGTCTTGTGGTGCTCAGAGGCGTCTGTTAGCGGTTTGGCACTGTTAGCATTGGCTTGAGTCTTGCCCAAAATGATATCCAGGTCGCTTTCCACTCGACTTTCGCACATGGCATGGATATGTGGTACCAAAACAAACGCACGTGTCCGCGCGCACGTGCCCGCGCGCACGTGCCCGCGTGTCACGTGCCCCCGCCCCACTATTAATATATTTTAATGAAAATCTACAAAAGTTTGAGTGTTTAAACAAGAGAAAAATGTGAGAAAATGTTAATACCAGTCTCAGAAAGGTGTATAATGTGTCTGGTGAAGCGTTTTCAGCCTTAAAACATGTAGAATAATTGTAAAATATAAAATTGTCCTACTTCGCGGATTTCACTGATTGCGGGCTATTTCTGGAACCTAACCCCCGCGATAAACGAGGGTTCACTGTATAGGAAAAATGTATACTATGAAATGTACTGCCATAACTACCTAATCATATTGGCATAAATATATATTTCAGTATCATATGTTCATTTGATAGACAAGTGAAGCTAGTAACAGTATATATCTTCCTGGAACCCCCCCACAAAAAGTGTATTTCACATTTTTTTTAATTATTGATTTATTATATTTATTTATTTAGATATTTATTATTATTATTTTAAATTATTATTATTATTTGTGATATTCTATTTGGAGGTTTACATTTTGTTAATTTTGTTAATTTGATTTTTATTCATAATTTTGTAACATGTCCTCTGTATTGGTGTTAAAGCCATGTGACGTTAACAACCCAACAAAAACATTTTTTTTTTTTTTTTTTTTTTTTGATGACCAACATCTCTGACAAGCTTCTACAGTTGCCTCAAAAAGTTTTTACGCTCCATTTTAATTTGTTATTTATTTATTTTTTAATCATAGACTAGCTTGTGGCTGCACTATCTCAAAAAACACACACAGATAGCCTGGTTAACTCAATGTCCACTATAAAGGACACAAATGAATGGGGTCTCAGGAGGATCGTCTATCTTAATAATACTTTGATACGTACTTCATGGTTGTTCCTGTTGTGCAAATATGTTTCTTATCTGGCAACGCTGCATTTCTTCCTTTTTTTCCATTTGCTTGTGGCTTTGTTTTCTCAGCTTGCCTCTTTATAGTGCATTTTTCCAGCGTTTTACAGCCCAGTAATGATTTTATAGCAGGCTGTTTTATACTTGTGTCCAGGGCTTGCTGCCTGGACTGATTTAGTGAGCTCTGCTGTTGGATACTGCGCTCTTAATTGGAAGGTCAGGGGGATGCGTTTGAGCATAGCAAGAGATCAGCTGTGTGGTGTGGATTTAAAGGTTCTCCACAACCACCCGGAGATATGAAGCTCCCATTTGCCTGGTCGTTATATCAGTCATCAGGATATGCAGCGTAATATGGCATGTTGGAGTCCGTGCGTTTTCATACTTCTATGGGCCAGGCTGTTTAAAGGCAAAAGACAGACGTGAATCATGGTGCGGTGAAAAGCTGTGGTCAGAAAATGTTACAACAGTTCTCTAAGGTGGAGTTTATGGCTGAAAAATATTCTTTAATGTATTTTCATATAGCGCAAAACAGAGAAAAAGAAGTAAAAGTTTGGTTATTTGGTGATTTGATGTGAAGTTGGGAATTCAGGGTTTAATATCAATAGATTCAAACTTGCTAGACGCTGGTTAGGTAAAACGGTGTATATGACTCTAAAAGATTTTTGTCTCTTCATCAAAACATCTCAAAAATGTATACCCGATTGCTAATTGGATACTGAAACTTCAAATGTCAGTGCTGACAAAAAGTGCACAAATCAAACTTTTCATGAATGATTTTGGAATACCTTGACCTTTATCAGAAGCAAATATACATAAGACATGATAATATTCAAAAAACAGTATTTTATGATTACAATTACACTTTAAAAATGTAAAAAGTGGGATCAAAATCAAGTTAAAACATCAAGCCTTCTTGGTATCAAAAGATAGATGTGTAGATACATTACACATTTTAAATCAGTTGAATGATGAATGCCTTATGGTACTTTTGACACCGTGCATTTTTTTTTTCCATCCAAGCCCATATAGCGTCCTCCCTCCAACAGCTGCAGTCAGCGGCGGTGAAGACTCGCATGCCAGGAGGGAACCACACTGCACAATATTCCGTGTCTATTGACTGATGCCGGGCCCGCTCTGTCCCATGTGCCGCCGGTTGATGGGGTTTGGGTGGGGCGGGCGAAGGCGGAGGGGGGAGGGGGGTGGAGATAAGTGCTACATGTCTGGAGTTTGCTGTCAGTCTAGGCTGAGGCTTCGCATGAAAAAGTAAAAACGGGGGAGGCTTGGAAGATTTCTGGCACGCAATGTCGGGAGAGATCTCATAGCAGACACGCGATTGGGCGGATTGGTGAAAAAAGTCCCAGCTTTAGATCAGGCCGGGTTTGTAAAGTGACATGGTAACTGTTTCCATCTTGGTTGTGTTGCTCTTATTCGAACCGCACTTAGGGGTGGCCCATTTGGAAGTTAGTTACCCCTTATTTATATTATTTTATTTGTTCACTTTTTTCTCAGCTCCCCTTTGCAGTATTTTTTGTAAGAAATGTTATAACCCAACATTCAAATTTTGCATATCTTCAAAATAATAGAATGAATAGAATGCCTTTTATTGTCACTATTCATATGTACAATGTACATCATACATACAGCTCCGGGAAAAAAAAGAGACCAATGCAAAATGATCACTTTTTCTGATTTTACTACTTATAGATATGTGTTTGGGCAAAAGGAACATTTTTGTTTGAGTCTATAAACTACTGACAACATTTCCCCAAATTCCAAATAAAAATATTATCGTTTAGAGCATTTATTAGAAAATGACAAATGGTCAAAATAACAAAAAGATACATGTTTTCAGACCTTAAACAATGCAAAGAAACAAGATCAGATTCATTTTAAAACAACATAATACTAATGTTTACACTTAAGAAGAGTTCAGAAATCAATATTTGGTGCAATAACCCTTATTTTTAATCACAGCTTTCATGCGTCTTGGCCATGCTGTGTACAAGTCTTTCACATTGTTCTTGGGTGACTTTATTCCACTCCTGGTGCAAGAACTGAAGTAGCTCAGCTTTGTGTTTGTGTTGGAATTCAACAGATGCTGGAATGGAATGGCTGTAATACATGTAGGGATGCTGGTTTCAGAAAAAGTAGGTCTCTTATTTTTTTCCAGAGCTGTACATACATAATATTCACAATATGATCAATATTCGTTATCTGTCTACCTCTGCACATGCTGTGGCCCAGTCTCTTGCTCTATTTCCTTTTTCATGCATGAGCATAGCAACAAACAGCTGGACACTAAACACTAAATCAAGACGTAGAGTTTTATATAATCAGCCGTTTAAGCCAACTGTTTCCTGTTTCTATTAAAAAAACAACAACAAAAAAAACTATGATACTGACTCCGATATTATAGCTTTAAGTATCTGCTGACACCCAGTATCAACCAATACCAGAGCAGAGACTGAAAACTACATTTATTTACTCAAAACATAAATAAAATAAGACAAAACTGACTGTAAGTGTTATGGAGCTGTTATTTAACTCTCAAGTAACTACTGAACAGGTTAATTCCAAAAACAAATTTTACGAGACATTTTGGATTTTGGTCTTAATACAGTATATCAAATTACATGTCACGATATTGACTGAACCAATATCTGCAAGACGATATCCGATCCAGCAAATTTTTCAGTAGGCATGCCGATATCTGATCCCGGTATCACATCGGTGCACCCCTAATTCTAACACATCGCAATAACAGCTGAAAGCTCTTCTGTAGTCCTCTGACCAGGCTAAATCTGCTGACCAGCACATAATAAAACATAATGTGGGCAGAGGTAAGGTTGTGCGTACGAGTAGTCAACATTGGCCCTCTGACCACAACAGTCCTTTCCAAAGCCTATCCACTATTCAAGCAATTGATTTTACCCATTCGCTGTTTTCCTCTTTTCTTTTATTGAACACCCCTTTTTTGTGGCCCACTACTCACTGCCCAAATCAATGCAGCACCTGCATGTTACACGGGAGTAAAAAAAAAATAGAAGGCCCATGCTGTATAGTCTCACAGTGGGGGGTAGGGTGCGGGCAGGGGTGTCCTGTATCACCTCTACTCTTTACTCTCCGTGCTTTTCTATTCACTTTGCTTTACTCCCTCCCGCCGTCTGTGCTCCCTAGCCGCCGTAGAAAATGTAATGCGCGAAGGTGACAAAGTTAAGAGATTGAGAATGCATTTACAGCGGCCCCGTCTTTGCCGCTTGCCTTCTCCTACCTTGAAATGCCTTGTAATGAGTGGCTGAGTGAATAGGAGAGTGTGGGTGTGGGTAAGTAATGGGAGTCATATTGGTTCTTATGGGGTCAGTGGAAGAGTGCGCACACAATGGAGCAAGGCGTTTGGTGTTGGATGGAGAAGGGGGTGTAGCAATAGCATGTGCAGACAGTGGACTGAGCTATGGGGGTTGGAGAGTCAGAATGTACTTGATATTAAGGCTAAATAACATAGACAGTGTTACAACATACTACTCTCTCTCTATATATACAGCTCTGGAAAAAAATAAGAGCTTTTTTTCTGAAATCAGCATCTCTACATGTATTACAGCCTTCCATTCCAGCGTCTGTTGAATTCCAACACAAACACAGAGCTGAGCTACTTCAGTTCTTGCACCAGGAGTGGAATAAAGTCACCCAAGAACAATGTGAAAGACTTGTGGAGAGCATGCCAAGATGCATGAAAGCTGTGATTAAAAAAAAGGGTTATTGCACCAAATATTGATTTCTGAACTCTTCTTAAGTGTAAACATTATTAGTATTATATTTTTTAAAATGAATTTGCATTGTTTGAGGTCTGAAAACATGGCTCTTTTTAGTTATTTTGACCATTTGTCATTTTCTGCAAATAAATGCTCCAAACCAGGGGTCTTCAACGTTTTTCAGGCCAGGGACCTCCAAACAGATGGTGAACTGGGCCAGGGACCCCCTACTATATATACGGCATAGAATTGTATTATTTTAAAGTGAAATCAAAAGATTTCGCGACCCCCCTGCAGTACCTCCGCGACCCCCCTGTTGAAGACCTCTGCTCTAAACGGTAATATTTTTATTTGGAATTTGGGGGAAATGTTGTCAGTAGTTTATAGACTCAAACAAAAATGTTTTTTTTTGCCCAAACACATACCTATAAGCAGTAAAATCAGAAAAACTGATCATTTTGCAGTGGTCTCTTATTTTTTCCAGAGCTGTATATATAAGGTAGGAAGAAAACCAAATACATTTTAAAGACATATTGTGAAACCTTTCTGCCAAAAAAGACTCAAATTGAAGAATGTTTTTTTCTTTTACTCTGAGTGACCTTGCATCTTCACAAACCTGACTCTTATTTGACTGGAACCAGGGCCTATTTCTGCTTGTTTCCATGGAAATGTCGTTCCTTTGGCCATAATATTCTGCAGTGGGGCATTAAATGTATCTATATCCATCGAGATTGTTTGTTCTGAAGTATGGTTTTAACTTCAAACTTCCATCGAATCGTGCAGTTGACTCTCCATCTCCAGAAAGTTACATACAAAATAAAAAGTAATAAAAAAAATTAAATTGAAAAACACAAGAATACACATACATCCACACATAAGAAAATGAAACAAAATTAAACAAACAAAGCAAAGCTAAAATGTTATAAATATTAAAAGGACATTGCTTGTCTAAACAGTCTTTTTTTCTCTTTAAAAAAAAAAAATCTGTAATTTAAAGACCATTATAAAGAAATGATGGTACATGCTGTAGATGAAATAAAAGCATGAATAAAAGGAAGAAAGCTGTATAAACCTATAATATCTGCTCCCACACACAAAAAAAAAACATTACCTTAGTAACCTTTGGATTTATTGCATGTGTTTTTACCAAGAACACAACAACAGTGTGGATTACTGGAAGCGGGGATCAAAATGCCAACACGTGTGGTATTCATTTCTCAAAGATGAATTGTGATTGTATTACTCACACCTCTGACAGAGCCTGTCTGTAGCTGAGACCACAAGTATCTTATTCATAGTCAGGACTCTTCATGTTTATGTGCATGAAACAGGTTTGGACAATTCTCTAATTTCTACTTAAGTCGGTTTGATAATACTTGTTGTAAATATAAACTGTAGTTTTCCACAAATCAAGAAGAAATTTGTGAAGAAAAGTTGAAAAAAAAGTAGAGAGTTCCACATTGACATGACTTCACACTGGGGAGAACCCTATCCAAAAGTTGAATGAAATGATAGCTTAAACATTCTTTCAAGCAAATAAAGGTGTTTTCTTCTAATTATTGTTATTATGTTATTGTTTATTTAGCTGAGTTTTGGTTCAGTGTACAATATTATGTGAAATTCCTTAGTGTGATATCATGATTTTCAACCAAATTTTCAACCTAAAACTTGCCAAACTGGGAAAAAATAGTAAGTTTTTAAGTAACATCTTAAATGAAATGATCTTATTAAGTGTGTTTAGGCAGTTTAACTTCACCTGTCCCTCTACTGAAACACCTACACGAGCCAAAACACCAGGTACACCCAGTGACACCCAGTGACACCCACGCTGACATCACTGCTTCGTATTCGTCTCTTGCGACTTGCCTTGGTGGACTATATTCAGCAGTTCAGCGTTCGGGGCCCATACGTAGCGAGCTGTCAGGTCCAGTGAGGAGCTCCCTTGCTGGGCTTGCTGTTTCCACCGGCTCCCCTTCTCTGATGACAAATGACCTATGTCTCCAGAGCAGACACCAGGGGCTGAGGCGAAGGCGGGTGAGGGCAGCCTTTAATAGTGTAAAGTGCTCCGTTATACGTCCTGAATTTTAAAGAGGAGCTTGTGGAAAGGCCGTAAAGGCAGAAAAATGAGACATGAGAGGAAGAATGATCGCGTAGGTGAGAAATGGACACTTTGAAATGACAGAAAAAGCCCATTCACCTTTCTGTTCAGTTAGCTACGCTTAGCCGTGAATATGTGTGCTTAAAGGGCCCATATTATGTTATTTTCTGGTCCATGTTATAATGTATGAGTTAAATTAATGAACAGGAATGGGAAGAAATATGCAAAAAAACCTCACAAAATTACTATCAATAGCCGTTTAAAGATATTACATTTCAAATGGCTAATGCAAATATATATAACACCTGTAAAATTGAGTAAATATAACAAAAATATACCAGACATGTGTATAAAGTGCGGCCTAAAAGGGACATTAACATTCATTTTGGATAGAAATAAAAAAAATAATAGTATAGATAAAATCATTTCAAAAAAGATCATTCTGGAACCTTCATTATTTTTATTAGCTCTTTACCCGAAAAAACATAACCTCGGTAAAAATGAGAGTACCTTTATTAATATCAGCGCTTTAATAGCTCAGAGATGCATCGCTCTCACCTGGAAAAGTGTTAACGGATCAAACGCCTTCCAATGGTTAAAGCAAATGTTGTCTAGCCTGCCACTGGAGAGAATAAAATATATTCGGAAATATTTGGGGTCCATTTATAAAATTTGTAAAAGATCAAAACATAGAAAACGGCCTTGTTGACTTGTAAATCCCCTGCAGAAAATGCCTAATGTGATGAGGACAGTTTTGTACATGGAGAGAGGCTGCTTTTCTGTTTTGTTTTTATTTATGTTCTTATTTTTAGGTTTGTTTTGATGTTTGTTTGTGTTTTTTTCTTGCTTGAAATGGAAAAAATAAAATGAAATATATTTGGCAAAAAAACAAAAAAACAAAAAAAACCACACACACACTAGAGCTGTGTTTTGTTTCATTTACACATGTTTAACACACAGACCCTGTATATTTAGAGTTATTTAAACATATTTTGACACTGTTCCACCTTGTGATGTCATGTGGTGATACGGGAAGTGCTGGATAGTTGCGACTCTGGAATTGCCTGATCAAAAGTTAACTTGAAAAATACCCATTTGCCAATCAATCAATCAATCAAACTTTATTTATAGAGCACTTTTCATACAAAAAATGTTACACAAAGTGCTTTACAGTGATTAAAACAACCCACATTACCTTCCACCCACCCAACCAGCCTCCCACAGCTGCCCGACACCACACAACCAAACAACCCAAACAGTAACACACATGACACATCACATGACATCACAAGGTGGAACAAAGCATTCTGAGCTTTGGAGGTAGACAGACTAACAATAAAGGATTACTCAAACATGTGTGAATGAAACAAAACACAACTCCGGGGATGTTTTTGGTGACATAACAACATCATAACATGACTTTAACAATTTTGCGCTCACAATTTTGCGCAATATGTAACCGTCATGTAGGCGAGCGCAGTCGTGATGTGTGAATAGAAACCAGCACCCAAAAGCTTAGTATCAGTTCCAGGTGTGTCAATATTTGCTGTCAACCATTTTGCTTGTCTTGGCAAACCCCTCGCTACAGTCAGTTAGACAAAATGAAATTAATTAATGAATAAAGATATAGTAATGACAGCAATAAAAACATACGATTAAAAACAGACTGCAATTTGAAACAGCGAAACAGTTCATCTATAAAGTGACATTATTAAGGGTCCGTTACCTGCTTGTTTCTATGGTTATGTCATTTCTCTGCCTGGAATGTTCCACAGTATGACATTAAACAGCTTTACCTTACATTTATTAAATTAACAGTGGTTTTATAGCTTAAAAATACCAAGAAAAACAGATATTCTGACTCGGAGCGGGGTTGCATCTCCACAGAGCCGACCTGTAACTTGGTCTGGTTTGGTCTCGATGAAGATAGAAAGGTTTAATACCAGACTGTGAAACATTCCAGACAAAGCAATAACATTTCCATGGAGAAAAGCTTACACAATACCTAATATATGTAAAAAAAATAAAATTAATTAATTAATTGCATAACCGTAGCTGGTTAGCAAATCCATAAAACATTTAGTCGATAAAGTGACATTTCACTTAGCTAATTATCTGCAGACTGCTTCTTGATAAAGTCATTTGTTACCGTTCCAAATCAGATAGGACAAAAGAAGGGTAGTGTCAAAACATGTCTCAGAATGACATTGGCTTACAAAATAGTCCGTTAAGACGTTCGTTGGGAGCTGGTGCTAAGGTTGCTCGTGCATTTTAATTAAGCTTTTCTGTCCAAATAACAATGAACAAAGTGGGGAAGGACTGTGCCAAACATGAGTGGGGAACAGTTGGCAGTGTTGTCTGGCACCTCTTAAGAACTCCGAAATGATGAAATTCCAGGTAGTTCCAACTTCAGCAAGATTAACAACGTGATTTTCCATAATTAGTGAAAGCAAATCGAATCCTCTGTTCCACTAAACCCGCAATTCTAAAATTACCAAGCAACAAAGAATACTGGCAGGATTTGAAGTGGGTGAAGTGTCTTGCTCGAGGGCACGGTGACAGAATGCATTGCCAGGACAAGAACAGAGAGGGGTAGAGTAGCCAAATATTGTACGTAAGTAAGAGTAACATTACTGCAAAATAATATTACTCAAGTAGAAGTATGAAGTAGTGGTCCTGTTGGGGTGTAATATCTGATTTTAAAGGAAAAGTAACGTTTTTTTACAATTTGAGCCTTATTTCGGTAATAAAACAAGTTGTTTTACTCACCCATATCACTTTGGTGTCATATGGAGCATTTCCGGAGATGTTTTAGATTAGCGTTAGGCTAACGCCGTTAGCCTAGCGCGACTTATAGCCATAGCTCGGGGCATTCCCCGAGCATGTAATATGCCCCGTGCAGGCTCCAAATAACACAAACTTTAGCACTTTTCAAATCATAGAAGCTCAATGTCTTTAGTCTACGATTTCGTTTGGTCAAAAGTGGCCTGTAATCCGAGATTTAGCCATAGTTTCGAGTAGATGAGGACGCCAGTGCGCATGTGCGGAGTGTGCTCTCAGCTCCCGGGACCCAAACATGGAACGTAAAGCTGTAAACTATGGATAAATCTTGGATTACAGGCCACTTTTGATTCAAACGAAATCGTAGACTAAAGACATTGAGCTTCTATGATTTGAAAAGTGCTAAAGTTTGTGTTATTTGGAGCCCACACGGGGCATATTACATGCTCGGGGAATGCCCCGAGCTATGGCTATAAGTCGCGCTAAGCTAACGGCGTTAGCCTAACGCTAATCTAAAACATCTCCGGAAATGCTCCATATGACACCAAAGTGATATGGGTGAGTAAAACAACTTGTTTTATTACCAAAATAAGGCTCAGATGGTAAAAAAACGTTACTTTTCCTTTAAGTTAATTTAATGGACAAAATAAATTAAATAATGCACAGAATATGGTATTTTCTATGGATATGCACAAAAAAAATTGATAAATTAAATTAAAGGGATGATACAAGATCATGTACGCATGAGGAAAATGATCTCGTGAGATTTTTTTCCAAGTGTTGAGTGTTGGATTGAACAAAATAAAGTTACGTATAAACAGTTCCAAAAGCAGTCCTAGAATGGAAACAAAACTATGAAATCAAATATTTAAATTTTTTTTAGGCCAAATTGGAAACTGAATCTCAAAATGTATATATTATGTTAAAATCTCGTCTTGTCTCGTTCTCGTGGACCTAATCTCGTATCTCGTCTCATCTAAATAATATATTGGGAAGCAGGAAGAGTCATGTTCACGTTTTTACTGAAAGAAGAGTACTGTTACTTCATTAAAAAAATATTACACAAGTAGAAGCAAAAGTAGCTGCTCTAAAAAGTTCAATTTCTTTATAAACGTTAATCACGTAAACGCAACTACACAGTACTACACACCTCTACACAACTTTTCATAGGAAAATATAACTGACGTATTGTCACCTCACATCTCCGCCCAAGACCTAAGCATTTCATTATACAGTTCAGCTTTTTTTTCACAGTTCAAATTGTGGAAAATAGGCTGAAATATGAGCAGAGCTGAGTAATTTGGGCCTGTAAGAATGGCACCAGATTGAACATGCAGTGAAAAAACCCACAGTATGTCAGAACAAGACAACCCAGGGACACTGTGACTAAGACTTTCTCCTTTGTTCCTTCCACGGTTTTCCGAGATCGTATTTTATCAGTCGAAAAGGCCTAATATGCTCCACATGGATCTGTATTTTTACTGTATTACACAAAAACCTCACTGCTAGCGAAATACACCTAACAATGGTAGACATTTGCATACTGTACATTCGCTGAAAGCTTTGCGGATCTGCCTACCTTTGTGCTGATTCAAATGGTGGTATCAGCAGGGTGGAGATGTGCGAGACAGGCAGAGACATAAGCTTACATCAGTGCTCCGGGCAAACTTCTTAACTCGCTTTAATGTGTGGCTGTGATTTTGGATTCATTCACAAAGTGCAATATCATACATGAAAGATCAGTTTGAAAAAAAAAAAAGAACTTGTGTTTGACACCTTGGCTCGCTACTGAAAAAACAAGATCTTGACTTACATTTGCTGGCAGAATGACTAATATAAATAAACTATTTTCAGCTATTGTTATGGGATTACACACATGTTTGGAATGGATTAAAGTGGACATACCTGTTTGTCAGTACCTCATTTCGTCAAATATCGTAAGCTAATCGGGGCAGGCTTGGATTGGTGCTTGGATGGGAGACCTCGGAGAACACCAGGAGTCACAGTGGGGTGGAAGTGGCTCTACTGGAGACTGTTGTTGTGTCCTCAGGCAAGACACTTTGTCCACATTGTGATATATTAATTTAGAGTTTGCAGATTACTCAGACAGAAACAGAATGACATGTTTTTGTGACCATATCAGTTTTGTAGGTAGATAGATAAATAGATACTTTATAGATAACATATGTTAGACTTAGACAAACTTTATTGATCCACAAGGGAAATTATTTGGATACAGTAGCTCACTCATCACAATATAATATATAATATAACGGAAAGTAACATAAATAGATGGTAAAGCAAAAAAGATAAGAGACCGGTGTCAAATGAGACATAATTATAAAAATCTAAATAAAAATAATAAATGTATATATGCAAGTCAAAATGAAATAGAAAAATAAGTAGTAAAAGATAAAATAAATTTAAAATCACAGCTATATACATGTGACAAGAACGGCAGTGCAATAATATACTGATTGACAGGGCATAAAGTTATTGTACAGTTGTTGTACAGTTGGGCGATATCAATGACATAAGTAGATAGAAACAAACGTGGCAACGCAGACAAAATATTTGAACTTAGTAAATCCATACCCACAGTTAATAAAATAAAAAAAGTTTTGAAAACACAGAGCAAATGCCGATTGCAGCTTGGCGCCTAGAAACAATAAAGGTCGATGGCAAAAGGAGAAATTCTATTGAATGGGCTTACCTAACTAACAGAAACTGTAAACAAATAGGTGTGATAGTTTCAAAGTAATTTCATAGTAGTTAGCTCCTCCATTCAGACAGATATCGGCAGTGTCCACCAGCGTCTGACCAGAACTGAAGAAGCAGCTTGGATGAGCTGCGAAACCTATTCGACCAAATTAATTTTTGTCCAGTTGACAAATTGAATTTCTCCTTTTGCCATGGATTCTACCTGGACACCGGAGGGATTCTACACACAACAATAAAGGTCCTATATTTATATTATAGCAAAGCAAATGCACCTCTAAAGCTCTAACACTGCAGAAAACAGACTTTCACCTGGTACAATTATTGGAATTTGGTTACCATGGATACCAAACAAAGCACCTCATGTCATTTCTCACAGGCCGAGGCTTCATTTCTGTGCACTTGATATATTTCCATGCAGATATTTTGTCAGGGGTAAACATAATGAGAAAGTCACCCAAATGTCCTCTCCAAAAATTACTTTCAAATTGAACCTGGTCATGCGTGGCGTTTTTGCCAATGTTACCAGATTCCCATCTCCCATGTTTTCCTCGGCTTCACAGAGCTCAATGGAATTTGCTGGATTTAAATAGATGCATTATGCCGTTGTCCTTTGCATAGCTCAATAACTTGCACCTCAAAATCAGATCTGAATTGTGGAGTGGTAGATGTCTGTGTAACAATACAGGCCCGTTTAGAAGTCTCTCGTTCATATACATACTATATACATTTGCATGCATTTTTAATCACTGAATTAAATCAAGGACCACTCAGACGCTTTTAAATGGGCCAGTGGGTTTTGAAAAGCGTATAGTGATAATGTCAACATCGGCAGCCACTACAGCACCAAGGTTAAAATCAGTGTAGTATAGAAAAACGTGAAGGTTAATTAAGTGCTGGAATTAAACAAAAAATACAGAAGAGAATCAGTTTGTGGAATAGAGCATTTAAAGCTACACTAAGGCTACGTCCCATTTCTCTGTCTTATCCCTTCGTCTTACCCCAACCCCTTGGTTTTGCGCGTTCATGTGAGGGCAAGGGGTGTCCCGATTCTAATTTTGATCAAGGGCTAGAGCCACGACCGAGGGCTACATACTCCTTGAATCGAAGTAAGCTCTCGACCAGACTTGGAATGAAGGGGTACGCCTACAAGCTCAGGCAGGTTTTGGGATCAGGATGGCAGCGTCACATCGACCAGCCAAGGAGTCTCAGTATTTTCAGCAGTTGTAATTATCGATTAACAGTTTAGCATGGTTTACAATATGACGCTTATGTTCTGCGTTACTTTTAGTGAACTGTTGTTGCGGTTTTAATTGTAGTGATGTCTGTTTAGCCGACGTTATCGTTTTCATCGAACTTTCATGTATAAACAAGCAATTTTTTCTGTCGAGCTGAGGTACCCGATAATCCTTGACATTTGTTTACGTTTGTTTGCGCCAATTGTTGTCGCCTCCGTAGACGTAGCAGCCAGGTAGAGGCAAGGGATGATGAAGCAAACGGTAATCGAGTGGTGTCTCATTTCTTAGGGGAACATTCGTACCCCGAGCCCTCTCAGCACGGTATTGAGGGGCAAGACAAAGACGTAGATAAAGGGGTAGTGGAAGGGCAAGGGGTAAGACAGAGTAATGGGACGCAGCCTAACTTTTCAGGCAACTCCTCATCTCCATGTTTCTTTGCTTAGACTGATCCACATCATTACATTTCTACATCTTTATGAAGATGAGCATGTGACGCCACCAGGTCAGAACAGTGTAGAGGCCACCCTGCTCGAAGGAATCCATGTCTTTCAAGATATTTTTGACCAGTAAACACACCCAGTAAACACACAGAGTAAAGTGCTAGATAGATACTGTGGAACATTCCAGGCAAAGCTATAACATCTCCATGGAGTCAAGTGGCAGACCTTCCACCACGATACTTATGAGACAAACCAAATATAAATAATTACTCAATCTTACAAAAACAAATCTAAACTCTACAAGTACTGTACTTTTGCATGAGGGTTCAACATTATAACATGGTCCAAATCTCTAAAAAATCAATTTAACTTCTAAAGAGCTGACTTATTTATATCACCTTAATCTTGTGTGAATCCTTGTGTCTTTGGCCTGACTGGTGTGTCTTTGTTCTTGGTTAGCGTGTGATTGCAAATGGCGGTTGAAGAGTCTGAGCAGCACTTAGGGTCCTGGGCCCCCACCGAGGCTCGGCGGGGAGTGCCTCCAAAGAGGAGACGCCATCTGCTGAGAGCCACTTGTCCACATACACACAAACATACTTAAGCATGCACGCACACAGGCACGCACAACAACAAGTTACACATCTGTTGCTCAATTCATCTGCTTCTTTTGATTTGTATCCATACTTTTATTTGAAATTATTTAGCGAAGTGATCCTGTTTGGAGCATGTGGTAGTTTTTGTGTGTCCTCTGATGGTTGGCGATTTGAATAGTAGGTAAATACTGTCTTTGTGTCATTGGGCAAGACTCTTGCAGTATCTTTTACAGTGTTTAATACATAACATGACACATAACATGATGAAAACCCTACTGTCTAATTTATTTTGTACCTTGTACTATTATAGTCTCACCATTCACTTTCTTGTCTTTGGGCGATTCTCCAACTATCAAAGAATTTGTGTCCCAGGCAGAAATAAGAAAAACACATTTGTAATTTTTTATTCATGCTGCACTAGACACAAAGACGAACTTCCAAAAAAATGTATGATAGATAAATTACTATTTTTATTACATATAATATGGTTTTATATTGAGTGTTTTTGCTGTATGTCCTTTGTCCCTTGGCCAGGTTTTGGACTCTCAGTCCCTCATAAGACTGAAATTAAATTTGATTCAACAGTAACTTCATTGACAAATGGCACAGAAATTCCTTATTTTAATGAAAAATATCATGTGCTTGAAAGATATATTAGTATTTTATTTATTTTTCATAAAAAGAACACCTGTCCCTAGGGATCACTGTCATTTTCACCACCACAAAATGTAACTTTGAACTTTTTTATTTAAATCTTTGTCTACTTGAACCACATCAGTTGTGATGTGACAGGAGCTCATGTTAGCATAGCAGCATTAGCTCCATGGAAGGAAGGGAAACAAGAACAAAATCAAGGTCAAGTTTTCCAAAACCAAGAGTAGGTTTATTGGTCGTCATTTCCAAACACCTCATATTTCCTTTGAATGTACAAACAATGAGAAAAATACTATTTTATATTGTGTATTTTGAGTGTATTTTATGCTAACTCTAAAACAGAGATTAGCATGCTAATATGTCATGAGATTTTAAAAGAAATGCTAAACATTGTCATTTCCATCACTTTATTTATTATTGTTTATTATAATTAATTTAATATTTATGTAATTTCATTACAGCCACTATCAGTTAATGTTTCTACACATTGTGATGAACTAGAACAAATCAAAATATTTCTAAAAATATGTGTTGGATTTTCTTTTTGGAATATCATGGAATATCATGACCAAATTTGACTGTAGTTGGAGAATCACCCCCTTGTTCTTCTTGCCACCTGCTGTTTTCCCATTCCTCTGGTCTGGTTTCCTCTCCTGTCCTGAGCAGCACTAGTATTTGGGTGTCATTAAAACAGATGCCCCCCTCTTGTGTCTGAAAGAGCGCACACTAATGCTAACACGGCTAACACTGGCGGCCCTGTGCGAGTACCTCTTCCTGTCTGGGTCCTCCGCAGTTGGCCCGGTCCAATTTGTCTCCCATGTCTCCCTGAGTCAAGGTCACCTGGGCCAGACGCTGTTCTGTGGTCTGTGTGCACAAGTGACTGGCTGCTGCTGATCCCGTGAGTCTTGTATGGCTTTATGAATAGAGTTCATTCACAGACATATTTTTCAAATCCTATTTTTGAAATTGGCATATAATCCTTCCTGAGCAATTTTGCCCAAATTGACGTCGAACTTAAATAAATGGCTGCATACTTCTGCGTGAGACACAGACTGAAGCCCGTTCCCAAGGGATAATAATGCTGGAGTTTGGGTCAATGGGCTGTGTTGTCATTCTAGTGATGTAAACCTATAGTGGTCTTTGCCTACTGCATGAAAATAAATATCCATCTTAATGTGCTGTTTCTTTTTAAAGGTATTCCATGACATTTTGCTAGTGCTTGTTGCCATAGAGATAATATTGCAGCATTAAACCTGTCATTAAACCTGACATTTTGTTTACGTACACATATAAAAAAATAAAAATAAAACTGAAATACAACCATTCTATTATGAGTGGCCTCGCCTCTCCATAGATCTATAAGTATGTTGCCTTGGAGAAAGATGTGTTTAATTCCATACTGTGAAATATTACAGGCAAAGCAATACAGTCTTCATGAATACAAACAGGTGGCATGCCATCCAAAACTGGAAACTCTACTTATACTTGTACTACTTATACTTGTTCATTTATATCAAATACACAGATTTCAGATATGCCAGTGTATGCAGCTACCAGCGTTTGATTCAGAAGCATTGCTACCCAGTATACATCCGTATAGCGCCCTCATAATCCTTGACAGTCTCTGAAAATGCATTTTGGGAGATTGAGCGACTTGTTATCAGTTTTCCTGCTCTGACCTCCAGATGAAATCGTGGTGCTCGGTCCCACAGGCCGGGCACAGAGAGGGCCCTCTCACCGCTGTCGCAGCACACGAAAGAAACAGGAAGGATAGATGAAAGTGCCTAAGAAGGGACGGCTCCCCTGATCCCCCCTGTCTCCTCTATCACCCACCCAGAGGAAAATTTAATAAAGTCCACATACCAGGAGAGAAATGAGACCACATGAAAGAGAGAAGCAGCGATGACTGACCCGTCTCAGCCTCCCATCTCTGACCTTCTGAACAGCAGCAGAGCATGTGACCCCAGGAGTCAGGATGAAAAGTATACACACAGGGTTCAGACAAAGCAAAACACAAACAGTGCTGACGGCGGAAGACAAGCCGTGCGCGGGTCTGTCCAAGGCTCCGTACAGTGATATAGAGGAGTATAAGCAAGGGCCCGATGTCCTCATGTGACACTGGCATTAATGCACTGGCCCTGGCTGGACAGAGACCACTGTGGGGTGTGTGCATGGGGAATAGGGTCTAGCAAGGTAAACAAACACATTTTATTTCAACGGTCGATAGTTTAAGGATGGGATGAAGTACAATTCCAACAGACACGAAGAAGAAGTGAAGAAGTTAGAGATGAGATTTTATGGGTCTGTTCCTAATTGTGGATTCACAGTTCAGTGTATTTTTTTCATTTATTTATAAAGCTAGTATGCATACAGTATTACATCAGCAAATATTTTTATTCACCTGCCTTTTTGGACTCCTTAATCCAAGGGTGTCAAACTCATTTTGGTCCGGGGTCCGTATCCAACCTACTTTGATCCCAAAGGGGCCGGATCAGAAAACTCATGGCATATATACCCCAAAAATAACAAAAGTCCAAGTATTTGTGCAGAAAAACACAAATATATTACAGAAGTCTTTTTTATTTGATGAACTCTTTCTTTCACAAAATATTATAATATTATGAATAACCTGAAACTTTAAGAAAAATGCAACTTCAACACAATGTTTTAACCTTAACCTCACAGAATTTAGTCATACTTTAGTCTTCATTTGTGCTGCTCTGGTGGGAGGGGCCACGCACAGAGGCGCTGGAGACACTGCTATGCTAAGCTGCGCAGAAAAGCGGTGCAGAAAATTACCAATATTTTAATAGAAAATTAAAATATAATGAAAATATGTTAATAGAAAATCCACCGGGCTGCACCTGCCTTAACCTCTATTATTACAAGATCAGCACAGGTTTCCAGACCGCCTTTAACAATTGTACAAATCATTTAAAAAGGTTCACACGTGGGTTGATACCTACAAACCTCAACAATTATTTAAACACTATTCTTTAAATCTCCCATATTCCGCAAAATTGACTCTTGTGAGCTTTAAACCATGTTATAATGTTGCTACTTCCATCAAAAACATGCCCTGAGTTGTGTTTTGTTTCATTCCCACATGTCTGAGTAATCCTTTATCATTACTCTGTCTACATCTCCAAAGCTTAAAAACCTCTGTTCCCCCATGTGATGTCATGAAGTGGTAGATTTCAGTGACTTTTTTCCTTTTGTGCAGTACTGTAGAGTTATTCCACATGACATCACAAGGCGAAATAGAGTGTTTTCCGTTTGAGAGGAGAATGAAACGAAACACAATTCCAGGTATGTTTTTGATGAGAAATAACACAACATAGATCAGAAAATACTGTAATTTTCCCTTTAGTTAAGGTTAAAGTATAGTTTGCTGTCGTCATGGAAAAACAAATCTGCCTTTGAGCCATTCTTCACTCGTGGCAATATATAAAAAGTAACAGACAGATTGCAAACAAGACGTCTCTTTCTCACTGTCCACTCAATACATTGTACAGAGCCCTGAGCTTTGACTGAGCTAAAACTTCTTCTACACGTTGCTCTTCTCATCAGTCTTCCTCAATCAATGCAAATTAACAAATGTGCTTCGCAAAGGCAGAAAACACAGCCTGGGAATGTGGTTTTCCGAATTCGGTTAGCTTGCAGGTTTCCCAGTCTTTTCCGCTAAAGGGACATTGTGTGGCACATCTTTTCTGGTGGAGGGTCCATCGAATGCTATGTTATTGCTTTGTCTGGAATGTTCCATAGTATAGTAAAACCAATTAAGTTTGTCTAAGGCTACGTTCAGACTGCAGGGCTTAAAGCTTAATTCGGATTTTTTTGCGAGGTCGTTCACATTTCCAATTAAATGCGACTTGTATGTGATCTCCAGTGTGAACTTTAAACTCCCCGAAAGTGTCCTGCATGCGCCTTGGAGGACACGTCGAGGTCACATGCAGCGAGCGTCTTTATGGAAGTCGCCTAAACATGGACGCGAGCATTGAGCACCTGGCGGTTTTAAAGTTGCTGTCGTATCAGAGCCAGAACTTGTACAACTTATTTCTTCAAAGGATGAGATTGAGAAGGTGAAGGACGTTTTTGGCCATGGCGTTTTGTGGGTTCCTCTTCAGTAACGCAGCTATCCAGCAATTCTATCGGCTCAACGTTGGGCTTGTCTCCTAAAATACGGTCCAGTTCTGTTCAGTTTCCGCCTTTTCAGCACAGAATAGTGACGTTTATTGCTTGTTGATGATGTGTAGGTTAGATGAATGTGACCTGGTCGTTCAGACTGAAGTCGCATGCCAAACGATCGGATATGTATGGGTTTTAGGATTACATATCCAAGTAGCCTGGGTCGCATTTGAAAAAATCGGATCTGTGTCATTCAGACTGTTATTAAAAGATCAGATACAGGTCGCATAGGGGCAAAAAAATCAGATTTGGGTCACTTCAGGCTGCAGTATGAACGTAGCCTAAGTCTAATGGCAGTGGGATATTCCAAGCAGAGCAATGACACATCCATAGAAACAAACCCAAAAGTTGCACCTTTAACACAGTCTCAACACATGCTACAGAGTCAAAAGAAACAGCGTAGGTAAGACAAACTCATCACTGTAACGCCGTGGTTGCCTGCTTCTTCAGTACCATATCATTGGAGAGTGCTTACAGCAGTTTCTATGCAAATTAAGGCATTTTATTCGCTTCTCATTGTCTGTGATTTAGCACCTTCCCATGTGGTCGCAACATCCGATTATATTGTTCGGCATATGAAAATAAGAGAAGAAGACACCTGGGGGATGAGACAGCAGGCGGTGTAATTGGGAATGTACAAGGCTAAAGAAATAAAGCACAATTATGCACGCCAATATATTGAAAAATGGTAATTGTTCAGCCTTGTTGTGTGTCGAACCTGAAACATGCACTGTAAGCTAATCCTCCACACGGGGTACACCTGACCGTGAATGTAGATGTGGATGACGCAGGAACAATATAGATGCACGTGTACCTTTTCCAAATGATAGCATTTCATGATAAAGGCTCACTGTGTAGCTTTTCTGTTTGAGATATCTTTGCTTTGCATATCCGGGAATGGATACGTTTAATGATCCGGCAATAAACGTATCAATTTCCGAAGGAACAAGCGTCGCTGCAAGGCCGAGTTACAGGTCAGATCTGTGGAGTGGACACTGACAATGAGAATGCATGTTTTTAAGGTATTTTGAGCAATAAAAATGCCTATAATTCACTTAATGTAAGATGTATTTGTACTCATTTCACTTATTTCACTTGTCTGCTGCAGTTCCTTTAATATCTAAATGGTTTTGTGATGTCTTAGGATTTCTTAAATTGGGAAAAGGTTATTATTGCAACTAAGAAACAGAAATGGGGTTCGTTTATGGAATAAAAACGATAAAATCATCAAAAACTCTGCCTTTAGACTGATAGACTGAACCCCCCCACACACACAAACACTTTCTTCTCTTCTCTTTCTCTACTTCTCTCTCTTTACCTTTTTGATTTATTTTTTTCTTTCATCATCACGATTATTATTGCATTTTAATTGTTTGCCTTTATTTAATTTTTGATCATCTCTGGATTTGACACTTATTATTAAGATGTTTTTTGTTGTTTTTGTTTTGAAAATAAGAGAAATGTAAAAGGAAAGAATGATGTGATTTGTAAATATTGTATGAGTAAACTGATTCCTTAATAAAAAAATATTTATACAAAAAAATAATAAGATATATTTTATGGTATACTGTGGAACATTACAGTAGTAGGTGTCGGACCCTCTACCTGAAAAGATGCATAGTACACCTTTAAGTACAGGTGTTTTGGTGAAAAAACAAACAAACAAACAAAAAAAGTATTCTTAATGTGAGTGGGCTTGCCTCTCCACTGATTTGATCTGTAACTTGACCTCGGGGCGTGGCCTGTTTGTCCTCATGGCGCTAGAGAGGTTTAACGCCATACTGTGGAACATTTAAGCCCATACTGTGGAACATTTCAGGAAAAACTACTATAATATCTTCATGGAGACAAGCAGGCATCGGATCCTCCACCAGAAAAATATGATTTTACTTTATACATACAGCGATCCTTTGGCGTGGGTGAATTATTTTGGGCTTTTGAGATGTTTTTTTTTTTTTTCTTCTTCCCTGTGCTTATTTAAATGGAAATGACCTGTCCAATTAGACGTGCTGTGAACAATTCATCATGCAGACTGTATAATGAGATTTCTATAGATTTGTATAATGTGTTTACCATGCTTCCTGTGCTGGCTATACAGAAATATAGCCTATATACCGGCAATAAGTATATGGCCACAGTCTGAAGTCATCCTGTACCTGTCACGCCCTTGATGGTACCTGGCAGTCCTTTTCCAATTGTTGGCCATGATGGATTGGGCCTACAGGTTCTACAGAGCTTCATTTCTCATGCAGGAATGGCCCTCATCTCCTTAGCTGTAGATAGAAGAGCGCGGAGAAGATATGTCATGGCTGCCTTTGTGGTGAGAAGTCATTTTTTTGCCAGCAGATAGGACAGTGTTTGGCATCTCAAACAGGTAAACGTGATTTATTCAGAGTGTGGTGGTGGCCAACTGCAATACAGGACTCACTGCATATTCAGGGAGCTGTGTATGCTTAAGCCCCCTGGACAGGGAAAACGAATGTCTTCAATATGGCTTTATTTTGTCTTTCACAAACTCAATAAAGTGCTTACTGGGCACTTTTGGCACTTTTAGCTCTTCTAGTGGTTCAGAAAGTACACAGTAATTGTTTGACTAGATTTAGTTTAAGTTATATCCTTTAATTTTGACTTTTTGTGTTTGTATAAGCAGCTCTGTGTACTGTCTGTGTCTAATTATAAACTGAGTATCAGGAAGTGTGCGTTAGTATTCTAGTTATTGGCAAGAGGAGAAATTCAATTTGTCAACTGGACAAAGTTTATTTGGTTGAAAACGTTTTGCAGCTCATCCAAGCTACTTCTTCAGTTCTGGCTAGAGTGCTGGTGGACACTGCTTATAACTAGCTGCAGGGAGGAGCTAACTGCAATGAAATTACTATGAAGCTGTCTATTTCAAATTTTAAGTTTTCAATCTCATGATTGAGATGGCTGATTCTAAGGCTGAGTATCGCTCTCAGGTAACGCTGGGTTAACCTGGATGCTGGTGCTTTCTTCTGTAAAGCCTTGAGAAGAAGTTGCTTCTGTCGACATCTAAGGTTAAAGCGTAAATGATTCCTCTTCTCTGCTAACCTTCTTGTGTCCTTTTCCAGCTTTCTTATCAGTCCAAAGATGGTTGGCTCGTAGTTGTTCTTAAGATGTGTGAAGAATCCCTCAGTTGTCCAGGTAGATTGGATTCTACTTGGACGACTGAGGGATTCTTCACTATTCTAGTTAGTTGTGAGTGTGCGAGTTGTGTAAAGCGCTTATCAGTTCATTACACTGAATAATTAGGATACTTGGAAATCATAAAGGTAAGTGAGGAATAGCTTTTGACTACTTCTGTTTTTTAAGACCGTAAAAACCATGTACAAGACCTTTAACTACAAAATTGGTAAATGGTACATTGGTACATTTTACAAATTGGTACATTTTACTATCCAGTTTTTCATGAAATAGCATGAAATTTGATGGTGATGGTTGGATCCTGAGTTTTCATCTGAATCATAGGTTGTAGCTTCCATTACTACATGTTGCTTTAGGAGACCAAACTAGCAATTTTTGAAAAGTAGACCTGCATAAATGACTTTAGCTTCTTGTAATAGCTTTTCTACTCTCCAAGTAGAATAATCTTACCAACTGAGAAATGAGAATTTAGGAATATCTCAATTATAACTCACTTACTTTTGCCAGGTTAATATAATGTAATCATGTTTCAGTTTTTATTCACTATTCCACTTTTTTTTTTGTTTTTTTCACTTCCACTACAATAGAAGGAAAGGCACTCCCTGCTAATTTAACACAACACCAGCCTAATATGAGTGTTAGTGTAGAAAGCGGAGAAGACAGACATTTAGCAGTGGCGTATTAGCGAGGATTAGGGTGATTCAGGGAGAAAGAAGGCATCACAGCTGACAGCTTTAGCCGCACGATTCTGAAGGTGTCATCCAAACCAGCGCAGAGCCAAAATTAATTCATTCTCCTGCTCCAGTTTTGTATATTTATTGTGGTGTTGCCTCGTCTCCATTCTGCGGTTTAGAATAGGTTAATTAAATACAGACATTTTCTCGTCAGTGTGTCAGCAGTCTAAATACTACACCGTAAATATGAGTACACAGTAGTTAATGCACAACCGCTGTATTTTGGGTCATTCTATTAACACAATAAATAACTTATCTGAGTTTCTCTAGAATTGGCAAAGGAGAAAGGAAAGGAGGTCTGAACTTGGATGAGCTGTGAAACATTTTCGACCTAAATGAACGTTTTTCCAGTCAACAAACTGTTTTTTTTTTTTTTAATTTCAAATATACAATGTAATATACTAAGGTGTAAACAATAACAATGCTTGAGGCTTAAGAGTTCATATTCACAGGGCTCAGCATGTGCAATTTCATTCAGTTGCATTATGCATTATACAGATATATAGAAATGATCAATACAATTACAATTTATATTTCAAATTCCATACAAATTACTTTTGTTTTCATCGCTTTTGCATTTGTGCAATGCCTTAGAGAGGTTATATAGGAGGACACAAGGGACTGAAATATAACAAATGTGGGTTTCTGGCTAGAACATTTACAGCAATGGATATGAAATCTTGATAAGATGAGGAGCAAGTTCAACACATTTTCTTCTTTTTTTGCAGGAATACCTTTCTCAAAACACCAAAAAGTACATGTTTTACATTCAATTGTAGGTTTATATCAAGCTTTTTATTCACAAACGGAAATATGTCATTCCACAAATTGAATTCCTCCTTTACCATGGATTCTGCCTGGACAACTGAGATTCTACACACTTTTTCTAGAATTGTTTCATTCATATTAAGGGCCCTTTATCCAATTTTTCCCACGTATTTGAGCAAATTCTGTTTTGCCCCTCTACAGTTATATTGTTTAAGCAGCTCTTCATTGTGTACTGTCTGCATCTAATTAAAAGCTCTTCATGGCTGAGAATAAGTAAGTGCGAGCTTAGCATTCTAGTTGTTCCTAGGGTTACCGTGACAGCAAACTGTGCTCTGGCTTAGGAAAGATGTGAAAAGTGCTTATAAACTCACTGTGGTGAATAATTAAGAAGCTTGGAGTTCTGTTTTTCATACATTTTAACAGTTAATTTGATTTAAGCTAAATAAATATGTACGTAAGTGAAAACAGCTAGCAGCCGAAACATGTCAACAAGATAAATACACGCTACTGTATTATCTTTAAAAAAAGAACCCAAGAAGTTTAAGTACATAAGACAAAATGAACATCGTTGGTTTAGTAAGTGAAAGCAGTTATATTGAGTTTATTCTATTTCTTGCGAGTGAATCAATCAAATCTATTTTGTCATGGTAACATTGACAGGAGGGAAAGCTGGTGGAGTATTAGCAGTATTAGAAACATGCACACCCAATTGTTAGCGAGGCCTGCACAAGCCTGCTCTGTCAACAGGAAGGCACGCAATGATTTATTAACTTTCAGAAGCGTCATCGAAACAAAGACTGTTTCAGAACTGGTTTGACAGAAATCATATTTGAGTAAGCCTAATTTATTAGCGGTGTGACAATGGAGACGGAGGCTACGCGCTACACTCATTCACAAGACAAGGACCTGTGAACTCTTAAGGGACTTCAAGCACAATAAAAGAACCTGGTATTTAAATTTAAAGGATGAACAAGAAAGAAAGTAGAGAAGAATCGCAGCACTTGTTGTAGAAAGATATATTCGGCTCTTAATGTTTGATTGATGTTATAATATTTTACGTTGGGCTCAGTTTACCGCCTCAAGCACAAATAGTACATCGGAGCTAAAATTTATACTTTCTTTCTTTCTTTCATTCTGTTCTTGTAATTGTAATGTTAGCTGAGTGCGAGCTCTCATACTTCGCAGCAACAAGGTTTCACCGCAAAAAGCAATATGTGGTTAAGACTTAAATTAAGGGCATTTGACTTTATGTGAGTAGATTCAACTTGACAAGTCAAATTATCTACCGGTGAAATATGTGTGTTGCTCAGTTCAAGCAACATTAGTTTCTTGTTTTAAGTGCAAAGAGTTGTGTTTTTCTTATCTTCAGTATAGCAAGTTATTTTGCATATTTTAAGTACAAAAAGTCCTGTTTCATTGGTAGATAATTGTACTTGTCAAGTGAAATTTAAGTCATTTTAACTAGATTTTAGTTTTCTTGCAGTGTACCCTGGGTTCAGCTTTTCGGGCTGGGATTTCTGTTCAAAGTTTTTATGTTCTCCCTTGCACCATTGGTAAAATACTCCAGCTATTTAGTCCAAGATAGTCCAAGAACGAGATATAGAACTGCAGGCACTGCACTTAGGGCGTCGCCGTCCACTGCGCCGGACAGGTCGTCGAAGAGCCCCTGGAGGTTGGATCAAACGCAGAGAACGAATATCCCGCATGAGTTTACCTTATTCTTCATCTGATAATGACAACTAAATCCATGACCTTTACAATTCCTTACTATTGAACTTTGAAATATCACTGCCTTTAACTTTTTTGCAATAGAGGCTATAATAGAAATGGAAACTTCATGTCAAAGTTGATAAATTCAATCTTTAGAGAAGGTTAAAAACATTTATAAGGCCATCAAACTATAAAATGAACTAAATACTTTAACAAAAACCAGTGAAATCCTCATTACATGCCATAATTCTTAAACAAATGCGCGAACAGGGAGGTCTTGTGGGGTGAATGAGTTTGAAATGTCCCTAGCTCCTGTCTGGTGCTTTGTGGAGATCTGCTGATAGCCATAGCTGGACGCTTTGGTCATGTCCCAAATGAAAACCTATGCCATTCTCTGCGGGCTTTTAAGGTGCCCTGTTGTACAAATTTGTTTATATGCGTTCACACAATATCAAGTCGTTTCCATTTCACTTTGCGGGGGTCTTCTAGGGACCTTCATAATGGGGTCACGATTGTTGTAGATTGTTTTTGAGAAACTGTTTATGTCCTGTCTGGATTGAGGGCGCCGACGGCATTCTCTCTCTCTCGGGGTGGGTTTCCAATTCCAAGTGAACGTGTCAAGAAAAAGTCTTTTGTTTTATGGAGGTCTGGAAGGGCTCCGTAAAATGGTTATTGTAGTATAATGAGCGTGGCGACCCGAATAAGCGTTAATATTGAAGAGTTTGACCTTTTTGGCCGGCTTGAGACAGGGGTGCCCTTCGTCCCCTGTGGTTTTTTTGCAAGCTTTCTTTTAACACTGCATCAAAAGGGGCACACACATCTCTGTAGTGTGCATATAAGCAAGTCAGCATCTCCCGGCTGTACTACACCCACACAACAGCCTTCGGTAAATGTCAACACTTGTCTGTCAAGCGCACATGCTAACAGCTACGGTTTGGACTGGTCAAAACAAAATTGACTCAGTAGAAAATGTACATGAGGTTGTGGTACCTCTACTTTTATTTCACTTGTGCCCTTTTGACTTAATAAAATATCATTTTGAAGTACAAGCTGTTCCCTCTGAATCAATATTGGAATAAAGATGCAGAAAAACAGATTCATGCGATCAGTAATTGTACAAATCAAGAAAATACGCACTAATTTTTGCTTGCATATTTTAACTTGGACTGTAAACCAGGACTAAACCAGGACCAAACCTGAGCCCAAAACTCTCGGCTCCTCCTCATATTCAAACCAGGATTAAAGAAGGACTAAAGGAGGACTAAACCAGGTCTAAACCAGGATGGAACCAGGACTAAAAACTCTCTCCTCCTCACATGCACACCAGGACTATAGAGGGACTAAACCAGGACTAAAGCAGGACTGAACCAAGGCTAAAATGGAACTAAACCAGAACTGAACCAGGAGAAGACCAGAGCTAAACCAGGGCTAAACCAGGACCAAACTTTATTGATCCACAAGCGAAATTATTTGGATGCAACAATATAAATGGTAATAATAAATTCAAAATAAGTATAGTAAGAGACTGGTGTAAAAAAGCATTTTAAACATATTCTATCTGGCTGGACTTGGTAGGTGTGCCTGCTAAAAGTCACGTCCCTATTAAGTCTGTCTTGATCCAGAATGTAAAACAGGCCTGACAGATTTAAGCACCTGATTTGACTTTGGCGTCCAAGTACGTCCTTTGTGCCCAGCTCTGAGCAGTCACTTGGAGCCGCAGACTGAGCTTATCAAATCTAAGCTGGAAATGCTTTCTGGCCCACAATGAAAGAGCTCTTTTAAGTGAAGCAGAGTGTCCTGATAGTAGGATTTCACAGAGTAACATTGTACAAAATGTGCCATGCTACGTTTTTGGACATTTGTTTGTACAGCTCACGTTTATTAAATTGCGTGATTTGTTTTAAGATCCTATATTATCCTCCAAATTGATTCTTGTGAGCTTTTAGCCATGATACAATGCTGTTACCTCCTCAAAAACATACCTGGAGTTATGTTTTGTTTCAGCCACACGTTTGAGTGACTTTTTAATATTACTCCATCTCTCCAAAGCTCAAAACGTCCTGTTTCCCTCCGTAATGTCATGAAGCGGTAGATTTCAAGTTCCCTTTTACCTTAAGTTCAGTAGAGATGGGCAATTCCATGGCTGAAATCATGGACAGTTTTCAGTTTGACAGCAGGGTTGTGAACACAGCAGGGTTGTGAATGAAACAAAACATAACTCCAGGTTTGTTCGTGATGAGGAAACAACATTATAACATACGTCAGAAATGTGTGTAGTGTAAAAGTTATACAGTGTAGCTCTAATTTAGAAGTATGTTGGGCTATAATTGACAAAGTGCATTTAAAAATATATATATTATCCTTTATTTATCCCTGTAGGGAAATTATCTTCTGTATTTCACCCATCCTTCCAGAGCAGTGGGCAGGATATGGATTTTTTTTAACCTATGGAGCATGTTGGAATGGTTGACTCTTTCATTTTGCAACTTTATAATGGAGCAGTTAGTTAAATGAACTTTCCTCTCTTTTTCGCACTTTTTACCCAGTCTGAATTTGGTCTCAACAAAGGAAATCCCATTGCTGTGTCTGGTGTGAGCGCAGTGACCAAAGCTATAACCACTTGACATTAGATACAGAACAAAAACACCCAGGGACAAAGTGAAGTAGACAAAACCCAGAAGGCAATAGCTTTCCCATTGTTGTGCAAAAGACCACATTACTCACCTGCTCTCACCTGTTCGTTCATTTGCATTTTGGAACAATGCCCGGCCATACCTGCCTCTGCCCTGGGGTAATGGCACCAGGCTTTGATATCACATAAAAGTCTATGTTGCTAGCTCACTTATGCCTCCAACAGCAGCTCAACTTTCAACATTTTTGTGCTGCTTCCTCTTGTCATACGCATTCGCGGCCCGTTCTGTCTCTTTCACCTCCTAAATTCTCCCAGAAGTATTCAGTTTATGTGTATACCTCCAGGACTGCCTCCGCTCTGTCTGTGGGAGTCCCGGGGGAAATATCTGAAGAAAAGCCCCAGGTAGGGAGCTGTGGGCTGGGCTTGGAGCAGCCGGAGGAGCCCTCATAGGGATTTGCCAACTGTGGAGACCGTATAGTGAGTTATGTGCAATTCAGTAAGCAGAGATGAATAAAAGGGAGAGGAGCTGCTTTAAATCACCAGGTTGTTCCTGTCAAAATTTACTACCAAATCCTGTGTCTTTGCAAAGTTATGTTTAGTAGACTTAGCTAAAAAAGATTTATTGCAATAGACTTGAATGGAAAGGTGCGTTATGTACCTTTTTTGTTGGGGGTGCTTGTTTTTATGGATATGTCATTGCTCTGCCTGGAATGTTCCGCTCTACCTTACGTTTATTAAATTACAGTAAGTTTTATAATTCAAAATGCCTAGTAAAACACGTATTCTGACTGTGAGCGGGGTCGCCGCTCCACAGATCTGACCTGTAACTTTGTCCGGTTTGGGCTTTCTGAAGTTAGAAAGGTTTAATACCATACTCTGAAACACAAAGCAATAACATCTCCACGGAGGAAAGCATTTGAGGGAACTTCCACCAGAAAAGTTACACAATGTAATTCTTGGACAGGTGGACATGGTTAAACAAAACCTGGAGTTTCTAGGTATCTAAATTGTATCCAAATTCCCTGATAATGAAATTCATAAATGCTAGAAGTAATCTTTAGTTAAATGAATTGCTTGCATACAGATCCACAATACAGACTATTGGTGAATAAATGCAGTCCATCAAAATAAAATTTAAATAAATGCATAAAATAACTTTCACACATCTTCACATCACAAAAAATATTGTAAGTAATTATTCATAGAATTGTTGGTAAATCTTTTTAAATACATTCACATGTACACTAGTTCTTTACACAGGCCCAGTTACAAACATATGATCCTACGCTTGCTCCTTCCTGGTGCTTACGTAAAATGTAGGCTTATGTCAGTCGTGTCAGTGCGTATGACTGGTTCTCAAAATGGCGTACAGTAGCCTCCAGTCTGTGTACATCTGTAATCTTTTCTGCTTTGTTATCCAGCCCTGTGTAAACCAGCAGCGGTGATGGACAAGTGCACAAAAGGACGGCTTCTCCCTTCACTGCTGTGCAACAGAGCGCCTCTTAATGATAGAGAGGAGGACAATAGGATATACTATACAGTATTTGTAATGAAGATTAGGTTAAACAACAAAATGTTCTCTTTTAAAATGATGAGTCGCAGGATGACTGTAGTGAAGTCATTTTACTGGAAGTGTCGAAATAAAAGTGCCTTCAGAAATCTATTAGACCAGTTTCAAACTCATTTTGGTCCGGGGGCCGTATCCAACCTACTTTGATTTCAAAGGGGCCGGATCTGAAAACTCATGGCATATACCCCAAAAATAGCAATAAGTCCAAATATTTCTGCACACTTTTCTCATTTTTGACATTTTGCTGATGAGGGTGTCACGGTCAACAGTCAAAACGATGGTCCTTTAAGAGCGTCGTTTGGAAAGAGGCAAGTCTTCATTTGTGCTGCTCTGGTGGGAAAAGCAGAAAAGCGGTGTAGAAAATTACCAATATTTTAATAGAAATTTTAAATACAATGAAATTTTTAATAGAAAATCAGACGAAGGCCAGATTAAAGGTCTTGGAGGGCCGGATCTGGCCCCCGGGCACCCCTGTATTAGACAGTAGTAGTAGCAATAATAATAGTAGTGGTGGCATTAGTAGTAATAGCAGTAGCAATAGCAATAGCAGTAGCTGTAGTAGTTGTAGTAGAAGTAGTAACCAGTGGCGATCCTACACTGATTTACCTGGATGAGACCCCCCCCTGGGACCACTACTACCAGCTATACAACATCGGCAGTATTAGGAGTGGTAGTATTCATACGAGCAGTGGAAGTAGCACTTAATTAGTCTGCTGTACTACAACTATATTTATAACTGTGTCTTTACAATTATATCTAGTACATGTCCACTATATTGAGCAGTCAGTGCAGCCCTTAATCCCACACGAGTCTCCCATGAGTACTTTCAGTCTTTACCGCACAAAGCAAATTGAGTGCTTTATGAGGAAAAAAAATCACTTAAAAAGTTGCTAGAACAAAACATTTCGGAGTACTACTTGCTCATGGTGCAGTTCTCCCCCTGACTGCGTTATCGAGTGGTCGCCCAGCGCGGGTCAGCTACATCACTCATTCTCACATGGCCAGAGTAGCAATATGCTGTATGCTAATTGTTCTCCGCTTAATATGCTACATCAATCAGGGCTAATTACGACGTGGCTCCAGCACTCAGCATGAAAACAAGCATCGGAGAGAGTGTGAGGCGACCGAAGCTACAAGAGGCATAATAAACACCAAGATAACGACAAATGTAAGTGAAAGTGTAATTACGATATCAGCTTCCAACACATTTTAAGTCGTTATTTGGCGACTATTGGTCTTAAAGTATTGGATTGCATAATTGACCATATACCAAAGTGCAGATTCTGTTGCCAGTGCTGAACGATTCTGTTAGTAGTTGTTTTCCAGGGCCCATGTTAGGCTATTTTCTGATTTATGTTACCATGTTTTTTCATTCCAAACATACCTGGAGTTGTGTTTTGTTTCATTCACACATGTTTAACACGCAAACCCTACGTAATTATACTTCTCTCAATCTCTCCATAAACCTTCATTAGAATCACTTGGATGATTTCAGTCCAGGAATTTCCAATCTACTGAAGAAAAGGTAAAAGGTAGTTGTTAACTAGAAAACGACTGCTTCATGCCATTTGAGCATTTTGAGCTTGGGCGATGTAGAGAGACTAATAATAAAGGGTTACGTGAATGAAATAAAACTGAATTCCAAGTATGTTTTTGAGCAGGTATACGTTGTAACATGGCTTAAAGCTCACAAGAATCCATTTTGCGTAACACGGGACCTTTAAGGACCTTTGGAGTGCGCATGTTTAAGGCCAGCGTTTAATCCTTTTGCTTGTGTTTGGGTTGGGCGTTGTTTTGCTGGTACAGCGTTGACAGAGTATACTGCAAATCCAAAATCAAACTGGAAGAAGTAGCTGTCTACGTAAGCAGCTGTCTGGGAGAAGGTCAAGTTGGGTAGATTTATGGTTCATTTGTCCATCCATTTGTCCATCCATTCTGGTTGTGTAATATACAATTGTACACAGAGAGCTTATAGTAAGGTCAAAGCTCACATTCATGGAAAGATAACATGAGTGAAGTCCCAGAAATAATTGTGACAAACCATCCAGAACGATACTGTATCAATCAATTTTGTATCACGATATACAGCTCTGGAAAAAAATAAGAGACCACTGCAAAATTATCAGTTTTTTTCTGATTTTACTACTTATGGGTATGTGTTTGGGCAAAAGGAACATTTTTGTTTGAGTCTATAAACTACTGACAACATTGATTCCAAATAAAAATATTATTGTTTAGAGCATTTATTTGCAGAAAATGACAAATGGTCAAACTAACAAAAAAGATACATGTTTTCAGACCTCAAACAATGCAAAGAAACAAGATCAAATTCATTTTAAAACAACATAATACTAATGTTTACACTTAAGAAGAGTTCAGAAATCAATATTTGGTGCAATAACAAAGGTACCTACTTGGAAATCCACATAAAACAGCTTCTCTCTAATTGATTTCCGTAACACAAAGCGCCCCACATGCTCACTGCCTTGCCCTGCTTTTGTAGCTTTTCTTGAAATATGGAGCATCACTTTAATGGCTTTCGCATTAATTGTCTTTCATGATTGGTTACCCCAGAAATTGCTTGTAATGGGCTTCCATCACCGAACTCCACTTGTTCCGCTGAATTATTGTGAGATGGGATATTATGAAATGCCACACTAACACAACTGTCTTTCTCTTGGGAAAGAATTAACAAAAAAACGAGCATGCTGTGCGGTGTCATTTTTTCTCACCCTCCCACACGCTTGCTCTCACATTTAGTAACTTCTTGACTGTGCCGTGACCCCTGCCTGTTGCCAAGTACCGGGGATGAGGGCCCTCTGACTTGCAAGGCGTATTTAATGTACTCCTTAACAGTCCATTTCTATTATGTGCTGGAGAACAACCCGGCTGAATGTGGCAAATTAATCACGTTTGGAGCCCAGAAAGACTGCCCCCATGCTAAGGTGCAGCTATAAGCACCGAGGGGTCAGACCAACCCCAAATGGAGGACTTGGAAAGAGGAGGAGGGGGGGCATGCTGTGGTTTAGTTTGACCCCTTTCCTGAAAGACGAACAAGTATGTGAGTTTTTGTCGTGCCACGGCTTCTTTGGCGCTCCTGCTGGCTCCCGCTGAAGCAGTGCGTGCTAGCTTCCGTGTGCGTGTTGGAGTGGTTAGTTTGTGGCAAAGGTCAGCTTGTAGTGCCAGCTGGAGGGACGCCGATGGGGGCCCAGAGCTTAGATTAGACAAGCCAGGAAAACAAGCTCAATGAGGAGCAGGGGGTGGAGTGGGGTTTTGAACTTGGGTCGAGGCAACGAAAAGGTTGTAATATCTAATTTTGAATTGATCTTTGAAACCACTATGTTAAAATACAAGTTTGTTTACTGTTTATGAGTTTGAAAATTCATCCTTGGTGAAATTTTTGACAAAAGTGTATGATTTTCTTTTGTTTCTATTGATTTATTTTCATTCATGGACTCTAAATTGTGATGACAGTGAGGATGGTAACAGATCAAATTGCCCCCCACCATTGTCTGAGCTGTCCATCAAACTGTGCACAACACATGGGGCCCTCTGTGTGACTGGCAGCACCCATTCATGAGGTTAGATGATGTGACCTCTGCAGACATAGTAAAATATATGATCACTTAGAGATTCATATGAATAATTGTCTAATATATAGCTTAATAAACTATCTGTTCATTATGAAGTCTTTATGCATGGTTTATTAAAGGTGTACTATGTAACTAACTATGTAACTTTTCTGGTACAAGCTCATCCGCTGGTTGTGTTCATGGAGATATGCACAGTCAGCATTAAACTTACTTATTATTTAACTAAATACAGCTCTGGAAAAAAAAAATGAGATCACTGCAAAATTATCACTTTTTCTGATTTTACTACTTATAGGTATGTGTCTGGGCAAAAGGAACATTTTTGTTTGAGTCTATAAACTACTGACAACATTTCCCCCAAATTCCAAATAAAAATATTATCGTTTAGAGCATTTATTTGCAGAAAATGACAAATGGTCAAAATAACAAAAAAGATACATGTTTTCAGACCTCAAACAATGCAAAGAAACAAGATCAAATTCATTTTAAAACAACATAATAAGAGTTCAGAAATCAATATTTGGTGCAATAACACTTATTTTTAATCACAGCTTTCATGCGTCTTGGCATGTTCTCCACAAGTCTTTCACATTGTTCTTGGGTGACTTTATTCCACTCCTGGTGCAAGAACTGAAGTAGCTCAGCTTTGTGTTTGTGTTGGAATTCAACAGATGCTGGAATGGAATGCCTGTAATACATGTAGAGATGCTGATTTCAGAAAAAAATGCAGTGGTCTCTTTTTTTTTTTTTTTCCAGAGCTGTAAATGTTTTTACAATCAAACAATACCTAAAAATATACATTGTACTGTAAGCAGGCCCACCTCTCCACAAATCAGACATGTAAATTGGCATGGTGCTTGTTTCCATGGGAATAGATCATTACTGTGATCATACTGTGAAAACCTCAAGGCAAAGCAACATTTCCATAGTGCTGGACCCTTCACCTGGAAAGTTACACAGTGCACCTTTAAGGCTGTTTTAAAGTGTAGTTATCAAATGTGGCGGTGAAAGAAAACATGTGCCTATCACAAACATTTTTTGCCGGTCCAAACGTTTTTCATGCTCTCCCAGTGCTACAAGTGATCCTAATAAGAACATACAAGCGTTGCTATTTCTTTTCATAATACAGACTGGGCAGACTGAATTGATTGTGAGAAGTGGAAATTGGGGGCTGAATGTTGAATAGATGAAGATGAGAGAGGAGCTTTGCCAGAGGGTCCCCTGTATCCCGCTGCTGGGGAGGACAGTGCTGTAGAAGAAGCTCATTGTCTCCTTTTTGGAACCTCCTCTCCCTTCCTGAAAAGAGAGATGGATGGAGGAGAGGAAGAGAAGAGAGAAGGAGGCTTGGGCACAGAGAAAGAAAAGAAAGAAAGAGGGTGCCGGGGATGTACGCTTGACCCGCCTGACCCCGCCCCGTGACCCGTAGACACCCGCCACAACTGGGGCCTTTGTCTGGACGACGAGCTCGGGGGCGACCTCATCCATGTAAAGTGGGACCCTCAGAAGCCCACCCCCACCCCCTTTTTACCCTCTCCCTCCCCCTCCAGACTCACTCGAACGTGACAGGGGTAAAGTTCAAACATTGTGGGAGAAGGCCCGGGCCAGTCAAACAGAACGACCCCAGCATGTATTGCATGTGTGTGTGTGTTTTTTTTTGTGTGTGTGTGTCTTTGCGTTGTGGGGTTGTGTTGTTAAATGCGTTTATGGTGTAGCTCGTGGTTAAACATGTCATGGTGTAATTTATAAATGGGAATTTACTTATAAGGTTTTAGATTGAATATTTTAAAGTGATTTCATACATTCAATTTCAGCTCATGTTAGTGTAGAATTGTGGGAAATGTGTTTGCCCAAATCCTTATTGCAACTTTTCTACTTGTTAATAATAATTTTTGCATTTTTTGTGCATTTTTTTTTACTTATTTTATTATTATTACTTATCTTGTCTGCATGCACTTTCTTGTTCAAACTTTCTTTTGCACTACACTGCCTGGAGCTAATGTGGCAAGTGAATTTCTCCTGTGTGAGATCAATAAAGTCTTATCTTATCTTAATTTTTTTTTATTGGAAGATCATTATGTCATGAATATTAAACCAGTTACCTTAGTCTAAATTAAAAACTAAAATAAAACTAAATCACAGAAGAGAATATACAATCCAACTATTTTTAGTGGTGTATGCAACTTTCACATTTGTAGTTAAAATGCCACATTTGAATATGAAAACAAATTTAAAAAAACCCTAGCAATATTAGTGTGCGATAATACTTATTCAAACACCATATCAAAATTATAACTAAACTTGGAATACAACAGGACCAAACCCTGTCTACATCAGGACTGCACTAAAGCAGAATCAAACCAGGAAATGGAAGCACTAAAATAATTCATATTTAGTATAGTAATAAAAAAAAATCCTTCTTAACTACTTCTACTAAAGCTTAATTGGGGTGTCATTATTATATAGTACAAAGTCCCATTTTACGCAAAATGAACTTTTAGCCACGTTATAATGCTCTTACCTTCTCAAAAACATACCTGGAGTTGTGTTTTGTTTCATCCACACATGTTTGAGTAACCCTTTATTATTAGTCTGTTTACATCTCCAGAGCTCCAAATGCTCTGTTCCACCTTGTGATGTCATGAAGCGGTAGTTTTTACCTTTAGTGTTTTCTGTTTGAAAAAAAGCACTCCTAAATATGCAGGGTTTGTGTGTTAAACATGTGTGAATGAAAAAAAAACACAACTCCAGGTATGTTTTTATTGAGGAAACAAGATTATAACATAGATAATAGAGTAAGAGGAATATATAGGCCTTTTAAGCACTTACGGTATTTTAATTCTCAAAGTTATGCCAGAAATCTGTCTAAACATTCCACCAATCAGCCCCGTTTATTTGCCTGGAAGAATCACATTGTGTCTTGGTCAAACAAAGCCCTCCTCAACCTTGACGCTGTTTACTGAATTCCACGAGAACACTTGAGTCCACTCATGTATCGGTGCCAAAGATCAGGCCATACATCATTTCAACACAGTCAAATCAGCTGCCTGTTTGTACTGCTGTTGTACATGACAGAATGCATGCTGGGAGGAAATATGCAAACACTGACAGGGGAGAAAATAAACTCTTTACGGCTAAATACTTAAGGTCCCCCAAGAGCTGTGTTGGGACTTATACTTTAAATATGTGTTTTGAGATTCCCTAAAGGGTATTCTAAATGTACAATAAACAAGAAGGCAATAAATAAACAAATACCCGAAGAAAATACTAGTTTATCTATAATGAGTCAAAGAAGTTAATAATGCAACTCTCTACATCTTAAATCTCATTGTAGTACAGAAAAATAACCAACATTTTCCCACTAGTACAAAGAAAAAAGTATCCATGATCCATATTGTCCTCCAAAATTATTATTCCATCTATCATTTACTCTATATAATATTTACTGTAACAGGCCGATAGTGACACAATACTGAATACTTGCTTTAACCCTAGAACACTTTCACTATAAAAAGTAACACCATCACTATTGCCGGGTAATTTTTACCCGATATAATATACCCAACAAAAGTACTTATCATGAAAAATAGATCAAAATATGACAACACATGATAAATTAGAGTGGTTCTTTTATTTTCAACTGTGTTATGTGTAACAAAATGGAAAAAAAAAAAATTGGAAATTGAAAAAACATTGGAAGACCCTGAAAAAATATGAATTTGAGAACAAAAAAACCTTAAAAACTAAATAAATAAATAATAATTATTAAAAAAATTAAATAAATAAATAAATAAATAAAATAAAACAACAACAATAACAATAATAATAATAATAATAATAATAATAATAATAATAATGGAAACTTGGTGTTTGGTCCACCCATTCCTGGGACATGTGAGACTTCCCCGGTGAAGCACAGACTCCTTGACACATGAACAGTTGCAGGAGAGAGCAACAAAAATAGTATTTTTTCAGTGGGTAAAAATGACCAGTTGACTAAAATATTGTTTTCACCATAAGAATTCCCTTTGAAATCACCACTTTGTAATATTTATTCATAACCACTGCACTAAATAAGGATAGATACACATTCCAGGACCACTCTTCCTTACATCCTCTTAAGAAGAAGAAGAAGTGACTTTATTGATCTCACACAGGAGAAATTCTTCTCTGCATTTAACCATCTTTTTTGGCGCCCAGGGGACAGTACCGTGAAGGGTCTTGCCCAAGGACCCACACTGGTTAGCTCATTGGCCGGGGGGGATTTGAACCCACAACCCCCGGGGGAAAGTCAGTGACTTACCAGTTGAGCTAACCAGCCGGCAATCAGGACCTGAGCTGGAGGATTTTACCTATGGTGCATGTTTTGGGTTGATGGGGGAAACTGGAGTGTCCGGAGAAAACCCACCCAGACACGGGGAGAACATGCAAACTCCACCCAGACCATGCATGCAAACTCCACACAGCCACTGTGCTGCCTTTACATTAAATTCATTACATTCTTACATTCCTCTTTCACTGTTGCCAGGTGAAAATCACCCGAAAGCCTGTAGGAAAAAGTGGGCTTTGGGGTAGGGAAACACCTACACCTTCAAAGATGTCAAAAACAATGGTGAAGCTACACAGGGAGCCATGACACTCAGAAAAATGCAACATATTTAAAATCATGTAAATACATTTGCTTGGGTCAAAATCACCCGGCGATAGTGCTCTAGAGTTAAAATGTATTTAGTAATGCATTCCAATAGAGTACTGCATTTTGAATACAATAGTTTTACATTAAGTGTCAATATATTATAGTGTAGTATTCTGACTTATTTTCAGTACATGTATTCAGTTGCAAACACCGTCTAAGAGCCACAAGTGGAGGAACTGCGATGGCAATTTATTTGTATGCGCTATATGCTATAAAATGGCATCTGGTTCAGAATGCACATTGTAAACAACTCCAGGAGTGTTAACATTTGAGAGAAGACTGAAATACAAGTGGATAAACTAATACAAGAATGTCATGAATCTCAGAACATGTTTGTATGGGTCTACACTATAGATACAAGGTTTTTCTGTATAAAAACAGGATATTTTGTCCTTTGCCTAGCGCATTCTTTTATCAAAATAAATTCAATTTTGATTCCGATTCCACCGTGATATATTGTGCAACCTTACGCAGAGTCATAAACGGAGGAAGAAATGTTTGAAGATGAGAAGAAAGGGAGAAAAAAAGAGAGAGAAAAGGGGGTTGGAACCGAAACACAAGTAAAATAAAAAGAGCGCAGTGCGGATTGGGCCAAATGATAGGGTGCAACCAAATGAGCCTATGTAATTTGGGGTGTTTAGTAATTACGCTGGTTTGACTGAGCCATGTCAGAACCAGACTTTTCTTCGTCCCTATTGCTCCGTAAACCAGCATCCTCATGTTTTCCATATTTAGCTATATTCTCACTCTCTTAACCTTCCACTCCCCGCTGGTTTAAACGCTCCACTCAAGCTTCGGTCTGAAACTTTTACCAGCTGTATAGCAAAGCCCCGTCTGCTTCTTTCCGCCATTTTTTTTCATCTGACAGCCTTGAAATATAGAGGGAAACAGTAATGCATGTTTTCTTGGTCTATGAAATTTCATTTATAGTGGAGCACCCGAGGCCAGCAGGCTTTGACAGTTGGGCGGCACGGACTTGTGATCTAAAAGTGATTTATTTTACCCCAAATACCCCATTATTCTTAAGTGCGAATGCGATGATCGAATGTACATCTTTTATTATAAGCTATTTTATACTATATAGCTTGGACATAAGTATACAGTCCCAGTGGAAGTTCAGGATACTCACACATGGAAATAGTCAGGCTCTCGCCATTTCACAGTAGTGTATGGCCGCTCCAATGAACATAAACCTGCGTATGCCAATGATGAAAGACTAAACAGAGAAAGAAGTCTGCGGTGCTTTAAGTCAGGACTGAGTAACACTGTGGCATTGGCTGAAATGTCCCATAGCTTCACTCATACCAAAGTAAATACCAGGAATTAACATGTGCTCTTTATCCCGACAAGGCTCGCACTGGAAACAGGTCTCCCAATCACTGGAAGTAGTGATTAAACAGAGCACGTTCGTTGTTTTTGGATAAATGAATGAGAGGCTGTAGAAGGAGGGCAGGTGCCAGTATTTCAGTATTGATTATTTTGTTTTCAGAGCAAGTATCTGGAAGGAAAATCCACAAATGTTGGACCCTATAATTTATCCAGCTATTTTAAATCTCTAACCGCACCACTCACAAGTCACAAGTAAGCTTAAATCATGTTGGCGTCACTATTTTGCTTATGACTTAATATTTTCTGTTTTATTTTTAAGTTGCCAGTAAGTATGGTTGTATCTAAAACCACAGCAACTAGTGAATGAATAATGTATGAAACTGTAAATGTAAAGTGACTTCCAGCATCTGGAGAAGTGCTATAAAACTAATGCATTGTGAACAGCACCAGCATTGCTACTACCACATTTTTATATTGAATTGAAACGTATGGCATGTAAGATCTATTACCATCAAATCTAAATCACAGTTTGAACAGCAATTAGCAAATGAAAAGAACAACAACAACATCATTTCCTTAGCAAACATCAATTTATCCTGTCTTATTATGTAAAAATCCTGCTATTCCTAGAGTTTTAGACCTTCATGGTAAATGTTCACATTTTAATATAGCACTTTTCTACCTTCAAGGCATCAAGGTGTGGTGGATGCTCTCCCATCCACCACACCTTCATACATCAGTGTATGCAGACTCTGGGGGGTGAGGTGGGTTGAGTGTCTTGCCCAAGGACACAACAACAACAACAACAGTATTCATCTGTGGGAGCTGGAATCGCACTGCCAACTTGTGGCCCAGTCGATCTGTCCGCTCTACCAGTGATGTTTATGTAGAGAGCGGGATTTAAACCGCCAACCTTCAGCTCGTGTCCTGTCTTATTTCAGTCTTCTCTCAAATGCTGGTGTACCTGGACATGTTTAAAATGCCTGCTTTGAACAGAATCGTATTATAAAAAACATAAATCACAAATCACATCAAAATAATAATACAAAAAAAAATCCCCACAACTTTCAACCCTAATAAGAAAGCCATATTTTGTTTGCCAACTCTTGAACGACGCACCTTAGTCAACCTCTTCTCTTCCCACTCTTCCTGCATTTCCACAACTCAACACGTCTGACCATATGTTTGAAAACAGCAGCTTGCCTTCAGTTCTGCTCCGTGTTCGCTTGTATACATCTGTGGCCTGGTTGGTGCATACGCCCTACGGAGTGAAGAGCCTTTGTACGCCTGTGTGGTGAAGGCTGGACGCTTGTATTAATCCTCTGGGATGCTGTGTTCTGATTGCAGCCTCTAGTTTGCTTGAGTTGGCACCAAAAGTGGCACCAATGAGAAGGGCGTCTGCCACAGTCTAAACACTGGGATTACAGGCTAGATCCAGTGTCCTTCTGTCTTACACTCTGCGCACTGGTAGGCTTCATGTTTTGACTTGAAGTGAACACCTTTTTGTGATACACGGCTATGAGCTGTAGTCTATAGTTCTGCAAATTGTGTGTTTGTAGTGCTAGGTTTTGATTCCAATACCATATGGGGTGTTTGAGAGCGTGCTTGTTTCCTAGGTGGTATCGCTTTTGGGTATTTCAGCCAGCTTTCTCGTCAAGCGAAAATACATTATGGGCTTCTGATTCAATGAGCTTACTACTTTCTACATTATAGATACATACTGACTGCATCAAATGTATGGCGCAAGATAAATTCAATTGTGCAGCCAAAAAAATACCTCTAAATAGTAGAAAATAACTCTAAAGATGCTTTATATTTCATATTCAAATCCTCAAAGTAGCTACCTTTGCTTTATTAACAGTGCTGCAAACTCTTTGGCCTTCTCTCAATGAGCTTTTCGATGAAGTCTCCTTAAAGGAAAAGTAACGTTTTTTTTTTACAATTTGAGCCTTATTTCGGTAATAAAACAAGTTGTTTTACTCACCCATAGCACTTTGGTATCATATAGAGTACTTCCAGAGATGTTTTAGATTTGCGGTTAGCCTAGCGCGACTTCTAGCCATAGCTCGGGGCATATAATATATTCCCCGACCATGTAATATGCCCCGTGCGGGCTCCAAATAACACAAACTTTAGCACTTTTCAAATAGAAGCCCGATGTCTTAGTCTACGATTTCGTTTGAAGCAAAAGTGGCCTGTAATCTGAGATTTATCCATAGTTTACAGCTTTGCGTTTCATGTTTGGGTCCCGGGAGCTGAGAGCACACTCCGCACATGCGCACTGGCCTCCTCATCTACTCGAAACTATGGCTAAATCTCGGATTACAGGCCACTTTTGACCACACGAAATCATAGGCTAAGACATCGGGCCTCTATGATTTGAAAAGTGCTAAAGTTTGTGTTATTTGGAGCCCGCACGGGGCATATTACATGGTCGGGGAATATATTATATGCCCCGAGCTATGGCTAGAAGTCGCGCTAGGCTTGGAGACCGCAAATAAGGCCCCGAGAACTCACATGATGGAGATTGCAAATCTAAAACATCTCCGGAACTGCTCCATATGACACCAAAGTGCTATGGGTGAGTAAAACAACTTGTTTTATTACCAAAATAAGGCTCAGATTGTAAAAAACTTTACTTTTCCTTTAAATGGTTTCACTTCACAGTTGTGCCAAGACAGCATTCATTCTAATCTAAAATATAAAACATGTTATTTTTGTTTACTACGTCCCATGAGTTCATTCGTAGTTGTGATGCCTTCAGTGAGAACCTACAACTACAATGGAGATAGTTATACATGTTAAAAAGACCGAAGTCCAAACTTTTAATCGGTAGTGTTTGCAAATGAAGTAATCCTCCCGCTAGCTATTCAAAAGATTAGAATAAAGGACCTGAGGTTATTTTTTGCTGGAAGTGTGGGTCAAATGAAGAGAGAAAGAGAAAATATATATCTTATGATGATGACTTGCATAAAACTTCAAATGGAAAATGTCACAGTTTCTCTTACTTATCCCGACTTTGAAACCGACTAACTGAAACTTAAGCTCATGTCATTGAAGTGTTCAAACAGTTTCCAAGACTTTAAAACCTTGTGGTTGCCATCATCCGTACCTTGGCAGCATACTGATGATGTCATATAAAGTCGCAGCCGCCGCACTACATCATGGCTGACATTTTCACGGCTGACGGCGCTCTGAACGGTCCCCGCACCTCGCATCAAGTAAGAGCCTCCATTACTGCTCGTGTAAGCCATAATTCATAACGTACTAACGCCTAAAGGTAGAGCTTAAAGGACAACTGTCAGTGAATGTAACTGTAGATATCATTTCCAATATGGAGATTAGAGGGTCACGGAAAAGGCGTTAAGTTGGTCTCTTGATGATACTTTATCGTGCCATCAGCGGCTATACGTAAAGAACTGGAAGAGCGATGCAGATGAACGCAAATGTAACAAGATTTTTAAAAATGAGCAGAAGTGAAAAGTGTAGCGTTTTTGATTGATAGTGAGGAGTGGTGTCCATTTAGGTAATGCATCGCCAGTGCAACGGGTCACAAGCTGTTTTATTATCCACTCCGTCAAGAAATGGAGATGCAAGCCGTGCTCTGACCGCAGTTTACAAAAGCTCTGGTAAATGCGTGCATCAGAGTGGGCAATGAGGTGCGCCATACTATTAATAATATTGTGAATGCTGTTTTATTTTGAATTTGAACATCAGATATAGCATGTGCACTAAAATAAAAACTCAAAACGCTGCAAAAAAGAGATGATTAAAAATGAAAATGCAAGCTAATTCTGTAATAATAATAATAATTTAAAAAAGAGTATACATTTAGACTTAGATGAACTTTATTGACCCACAATGGAAATTATTTCAACACAGTAGCACACATAACATATTGAATTATTGAATGATTGTATGGGCTTTTTGTTATAAAAGCATTTCCATTTTAACAAAGTACCTTCTAATTCTGACCTGCCCTGAAGGCTAACACCACAGTGATGATGATCTGCAGGGGGAGGCCTTTGCTTAATGTCATGCAAATGAGCCCAGAAAGCCTAGAGTTAGAGAACTTAGAGCTTTTTTTCACAGCTTCCCATAAACCCATGTGCATGCTTTAAAATGACCACAAATTCATCAGATGTTATCAGATTTCCATGTGTAAGTGATCATTGGAAAGCTTAGAATTTACACTTTCAGAATCTGTGAATAACTCAAAACGCACCTGGGACGACCTGTGACTGTTTTTTCCCTTTTCTAGTCACAAATATAAAAATAACAAAGAGCAAAAGTGTAAATGATAATAATACATTCAAAATATATGTGTATGTACCACTGAAAATAGAAAAATATAGAAATATAGTAATACAAATATATCTCTCCGTTATATACCAAGGTCATGTACTTTTTTAAGGTCATTTTATAATTCACACACAAAAATTACCCCAATTAATGGATTTAAAAACACATTTAGACACATAAATAAACTTAATACACATAATACACATAATAATACTTTTCTCAGTATCTCCCACACTATATACAGATGATGTACAATTTGAGACAAGATAATCAAATAGACGATGCAGATGAACATGACTAGTCTTCTTCCAGGCAAACTCGTTAATGTTTCGTAATAATAACGTAATAATACGATAAGGTGTTCCCAGGTTCTCACCCCAGCCCTAACCAGCCTTTGGATTTTAATTCACTTAACACGCTTGAGATAATGGAGCTGACTAGGAAGCCTGTATGTACGGTGGTTTGTACAGAAGGCCCTGTAGACACATTCACATACAGTTAATGTAGGCTAGACGTGTGTTCGTAATAGTCCACTCACCATTAAAGTGCTTCTTACATTGACTGCTTTAACTACCTTTTAACTATTGTCTCCAAGCATTCCAAACACCAATGACTTTTCTATTGAACGCATTGAAACTCTTCTACTAAAACGAATTTTACCTTGGTTATTTTCGCTCCGTCATATCTTTAGTATTACAAAAATGATTCAAATTTGATTAAAAGCAGCATTTCTGTGAGAATATTTAAAGGGCTCATATTACGCTATTTTTTTGGATCTATGTTATAATATTTTTTCCTCATCAAAAACATACCTGGTGTTGTGTTTTGTTTCATTCACACATGTTTAACACATAAACCCTGCGTATTTAGGCTTCGAAAGTTCTTCTCTCAAATGGAAAACACTCATTTGAGCTTTGGAGATGTAGACAGACTAATAATCAGTATCATTATATTCATCATTTTGTATAGATCTGCCTTTTGCTACAATTTTTTTTAAGAGTCTATGTGTAATAATGTGTATAGGACCAACCAGCTTCTAAAATGTAGCCGTCATTTCGTCAAAGTTCTCTGCGGCATACCATATCTGATCCGCTTTTGACAACAACGCTTTGAAGTACCTGTACCATTGTAATTTTCCAGGTGTTCTTTAACTTTCTCTTCATTCACTCCCCCCTTTGTTCTCCACTGCATTCTTCCTATAGTTCCCTTTGCTCCTGTCTTTTTGGCTCCCTTTACCTTTTCAAACCTTTCTGCCAATTCATCTTCCTGCATATTACATCAAATCCCGTATTCATCAATTCTTCCGTTCCCTCACATTTTGTCGTTTGCCTTTGAGCTGAAAATGGATTCAAATGGATGAGGTCATGTGTTTCTCTCAACACTCAGATCGCGTAGCCGCTAACAGTCAAGCTAACCGTCGAAGGTGTGCTTTCTCGATGGCAGCGGCGTGTTTGGAGTTCTCAATAGGCTCAGAAAGACAAATTTGCAGGCATTAGGAGCTGGATGTATGATAAGCTAACACAAAAGCTGTAAACATTAGCTTGCGAAAGCGACATTTTTGTGGTTACGGATTAAACGCGCAAGGAAAACAGTGGTGAAAAATGTGGTGGCAAACTTGACTGAGGTTGGGTTTTCTTTCGACACTTACTTAGAAGGTGTTGATTTGAAGCCGTGGTAGCTCTGCATGGGTCGTTTTTATCTGTAGAGGGATTTCCATGTTTGCCCACAAGGAATGCACTTAATGGTTTTCAGTCACAGATTGGATCTCGCTCATGTCACTTACACTACGAGTATATGATGATAAAATATGACTAAAGTACTGTAAATGTGTGATCCTGGACTGTTAGCCACATCTGAAAAGTGTGAACCAGATACTAGAAGAAGTTTTGTTGTATCCTGACAACCGTGGAATATTTTAGTAAAAATGTTAATGTACTTTTCTCTTTTTCTGATTTTACTACTTATAGGTATGTGTTTGGGCAAGAGGAACATTTTTGGTTGAGTCTATAAACTACTGACAATATTTCCCCCAAATTCCAAATAAAATATTATAGTTTAGAGCATTTATTTACAGAAAATGACAAATGGTCAAAATAACAAAAAAGATACATGGCAAAAGGAGAAATTCAATTTGTCAACTGGACAAAGTTTATTTGGCCGAATACATTTCAGTTCTTCCGAACTGAAGAAGCAGCTTGGAACATATTCAACCAAATAAACTTTGTCCAGTTGACAAATTGAATTTCTCCTTTTGCCATGGATTCTACCTGGACAACTGAGGGATTCTTCACACATCTTTAAAAAAAAAGATACGCGTCTCAAACAATGCAAAGAAACAAGATCAAATTCATTTTAAAACAACATAATACTAATGTTTAGACTTAAGAAGAGTTCAGAAATCAATATTTGGTGCAATAACCCTTATTTTTAATCACAGCTTTCATGCGTCTTGGCATGATCTCCACAAGTCTTTCACATTATTCTTGGGTGACTTTATTCCACTCCTGGTGCAAGAACTAAAGTAGTTCAGCTTTGTGTTTGGGTTGGAATTCAACAGACACTGGAATGGAATGGCTGTAATACATGTAGAGATGCTGATTTTAGAAAAAAAATGCAGTGGCCTCTTATTTTTTTCCAGAGCTGTATATGAATATGAAAAACACAACTAGCTCACAGTTACTCCAAGCATCCTAATTATTCACAGCGATGAGTTTCTAAGCACTTTTCACAACTTTCAGAGACCTTATCGGAGTTTTGGACAACAAGTAGCGTGCAAACAGTGCACTTCCTGATTCTCTGACAATAAAACGCTTTATAATCAGATGCAGATAGTACACAGCGGACTTATTTGGACCTCTAGAGCTGCTTAGACAATACATCTGTACTGGAGTATGACACATTTTGCTCAAATACACGGGAAGGCAATCCAGTACCGGCCCTTTAAGTTTCAAAGACATGTATTCAAAGTGAGTATCTAATATTAAAATAACAATAAGGTGCAATGCTTCACAGACAAAGCCAAATGAGATGCACGGGTGAAGGCGAGATTCTTGCAATTACAAACCAACAGTGTTTTTCAAAACACTTGCACAAAGCCTTCATTTTTGTATGTGGCTTGGTCAATAAAAGTTCTTTCGTGACAGAATGGGCTTGTCGACCCATATTGAGTTTGCTTAGCTACCGCTGCTATCTTTTGTCTATTCTCTATTTACACAACATACTTTAACAGCCTTTTTGTCTTGAAATTTTTGCAGCCCATTCATCAATAGAAGAGTGCTGTGTAGCTCCACTTTACTGAAGCTAGTACATCTTAAGAATGCTGGTGAGCACACACAGTGACAGGTAAACAGTAGTCTATATTTTTTTTATTTATAGCTTCACTTGTTTCTCCCGCGCACTGTCACTCACAATATTTACTTTTGGCGACTACTTGTGAAAAACGCGATGCTTTACTTCGAAAACGTTGCTTTATTTCTCACTGCCCTGGTGTGAGGTGTGAGCGAGAAGGAGAAAAGGGAGCAGAGAGGAGCCAGATTGTGAATCAAGTAGAAGAAGGAGATGCCTGGAGCTGTTTGGACAACCTCACTACGGCTAATGATTTTCACACATGTGGCTGAGATGGGAGCTAGGAGTGAAATGTAAAAGTGCTGGGAGCTTTTTTGTTACCTCTGGGTTGCTGGGAAGATGCCGGAGGGGAACTGGCAATTGCAAAGCTAGAAAAGTAGAATCTGCTTAAAAATTCCAACAAAGTACAAAACTGAGTAAAATAAGATATATTGTGTTATTATTTATTATAACTTTGGGTGACAGTAGCTCAGTTAGTAGAGTGTTTGTCCACTGATCCACAGGCTGGCAGTTCGAATCCAGCTCCCACAAATGTATACTGCTGTTGTGTCCTTGGGCACTTAATCCACCTTGTCCCCAGTGTCTGAGTACACTGGTATACAGCTCTGGAAAAAAATAAGAGACCACTGCAAAATGATCAGTTTTTCTGATTTTACTACTTATAGGTATGTGTTTGTGCAAAAGGAACATTTTTATTTGAGTCTATAAACTACTGACAACATTTCCCCCAAATTCCAAATAAAAATATTATCGTTTAGAGCATTTATTTGCAGAAAATGACAAATGGTCAAAATAATAAAAAAGATACATGTTTTCAGACCTCAAACAATGCAAAGAAACAAGATCAAATTCATTTTAAAACAACATAATACTAATGTTTACACTTAAGAAGAGCCCAGAAATCAATATTTGGTGCAATGACCCTTATTTTTAATCACAGATTTCATGCGTCTTGGCCATGCTCTGTACAAGTCTTTCACATTGTTCTTGGGTGACTTTATTCCACTCCTGGTGCAAGAACTGAAGTAGCTCAGCTTTGTGTTTGTGTTGGAATTCAACAGACGCTGGAATGGCTGTAATACGTGTAGAGGTGCAGATTTCAGGAAAAAAAATGCAGCGGTCTTTAATTTATCTCTTTTTTCCAGAGCTGTATGAATATGTGTGTGAATGGGTGAGTGGTTCCTTAATGTAAAGCTCTTTAAGTGTCTTGAAGGTGGAAAAGCGCTGTATAAAAATGTTACCAGTTTACATTTTGTGGTTTGTGAGAGGTAGACACTGAAATTAAAAAGTTGTAGGGAAAAAGCATAGAATGTAAAAAATAGTACAACATTGGATCAACGTTTAGTTATCACCCCCAACAACTGTTTTGTGGTTGGTGTCATGGTGGGTGAAGTGTCTTGCCAAAGAACACAACAACAGCATGTGCTATTTGCAATTCTAAACTGAGTCAACAAACGTCAGGGTTTCTAGTTGGAATGTCGGAATCACTTAACCCACTGCCTCCCCTAACACGAAACCCCAAATTACCCTGAGATAGCCCTGGTAATGTTTCTTACAAGTTGGATCTGCTTTGGTACGCCCTCCTTGCTCCATCCCAAATACCTAGTCTTTCTGTCTGGACACTAATAAATGGCTGGATGTGTGGTGCCTGCAAGCTGTCATTAGGAAACCATTAGGAGCCTGCCGAGGGAAGGGACACAAGACTGAAAAAAAGGAAAAGAAAGCGGAAATACAGCTGAGATCTCGGCGATAAAGCTCCATGTATCCTGTGCTCCTTCTCATCCTCCTGCCCATCCGTCATACGTCTCTCTGGCCCTGTGGCATTGTACAGTCACCACCGGCTTCATCTGCACCTCCCTCAGACCTGCCCGGGGCTGCAGTGTCGCTGTCTGGATGAAAGATCTTACAGAGAAGAGGAGGAGGAGAAAGAGGGGTATGGATGGACCAGAGGCTGCAGGGGAGGGAAGTGTTGACAACCTGGGCTCCAGATCTGCCACAGAGAAGAGATGGATGCTGTTAAACGGTTGCATGGGAGGGACAGGGCGTAGGCAGGACATGTACATGGAAAGGGCTGTGCAATGCAGTAGTTTCATTTGGTTTATAGTGGGATGTGGTACTTTACAGACGAAAGGGACATAAATTAAAGAAAATTTGTATTTTGTCTGGTGAAAAATTTTAAATATGAATATATGGACTGGCAATAAAAGGGAAACCATGACAGTGCTACGCATGCAACTTTTCTGACTGGGGGGGGGGGGGTCCACCACCTGCATTTCTCCATGTCTTCCTTTCCTGGATTGTTCATATCCTATATTCGGCTACGTTTATATAATGACAGTCTGAACAGAAGACGCAAAAGTGGCGTCGCTCCTTCACTTTTTATTCCGCGTTTAGGCAAGTGTTTTCGGGAGGAAATCTTCATTCATACGGTGACGCAAAAGTGTGTGGAATTCGATTGGGTATGCATGCCAGGCGGCTAGGTGGCGCTGTGATACATTATCACTATGTCCGCATGCATGTGTAGAATTTTCCTTCTTCTCATCTGCACCGCGAAAAGCAAAACAAAACATGGCTACCGGTAGCAAAAAAAAAAAAAAAATCATGTGGTCAGACGAAGAAGTTGAACTATTGCTTCAGACGACGTTAGACTACAAAGCAACTAAGGCGCAACAAGGTGTGGACTGGGAGTCCTGCCAAACAAAGTACACTGATATATGGACGGATGTGACGTAAACGCGTACGCGACGTCAGCAGATTTGACCAGAGTTTTGCGTCTTGGGCAGTAGATGAAAACGCTACGGCGGAGCGTATTCAAGTTTTCCACTTTGGAGGGCGGTTTCAGTTTTTTGCGTTTTTAAGCCCGTCTAAACGAAAGGCACTTCCAATAAAATATTTTGTTGTTTTTACCCGTAAGCGTTCTCCTGTAAACAGGCTCTTAATATTCAGTTACATTTGTTTTCATTGCTAAAAATGTCTTATAAATCATGTATTTTCACTGTGAGCAGGATCACCTTTCTGATCGTCTGACTTGGCTCCATGCAAGTCCAACAATGTTCGTTTGTTTTTATTTTATTAGATTCTTTTTTCTGACTAAGCAATAGGCTAAGCAATAAGCAGCTGGTGGACCTTTTACAACCAAGGCACAGTGGATGTAATAGCAAACACCAAAGTCTTTATAAATTATATATTTCCTATTGATTTTTTAATAATTGCTAGTGTATGTTTGGTAAAATTTATACTTTATAACATTAAATTTCAAACCACATGGACTCCAACAGTGCAATAATTCGGTGTAACTTTTCATCTTTTTTGGCTGATCAATAGTTTACGCGACGATGCCTGTTACAAAAACTTTATTGACATTTATTGAGAAGATGATCTGATAGTAGATAAAATGTGAAAACCAAGCTTGTGATGGACAGGAGAGATGACCTGGTGGCTTTTATTTCACCGCGGATCCCCTTTATGCCACACGCTGCTCGAGACCAAGGCAAAATCAATAGTCTGACTTTCTCCTGCTCCTCTTCTAGTTTACTTTCATGTGGCTGCATCAAACGGCCTAAAAGCCATCTCTGCCTTTATCTTTCCATTCGCTGTCGTTCTTGTGTCTTGTCTCGGGGCAGTAAACAGTCAAATAGGAACAGGGAGACAGGAGACAGAGGCACAGCAGACACAAGTAAATAAAAGCTTGTGAATAAGCTGCTCGGAGCGTGGACGCATCGGTCGCCTGGCAACCCGGAGCTAGCAATGTGTTTCTTCTTCTTCTTCTTGTTTGAGTTGCTTTACACGGCCGAAAAGGGAAAAACAGACTTTGATTAGAAGAAAGGTACAGTGCTTTTTGTGTCTCCACAGAGCGGTAATAGGACTGCAACGGGGAATTGGAGTGATTCCTCAAAGGGTATGAAGGAGATGCTGGATAAAGCAAAGGGAGATGGAGTTTTGAATAAAAAGGACCCCAAAAAAAGCAAAAAAGGGACACATTCTGCTATACAGAGGCACTAGACCTTGTTATGGTATGAGAAAGGAAATGTAGAAGTGTAAATAAACTACACATATGATTTTAGCAAACTCATCTTGTGTGTATATTTGATTCTCTTGACACTTTTACTGTATTTATTGCTGTTTCTACCAAAATTCCCACTGCTTTTTAGTGAACAGTTCAAAAGTCCTTCTGGGGATTGGTGTTGTGTATTAGCCTAGGCTTCAAAACACTGTGACCCCAGCGTCTTTTCTGCTGATTTGAATGATTTTGATAATAGTTTGGAGAACGTTTTGGCTCCACGACTCCTCATGGTTGGTTCAAGCCAAGATAAACGTCATCTCTTTTCCAGTTTGGTTCAGAACATCTCCAGTCAAATTAATTGCATGAGCGTTTTGGAAACATTGGAAAGTCATGTTTAGGATAATTTCAGTTCCTTGTCAAAGAAAATATATCTTGAAATATTTACTTCATTGGGATGCAAAAACCTGGGAGTGGATTCAACATTTTATGAAGACTGAAATGTGTATGCGCTTTTGGTCTTGTGGGAACTTAAGATCGTGGCCTCATTATGTACAGGGTTTTGGTTTAAAGATGAGTTCATTCAGGTTAAGGTTTAGGTTAATCTTACGCAAATAGTAATTATGGTTAAAGTTGGGATCTGTCTGCAGGAAATGAATGTAAGACAATGTCCCGACAAAGTAAGGTAACATGTATGTACTTGTACGTGTCTCTGTTTTTTATTTCAAAACTTTTCAGCATTTTTCATCATATTTTCGGAGAGGGCCAGTACCGTATTTGTGATTTCAAGATACATGGATACAAGATATGCTTAGTACTGTAATCTTAAGTACCAAAGCTTATCAAATCTCACGTCTGTTTTGAAAATACGCCCTTGATCTTTCTCTGTGTTGGTGGCCCGTGACCGCAGACTTACTCTGTCTTAATCAAACTTACTCAAACTTACACGAAGGAAGTCGACGGACAAGACGGGACAATACAAGCCTGCCCTCTTGGCCCTGTTGTTTGAATCCCTTCAGTTTTCCCATATCACTCCTTTTCCACATGCAACTTGTAACCCTATCTTCCTTATCCTGAACAACTCCTTCCAGTATGTTTTGCCTTCGCCTGTCAAAACCACAGTGTGTCAAAAAAGGAAGCAAATATGATAACGGCTTGCACAAGGATTTGTTTAAGTTGTAACCCAACAGTTCGGCGGATACGAGGCACAAGTGTTCAGACTTTGGTTCAGCAAATTCAGGGTACAGGCTGTGTGTGAGTGCAGTCATCTGGGACACAGTGAGATCAGAGGAACACCATCTGTATATATGAGCAAGCTTATGTGGAATCGCCTGTGTATGTTTAAGTATTCATCTCTACCAGCACCAAGGAGAGATAGGCCTTTTCCACACTAGAACAATAGATAATGGGAGAAGAACTATGAAGTCAGAGGAGGTTATTATCCTGATTATTTTACTTGGAACGCTGTTGGAATTGAATGGAGGATACAGCATGATAGCATTCATTTCCCACACTGACGAGGATCTTTTTGTATCAATGTGTCTCCTGCTTATTGAAAGATCGTTACCTGATTTTTGCTTTCTTAAGTCTTATATTACACAAAACTGACACTTGTGAGCTTTTAGCCATGTTAGAATGTTGTTTCCTCATCAAAAACATACCTGAAGTTGTGCTTTGTTTCATTCTCACATTTGAGTAACCCTTTATTATTAGTTTGTTTACATCTCCAAAGCTCAAAATGCTTTGTGCCACCTTGTGATGTCATGAAGCGGTAGTTTTCAAGTTAAGAGCTACATTTTACCCACTAAGTTCAGTAAAGATGGTCAATTCCAGGGCTGAAATCATCCAAATGATTCCAGTGAAGGTGAATGGAGTTTAAAGACGCAGTGGAGCACTTCCTGTATAACATAGATCAGAAAATAGCATAATACGTGCCATTTAAAAAAAACAGAAGTAGTTGATTTTAAACATTTTGCAGTCATCCAAAGTTATTCCTAACTTTCCTAACATATTCCTAGAATCCAAATTATTCTTCCTAATTATTCACCATGAGCTCATGCCAATTCCAGATGCCCTAGATGTGTTTCAAAGCAGAGTTGGGGTGTCATAGTAGTATTAACAACATGTGCTGCTAAAATACATGCTGACAACAGGCCAGAATTACTTCCTGGTTTGCGGACGATAAAAGTGCCTACAATGAACTGAGTGCATGGTTGTCCTTTATATCGCAATAGCTGATCCAGTGATGAGCTTAAAGGCATATGCCACCCCCAGGTCAAATTTGGGCATCTCCCCACAGTCCAGAGACTAAAATAAGTGGTGGAAAGCGTTTTCCTGCTCACCCAGCCATTGTCCGAGTCTGTCGCCACTGACCGCCGCGGTATCTGCAGCTACTCCGCCTTAGACTGGAGTCTAACGTCGCCAGAGAAAGATTTCGGCCAAAAGGAATTAATTTGCTCGATGCGTTTCCCAATTACTTTCTGTGTAGTGCGCATTCATATCGAGTGCAAATAAATGTGCAAATCAACACGGAGAGCTTGCCTTGGTCATTTTGGGTGGGAACTATTTTCCAGGGCGGAAGAATACAGTCGAATCACGCACCACGTTGTGCAACAAGGGAACTCCCTTCCCGGTGCGTAACTGGGATTCCCCTGGCAGCGTACTGCGTGATTTGACTGTATTCTTCCGCACTGGAAAATAGTTCCCACCCAAAATGACCAAGGCAAGCTCTCCGTGTTGATTTGCACATTTATATGCACTCGATATGAATGCGCACTACACAGAAAGTAATTGGGAAAAGCATCGAGCAAATTAATTCCTTTTGGCCGAAATCTTTCTCTGGCGACGTTAGACTCCAGTCTAAGGCGGAGGAGCTGCAGATACCGCGGCGGTCAGTGGCGACAGACTCGGACAATGGCTGGGTGAGCAGGAAAACGCTTTCCACCACTTATTTTAGTCTCTGGACTGTGGGGAGATGCCCAAATTTGCCCTGGGGGTGGCATATCCCTTTAAGTTTAACCCACTGCACCACTTTTACCCCTCCTGCAGCTTCTAAAAATGTTTTTATTTCAAGACAAGAAGCATAATTAGTTGAAGAATCTATCAGCATAAATCTCATATCGGCAATCTGCCATGTTAATAATAGTGAGTTTCTTATGAGAAATGATTAGCAAGTCTATCAAAACGTAGCCTCTTTTCCTCTCGTACATGTCTGCAGTGGGTTCTGCGGATGGCACTGGCACAGGAAGAGAACGAAGCCTATCAAAGCCATGGAGATTAGGTGATGTCTCCAAATTGACTTGATGGTGCCACGTTTGATTAAAGATAATGAATACGTACCTGCAGTGAAGAAGAGGGGGAAAGGTATTTTTGGCACGCACATCAGAGCAAATAGATAGTCGTAAATAGGTACTTTGTGTTTGATTGTGAAGTACGTAGCTGACTATTTCTAACAATAGTGATCTTGCATGCTCGACAAATGAGAGAAAGAGAGTCTGCATTTTCGCAAGTTAGTGGGTGTTCCAAGTGCTTTTATCCGATGGCGGTAAATCGTAACGTTCGTTTAAATAGAGCTCACTGAAAATGACCTTTGGAGCAGTTATGACAATGGTGAATTTTTGCGGTTTGAGAAAGAGGTGTGCGGACAGCAACCTTTTTTGAAAACAAGTTTATTCCAATAGCTATGAATCATTTTATGTTTTTGTTTTAAATGAGCTCTTGGCACGTAAAGAGCATTATTTATTGTTATGTCTTCTCTTATTGCCTTTCATTAGTAGAGTTATTTCAGAAGCTACAGTGACTTTATTTGCAGAAGTGGTAAACCTTACAACATATTAAATTTAAATTATATGTGATTTTATGCTAATTTATTCCCATTATGGCTCTGGTGGCTTGGACTGTTCATTACACATATTAGTTTGATCCATGCCTCCATATTATACTGATGAGGTGCTCTTTGGCCAGACACTTTGCTAGTTTGCCTGAATGGTGTTGTCATCAGGGAATCTGGACCTGGAGACTATAGGCGTTGTGGTAGTGTTGTCCATTCCAGTCTAGACCAGTGTCGTCTGGTTATGCTTCTGTTGTAGGGAGTATTATACTGTATTTCTGATGGCATAGGCCAAGGTGAGAAAGACGTGCAGTGTGGGGCTAGCACAGCACAGAACTGCAATTTCTCTATCAATTAGGTTTCTCACTTCACAGAACGTAGGTTGTAGATGAGATTCACCAAATTCCCAGTTATTCCTGACCAGCATTTTCACATTTTTTTAATTAAACGATTGTCCATTTTCCCACACTATGTCTTCTGCAGACATTGTGGTTAATTGGGCACCAGGTAAAGCTATTCCTGACCAGCATCATGCCACGTGATTTAGAAAGAGGTCCCTGAAGCTGCATGCCAATCATTTTAACATATTTTATAAATCTGTATATACAGCTCTGGAAAAAATAAGAGACCACTGCAAAATTATCATTTTTTTTTCAGATTTTACTACTTATAGGTATGTGTTTGAGCAAAAGGAACATTTTTGTTTGAGTTTATAAACTACTGTCAACATTTCCCCCAAATTCCAAATAAAAATATTATCATTTAAAGCAGTGTTTCCCAACCAGTGGTACAAGTACCCCTAGGGGTACGCGAGCACACTGCAGGGGGTACTTGGCAGTGTCGCTGCCAGGCGCAGGGGGAGATTTTTTTTTATTTTTTAATTCTTTTTTTTTTTTTTTAACACTCTGTTTATTGTGGTTTTTGTCAATACAAAAAATACAAAGTAACAGTCCTCAAGATAACAGTGTTACAGCATTTAAACTAAAAAATACAGTCACATACTTTGAGTGTCTTGATAATGAGGACCTTTATCCATGGAAATATGCTTTTTGTTACATATACCTACAAAAACAAAACAGAAATAAAAAACAAAAATAAAAACAACTGAACATTCCCCCCGGTGGATATTACAAAGACCATCCTATTTCTCAAATTTAAATACAAGTTTAAATACCTTCTTTAAATAAACTAATAAAAGATGACCATATTCTGTTAAATTTATCTTCCGAATTTTTTAATTCTAATTTGAGTTAAAGAAAAGAGAGAAAATGCCTGAGAATTAAATTTTCAAATTAAGGAGATGAAATAAAACGATTTTCATTTAATAATCTGTTGTGTCACGTTCTACTTTTGGAGAATTATCAACACGTATGAGTGAGGTATGACAAAAAGGCTCAGGGGGTACACAAGACAAAAAAGGTTGGGAAACACTGGTTTAGAGCATTTATTTACAGAAAATGACAAATGGTCAAAATAACAAAAAAGATACATGTTTTCAGACCTCAAACAATGCAAAGAAACAAGATCAAATTCATTTTCAAACAACATAATACTAATGTTTACACTTAAGAAGAGTTCAGAAATCAATATTTGGTGCAATAACCTTTATTTTTAATCACAGCTTTCATGCGTCTTGGCATGCTCTCCACAAGTCTTTCACATTGTTCTTGGGTGACTTTATTCCACTCCTGGTGCAAGAACTGAAGTAGCTCAGCTTTGTGTTTGTGTTGGAATTCAACAGACGCTGGAACGGAATGGCTGTAATACATGTAGAGATGCTGATTTCAGAAAAAAATGCAGTGGTCTCTTTATTTTTTTTCCAGAGCTGTATATATATGATATTAATTAAATAATTGTCCATTTTCCCATACTAGTTACACAACCTTTCGGCAGGCATTGTGGTTAGTTGGGCACCAGGCGATAATTTGCACCCTGACAATAATAATTCCTTGCTTCGCTGTGATCTGAGTGAAATGACGAAGAATGAGTACCCAGTGCATTCCTGTGTCAAAGCCAGCCAGCTTGCCTGCCTGCCAGCCCTAGTTCTTATTTACAGTAAACAACTTCATGTCAATCACCCGGGCCCTTCACTCCTCTCCTCTGAATACCATGACTTGAAGCCAGTTCTTTGCCTCAGGGCCACTCTCAAAAAACTCACTTGTAGCACTTATATTTGCACGCACATGGCTCAGACTCAGCGTTTATGACAAATAAGGCGATGTTTTAGAAGGTGGAAATGATCCCCGATGCACGCCCTCATCAGATGATTTTCGTGAACAGGATAATCCGTTTTCGAAATCGATACTTTATATTATGCGTAGGTGTGGTGGAAATGCTGGCAGATGTGTGTGGACTAGTCATCACCCTAAGGACATAACCGTCTATCCACCTGTTCTGCCAACGTGGAATTTCATAGCTATTAGTTTTACAGGTGTACTTTTAAAACTAACTTCACCTGTTTTAGTATCAGTTTAGTCATAAACATTTAAAAACCTATCCAACCTGAATTGCATACATATTTCTTCAGGCGAAATCAACAGTTTTGGAACTCGTACAACTGTGTGATTTCCTTGCAACATTAAAAAAGCGTCATAGTGGGTCTGCTGGAGTTAAGCTACTGTTTATTTAAGCTTGCGTTCACCAAATTCTTTTGTACAGACCCAAACCCAAAGTTGTAAAGTGAAATACCGATCTGATTCATTAATGATGCTTGACTATTTACAGTTTCTATACAGTCAGTCAGCAACGGATCCTCAATGACTGGCATGGCATTTATGATAAACTTTATACTTTTTAAATAGTGTGTGTGTTTTTGCACTTTCTACAACATTGTTCCCTCATCCTGAAGAGGTTTATATGTCATATACAGCTCTGTAAAAACTGCAAAATTATCAGTTTCTCTGATTTTACTACTCATAGGTTTGTGTTTGGGCAAAAGGAACATTTTTGTTTGAGTCTTTAAACTACTGACAACATTACCCCCATATTCCAAATAAAAATATGATCGTTTAGAGCATTTATTTGCAGAAAATGACAAAAACGATACATGTTTTCCGACCTCAAACCTCAAATTTATTTTAAAACAACATAATACTAATGTTTACACTTAAGAAGAGTTCAGAAATCAATATTTGGTGCAATAACCCTTATTTTTAATCACAGCTTTCATGCGTCTTGGCATGCTCTCCACAAGTCTTTCACATTGTTCTTGGGTGACTTTATTCCACTCCTGGTGCAAGAACTGAAGTAGCTCAGCTTTGTCGCTTTGACGCTGGAATGGAATGGCTGTAATACATGTAGAGATGCTGATTTCAGAAAAAAATGCAGCGGTCTCTTATTTTTTTCCAGAGCTGTATGTATGTTTGAGCAACTTAATATCTCCTTATGTCCTTACATACAAGCCCACGCTTCCTGCACAAGGTTCAGTCCACAAGTCTACATAACCCAATAAAGCTGACTTTCAACTTTGAACTTTGAATGAAACAAAGGTTAAGGATTATGCTAATGAAACACTGAAAAAAAGAAATATCTAAAGTTTTTGTAAATGCAGTGAATTCCAGAATCGCAGGGCGTTCTCCAGCGCTCGCCTGACTGCCCGCTGTTGCATAGCGGAGCACACATCATATGGGAACACCAACAAAAACAAATGTCCCGACTCCTCTCTCTTCCTCCTCCTCCTCCTCCTCTTCATCCTGCTCATGCCTGCTCTGTGCCAGGGGCTGTTTTCACTCAGGCAAGGTGAGATGGGCCCCCAACGGACCCTCCCTCACTTCACCCCCCCAACTCCACCCCTGCCCTGCGTCTACCCATCATGCCTCATCATTGTACCAGCGGTTCAAGAATCTGCCACACTCTGAGCTCTGCGTTGCCTGCGTACAGCTCGCACACTCCTGGTTAAACACACCTGCGAGAACAATGCCTCCCTTCTTGGCCGTGGCCTGGGGCGCTCTCTCCGCCTGTCAGGTAACCATCTGATGTTTGAGGCAAGCGCGCCCTCAAATAACCACACAGCCGAATGGGATGTCCTACACAAGATATGGCATTGAGTAAGTGATTGGATAATTCTGATGGATGATTAAACTGTCCTTGAAAGTTGGGTTGTCCAAATGAAACAAAGCGTGCATAGACATTGCAATTATGGGGAGCACAAACTTGTCAAACAAAGACATAACATTCTCATATTGCAACATTTGAAGAAAACAACGTATGATTATGTTAAGTTACTTTCAGTTTTGTTTTTGCCGCTTTGAGTCTTGCTCCCTGTGCCAAGTCACTCCCTGTTCAGAGCTCTATCACAACACAATGGGCAGCACATCATATCAGGCTTATGAAGTTTGACATATGGTTTTGTGGCTTGCTCTTGTATATTTATGAAAATGACTGTGTGGGGGCATGTGTTATGTAGACTTGTGGACTGAACCTTGTGCAGGAAGCATGGGTTTGTATGTAAGGACATAAGGAGGGTTCAAATAGATATATTAAGTTGCTCAAACATACATACAGCTCTGGAAAAAAATAGAGACCACTGCATTTTTTTCTGAAATCAGCATCTCTACATGTATTACAGCCATTTCACTCCAGCGTCTGTTGAATTCCAACACAAACACAAAGCTGAGCTACTTCAGTTCTTGCACCAGGAGTGGAAAAAAGTCACCCAAGAACAATGTGAAAGACTTGTGGAGAGCATGCCAAGACGCATGAAAGCTGTGATTAAAAATAAGGGTTATTGCACCAAATATTGATTTCTGAACTCTTCTTAAGTGTAAACATTAGTATTATGTTGTTTTAAAATGAATTTGATCTTGTTTCTTTGCATTGTTTGAGGTCTGAAAACATGTATCTTTTTTGTTATTTTGACCATTTGTCATTTTCTGCAAATAAATGCTCTAAACGATAATATTTTATTTGGAATTTGGTGGAAATGTTGTCAGTAGTTTATAAACTCAAACAAAAATGTACCTTTTGCCCAAACACATACCTATGAGTAGTAAAATCAGAAAAACTGATCATTTTGCAGTGGTCTCTTATTTTTTTCCAGAGCTGTATATGACATATAAAGTTCTTCAGGATGAGGGAACAAAGTTGACTTTGACTTTGAAAAAAACAACAACATATGTACAGGTTGCACACACAGGATTTGAAATTGCAGCGCCCCCTAGGCCCACAGTGAACATAAAACATCTGATAAACAAGACAATAAACACCCTGACTAAAACATCACATATACATGTAGCAAAAAGTAAAAGACAAACCATGACTAACAATGACTAAAACACTGAAAAAAAAAAAGTCAGCTTTAATTTAAAAAATGGCTTGAATTTCCAGTTATTGGTCTTGGTTTGATCCTTACTCATAAAGTTGCAGTATTTCACTTTTTGTTTGGGGGTCTGTCACCTGCTTGTTTCTATGGATACACCATTGCTCTGTCTGGAATGTTCCACAGTATTAAACAGTATTAAACAGCTCTACCTTACATTTATTAAATCACAGGTGGTTTTATAGCTCCAAAATACCTAGAAAAAACAGGCATTCTGACTGTGAGCGGGGTCGCCTCTCCACAGATCTGACCTGTAACTTGGTCTGGTTTGGTCTCCATGATGACAGAAAGGTTTAAAACCATACTGTGAAACATTCCAGACAAAGCAGTAAGAGAAAAGCATTTGAACTCCACCGGAAAAGTTACACAATGCAAGTTTAAATTTGATCAAGATTTTAGACCAGTAATTTTATTTAGTTATTTGTTTATATTTGTATGCGCTAGTGGAATTTTTAGCTTTATGACAAATCAGATTTTTCCCCTCTTATGAAAGACTAATCAGAATTGACAAATATTGAAATAATAATAACTGGAGCTTACACAACCTGTGAAGGGGGGGTCCACCGTGGGCCCATCCCACCTCCTCTGAGTGAAAACAGCCCCTGGCACAGAGCGGGATGAAGAGGAGGAGCGAGGAAGAGAGGAGTCAGGGTATTTGTTTATGTTTGTGTTCCCGTATGATGTGCGCTCCGCTATGCAACAGTGGGCAGTGAGGCGAGCGCTGGAGGACGCTCTGACTGTGCAATTCTGGAGTCTACGAAAATATAAATACAACTTTACAATACTAGCATTTATTTCATTCCCTTTTCCTTATGTTTTGTTTACTTAGACTTTAGACTTAGACTTAGAAAAACTTTATTGATCCAGAAGGGAAATTGTTTTGGGTACTGTCGCTCACTCATCAAATATAATATATAATATATAACAGAGGGTAAAAAAAAATAGATGGAAATAGCAACCAAAGAGCAATAAACCAGTGTCAGATGAAACATAATTATACAAATAAAAATAATAATAAATGTATATGTACAAATCAGATTTAAATAGAAAAGTAGTAATCTGTGATGTTGTATGCACCCCACCGCTCTCTCTCTCTCTTCTTTCTCACTGTCTCTTTCTCTCTATATATCCCTTTCTCCCACTCTCTTTCTCTCTCTTCTCTGTCTCTCTTCTCTCTATCCATTTCTCCCACTCTCTTTCTCTCTCTTCTGTCTCTCTTCTCTCTATCCATTTCTCTCACTTTCTTTCTCTCTCTTCTCTCTGTCTCTTTCTTTCCATGTCTCTCTATGTCTCTCTCACTCCTTGCATCTTTCTCTTCATCTCTCTCTCCTCTCCACTCTCCCTCTGTTTCGGTTTTCTGTCTGTCTCTCATTCTGCCTTTTTCTCTCCATCTCTCTCTCCCTCTCTGTGCCTTTTCTCTCTCCCCTCTCACTATTTTCGTTCTCTCCCTCTGTGTCTCTTTCTCTCTGTCTGTGTCTTTTCTCTTTCTCTCTCTCTCTCTCCCTCCCTCCCTGCCTTTGTTTCTCTTTCTCTCTGTCTTTATGTTTTCTCTTTTTTTTTTCTCTCTCTCCCTCTGTGTCTCTTTCTGTCTGTCTGTCTGTGTGTTCTCTCTCTCTCTCTCTCTCTCTCTCTCCTCTCTCTGTCTGTCTTCTCTCTCTCTCCGTCCCTCCCTCTCTCTCTTTCTCTCTGTCTTCTCTCTCTCTCTCTCCCTCTCCCTCCCTCCCTCTCTCCTGTCAAAGACATGGAGTCCTCTAATCCCCACCAAAGTTGAGTGAATCTGTAACAACGCCATCTCATTATCTTGTTTACGCCATATGCAAAGTCCAGAGTCAAGAGGCCCACACTTCTACATCACAAACTGCTCTTCGTGACCTGATCAGGAAGGATCCTGAATGGTATTTATGGGAAAAAAAAGTTAGTTTGAAGCCAAGCGAGCGTACATTAGCAAAGAAGGGACAAGAATGTAATTTGCTAATGCTTGAGACACCTGAGCTTTCGATGGGCAAAGTTCAAATGCGGCAGTTCAAATGCTTTTAAATGGTGATTTGAGTATGCTAGTACTTTATTTTCTGCTAACTACACAAAATGGACCACTTTCGATACCTTGCTTTGAATGTCCTGAGCCATTATCCAAATTAAACCAAGCTCATAGTCAAAAGTCATTATTTTCGCATTTAAACGTGTTCATTTTTGCAGTATAGCTTCAATCGAGCATTCGGGAGCAACATAAAAGTCAGCAGACCTGATAAATATTCAGTGGCATGCCACAAAATCATTTTCAAAATTCAATCTTATATATTCATTTCGTTATTGATTTTCATGTCAACAAACCTTGAGCGGAGATACTCTTTGCCAGGTCTGTTTTCTAATACAGTACATCAAAATATTCTTAAAGGTACAGTGTGTAGGATTCGTGGCGCATAGGTGGTTAGTAGCTATTCCACTTCCTCTTTTGGCTATGGCAGACCTCGAGGGTCACCCGGGCGCGCTGTAGCGCCGACAGCTCGCGTGCCCGCGCACGAACCTCTGTATACATAAAACGCAGTCCCCCGTTCACTTTTTTTTTTCTTTTCGCATGAAAACACACAATCCCGATCATGATTCATGACAATCTACACATCAAATGAAACCTTACAGTCTCCTCTTTTTGACTATGCAATTCATTTCCCTGCAAAACAATCACTCCCCGAGCACATGGGGCTTTTATACAGAAAAGCACAAAACGAGGTTATCTTACCTTTGAAGGCTCTGCACAGGTCAAACTCTGTATTTCACCATAAACTTGGTCTCAATCTGTCCATAAGGATCCAGCGAATAAAATCCAGTAAAACAGTTTAGTCCAAAATACGTGTTATATCCATTACGATGTGTGATACAGCAGCATGCTTGTTTACACGAGGCTCCCCCCTTCCCCCCTCCCCTTCCCCTTCTCTCCTTCGCTCCTCCGCTCCCACATGAGCAGCTGCTAGCAGGAGCCGAGGCGAAGGATGAGCCCAAATGTCCTTCTGCGGCTCTCGTATTCAAAATGGCTGCCTCTGCATGGGGAAGATCCCCCTTTTATGTGACTATATCTAAGTCCAAAAGAATACTTTGATTTCATGATGGAAGTGAAAAGGCTTGGAAAACAATGTATTTTTGAATGGGTATCTTCAATTTCAGTAATTAACAGGTAAAAATCTTACACACTGTCCCTTTAAAGGGCCCGTATTAGACCGCAGTATTTTCTCTCAAACTGAAAACACTTGTCATGTGGTAATACAGGAAGTGCTCCACTGTGTTTTTAAACTCCACACACCTTCACTAGCATCATTTGGATGATTTCAGACCTATCTCTACTAAACAAAAGATATAATGTAGCCTGAAAATGACCGCTTCATGACATCACAAGGTGGAACAGAACATTTTGAGCGTTGGAGATGTAGACACACTAATAATAAAGGAATATTCTGACACGTGTGAATGAAACAAAACACAATTCCAGGAGTGTTTTAAAGCGGTAACAACATTATAACTAGGGATGCACAGATGTGAAAATTTTGGCCGATACTGATATCCGCTATTAATGTTGCTGATATGGCCGATAACCGATATTAGCCGATAACGATTTTTATTTTACTTTTTTTTTTTTCCTGAGATAACATTTTATACAGACTGAAAATCATGCAAAATGAATTTTTGAATGTCATTTTTTATATTCAAAACGTCTTTTGACTCCATAAAGCTTAATTTATTTTATTCACAAAACCCCTGTGAGAAAGTTTAGATAAAAAAAAAAAAACAAGGATGATAAATCACCATGTCACTCCCATATCACCACATATACTTCAGGTTTGGGGGCCATTTTGTGTATTGCCAAGAAAAGGAACTGCAACACATTTTGCCAAATTACAATAAACTTAAACATGGACAGATACAAGATAAACACAATGTTTTATAACCAAGACTGATACCGATATGTTAAAAAAATAAAATAAAATAAATAATAATTGCGATATACCCATGTTAATGCCGATATATCGTGCATCCCTAATTATAACATGGCTTAAAGCTCACAAGAACCAATGCTTTGATGGAAATTTCTCCTCCCCAAGTGCTAATTTCATCTACAGCAGTCCTTATTATGACAAAATCCATTATCATTAATTATTCACTGTTAAAACTCTCCTAATTCTGTCTCATCCTATCGCTTCTTCTAATAACTTTGCATTGATCGCTCTTTGAACCTTTCCATAGCAGGTGCTCCTCCTCTATTCCAACCCTAACCCCAGGACGCAATGCTTTCACTCCTAATTAACAAACAATTCAAACATGCATTATTTTTATTTTTTGTTATCTGATTAAATTACAATGAGTCATGACATATACCGCCCCCTATCTTCAGTTATTCATTCTAAGTGGTACCCAGGGGAATGCACAAGTACAGCATCTAGATAGGAGAATTTGGAAGCGATTTCTCATACCAAAATCTAATTAGGCCGTGTCCAAATGCAATTTGTTGTGGAAACGCTAACCAATCTCGAGGAGCAGGCAAGCAAATAGAAAAGGAAAATAAATGAATAAGCGAAAGAGAAAGTGAAAGCGTTGTTGATAAGTTACACCCGTGACACACATTTGATTTTGATGTCAACCAAATTATTTTCAGTTTCATTTCAAAACTCAATCGGTTGTTTCGCTTGTGAATTGAGATCTCGAGAAAATTGTCTCGGGTGAGTTTCAAGAAGCAATTTTGGATTTCGAAATTAATATTTGGTTTGAATGGAGAAAATGAAAAAGATAATGTTTCTCTGTTGGGCTTTTGTGTTATTACAGAAATAGGACAAGGAAAAAACGGTTCATTTCTGGCCAGTGAATGACTTTTTAGTATCGATATTTGCTCAAATGAGTATCTAGTTTTGATACTAATTATAGTATCGATTAGTGTCTGATTTTCGATACTTTTGACAGCCCTACTTCAGTTATGAGTGTTTGTATAAGGGTGATTCTCCAACTACAGTCAAATTTGGTCATGATATTTTTCAGAAAATCCAACACATATTTTTCGAAATATTTTGATTTGTTCTACTTCAACACAATGTGTAGAAACATTAACTGATAGTGGTTGTAATGAAATTACATAAATATTAAATAATAATAATAATAAACAATAACAATAAATAAAGTGATGGAAATGACAATGTTTAGCATTTCTTTTAAAATCTCATGACATATTAGCATGCTAATCTCTGTTTTAGAGTTAGCATAAAATAAACTCAAAATACACAATATAAAATGGTATTTTTCTCATTATTTGTACATTCAAAGGAAATATGAGGTGTTTGGAAATGACGACCAGTAAACCTACTCTTAGTTTTGCAAAACTTTATCTTGATTTTGTTCTTGTTTCCCTTCCTTCCATGAAGCTAACGCTGCTATGCTAACATGAGCTCCTGTCACATCACAACTGATGTGGTTCAAGGAGACAAAGGTTTAAAAAAAGTTAAAAGTTACATTTTGTGGTGGAAATGACAATGATCCCTAGGGACAGGTGTTCTTTTTATGAAAAATAAATAAAATACGAATATATCTTTCAAGCACATGATATTTTTCATTAAAATAAGGAATTTCTGTGCCATTTGTCAATGAAGTTACTGTTGAATCACATTTAATTTCAGTCTTATGAGGGACTGAGAGTCCAAACCAAAAGGACATATAGCAAAAACACTCAATATAAAACCATATTTTATATAATAAAAATAGTAATTTATCTATCATACATTTTTTGTAAGTTCTTCTTTGTGTCTAGTAAATGCAGCATGAATAAAAAATGACAGATGTGTTTTTGTTTTTCTTATTTCTGCCTGGGACACAAGTTCTTCGATAGTTGGAGAATCACTCTTCTACCTATGTTTAGCTAATGAAGTGTAGTTTCATTAGGAGAAAGCAGTGACGTTGGTGGTTAATCTACCGTACCATTACCCAAACTCCTGTCCCCCCAGGGCCTCCTCCCCCTCCACACACACACACACACACACACACACACACACACACACACACACACACACACACACACACACACACACACACACACAATCACACAATGATTCCCTGACACTAAACGAATGCTGAATAAATGTCTCCTGGCTGCTATCTACCTATCTAATTATTCCTTTTTTTCATTAAATGGGTGAATCAGATTCTAATTAGCCGGGCTGTCATTCAGAGGTCTGGGAGCTGGAGTATTGGACAGCTGATTGTGTGTGTGAAGGCATATGCTCCCCCCGTGTCCCCAGGGCCAGGTACAGGTCTCTGGTAATTACTTTTGTTACACCAGGAAAGATAGTGAGAGTGGGCGGGGCAGGAGGCAGCGGCAACCAATTAGGAGCAAGCTTTTATTTTGAAAATCTAAATAGCTTTTATCCAGATGCAGTGATAAGTATACATTGTGGTCATGTTTTGAAAAGAAACTGCTTAAAGGGGCACTACTTTTCTGGTGAATGACCTACTTGTCTCCATGGAGATGTTATTGTTTTGCTTGGAATGTTCCACAGTATGGCATTAAACTGATCTATCTTGCATGTATTCCATTACACGTGTTTTTATCGTGAAGAAAACACAAATTTGTTGAAAAATTCTTTGAAATAACCATCTCCACTGCTCCTCTAACCTCCTCCCAATAGATTTCCTTTAGCATCAGCGCACTTACTACAAATATCCGGTATATTATGGTTATAAAGGTTCAGTTTGGCTGGTGTTACATATGTTCTCATAAGCCCCTACAATGTTTTTAATTGTGCCAGTAAGTTACTATAGTGACATACTGCTATTGAGGCCACTGTGGAACTTTTCTGGTGGAGGTACTTGTTTCCATGGAGATGTTATACCTGGATGCATTGCCTGGAATTTTCCGTCGTATGATATTAAACATTTCCATCTAACATTTATTTCTATTGCTCAAAAATACACCAATTCAAAAAAGTAATTTCAATAGATGGACCCTCCACTAGAAATGTTACGCAGTGCACCTTTAAGGCTCAAAAGCTTCCACTCTTTGGGGGTTACATAGCAGTAATACATTTATTTATAGTTTGCAAAAACACCTGCAACTATGGTAACACGGACATTGAACTTCTTAAGTGCCCAACTGCGAGGCATCTTTTTTACTTTTTGGCTCTTAAAATCCTGTTTCCACAAAAAAGTCATTGATTGACAGGGGTCTGCAAGCTTGCATCCTACCACACACAACACGACATAGTGAATTTTTCTCTGGTCCATGGTCCATCTTTTGTTAGTTTCCTTGATAAGTCAGAGAAACAACTGAAATACAGATTGACCTTTCAGTATTAGTGTATACTTAAGAATTCTATCAACATTTGCCCTTCATTTTGTCTTGATAAAACAGACCTTATGAAACCTTTTTTGATGTTTAGTCGAGGGAATACATAATAAGTTGTTTATCTCAGTTTCTACAGCTGTAGCAGGCAAGGCTTAAAAATAAAGTTGGCGGTGTATTTTTGTACCATGTCTTTCCAACTAATTGCCCCCCATGAGGTCCCAAAAGCTAGGACACCCTTACTTCTCCCTTGCATACTTAAGTTGGGAACACACTAAAAAAGTGAAGTTCTTGCCAAGTTTAAATGACTTCAGTTAAGAACATGTTATATTGAGTACATTTTACATCACATGTAAAGTTATCTGCCAATAGAACAAGTATTTTTGTAGCTGAAACAGGAAAATACACCTCGTTAAACAACAACTCTTTGTACTTAAAGGTGATTTTGTGCAACTTTTCTATTGGAGGGTCTGCAATCTGCTTGTCTCCATGGAGATGCTATTGATTTGTCTAGAATGTCCCGGTATGGCATCGATCGTATCCATCTTGCATTTACTCAATAACATGGGTTTTTATTGACTTAAAAACTTGCCTCTCTGCAGATCTGACATGTAACTTGGCCCTATAAAGTCACCTGCTGTCTCAGTGAAGATAAATAATGCACCGTAATGCCATACTGTGGAACATTCCAGGGAACATCTCCATGGAGGGAAGAAGATGACAGACCATGAGAAAAGTTCAAAAGAAATTCAATTTGTCAACTGGACAAAAGTTTACTTGGACAAATACGTGTCTTAAAGGGATTGTGTGTGTGTGTGTTTTTTTATGTTAATCTGTATGAGTTTCCTTCTAAAAGTCACGTGCGGTAACACCGGCTTACCTCTGAAAACAAAACATTTTGTCCGAAAGGTTATATATTTGCGTCCCAAACAGTTGTCCACGAAAAATCCAGCAGCGTTGTTAGCATTCGCATATCTCGTCTTGATTCGTATCACTGTGCGCCTATTACTTATTATTAGCCTGTTAACCTTTAGCGGAAGTGAACGACGGATGCGGTCCGCCGTAAGGGGAAGTTTACGAGTGAACAGGCAACAGGCAGCTAATGTGAGCGCAGTGATATGAATCGAGACGAGATATGCGAATGCGAAAATACGCTGCTGGATTTTTCGTGGACACCTGTTTGGGACGCAAATATATCACCTTTCAGACAAATGTTTTGTTTTGAGAAGAAAAACAAGCTTTATTACGAGTCCCCGTGAACTTACCGGACCTAATTACCTGAGCTCCAGAACGCGAGCAGAACCGGGCTGAGCGCAAACTGTCAGAGGTAAGCCAGTGTTACCACATGTAACTTTTAGAAGGAAACCCATACAGATTAACATAAAAAAAAAAAAACGCACTATCCCTTTAAAGTGTTTGTGAGTTGGAAATAGACTGGGATTTCATGTGTCTGGAAATCCTCTGTAGTTTTTCAGAAACGCCAGCCAAGTAAGGAATGGTTACACCCTTCCTCCTGGGTTCTGATTCTCTGCTGTCTTGTTTCTTATCCTTGTCTCTCTTAGTTTTGTTGAAAGCCCATTTACGATACCCACAAACAGAGAGGGCTTTCTGAACAGGACGATATAAGGCATTGTCCACCAGCGTCTGACCAGAACTGAAGAAGTAGCTTGGATGAGCTGCGAAATGTATTCGACCAAATAAACTTTTGTCCAGTTGACAAATTGAACTTCTCCTTTGATCATGGATTCTACCTGGACGACTGAGGGACTTTTCACGCATCCTTTTGCCATGGATTCTACCAGGACGACTGAGGGATTCTACACACGTATTTTGTTTGAATTAATAAGAAAAAACTCATGCCATGGTAGTTCATTTTACTCGTCAAGTTAAATCTATCTGGAACTGGAACTTCCTTAGATATTACTTTTTGCAGTGCACACTCCACAGCATTCCCCGTGGTACCATTTTGCGGAAGTCAATGAATTCTATTTCCAGTATCATTGGATTCTGCGCTTTCGGATCCTGTTTGTACAAGTCTTGTTTGAATTAGTCCAATCGATGTAAAACACATGCAAAAATGACTAACCTCTCCACGTAAGATAAACATCAGCTCATCAGGAATTCTCACCCCGACACCATCGAACCCAACAATCCTGCCAAAGTTTTTCATCACCACGACGCACCCAGAATGTCAATGGCCCATTCACCGCTCATTCACATTCTAGTCCATCCCTACTGAACCTTGTATTCCAGGGAGGGGGACTAAAATGCTAAGAGATTTTGTTTTTGGCCAAGAATTGAGAAATTTGTGGATTTTTTTTTTTTTTTGCCTTTGACCACTGGTGGATGAAGTGTGTGGAATGGCAACAGTCAGAATACCTGTTTTTTAGGTATTTTTGAGCAGTAAAACCACCTGTAACTGAATAAATGTTTAGTAGATCGTTTTAATGTCATACTGTGGAACATTCCAGGCAGGGTAATGACATCCATAGAAACAAGCAGGTGACCCCCAAACAAGAACACAGCGCACCTTTAAGTGAAAATATTGTTTAAAAAATGTACTGAAAGAATAAAAAGTAAAAGTATTTTTGCACAGATTTTAAGAACTAATAAAGTTTAAAAAGTAGTCAAAAGCTCAAAATCAATTTTAGTGTCAGTTCTGCCATATGTGTAATCGAAATTCCGTTTCTCCCTGGTTAAGCAGTGCAAAAAAAGACAAAATCTAAAAAGTAGTGCAAAGAATAAATACCTATTTACAGATTTAGTAATTCATTTTCTACCCCTAGTTGTTTCTATTTGTTTACTTTAGTATAAACTTGATTTAAAGAAAACAGGCAGGTTACAAACTATAATAATAATTTAAAAAAAATTTAAGTCCTGTTCAAAAATAGTAGAAAGTACATAACCCTGCTCTCATATGTAGTAAAGTAAAAGTAAATAGCATCCACTTTAGGTATCAAGTAAAGTACAGATACCTAAAACTTTACTACTTTTACTTCATTCCATTCCACCTCTGCATCTAACGCCGTGTTATTGAATGTGTTTTAATTGCATGAGAAAACCCCCCGAGTTGAAGGGTCGTGATGCAGAGAAAAGCGAATGGGAGTGTACAAGATGGTGTTTGCATGTGTAAGACTGGTGGGAATTTTGGTGGAAGTAAGAACACAAACATTCTTGCATAATGTACATTTGTGAAAAGTTGGCCGACCCTGCCTCCCACACACACTTCGATAAATGAATCCTTGTTTGAAAAGCTCGCTTCCCAAACAATGTGGTTTGGTTCAGCGCTTTAAGAATGAGAAAGTTTTTGTTGATGTTTTTGAGGTAGTCAGACGTGACGGGTTAGTTGAAAGATGGGTTAAATACAGAAGACCAAGTTTCTATATTGACCTCTTTGCTTATATTTGTTTGTTTGGCCAAGAATGTTCCCCGGTATGGCATTAAATGAGTATACATATCTATGTGTTTGGGCAAAAGGAACATTTTTGTTTGAGTCTATAAACTACTGACAACATTTCCCCCAAATTCCAAATAAAAATATTATCGTTTAGAGCATTTATTTGCAGAAAATGACAAATGGTCAAAATAACAAAAAAGATACATGTTTTCAGACCTCAAACAATGCAAAGAAACAAGATCAAATTCATAAAAAAAAAAACACATAATACTAATGTTTACACTTAAGAAGAGTTCAGAAATCAATATTTGGTGCAATAACCCTTATTTTTAATCACAGCTTTCATGCGTCTTGGCATGCTCTCCACAAGTCTTTCACATTGTTCTTGGGTGACTTTATTCCACTCGTGGTGCAAGAACTGAAGTAGCTCAGCTTTGTGTTTGTGTTGGAATTCAACAGACGCTGGAATGGAATGGCTGTAATACATGTAGAGATGCTGATTTCAGAAAAAAATGCAGTGGTCTCTTATTTTTTTCCAGAGCTGTATACACAATATCTCCAGTGAGAAAAGCATTTGATGGGCCCTCCACCAGAAAAGTTACACAGTGCACGTTAAACAATCTTTACTTTCATAACACTCCTCTTTGTATTCTCATTGATCACAAACACATTAGATTCAGAGTCTTACAAAATGGCAACAGCACCCTTTTGCAAAACTCCTTGTAAAACTGACACCGAGGAGAACGCTCATTTACATTTTGAATAGACCTTTAATGATTTCTCAATGCAATCTGAAAATGCTTTATTTCTCCAGGCGGTTTACAGCGTGTTTCGTTCATTTGTCAATTCTCATCTCAACAAGCGCGCTTTCTCTGCTTCCTTTATTTACACGTCGCCTCTGTGCGCTCTCTGTGTGTGTGGGTGTTCCAGTGATCCGGGCCAGCTCACCACATCTGGCGTTTTTTGAAAATACACTGTTATTTCGCCAATTAAGATTAAAAACAAATAGAATACCTCAGCCCCGCGCTCCTCCCGCCTGTCTCCAGTCGGTAAATGCCAAAGCCAGCACCCACCGGCAACCCACCCCCACCCACCAGCGCCCGCCCTCGCCCGTACTTGCAGGTCGCATATGCACGTAATGACATAATGACGGTGGCTGTTTATGTTTGTCATCCATTTTTCATGGCCAATTAGGTGAAATGGAGAGCAGGTCTGAGTGAAAACCTCAGCTCTGGCAGGAAGCATCAGGCATAGCAGTGGTGTTGGAAAGAGACAGCGTGATAGACAGTAAGTTGTGTACGTATGACATTTAGCGAGTCTATGAATAATTTTAGCCGTGTATTGATTTTCTGCCTACTTGACAGAGGCATTGTATGAAATCAGTGGTTTTCTGGTGAACAGTGGGCGTGTAAAAGTCATATTGTAGTATACAGCTCTAGAAAAAAATAAGAGACCACTGCAAAATGATCAGTTTTTCTGATTTTACTACTTATAGGTATGTGTTTGGGCAAAAGGAACATTTTTGTTTGAGTCTATAAACTACTGACAACATTTCCCCCAAATTCCAAATAAAAATATTATCGTTTAGAGCATTTATTTGCAGAAAATGACAAATGGTCAAAATAACAAAAAAGATACGTTTTCAGACCTCAAACAATGCAAAGAAACAAGATCAAATTCATTTTAAAACAACATAATACTAATGTTTACACTTAAGAAGAGTTCAGAAATCAATATTTATTATTTTTAATCACAGCTTTCATGCGACTTGACATGCTCTCCACAAGTCTTTCACATTGTTCTTGGGTGACTTTATTCCACTCCTGGTGCAAGAACTGAAGTAGCACCGCTTTGTGTTTGTGTTGGAATTCAACAGACGCTGGAATGGAATGGCTGTAATACATGTAGAGATGCTGATTTCAGAAAAAAAATGCAGTGTTCTCTTTATTTTTTCCAGAGCTGTAGATAGAGTATTCAAAGAGATCACATGGTATGCAGGGATATTCAAAACAACATTTGTGATCTAAAATTAAACACAAAGTTAGCATTATTGGGGTTATTTAGCTATTGATACTTACTGGGGTGTTCTACATGTATCTCTATAGTACAATGTTCAGGTGACACAATGCACACATCAGCAGACCCGGACAAAAACTGTTGCAGTTCCAACCAAGGCCAAGTCAGCTCTTTCCGGTCAGATCGTGTTCAAATAAAGCTCAGATTAAAGTCTAATTGAGTAATGAGTAATAGAGCTTCTAACAGAGTAGTGCTTTAAGATAGCTTCACACCCGTGGGGAAGAGTCAATCGGGATTTCTTTTTGAGGGATAGATTAATCGTTAGACAGTGATCCTCAAACTGTGGAACTTGTACCACTGGTGGTACACAAGGTCCTGTACATTCTACAATATAGTTTAATTTAGAGTCCATTTAACCACATTTTTGTGCTCCCCTGGGTACGCTCTTGTTCAGAACTATAGAGTAGCTATAGTTTAGTCTAATTCGACCTGGTTTAGTCCTAAATTAGACCTGAAATAGGCCTGATTAAGATCTGGTGGTATACGCAGAGACACATTTTGGTAATAGGTGTAAAAAGAAAAGTGTTTATGTTTCGAGGTCTGTCTATGGAGATGTCTTTGCTCTGCCTGGAATGACATTAAACAGCTCTACTTTACATTTAGCCAATTACGGGTGGTTTTATAGCTCAAAAATACCTAGAAAAATGGGGTTGCCTCTCCACAGATCTGACCTGAAACTTGGTCTGGTTTGGTCTCCTTGAAAATAGAAAGGTTTAATACCATACTGTGGAAAAAAAACAGTAAATTTCAGGTATTTGTCTTTATCTTCTGGAATAGGCTTATAACATAATATGTATATACTGTATTTAATGTGCAAAATACAAAAAAGTATAATCTCTGATCATTTACTCGGAGTCATATTTCATGGCTGCTCTCCACTCTTTGTCTTTGGTGTAGACCTTTGCAGACCACACCAGAGTTTCATCAGTTTCAGAGCCGCACATCAATCACGCCGGATTAGCTGACACCTCCTCTACCCACAATGCATTGCTGCCTCCGGGCCCAGGCTGATCGGATCTGTGGAGCCACAAAAATAACAGGGGCCAGCCGTCACACACACATTTATCCATACGCTCATATTATCTGCTTGTGTCGGGCGGGACCTTTTTTTGTCTGACCGCTCGTGAGATTCCTCTATTTTCATCAGTCTCTTTCAAAAATGGAATCTGGAAATTGCGTGTATGCGTGAATTTGCACAAAACAGAATAAAAATATCGTAAACAAAGTACTTAAAGGTACACTGTGTAACTTTAATGATGGAAGGATTGCCAAATATCAAGGGAGATTGATACAGATTGCTTTGTTCATTATGCTTCACAATATTGCATTCAATCTAAGAACAGATGAAAAATGCATTCTTGCTCTGGGCGTGGTCCCCTCTCCACAGATCTGACCTGGATGTCTCCATGGAGATAGCTAGCTTAACTTAAATGCCATACTGTAGAACATTTCAGGCAATAACAAGCAATAACATCTCCATGGAGACAAGAAAGTGGCCATCCCTATTCTAGAAAAGTTTACCAAACTGATCTTACTTGTGCGTCATCATATTTATATCTGCAACATTTTAACTGCAACATTTAGAGCTTGTAACGCAGTGTCTTAAAATCAAAGTACATGGCCAAATAAAACTGTCTCCCCCTTTAAAGGCCAAGGGTGTAAAACTTTGCATTGTAAATGATAGTAAAACGCAGAAGGGTGTGAAGTCAGGGTGTGAGTGTCCTACATTTAAAACCAACACCACTTGACCTGAGTTCTGTTTTTGGTAAATAACATCATGAGAGGGAGAGTTTTCGGAATTAAAAAAAATGACTGACTCAACAGCCCTTACCGCTGCACTGGTCTGACTGGTCTCACTGCGGTCAGCATAAACTGTTTTGAAGCTTATTATAAAACCGTCAGAGTCAAACGGGGCGTTGCACGTGTCCACAATAACCAAAAGAGAGACACTTTAGGTTTCCACTTGCAGATTTCTATGCAATGATGATGAGAATGTTCAAATAGTAAATGGTCACATCTTTATATCGCGCTTTTCCACCTTCAAGGCACTCGATGCGCTTTTACAACAAGGAACCACTCTCCCATTCACACACACATTCACACACCGGTGTAGGCAGACACTGGGGGCGAGGTGGGTTAAGTGTCTTGCCCAAGGACACAACGGCAGTATTCATCTGTAGGAGCTGGAATCATACCGCCAACCTGTGGGTTAGTGGATCTGACCGCTCAAACAATGATGGTTTTTATGTCAAGATCGCGATTCGAACCGCCAACCTTTATATCAGATGGACAAACGCTTTACGAACTGTTACTGTACTTGCTGTGTATGCAAAATTGACTCTTGTGAGCTTCAAGCCATAAGAGTTACAGTGTTATCTCCTCAAAAACATCCTCGAAGTTGTGTTTTGTTTCATTCGTACAAATCTGTCTACATCTCCAGTGCTCAAGATGCTTTGTTCAGTTTTGTGATGTGATGTAGTGGTGGTTTTCAAGTTAACAGCTGCCTTTTGTTTAACAGAGATAGGAAATTCCGGTGTTGAAATGATCAAAATGATTCTAGTAAAAAAAACAGAGGTGCACTTCTTGTATTACCACATAACATCACATGAACTCAGCCTATATGCAGGGTGTGTGTGTTAAACATATGTGCATGAAACAAAACAAAACTGGTTATGTTTTGGATGAGGAAACATAACTTTTATCAACCTAAAATTAAATAATCAACGTGGCATGTTCCAGATTATGGTTTTGAACATTTCTATTTCAGGCAGATGACCATAATATCAAGTTACAGGTGATATTGAAAGCATGTTTGTAAGGCATTTTAAGCAATAAAATCCTGAGATATTTGTTTAATGTAGAATACTGTGGAATATGTCATGCAAACCAAAAACATCACCATGGAGACAAGCAGGTGACAGATGTTTTGTCGTCTTTTCTGTATCACTCGTCCAAATCAAGTGACTGAACATTTCAAAACAACTCAACACTCCTTAGTGTAGTTGTTGTTGCAAATACCGAATTCAGGTAATTTTGTCCAGCCTGATATCCCTATGACTTCACTGGGCTTAACTGGAATTTCTGATTTGATCCATCAGATAAATAATTCGAAAATCAAACAACGACAAAACAAAACGCATGACACACAGGAGGAGAATCATAACTATAAACTTTATCTCAAAGCTCCTACGTGATTCAGAACATTTTGGAAAACCCTGTCTACTCCAGCTTCAAAAACATCTCCTCCTCGGGGGAACGAGCGGAGCAAATCACCCAAATGTGAAGAGATAGTGCAGTTTATAACAAGATATAACAAGAGCCATCTGTTTTGGTTCAGTATTGAGAGCAAGGCTATTACACTGTCCCCCACACAGCACCATCATGAATCATATCCTGTTACCAAAGCCTGCCCACACTACCTGTAGAACATGGGAGCTGCTTTTGTGTGCTATCTTGAGTAGGAATAGAGCGCTAATATGTGCCCGTGAGACCTTAGCTAAACTTGGAGGACCACACGGGGCGAGGAGACGGTGCTTTTTTGTCAGGCGCCGCTGTGTCTTTTCCTGATTAATGGAGTGTGAAGGGATTATGCTGATTCACTTCATAACTAGGCCACGCGACAGGCTCATTACACAGGTGAGACCGTGTCCTTGCTCCGTTTTTTGTAGCTTCGTATCCCAGCCAGGTGAAGGGAGACGCAATGAAGGTCCCAAATTTGCCTTGAGTTTGCATAAGTTGTTCAGTGGTAATCAATAAAGTTGTCAGTTTTTCAAAAGTGCACTGCGTAGCTTTTGTGTGCCAGCAGGTCAAGTTATAGGTCAGATCTGTGGAGAGACAAGTCTGCTCATGATAAATGCAAGGTAGGAAGATTCCATACTGTGGAATAGGGCTGGGCGGTATACTGGTTCATACCGAATACCGTTTTTATTTTTTTTTTAAGGATATGAATTTTTCATATACCCCAATACTGGTGAGTGTGTGCATACAAACAAGCCGTGTCCCAACTCGAGGGTTGCAGCCTCCGAAGACCGCTTTTTCAGCCACTCCGAATGCTGCAAAAGTTGCAGCCCTCAAACTAGCCTCTGCGGACCGCAAAGCCGTTGCTAAAATGGGACAGGTCCAGCCTACGGAGCCGCTCCCGTCGTCCAGTGCCAAGACACGCTAATGCTAACAACATGCACCAAGCAGATTACGCACACGGATCAATAACCCTCGAATTGGGACGCGGCTACAGTGTGTTGAGCGGAAAATGTTACAGACACAGAGGAACTTATACCGAAAAGAGGAGCCGTGTCAGTTGTGTGGAAGTACCTCGGCTTTAAAAAAATCTGAAGCTGATCAAACAACCGTATTCTGTAAATGTTGTCGGGCTAAAGTTGTTCACCACCTCCGTCACAAACACCTGGAATATGAAGAATGCATGAAACTAAGATCTGCATCCTCTTCCATGTCTGCAGGGAAAGTTCAGGTTGGCGCTGCAACACAAAACGCGACTCAGACTTCACTCAAAGACATGTTTGCCTACGAGAGCAAGAAGAGCAAACGGTGAAACGATATTACCAACGCTGTTACTGTCCACTTAGCCACAGACATGGTACCACTTAGTACATGAAAAAAAATACCATCAAATACCGTGACACCAATATAATTTTGAAAAATACCATGATATAAATTTTTGGTCATACCGCCCAGCTCTACTGTGGAATATTTCAGTAAGGTAATAACATCTTCATGGTGGAAATTGACATAGTATACCATTAAAGTCCAAGAGCAGGTCTTCAACAGACTCATTTTATTGCTCAAGTTGCAATAATGTGCACTGAAGTAAAGTTTGAACATCAGATCCTGTGGCTGATAGATGAATGCTTAACTTACTGCGGCACCATGTAACGTACAGTTTGAGAACCTTCCAGTGTGTTGGTGATGTTTATTATCCAGAATAGAGCATCAGGACAGTGGAGATTGGGAATTTTTTAACATGCAACAAGTAGCTGGAGAAAGAGACTACATCTGCATGCACACCCAGATATAAGTCCAGTTAATCTGTGTGTGAAACCCTAAAAATAACGGTGAAAGAAGTGTCAACATCCCACTCCCTTTCTCCTCAGGCCCATAAACAAACACAGACCTGAGTATGCAGTATCAAGCAGCACCTGCAAGTCCACATAGTCTTATAAAGCTCTGAACTCATGTTATTTAATAAAAAGTGAAAAGGAAAATGATCAAATAATGTATATCATATTAATATCTGTTATTGCACTGTACTCATTGCACTTCTACTATAACCAACTTAACATCTTAAATCTAACAAAGAATGTGATTAAATGAGTTAAATTTATAAGTTGATGTAATAAAACTTAAATTGGTCCTCCCCCACGTGGTCAAAATGAAACAAGTGTCTGTTGTTGACCGAAAACCAGGAAGTAATGCTGGTGCAATGTTAGCATGCTAGCGACTATTAGCAGTAGCGTGCTGGCCTCTGAAAGTTTTTAATATTTAGGATGCTAAAATGAACTTTTTTTCACATTTTAAGACCGCACCCACAACCAAATGATTCTAAACAAACTTTCTGAGCTCATGAAAATACACGAGTTGTGTTTTGTTTCATTCATGCATGTTTTTACTTGCTTTTCATGCATATATTATAATAACTTACGCACAACAATGAAGATAAATTGTATTGTTGTAGTAGTTAAAGGTGCACTGCGCAACTTTTCTGATGGAGGGTGTCTCCGTGGAGATGTTATTGCTTTGTTTGCATTGTTCCACGGTATGACTTTAAACATACAGCTCAAACATTTATTCGTTGCGGGTGTTTCTATTGCTCAAAAATACAATAATTCCTTCTGTGAATAGGGCGACTCTCCACAGATCTGACTTGTAATGTAGCGTAGTGCTGTAACCTGCTTGTCTCTCTTGTGATAAATAGGTTTAATCTGTACTGTGGAATATTTTAGACAAAGCAATGATATTTCCATGGAGAAAATAGGTGGCGGACCCTGCACTAGAAATGTTGCACAGTGCATCTTAAAAAAAAAAACAAAAAACACACACACACACAAAAAAGATTTTAAATTGTCTTAAAAAAGTGCTGTGGCAGAGAAGGGAGAAACAATGCTCTGATTTGCTTCACTCTTGAGATAATGGCACTATTGATCGCTGTATCACACAGGCAAATCGACAGAGGCACCGGCTAAGTGTGACCACCGTCCAATCACTGGTTTCTGTCGCTTATTGGAATAACTCCAAACAAAAGCGAAAATTCCAACCACTTTTATTCTCCTGAACGCACCAAATAGGAAAAACACGGCAGCAGTCTGTGGAGGACAATGAGTAAACCTCACTCAATTTCGTGGCAGTTTTTCCAAACCAGTTAAGTGCTTCCTTTTGTTTGAGTCGCTAGGATGTACTGTTTTCACGGCAGCTGTGATGAGGCACATGCAGTACTCGTGTCAAACAAAGGATTATACTGTGGGGGTGTGCACAAAGTCAGGCCTTCCATTTGCACCAAGAGAAATGTTAAGTATTTGCTTCAGACTCTTTGGAAAATGACTAAGAGTGCAAGTCGTGTTTTTATATTTAAATGGTTAGTTAAGGTTGTGGGCTCCAATACAATTTGTGTCAGTCAAGTTTGGAGAAGTCAAGAACTCTAATAGAAAAGAACTTTATATTTCAAAATAATATTACTTGAATAGAAATAAAATGAGTTAAAAGGCGCTTTGTCTTACACTTTTGTATGAAAAGTGCTCTATAAATAATGTTTGATTGATTGATTGAAAAGTGGTACAAGTGGTGGCACAAGCAAACTACTCCAAATATTACTATTAGAATATATACTACTACCACATATTACTAGAAGTGAATATATCTAAAGGTTTGAAAATACATTTGGATGTTCTAAGGAAATATGCGTTTACCCCACAACATTCTATACTCTATATAGTCTATATAGACTACGGAATGTTGTGGGGTAATCCTTAATTTAGATCAATGATTCTTAACCGTAGGAAAAAAGTAGGCCCAGACCACCTCCTTGAGGGTCCCCTAATCATTAGAATATAATACATTGGGTCATTTTGTATAAAAGTCTGGCTCTGAGATTGAAAAGGTTAAAAACCCCTGATATGCAGCTCTGGAAAAAAATAAGAGACCACTGGATTTTTTTCTGAAATCAGCATCTCTACATGTATTACAGCCATTCCATTCCAGCGTCTGTTGAATTCCAACACAAACACAAAGCTGAGCTACTTCAGTTCTTGCACCGGGAGTGGAATAAAGTCACCCAAAAACAATGTGAAAGACTTGTGGAGAGCATGCCAAGACACATGAAAGCTGTGATTAAAAATAAGGGTTATTGCACCAAATATTGATTTCTGAACTCTTCTTAAGTGTAAACATTAGTATTATGTTGTTTTAAAATGAATTTGATCTTGTTTCTTTGCATTGTTTGAGGTCTGAAAACATGTATCTTTTTTGTTATTTTGACCATTTGTCATTTTCTGCAAATAAATGCTCTAAACGATAATATTTTTATTTGGAATTTGGGGGAAATGTTGTCAGTAGTTTATAGACTCAAACGAAAATCTTCCCTTTGCCAAAACACATACCTATAAGTAATAAAATTAGAAAAACTTTGCAGTGGTCTCTTATTTTTTTCCAGAGCTGTAAATGACTAAATTATTAAAGCGTTTATCCAGATCTTGTATTGACATATACTTTGGGATTTTTTTTTTTTTTTTTTAAACTTTTGGGTTCAGCAATTGTGATTTTTTTGTAATTCATATATTCTTCTTACTTATGAAAATGTAATGAAACTGATATAGAAATACTGTCTCCTGCCCACCATCAGCAAATCACAGTTCAAATCTAAAAGCTACTAGTGTTATTGAGTAATGAGTCAGCATAAGTCAGCATTTATAAAAACATCTCCCACTTTTCTAACTTTTACCCCCCTCACCTGATTCTACAGCTCTGTACTTTAACATCAATTTCTACCGGATATGCAAGTCTCCACTCAGAACAATACAAAATATCACATTACAAGAGCTTTGAGACAATAACTCTGCTACAGTCAGTTCCCTCCAGACGGCAGACTCGGCGGCGGATTGAACCTCGTGTGATTATAGCTGTGGAGACTTAGTGCACAGGGACAGACAGACAGCTGGGCCCGTCTTTATTGGATTCCCCATAAACACTCCCCTCGATGTGTTTCTGTGAGAGGATGTATGCGCTGGCTTCTGTCTGTGGCATTGTGCAGGTGTTGATCTCTACAAAATCTGAGCCAAATGTGCGTGGAGCCGCTCCTGCTTTACGCTTCCGACATATGCAAACTGGAGATGGTGTGGGAGAAGGTTAACAAGAGCTATCAAAGGAGAACAACTCACAGGATGAACGTTTATGGGGGAAGTTTGGGGATTAGTTTGGAATTGTTTGTGGGCCAAATGCAAGAGGCTGTACCTGATTCATGTAGTAAGTCAAAATGGTTGTACAGATATTGTAAAAACACCGATCTTGGGGTCAAAATGAGACTGCTATGTGCTGTCTGCAGCTAATGATAAACTGAAGAAGCTGCTTGGATGAGCTGTGAAACGTCTTCACTCAAAAAAACTTTTGCCCAGTTGACAGAATTTTTCTTTTGCTATGAATCCTACTTGCAGGACTGAAGGATTACACAGACAAATTATAAAGTATTTTTATAATCCGAGAATCAGCATGCTAGTTGTTGCGTGTACAGCACTGCAAAATTGTCAGTTTTTCAGATTTTACTTTACAGGTATGTGTTTGGGCATGTTTGAGTCTATAAACTACTGACATTTCCCCCAAATTCCAAATAAAAATATTATCGTTTAGAGCATTTATTTGCAGAAAATGACAAATGGTCAAAATAACAAAAAAGATACATGTTTTCAGACCTCAAACAATGCAAAGAAAGAAGATCAAATTCATTTTAAAACAACATAATACTAATGTTTACACTTAAGAAGAGTTCAGAAATCAATATTTGGTGCAATAACCATTGTTTTTAATCACAGCTTTCATGCGTCTTGGCATGCTCTCCACAAGTCTTTCACATTGTTCTTGGGTGACTTTATTCCACTCCTGGTGCAAGAACTGAAGTAGCTCAGCTTTGTGTTTGTGTTGGAATTCAACAGACGCTGGAATGGAATGGGTGTAATACATGTAGAGATGCTGATTTTAGAAAAAAATGCAGTGGTGGCAGTGGTTTCTTATTTTTTTCCAGAGCTCTATATACATGATAAATATTTATGATGCCTGGTATGTTTCAAAAATAAGGAATAACCGCAAATAAAACAAAACAAACTGATACCAGCTCCCACAAATGAATACTGTCATGTTCTTGGGCAAGACACGTCTCTCCCCCAGTGTCTGCGAACGTTGGTGTGTGAATGTTTGTGTGAACGGGTGAGCGGTTCCTTCCTCCTAAAACACTTTGAGTGCCTTGAAGGTGGAAAAGCGCTACAGTATATAAACATGTGACCAATGCAGTGGAGGATTTTTGTATAGAATATGAATTGCTACCAGCTGTGATTGACTAAAAATCCTGCCATATTTTATAAACTTGTATGCATTCAACTATATAGATGCAATATGTTAACCAGTGTTTTCTTGTCCTCGGTGTCTCCACCATCTGCCAAGTAGTCCTCTTGAAACCTAACAACATCCCAGTGGCCAAATCAACCATGAGGCTTATCTCCTTTGTACATTCATTTGTGTGTCATCGTTTCTCCTCTCTTTTTTTCTCCGTAAGAGCGCCGAAGATGATGAAGTGTCAGGGAATGAGCTGATTGGCCATATGTCTACACAAATGAGCTCTTTATTTAATAAGGGCCCTGATCTAAATTGTCATTACTGTCAACATTTAACTGTGGCCCTCACTGCCAGATGGTGTTTGGTCATATATCAGGCAGATGAGGCGTCTCTTATTACACTCTCCTGTTGTATGATAACTTCATTCCAGATTAGGACTGGTCATGGTTGTGTGGGTTTGGACATTGTCTTGGTGTGGAAGCAGAGATGTTGTTTAAAATGTGACTGCGCTCTTTGTTGGATTTGTCGTCTGGGGTTGACAAGGAAATACATCTTTATACCTCTGGGCAGTGATTTGCATAACAATGTGGTCCAGGATTTCTTCATGGTGCATTCAAATGTATGTTTTGGAAAAGTAAAGATCCCAGGTTTTTGAAAATGATCATCACCTCTTGCCATCCAGAATAGAATAGAATAGAATGCCTTTTATTGTCACTATTCATATGTACAATTTACATCATACGTACTCACGATGAGACTGAAAGCATCTCACTTCAGTGCAGACATTTAAGTACGATATTTACAACACAGTATAGGAAAAAAATTGTGCAAAAAAAAAATATATATATAAAAAAATCTAACTAAATTGTATATAAATATATAATTAATATAATACATAAATAAAATTTTAAAAAATCCATAGTCCTCAGTCATGATTTGATCATTTGATATTGCATGAAGAGTTTTAATTCTAAGATAGCGCCTGTATGCATTTTACATTAGAGTTTATAATAACTCAGTAATCATTTACATAAAAATCTAGTAATCCAGACTATGTAGGCACATTTTTTCTGTTCATATTTATTTATTTATGTTGTATTCATGAATTTATTCATGATTAAGCATTCATTTGAGTAACTTAATACATGTACAAAATGCATACTGGAATATCAATTTTGAGTATTACACTGGTCTACAAATGTTTGGACTCGATCTGATTCCGAGATAAAAGTGGCTAAATCTCATTAATATTTATAAGATGAACTGAAAATCAATTGATAACTGTGCTGGTAATGTATTCAAGATATTTAATGATATTGTTTTACATCAAAATCACATATGTTTATACAATATATTTAGGCATTTTTGCTTAAAAATTTATATTTTGAAAATATTTAACTTGCACTTCTTTATCCGTCAAGAAATAAACAATAAATATCTTAAGGCATCAGGTGCACACAATTTCGAGGCATCGCTCTTATGTGAAATCAAAAAATATTTTATGTTAAAACTCTTTACATATTAAAATGAATGTATTGGAATGTGCAGACAGGCTTTCAGATAGAACTGGTTGCTTGTAGACACGCTGTACCTTCTGATAAACTACCGTTTTTGCCTTATTTTGCATAAATTTCCTATTTTGACCCAATACTATATCTTGGAAACTATAGCCAATCAGCACTTCTGACTTCCTTTTTCTTTATTAGTGACCTAAACTAAGAAAAATGTCACTACTTTTGTTCCGGAAGCATTTTGTTGGTAGACCAGTGTTATTGACTGTTTCTATTAGTTTTATTGGTACTTTTCTGAAAAAAACTTCTAGAATCAAAGAAATACATGACAGAGCTTAAATTTCAGTTTTAGGTTCAAACAGCAAGAATACAATACTCTGATTGGAATATATTACAACATATATTTTAAAGGTGCACTATGTAACTTTTTGGTTGGGGGTCCATCAACTGCTTGTTTCTATGGATAATTATGTCATTACTCTGCCTGGAATGTTCCACAGTACAACATTAAACAGCTCTACCTTACATTTAGTCAATTACAAGTGTTTTTATAGCTCAAAAACACCTAGAACAACAGGCATTGTGGCTGTGATCGGGGTTGCCTCTCCACAGATCTAACCTGTAACTTGGTCTGGTCTGGTCTGGTCTCCATGAAGATAGAAAGGTTTAATGCCATACTGTGAAACATTCCAGACAAAGCAATAACAACTCCACAGAGAAAAGCATTTGACGAGAAAATTTACACAATGCAATTTTAAAACAAGCAGTAATCTCGAACTAAAGGGTTAAATACTAATGTTTTATTTGTTCCTTCTTCACTCACAGATGTTGAATGTACGGACACAGCTAAAGTAATCATGCTCCAGTGAGTAAACTAAGATAAATATTCTGAACTCACTTTTTTCCATAACAGATTTACTGCTTGTCATAAACCACCTCCACTGGCCCCTCCACTGCCCCGTCCAGCCCATATTATTACACATCTCCTGCGTGGCCATTATTCTTTACCCTCCATATTCCTCCTCTCGACGTTTATGAAAATACAGTATACGACCGTTCTCTGTTCTGATAATACGAGACGATGAGGTCATGCATTTTCTACCAGTCACTCCAGGAATCGGTAATGGGGCTAACGCAAAACCGCAGCCACGCTAACTGCCCCGTGCTTTTTAGACCCGTAATATGCTGGGTCTTTACTGCTTCCTGTTCGGGGCAAGTTTGGGCCATACCGCAGTTAGGACGTCCCGTGGAGAGTCAGCGTGCATATAGAATACAGTGTGACAGGCTGAGTATATGGACAAGTGTCAGATAATAACAGGGAGCTCGTGTAATGGTGCGGGAAGGGAGCCAGAAGGAACGGAGAAAGAGTTTGGGATTGGGACCTATTTTGAGTAAATGGGAAATTGAATGATGACACAAAATAGGCCAAATGGAGTGGAAGTTGTAAGATGGCTTTTTGATTGATAGTTGGATAGATATAGGCAAGCCAAAGGTTTTCTAAACGCTGATACGTATATATTTTGATACTTTAAAAGTGCACTGTATAAGTTTTCTTGCGGAGGATCCGTCAAATGCTTTAATCTATGGAGATGACTCTGAATCCTTAAGTACTTGAATCCTGCTGCTGCCAGTGACTATACTGTACCCCGTGCAATATGACTCTACTGTGCAATATAATGTTGTTTTTCATACTGTTTATAGCTCTACTTGTGTATATTGTATATATTGTTGTAAACTGAACTCATTTTTTATCTATTTATCTATTTAATTCTATTCTTATATACGGTGTTTATTATGCATCTGTTGTTGGCTGCTTCTATTCTATTCTATGTTTCTGAACATTTTCACAGTTTGGTATTAAATCTTAAGGGAGACCAAACCAGACCAAGTTACAGATCAGATCTGTGGCGAGGCAATGTTTTTCTAGGTACTTTTTAACTATAAAACCACCTGTAATTGAATACATGTAATTTAAAGCTGTTTATTGTCATACTGTGGAACATTCCAGGCAGAGCAATGACATATCCACACCGACAAGCAGGTGATGGACCCTCCACCAGAAAAATTACACAGTGCACCTTTAAGCTGTATGATTTTCCTATTTAGAAGTACCTATGGTAAATGGTCACATCTTTATATAGCGCTTTTCCACCTTCAAGGCGCTCAAAGCTCTTGGTTTCCCTTTCTCATCTGTAGGAGCTGGAATCATACGGCCAACCTGTGGGTCAGTGGATCTGACCACTCCACCAATGATGTTTGAACCGCCAACCTTTTGGATCAGTGGACAAACGCCCTTATGAAGTCTAAACTAATTGAGCAGTGAAGGGACGGTTGTTGTGTTCTTGGGCAAGGTTGCTTATTACTACAAAAGGTTCCACTTTATTAGGTGCTTTCTGGGGCATAGCATTCACAAAATAAATATAAAGATACCATTTTATAATAACTACACATAATTAGCCTTAAAACTACCATCTGTAAGTTTATTTGATTTGATTGTTTAACCAGATGGTTAAAAATTTAAAAATGGTTAAATGGAGATCCCTCTGGTCTTCTGTCAGACACACTATCAGACAGAAGTAATGTAGATAGCATCTAGTGGTGATACGTGAGAATACAACAGGGGTGGGTCGGCCTGTCTAATTACCGACGGTAGCTTTAATAAATCATGAAGAAAGACTTAATTTATAACGACAGACAAGTAGTTTATTAATGATTCAGGCTTAGCGACTATTTAATTAATAACATAACCCATGAATACTAAGCCTAAAACACAAGTATTAAAGAAACATGCTTTATTAAGGTTAATTAAGGTGTAGTTATTATAAAGTGTAGCAGAATAGTTATTATAACATGTAAAACAAAACAAAAAAAAAAAAATACATGTCAAGGTAATGTTTAATTTGTAATTTCGTGTTATAAAGTTAAGAATACCCTTTATTTGAAATTTTCATTCATTCATCATATTCCGCTTTATCCGGTATTCGGGTTGCGGGAACAGTCCAAGCAGATCCATGGGTCCACCGGAGGACGGCTCTACGTCGCTTGATGCAACCGGCCTTGATGTAACTCTCCTCACTCTCTACCAGTGTGCGCCGACACTGGGGGTGAGGTGGGTTCAGTGTCTTGCCCAAGGACACAACGGCAGCATTCATGTGGGCTGGAAAGCTGGAAATCATACCGCCAACCTGTGGGTCAGTGGATCTGAGCGCTCAACCAATGTCGAGAGCGGGACTCGAACCGCCAACCTTTGGATTCAAACGCTCTACCAACTGAGCTACTGCCGCCCACATCCTTAAACCCATCCTTAAACGCCGCTCCTGATCTTGAGCTTGCTCGGCTTGGTCACGACTATCTTAGCTGGAGGCTTTGACCTCTCGCGCGCCTTCGTATATACATCGCCACGCCGTATAATTCACTCTTTAGTAACTTCCACATTCGATCAAAAATGTCAGATCACCATAACGTTATTGCTTTTGCATATTTTGTCAGCCCCCCTCCATCTTCTCACTGCGCCTCAGCTGAACGCAATGGAACAGAAAAAACAGCAGTTTAGGCTACATTTGTCACTGTCACTATAAGATGTTTCCGCCAAAAAACATTTATTCCACGATTTCAGGTTAGAAAACGATTCAGAAAGTATGGAAAAAATAAAAAATAAACTGCTGGCAAAGTATTTCGCGCACAATGCCAATGTCTATGTTATTTTTGCTTTTCCATTTTGCGTCTAAAAGCTATAGTCTTCTTGAAAAATAGTGCACTTCTTTCATTCTAGGGAGCTCTCTGCAGCGCTGCATCGAGCCCAGAAGGGGGTTAAGTGGAGGGGTTAATTGCGCCCCCCAAAATGGAGGCCATTGGAGCAGAGATATCCCATAATGCCCTGTGCTCTCCTCCCTCGCCCCATCATCAGCTCTTTATTGTTTTAAAGTTGGCCTCCAGGGGATCCAACAAAACCACTTCAGGCTTGTCATCCTGATGGAAAAATACTCACCGCTGGTTGTTAAGATTTACTGCGACTGTCAGTGGGAAAATATGGCTCAGCTTTGACTTGGGCAGTTTTGAAAAATATATTTCCAAATTATTTCCAGATATATTTCAGATTAGAAATGATGAGTACAGTTTGTATATTTTACTTGTCTGGCAGATAAATAAGGATATAAAAATACTTTCATGGTGCGATCTATTGGATATCCAAGTCACTCTAGTAGTAAAGTAGTAGTGATTGTGGAGGTAAAAGTAGTAATATCAGTATAGTATTCATAGTTAATAGTAGTAGCAACAGCAGCAGTAGGAGTGGCAGCAGTAGGGGTAGTTAAGTAGTAGTAGTAGTTACGTAGTAGTTACGTAGTAGTTACGTAGTAGTTACGTAGTAGCGGTAGTGGTAAAAGTATCAGTATAGTATCCATAGTGTTGGAGTAGTAGTAGCAGTAGTAGTAGTAGTAGCAGTAGTAGTAGCAGTAGTAGTAGTTGTAGTAGTAGGAGCAGTAGTAGTAGCAGTAGTAGTAGTTGTAGTAGTAGGAGCAGTAGTAGTAGCAGTAGTAGTAGCGGTAGTAGTAGTAGTAGTAGTAGCGGTAGCAGCAGTAGTAGTAGTAGTAGTAGGAACAGTAGCAGTAGTAGTAGCAGTAGTAGCAGTAGTAGTAGAAGTAGTAGTAGTAGTAGTAGTAGTAGTAGTAGTAGTAGTGATAGTAGTATTAGTAGTAGTAGTAGTAGTGGTAGTGGTAGTAGTAGTAGTAGCAGTAGCAGTAGCAGTAGTAGTAGTAGTAGCAGTAGTAGTAGTAGCAGTAGTAGTAGTAGCAGCAGTAGTACTAGTAGTATCAGTAGTAGTAGTTGTAGTAGTAGGAGCAGTAGTAGTAGCAGTAGTAGTAGTAGCGGTAGTAGTAGTAGCAGCAGTAGTAGTAGTAGTAGTAGGAACAGTAGCAGTAGTAGTAGCAGTAGTAGCAGTAGAAGTAGTAGGAGTACTAGGAGTAGTAGTAGTAGGAGTAGGAGTAGTAGTAGTAGCGATAGTAGTAGTAGTAGTAGTAGTAGTAGTATTAGTAGTAGTGATAGTAGTATTAGTAGTAGTAGTAGTAGTAGTAGTTAAGATCAGCAATTTTACAGTATAGGGATTATTGATGTAGTAGTAGAGCATGGTAGTAAACATAGTAGTAACTGTAGGTAGTATTACAAGTATTGATGGTCAAAGAAGAAGGGTTTTTTGTAGTATCAGAAGCAGTACATTGAATACTTTTTTTTTTTTAAAACATATGTACCTATGTTGTTTCCAACCTCCACTTGAACACATTACCACGGTACTTGAGTGTATACTGAAGCTCCACACTTGAATGGTGAGGCTAAAATGGAAAATGGTCTTGAGATGTAAACCACACAAAAGCTCATTCTTTCTCTGCTGATGCACCCGTGTCCTGTTTCTTTGTACTCATCTGTCACTGGGGCCAGCAGACAGACCGGAGGAAGGGAACGCAGCGGAGTAATAACAGAGGAGAAGAAGATGGAGAAGCAGAAGAAGAAGAAAAAGAGAGAGAAGAATCCATTGTGCAGGGAATAGAAACTTCTCAGCCTGTTAAATGTGCTTATATTGCCAAAGAAAGAACATTACAACAGCTACTTTTCATGTCCTCAGATTTAATTGTCAGTGAAAATTTTCTTGAATTCTGCTCCTTTTGTGACATAGGCGATGTTTTTGTAGCATATATTGATCTGCAGATATGAGCCATAAAATAATACAAATTTAACACATTTGGCGTCCATGGCAAAAGGAGAAGTTCAATTTGTCAGCTGGACAAAAGTTTATTTGGTCGAATACGTTTCGCAGCTCTTCAAGCCACTTCTTCAGTTCTGGTCAGACGCTGGTGGACACTGCTTATATCTGCCTGAAGGGAGGAGCTAACTACAGTGAAATTACTATGAAACTACTACACCTACTTGTTTACAGTTTCTGTTAGTTAGGTAAGCCTATTCAATATGCAGTGTGAGTGGAGTGTGGGTCTTGTTAGCAGAACCATTCAAGGCCATAGTGGGTGTTTTCAAATCTCTGGACCTGACCTGGCTAGTCCTAGTGTTTTCTTTGTTTGTTTTGATTTAGGTTTGAGGATAGAGTTATAGATTGGAGACAAATGATGTGTGAGATCTCCATTTCTGTTCAAGGAAGGATTCTCTTTCTTGACAAAAATAGCCTCTCTAACTCCCCTCTCAAACCAGTTCTTTTCTCTGGCCAAGATCTGTACCTGACTGTCCTCAAAGGAGTGGCCCGTGGCTTTTAGGTGGAGATGTACGGCAGATGACGGTCCACTCTGGCACGCCCATCTGTGTTGGTATATCCTCTTGCGAAGTGGTTGTTTTGTTTCTCCAATGTAGCGCTCGCTGCTCGCTCTACACTGAATGGAGCAGAGCACTTTGGTTTGTTTGTGGCTCGGAGTTTTGTCCTTCATCCTTTTGTCCTCTGTCCTTTGTCCTTCACATTTCAGTGTACGGTCGTTTCAACACATAAAACTTCACTGCGTCACTGGTGAAGGTTCTGCCACCTTTTTGTCTCCATGGAACACAGTTTTTGCCGTCGCCTTGTACATTCCACAATATGGCATTAAAGGAGAATTAACGTTTTGTACAATCTAAGCGGTAATAAAACAAGTTGTTTTACTCATCCGTAGCACTTTGGTGTCATTTGGAGCAGTTCCGGAGATGTTTTAGATTAGCGATAGCCGTAATGTGAGTTCTCGGGGCAAATGTTTGCGGTTTCCAAATAACACAAACTTTAGCACTTTTCAAATCATAGAAGCTCAATGGCTTAGTCTACACTTTCGTTTGAGTCAAAAGTGGCCTGTAATCCGAGATTTATCCATAATTTACAGCTTTGCGTTTCATGTTTGGGTCCCGAGAGCTGAGAGCGAAATAAGCTGTGACTCTGCACATGCGCACTGGCGTCCTCATCTACTCGAAACTATGGATAAATCTCAGATTACAGGCCACTTTTGACTCAAACGAAAGTGTAGACTAAGACATCGAGCTTCTATGATTTGAAAAGTGCTAAAGTTTGTGTTATTTGGAGACCGCAAACATTTGCCCAGAGAACTCACATTACGGATATCGCTAATCTAAAACATCTCCGAAGGTGCTCCAAATGACACCAAAGTGCTATGGGTGAGTAAAACAACTTGTTTTATTATCGAAATAAGGCTCAGATTGTAAAAAACTTTAATTCTCCATTAAGCTTACCTATTTTCATCCATTCAATAGGTGTTTTTGCTGCTTAAATTAGCCATTCTTACTGAGAGCGGGGTCGCCTCTCCACAGATCTGCCCTGTAAATTGGTACGGTGGCCCATCCACGTGTGAGATAGTGAAATGGTAGATCTTTTGCACGGTCCAAATTGCTTGAAAGCTGCTGTGTCTCATCGGCATCTATCAGTAATCCTCGTGGACAGGGACCTGACTGTGTTGTATGCTTCACCTCTCCGGCTCTGGCTGTGAGAAGACTTACAGAAGATTCATCATTTTGGCTTCTCCACCCCTCCGCCATCCCTTCTTCCGCTCCAACCTTCTTAGTGCCGCTCCATCTCCTCTGGTAGTCTTCACTCACCTCTGTTTTTGACTCCCTCTGCACTCTTCTTCTCCCCTTGTTGCTAATTCTATTCACGAGGCACACGCACTCCATCACTCTGTCGGCTTATATCTCTGTCCGCCTTTCATTTTCTCTGCACACTATCCCCTTAGCGATGGAACGAGGGATGGTGGACCAGACTGGACAAGAGAGAGAGAGAGAGAGAGAGGGGAAGGGATGGAGAAAGATGAGAAAGATGGAGAGAAAGAGAGGGAGAGAGATAGAAAGAAAGAGAAGGATATAGAGAAAGAGACAGTGAGACAGAGAGAGAGAGAGAGAAGAAGGAAGGGATGGCAATAGAAAGAGGCAGAGTCAGAGACCGAGATTGAGAGAAAGAGACTGAGCGAGAAAGAGAAAAGAGAAAGATGGAGAGAAAAAGAAGGACATACAGATAAAGTGACAGAGAGAAAGAGAGAAGAGAGAGAGGAAGGGAGGAAGGGATGGAGATCGAAAGAGGCAGAGTGAGAGACTGAGATAGAGAGAAAGAGACTGAGCGAGAGAGAGAAAGATGGAGAGAAAGAGAGGGAGGGAGAGAGATAGAGAGAAAGAAAGAAAGAAAGAGAAGGACATAGAGAAAGAGGCAGTGAGACAGAGAGAGAGAGAAAAGAAGGAAGGGATAGAGATAGAAAGAGGCAGAGTGAGAGACAGAGAGAGAGAGATCGAGATAAAGAGAAAGAGATGAGAGAGAAGAGAGAGAAAAGAGAAAGATGGAGAGAAAGACAGGAAGAGAGATAGACAGAAAGAAAGAGAAGGACAGAGAGAGAAAGAGACAGTGAGACACAGAGAGATGGAGATAAAGAGAGGAAGAGAAAAGAAGGAAGAGATGGAGATAGAAAGAGGCAGAGTGAGAGACAGAGAGAGAGAGATTGAGATAAAGAGAAAGAGGACTGAGCGAAAGCAAAGAGAGAAAAGAGAAAGATGGAGAGAAAGAGAGGGAGAGAGATAGAAATAAAGAAAATGACATAGAGGGAAAGCGACAGTGAGACAGAGAGAGAGAGAGAGAGAGATGAAGATAAAAAGACAGAGAAGAGAGAGAGAGGGAGAAATGAAGGAAGGGATGGAGATAGAAAGAGGCAAAGTGAGAGACAGAGACAGAGAGAAAGAGACTGAGCGAGAGAGAGAAAAGAGAAAGATGGAGAAAGAAAGAGAGGGAGAGAGATAGACAGAAAGAAAAGGGAAGACATAAACAAAAGAGAAGGACATAGAGAGACAGGTAGACAGTGAGACATAAAGAGAGAGATGAGATAAAGAGAGAGAGAGAGAAAGTAGACTGAGAGAGAAATAGGAGGTATGGCTTGTATTATGTATGCCAATTGAAGCAAGAGAGAGTGATAGAGAAAAAGAAAGAGTGAAAAAAGAAGGGATGGAAATAGAGTGAGAGGATGAGAAAGAGAGGTAAAGAATGAAAGACAGACAGAGGGAGAGAGAGAGGAATAGATGGACGTATTATGTGACAGCGATAAGCGATCGATCCCAAGGCCAAACAGCCCGGGGAGGATCACCCTATCCCCTTCCCCCCTTCCTCTGCCTCCTACCTCCTGTCTCCTAGCTCCTATCACCTAGCCCCTCTCCTCTCCACCCTTAACCTTTGTTCCCTTCAAAGTGACGAGAGTTCATTAAGGGTGCGTTCTGTGTGCGAGTGCGCTTCTTTGTCTACGGCGAGCGGATACTTTGGCTTGTCGGGCTGGTTGATAAGTCATGAAGGATTGGTCCCATGGGTGCCACTAAAGAGCTCTCAGTGGTTTTCTATCAAATGTATACAGCCAGACTGACGTAAACGCAGATCTCATTAGGGTTTTTTTTTATTTTTTTATTTTTTTTCTATTTTTACAAGCCTAATGCACTTTGGTGTGGTGTAGTATTAGCAGTATGAGGAGTAGTGGTAGTTGTAGTATTGGTAGTCATACTAAATGTGCACAACTGGATTGACTATAAATGCAGATCTCAATCAATACATTTCTTTTTCTATTTTACGAGCCTAATGTGTAGTAGTAGTAGTAGTAGTAGTTGTAGTAGTAGTAGTAGTAGTAGTAGTATTGGAAGTTGTAGTAGCTGTGGTTTTCTGTCAAATATGTACAGGCAAAGTCGCATGCAGATCTTTTCAAGCCTAATGTTATATGTGGTGTAGTAGTAGTAGTAGTAGTAGTAGTAGTAGTAGTAGTAGTAGTAGCAGTAGTGGCTTTCCATCAAATATGTACAACTAGACTGACTGTAAATGCAGATCTCAATCAATAAATTTCTTTTTCTGTTTTTACGAGCCTAATGTACTTTGTTATGGTGTAGTAGTTGTAGTAGTTGTGGTGGTAGTAGTAGATGTAGTAGTAGTAGTAGTAGTAGTAGTAGTAGTAGTAGTAGTAGTAGTAGTAGTAGTAGTAGTAGTAGCTGTAGCAGTGGTCATATAAGTAACAGTATTAATGTACTTTGGTGGTGTTTGCATGTAGATCTATATACACAAGAGGAATGGGATTGTAGATCGAGGAAATCCCTAATTTCGAGTTTGCACAAATGTTTAAATATTGGACAGGATGAAACTTTTGGTTTGTTTATTAATTTATTATTTTTTGCCTTTTTTCTATTGTGAATAAGATGAGTGAAGAATCCCTCAGTCGTCCAGCTAGAAGACCGTTTCGTCTACTTCGTCAGTTCCGGAACTGACGAAGTAGCTTGGATGAGCTACGAAACGTCTACGACCAAATAAACTTTGTCCAGTTGACAAATTGAATTTCTCCTTTTGCTTCTGTGAATAGTCAGATGTGATTTGAAAATTTCACTGTGAGATTTCTTTGGCTGAAAATACGTTCTCTCTGCGCGAAAAGCAGGATACAAAACAACCTTTTTTCAATTTCTGACAAAACTTGAAACTTCTATTTGTTAGACTGTGATTCACTTTCATAGAATTGGGTTCGTGCTGTGAGTATGCTCTGCCTATGTCCTGCATGAATATTTTGTTCAACCTTTGTCCACTCTGGGAATATATTTCTCTTCTGGAGGATTCGTGTATGGGTTTCTTGAGTTTTCTTTTCTGTGATTGAGGGTCTAAGGGCAGGGGGTACTTTCAGGTATTGTGTAAATCTCTATAAGCTACTTTTACATCAACACTGAACCTCTATAAATAAATAGGAGTAACTTCACTTGAATTTAAACTTTTGTAATCTATATTTTGGATTTTATTACATTCAAATATCAGTTTATGCTATTAAATATATTACAGTTGCTGGTATTACATATAAAACTACACATAATTAGCCTTTATAAACCCCTTAGTGTCCCATTTACAGCTATGTGTTTCATCTTTCTTCCTTTCAGTACAGTTTTGTGTGATGTCACATAGTACTTGATATTTCCAGTTGCCAGTGGAGGCAGCACACACTCTTATAATGTACCTATAATGCACTTAAACTAGAGTTTAGTTTCACTTTACGTAGTTAAACCTGGATCATTTTTTTATCATTTTTAATCATTTTTATCAAAATATTTTGTTGTTGTTATTTGTATAAAGGATAATTAAGATGTAGTTCTTATAACGTGTAATGTAACTCTAGTTTTCGTCCACCATCTGTGACCTAATCAAAACAAAAAGATGAAAAAAATTGCTTTAAAGCCACCACGGAAAATACTGAATACGCACGATCACATGTATTTTTCAATTTTAAGTTCTCTATTAAAGTGTATTATTCTCCTTTCAAAAATAAAAAAAAGGACAAAAAAGCTAAAATCTCATGTTTTTAAGGAAGCTCTACACGGATTCAACTGTGTTTTTAAATGAATGCTGCAGCTAGGTGCATATGGTGAATAAACAGTAGGGAATGGAAACATTGTTTATCTAGAGCTTATTGAGAGCTTGGGCCAGAGGTGGGCAGATCTGTACAAGGAAGGGAGTGAGCCCAGAGGGATTGTGGGTAATATTTTCACATGTTTGGGGGTCACACTTGGTTGGCTCTAAATTAAAGTGGTACGGTGAAGGAAACAACGTTTGGTCATGTTTGAGTGTGCACAAGTCCAGCCAGAGGAAGAAGAAATGTCGAACAGTTAATAGTAAATGTATGTAACAACTGCTAGCCTTAAAGGTCCTATATTATGGAAAATTGACTCTTATGAGCTTTAAGCCATGTTATAATGTTGTTACCTCCTGACTGCGGTGTGGTTGCAGTCCACCTTGTCGTTGCAGTTGGTATCTATCATTGATCTAGGTCTATATCTCGGGAAAAATGCTTCATTTAACTGGACCACAAACTCCCTTCCTTTCACCAATGGAGTACCCAAAAATATAGCTCCAATAAATCAGTGTAAATGTGTTTTTTTTATACTGACCTCTACGGCTAGAGTTGGTATCTTAGTAACTATTGCGAAATCTCATAATGGAGTCTATAGAGATATTCCAGGTCAAAAAACAACATATACATTTCACGATGTTTTCGTAACTTTTATAACTAACAAACTTAGAGACTGCCAAATCCCTATCTGCTCCTTGCTCTTGAAAATGCTCATATTTTCACTGGAGTGTCTTGTCACTGCATCTACACTTAACATTTTACTGAAAAACGAAACCCGAAACAAAGTATACCAGAGAGAGACGTGCTGAGAATGTGTGCATTTAGCCCTGCATGGGAAGTGCTATAGTGGGCCTGCTGTTGCATAAAACATCAGGCGGTGAGCTTTGTAAGTGCTTCTATTGTAATCAGCCCAGAGCTATAAGCGTTAACATAAAACCTCGCCCAGAGTGGCCTGAGGTCCATTTGGATGTTCACAACAAAGAGCATCTCCTGATCAATAGACAGCCTCGTTAGGACACTGTGCTGCAGACGGCGTTTTGGGAGGGAGAGGGGCTAAGAGGCGCAAGGTAAGACCGTGAAGATGTGGCAAGAGAGAGAAGAAATAGTGTCAGAGATGGCGTAACGAGGGCAAAGAAGCAAGAAGAGGCACTAAGAAATGGTTGCTTATTACACAAAGATGTGATCTATAATGTATGATCATTCAAAGTGACAGGTTAGACTACTCATTTTATCAAAACACAGTTAAGATCATTATATTTAAGATTTTTGCAAAAACAGTCACACTGGTTTTGCCAATTTGGTTATTTATTTAGGTTTAAAATTTTACTTCCTGGTTGGAAATCATGACATCACACTAGGGAATTGCATAACTGTTACCTTGCAACACTCAGAAATGATTATTTGACAAATACAAATGTAAGAAAACACCATTATTCTGTTGAAATCATGTTCAAAATATCATAAAAAAGTTGTTCTTGTATGTAAATTGTGTTGGACTTTTGGATAGAATTCTTGAACTCAATATGACCATCTCATTTATTTTTATGTAATTTTAGGAATGCAGTATCTTATCCTGTAATTTCTTTTTTTTATTTATTTATATATTTTAGGCAAATAAGCAACTTTCATTCTTTTAAAAGTGCAATAACAGAAATAATAAACAGAAATAACAACAAAAACAAAATATATGCCCAAAAAGGAATGGGAAGAAGAAAACCTATTTAATCCCACCCCCTCTTCTAATTTAACATAATGAGTTTTCTTTTGCACTCTTCAGACATTTTCACATCAGACTGAAGATACCAACAATGGTAACAGACGCAGATACAAGTAATGTTATGGACAGAACAAACCAACAATGGTGCGGAAACAACAGGCATAAACCAGCACTACAGGATTAGTTTATTTGATTTATTTGACAGGGACAATGTACAGGAGCATTAATCACACAAAAAAAAAAAAAAAAATTAAAAGATGCTTTGTACCAGACTTTAGCCAATTTCCATCTGCAGTCCCCGAGACAAACAACATCACAAACAATGAACATAAAGCATAAAAACAGTGCAATTCATAATATTTACAGTGGTGGTGATACAGTAGGAGACAGTACAGGAGACAGTTTGTTCAACTATTCAGATCCACTCTCTATAAACTGTGACCAAACCATGTGTTTATACAACAACTTGAATTTATGGATATTTTGAAATTTCTTGAGACATGTATCCAGACTGTTCCAGAGTTTTACACATGTAACACACACACAAACGTTTACGGGCAGTTCGAACATTTGGCAATTTTAAATTTCCATCCCCTTTTAAATGATGATTTCTCTCTCTCATTTTGAACAAGCTTTGTAGATTACTTGGTAGTAAATTGTTGAATGCTTTAAATAATATGATCAGTGTATAATATTTTACATGGTCAGGAATCTTTAGGAGCTTGGATTAAATAAAAAGATTACACTGGTCTACAAGGAAAATGCTTCCGGAACAAAAGTACTGAAATTTTTCTTGGTTTAGGTCACTAATAAAGAAAAAGTAAGTCAGAAGTGCTGATTGGCTATAGTTTCCAAGATATAATATTGGGTCAAAATAGGAAATTTATGCAAAATAAGGCAAAAACGGTAGTTTATCAGAAGGTACAGTGTGTCTACAAGCAACCAGCTCCATCTGAAAGCCTGTCTGCACATTCCAATACATTCATTTTAATATGTCTAGAGATTTAACATCAAATATTTTTTGATTTCACATAAGAGAGATGCCTCGAAATTGTGTGCACCTGATGTCTTAAGATATTTCTTATTTATTTCTTGACGGATAAAGAAGTGCAAGTTCAATATTTTCAAAATAAAAATATTATTTTTAAGCAAAAATGCCTAAATCTATGGTATAAACAGATGCGGTTTTGATGTAAAACAATATCATTAAATATCTTGAATACATTAGCTAACCAGCACAGTTATCACTTGATTTTCAGTTCATCTTATCAATATAAATGAGATTTAGCCACTTTTATCTCAGAAGCAGATCGAGTCCAAACATTTGTATGGGTGTGTTCTAAAAATCCAACTTTATGGATGATTCGCAAAGCTCGATTTTGCAACATAATCAATGGATTAACTGTACATTGCTTTAGAATGGATCACTTGTGTTCTTACATGTAACCAGAGAAAAGCTTTGGCAAACTCTTCCACATTCCTCTTTCCCAAACCACGTCAGACTTGCTTAAATAAGACATTTCTTGTGCTTTTTGTCTGCCTCCGCTTCCCAGCACGCCTCCTGTCTCTGTAAGTGATATTTGTCCAATCTCAGAGCTCACGCCGATGCGCTGAACTGCCGAGATGGTCAATTAGATAGAGCCATGTGATTTGGATTCTACACTTTGATAATGCCCGCAGCCAGTTCTGCTTTTGTGCAACTGCTTTATGCTTCTCCCTTTCATGTTGCCGAAATGAAAACTCCCATTGTATTTACATTGGATCATATCACGTCATTTCGGTTCCACAGCTTGACTCGTCTCTGGCCCCCTCCCTTCTTCTCCTCTGTAATATTTCTTTTGCCTCTAATGTAAATAAAAGGTCAGCAGTATTTATGGGAATTCATGTCTGTTATCTGGCTGCTTGTTTTTCGTTAGTGGAGAAACGAGAGGAATCCAGTGAAGTTTTGCTAACAGGTTTGTATGCCCAGGTGAAGTGGATTATCGTGTTTTCTTTTATTCTCGAGGTGGTAAAACAAATAAAGCAACAGTGAAAAAGATATCAAGTTTTTTGGGGAATTTGTTTTTAGACTGGAGAAAACTATGCACATGACTTCTAGTGAATAATGCCAAGTATACAGTACAAATAGTGTCAGATGTGTTTGTACAAATATTACACAGGTTTCGTTGTAGCGCAGTTAAAGATCTTATACTACGCAAAAATGACTCTTCTGAGCTTTAAGCCGTGTTATACTGTTGTTTTGTTTTATTCACCTGTTTGAGTCATCCTTTATTATTAGTCTGTCTACATCTCCAAAGCTCAAAATGCTCTGTTCCACCTTGTGATGTCATGAAGTGGGAGTTACAAAGATTCTGGTTATGGGGTGCTCTGAGATTACTGCTACAGGATATGTCAGTGTAAGAATTAGTAAAAGTTCAATTTGTTTATACAGTCATACCTCACCTTACGAAAGACCCAAATAACGAATAATCCAAGTTACGAAACGCCTTTACGTAAAATTTTCGTCTCTGAATACGAAAGAAAATTCACGTTACAAAACGCCAAATCTCAAAAATTCAAATAATGCGCGCTCGGCTTCGCAGCCACCCGAATCCCCCGAAACATAAATACACTTGTAAATACACTCTCCAACAGGGTTTAGGGGGGTATTGGGGGCCTTGGAACGAATCAGTCCTTTTACATTGCGACTCTACTTACAAAAAAATCACGTTACCAAACCACTTCTGGAACAAATTAATTTCGTAAAGTGAGGTATGACTGTATTAACAAAAGTCACAAAAAAGTTTTTTTCTTTTTACATAATATATTTTTTACATAGTAGTCTTTAAGTTGTGTGTAGAATCCCTCAGTCGTCCAGGTAGAATCTTGCCTGGAAGAATCCATGACTCATCGCTGTACCAGCGGCGAGTCTGGTAATGCTTGGTCCAGAATGCGCTGCCGTTGCGCTTAGACAGACAGCTAAGTGAACCAATCAGAGAACAGTTAACGGACAGCGACGTGAACCAATCAAACAAAAGAAAAGAAAGAAAAGAAAGGCCTCTAGAGCTGTCAGCTGCTGTGGTTTTAAGGAATCGATGTGTTTTAGGTCATTTAAGACCAATTTTACAGCTGAATGGAAGGGACGTTCAGTTCTCCGATGCGCCATCTTGATTCAAAACTGAGGAGGAACTTCCGCTGCCTAAGAGTGACGTTGCGGGCAAAGGCGGGTGCACTGACGTCACCATCTTTGAACGAATCGGAATCGCGGAGTCCGTTGTTAACCGGGGGAGCGAGGGTGGAGCGAGGGTGTCCAAATGGTATCTCGCTGTATAGCAAATACAGACAGATATCATTTGGCTGGCCAGGTAAGGTAGAATCCATGGCAAAAGGAGAAATTCAATTTGTCAACTGGACAAAAGTGTATTTGGTCGAATACGTTTCGCAGCTCAGAGATGTGAAAACACCCATTATGACCCTGAATGACAAGACCCCACACTCCCACTCCTAAAGAATACTAACCTAACTAACAGAAACTGAAAACAAGTAGGTGTGGTAGTTTCAAAGTAATTTCATTATAGTTAGCTCCTCCCTTCAGGCACATATCGGCAGTGTCCACCAGCGTCTGACCAGAACTGAAGAAGCAGCTTGGATGAACTGCTAAACGTATTTGACCAAATATGTCCAGTTGACTAAATGAATTTCTCCTTTTGCCACAGTCTTTCAGATTGGCCTCTTTGACAAAAATTGACAAATATAATTGTTTGTGAAAATGTAAACATGCTGTCTGACTGCTGGACTATCCACTGACAGAACATTCCTCTGTAGAAAAACAAGTCTTCATTACCTCTGCTCCCTCACACGTCCTTGAGTTTGAGCTTCCAAATTCCAAAGTGCAGTCATCAAAAGACCCTGTCACTGCCATAGACATACAACACTGACTTGAGCTCATATATTGTCTAGAATATTCCACAGTATGGCAGTAAATCGATCTATCTCCATGCAGACAAGCAAGGGATGCCAACAAGTTTTAAACTAGTCTTAATCTAGTTTTAGTGAAGAGTTTAACAGCATAAACAACTATCTGCTTTGAAGCTTTTTCCTTTTTGTTACATCTTCTACAGATATTATCAATGACAATAATGTGGAGTGGATTTTATCAAGAAGGAATGGAATTGTAATTTCAGAGCAGTAAAATGACTTTTCTCAAATGGCTCTTATCTGTTTTTGCAAATTAACTTTTCACATATAATTGAATGGATTGAATGGATTTAAGTTTAATGCTACAATATGGAACATTTAAGGCAACGCAATAACATCTCCATGGAGACGAGCAGTTGGCAGAAAAGTTCTAGTGTATAGTTTAATAATTAATAGCAAAAAAGTTGCGTTGTGTAACTTTTCTGGGGGAGGGTCTGTCACCTGCTTGTTTCTATGGATATTATGTCATTACTATACATGGGAATGTTCCACAGTATAACATTAAACAGCTGTACCTCACATTTATTCAATTAGAAGTGGTTTTCAAGCTCAAAAATACCTACAAAAACAGGCATTCTGACTGTGAGCGGGGTCGCTTCTCCACAGATCTGACCTGTAACTTGGTTTGGTTTGGTCTCCATGGAGATAGAAAGGTTTAACGCAATACTGTGAAACATTCCAGACAACACAATAACATCTCCATGGAGAAAAGCGCTTGACGGACCCTCCGCCAGAAAAAAACAACAACAACAACAAAAAACCACAATGTCCCTTTAGTAAAATGTCTAATCTACTGACAGCCGATTCCTCTTTAGAAAAGCAGGCCACAGTCGCTACATCTGCCTCTTCAGTCGTCCTTGGCTTTAAGCTTCCAAATTAAGAACTTGTGTGTCAACAAAGTCCGTCTGCGTCCGACACTGACAAGCAGCTCTGACCTTTCCTCATATATTACGCCCGGGGTGAGAACGTGTTCGGGGGCAACTTCCAAAATGATTTGTGCCCCAATTGATCCTCAACACCTGTGGGATTTTTCCGCCAGCTCCTCTTTGCCTGTTAACACAATATGGCGGCCACACATAGACACATGCCAGCGCCCGGACTTCACCCAAGCATCTGGAGAGGGTGCGCGGTGAAGGGGCCCCCACTGTGAGCCAATGGGGACGTCAATACCAAGCACTTTAGGCTTTCGACACACGGCAATCAGAGCGTGGAGAGGGAGGAGCAGGTGGAGCGTGCGACAGAACAGGGGACAGGCTGATAATTGTATTTAAGTGCACATCAAGTACACATATAACACTGCGGCCATTCCAAAAGGCTCTGGTCTAATACATGGAATGGAATTAAGCAAAGTATAAAAGATAAAAGTAATAGTGCTCCATATGTACCCACCCGTGTGCCATATGGAGCAGATTGTATTTGTTAAGTCTTCATTAGAGCGTTTTTATGTTCCAGATTGAGGGTAATCCAGTTTTATGGCTGTTTGAGGAGTGCTCTGGCAGTATGGTGCGGAAGTGAGACGGGTCATGGGTGGTGGACTTATAAAATAAAATATATTCTAGTCGTCTACTCATTATGCTTACAGTACAATGTATTGAGCTAAATCTGTGGAGCATTTTGAAGTGATTCAGATCTTGTAATGCCTATAGTTTTGAAGGGTTTATTTTAAAATGTAATGGTTCAGATACGAGAAAAAAAAAGTGTGGGAGTAGCTAATGTTGCACGGTCAGGATGTCAGATAAATTTTCTATTGGCTTATATGGGATTGTGGCACGCAAGATGACTGTTGTCATTTTGTGGACAAGTTGCAAAAATATATTGGAACAATGAAAACCCAGCCAGAAATCAATTATAGTTGTAATTTCCTGCATGGAGAGGTAGGTTCAATAGTTGCAGTAATAAAGATTTGAGTAATACAATTTTGGGGTATGTAGTATATGATACAGGAGCACTGGCAATGAAGACAACAAATGTGTAATTTTAGACCTTCCTAAAATGTTAAATAGATTTACATTTTAGTATAGTTACGATGAATTCTAAATGTCTTACTTTTCTATGGCAAGTACTACTTATAGGTATGTGTTTGGGCAAAAGGAACATTTTTGTTTGAGTCTATAAACTACTGACAACATTTCCTCCAAATTCCAATTAAAAATATTATCGTTTAGAGCATTTATTTGCAGAAAATGACAAATGGTCAAAATAACAAAAAAGATACATGTTTTCAGACCTCAAACAATGCAAAGAAACAAGATCAAATTCATTTTAAAACAACATAATACTAATGTTTACACTTAAGAAGAGTTCAGAAATCAATATTTGGTGCAATAACCCTTATTTTTAATCACAGCTTTCATGCGTCTTGGCATGCTCTCCACAAGTCTTTCACATTGTTCTTGGGTGACTTTATTCCACTCCTGGTGCAAGAACTGAAGTACCTCCGCTTTGTGTTTGTGTTGGAATTCAACAGATGCTGGAATGGAATGGCTGTAATACATGTAGAGATGCTGATTTCAGAAGAAAAAAAAATGCAGTGGTCTCTTATTTTTTTCCAGCGCTGTATCTTATGAGTTGCTATAGAGATTCTAAACAATAAATCTGAAAAACAAAATGACGTGTCCTGGCCCCTATTCCCCTTTTAACACTTTGGCCATTACTTTACCATCACTCCCTTTTACACCCCCTCATGTCCTTGTAATCTCCGTATCTCGCAAACGTCATTCCATATAATTTCTCACTCCCTGCTCCTGTCTTTGCCCCTGACAGCTAGCTCAGAGCCTCAAACAGCTGCACGGCGCTGGAGGGGGCACTGGAGGGGGCACTGGAGGGGCACGGACCAGCCTAACTATAGACCACACATGTCGGCGCCGCTCGGAAAACCTGTCCGAAACGTGTCACCACTTGCCCCATAGCTCTGTAATTGTGCGTATAAAAGTAGCAAAATACTGTACTTAAAGGCGCATTGTGTACTTTTTTTGGTAGAGTGTCCGTCAAATGCTTTTCTCCATGGAGATGTAAACGTTTTGGGTATTTGTACTTTACTTAATCACATTTTATAGATATGATTTACTTTCTACTCCATTACGTTTTTGAACAGGACTGAAAAGTAATTATAGGTTGAAATCTGCAGAAAGGGCTGAGGGCTTTGTTTTTAACACATTCGCGGTTTGAGCAAATAAAAATATAGCAACAAATCAAAGAAAAGCAGCTACAGTTAAAAAGTTTTTCTTGAGTATTTATTTATTTATTGTTATGGTATGGCTTTCCTTTAACTTAAGTAACAAAATTGTACTTCTTCCACCATTGGGCCTCACACTGTTTACCCAAACTTGATCGAGCTAGCATAAATAAACGCTCACATCATTTGCTAGTAAAACAAATGCCCCCACCCCGACGTGACCCCCTAACTGTGTTGAATTTTCATTTTCCACCAGCTTATTGTTGTAATTTCCTGAGAGGAGAGGCCAGTTCAAAAGTTCGTGAACTCACAGTTGGGAGTAGAGTGTGAACAGAATGGAAGCGGTGCCCACCAAAGACTTGACCCCGTGACCCTGTTGTGGTGCCAAAAACCTCTTCAAGGATCCCGAGAGGAGGCTCAACCAGGCCAATTAGTGCGAACGTAACACGGTTTAGTCCTGTATTATCAGACGGGTGATAATTGGAAGGGATTTGCGTGTCGGAGTGTGTGGTTTGTCGTCATAGAAATATATGCGGTTGTTTATGTTCACGTCTAAAATAAAGATGGACTGCTTTTGTGTTGGGCGTCATTGCTTTGCCTGAAATTTTCCACAGTATGGCATTAAAAGTATGTATCTTTTATTCTATGTGTTTACTAAAATAATAATAATAATAATAAAGTACTTAAAGAATAAAAAGTATTTCATAAAATGTCAAATGTACTGATTTTGATCAAGATCTGTGCTGAGTTCTCTTCAACAGAAACAACTGAATCATTCATTTTTTTCCTAGCTGTTTTTATTTGTATGTTTTTGTTTGCTCAAATTACCACTGCGTTAAAAAGTGCATTACGACTTCTACTTTGTTACGTTTCTCCTCCGTCTGTAACTTATATATTTCCTCTAAATGTGTATTAAAGGTGCATTGCGCAACTTTTCTAGTGGAGGCTCCGCCAAATGCTTTTCTCCATGGAGATGTTATTGCTTTGTCCTGAATGTATGGTATTAAACTTTTCTATCTCCATGGAGACCAAACCAGACCAAGTTACAGGTCAGATCTGTGGAGAGGCGACCCCGCTCACAGTCAGAATGCCTGTTTTTTTGTTTTTATTTGTTTGTTTGTTTGTCTTGAGCTGTAAAACCACCTGTAATTTAATAAATGTAAGGTAGATCTGTTTAATGTCAAATTGCAGAACATTCTAAGGAGAAACAAGCAGGTGACGGACCCCCAACCGACAGCAGGATGTAACTGACTTGTATTCAAAAAATGATGCCCGCTGTTGCTAGTTGTAGTTGTTATGTAGTAATAAGACTTAAGCTTCTAATGTGATCTGGAAGTTTATTCAAAGATGTGGGACTTATTTGCTATTGCTGGAGTATTTGATCAAAACCGGTCAGTCAGTAGGCTCATGTAGCTAAAGCTAAGGTAAACAGCTGCAGTGTGAAGGAATGTAATAATCGATTCCAATAACATTTCAACTATTGTCTTACAGCATGACCTGAAATGCTACTGACACTCCATATTGCAACCTTAAGTAAACCTAAAATAGCCTCTAGCAGAACACAAATAAGGGAGGATCTGCAAATTTATGGCAGTTCAGTTAAAGTGCAAGCGATACGGAGTGATGCATGAACCAGAAATTATAGATGCTATTAAAATTCAACACGGATTTACCTTTGAATATGAAATACAACCGTGCTTTAACTGCACAGTGCGTACAGTTCAAACAATCTTACATTCCAGGTTCTGATTAAGTTTGCCATTTCGCTGTCCGCGGAGGTTAGCAAAACACTTTCTTGCTTTTAAATCTCTGCAATTTAAATCTGAATCCTTTTGAATATGGGCCAGACATACCAAAACGCTCACACTATATTTCCAGTTAACAAGGTCTGTCTGCAATAAATACCAAGGCCTTCTATAATGTAAGCCATCTATAATGAGAACAACACAAGGCTAAGAACAAAATCCGACCCTGAACCGCGTACTAACTTTTGAGCTACGACTAGTTTGAACTGTCAAATGTACGTATGCATCTAGATTTGTGTCTAGAGTCGAGATAGCGCAGATGCTAATGTGTGTATTAGATAATGACCTTTGCTGGCCTGTATAGAACTCAATGGGACACAGCACTTAGCCCCCTGCTGGAGTCCTTGACAGCCTCGCCATAGGAGGCTGACCCCAAAAATCCTTTGTTCATACCAGGAGCGCCCACACAAACACAGTTACTCACAGACGCATATGCAAACCGTAGGGGGAATAGCCAGGCGGCGGTGTAGCTAGCGGGCATGAGGAATTAGCTTGGAGGCCCCATGTGTCGCGGCCTCCGTGACATAAACGCTCCTGATCCCTCTGGAGTTACAGCTACCGCTTTGTCCTCTCCAACACCGCCATATATCTCCCTCCGACACGCATGCCACGAGCCCACAGACATATGTGCGATGTACAAGTGGGACAACTGCAGAAGTGTGAAAATGTTGAAACAGAAATATGGTTTACAGCTGGTTGGTTTTGTAAAGTTTTTAAGGTGTGCTGGGTAACTTTTTCGGTCTGCCTCCTACCTGCTGCCTTCCATTGAGGTGTGACTGCCTGACCAGATGAGTTTTCAATCCCTGTACTGGTATAATATCGGATATCGGCAGATACTTAAAGCCATATTATCGATATCTGTATCAGAACTGAAAAAGTTGGATCGATGCATCACTTCTTAGGCTACGTTCAGACTGCAGCCTGAAGTGACCCAAATCCGATTTTTTTGCCCCTATGCGACCTGTACCTGATCTTTTAATGACAGTCTGAACGACACAGATCCGATTTTTTCAAATGCGACCCAGGCCACTTGGATATGTGGTCCTAAAACCGATACATATCCGATCTTTTGGGATGCGACTTCAGTCTGAACGGCCAGGTCGCATTCATCTAACCTACACATCATCAACAAGCGAGAGTGGTACAAGTAGGCGCTCACAAATGTGCACAAACGTTCTTCTCGTCATATAAAAATTGTGTATGAAGTCCATGTTAGTGAAGCAGCAAAGCACATAGCAATCCCACCACTCTCAGCACCAACACGTTACTTTCTATGGACGTTGCTGCCACTGCCCCACAAAACGCCAAGGCCAAAAACCTTCTCCTTCTCAATCTCTTCCTTAAAACAAATAAGTTGTACATGTTCTGGCTCTGGTACGACAGCAACTTTAAAATCTCCAGGCGCTCAATGCTAGTGTCCAGGTTTAGACGACTTCCGTAAACACTGAGCACGCTCGCTGCATGTGACCTCGTCGTGTCCTCCAAGGCGCATGCGGGACACTTTTGGGGCGTTTAAAGTTCACACTGGAGATCACATACAAGTCGCATTTAATTGGAAATGTGAAATGCGACCTCACAAAAAAATCTGATTTCACAAAAAAATCCAAATTGAGCTTTAAGCCCTGCAGTCTGAACGTAGCCTTAATCTCCATGGAGACAAACTGGTGACGATGTTATGTACAAGGGAAGCATTTTCCCCTCAGATAAGTCTCCCTTCTGCATTTGACCCATCCTTCGCTATCCCTGGGGTATACGAGCTGTCAGGAGCCGTGGAGGACAGCAGCACAGTGCCTAGAAGTTCATGGTCAGGAGCAGTGTTGTCCCTGAACGCGTTCACTGAACGATAGTTCATGAACGCGTTCATATTTTAGGTGAACGTGAACTGAACGCTCTGTATTACTGCCTGATGAACGAACTGTGAACGAGTTCATTCTGGTGTCTGTGAACGACACGCGCTATCTATTTAACTTCGTTCAATAGGGTCTCAGATTTCTGACCCATCCATCTGAAATTTCCGACCGGCAGCTCTCTCTCTCTCCTTCTCTCCCTCTCACGCAGCGCGCGTGGCACTTCCTAGTCTTGCGAGAAACAGCACAGAGAAACAGCACAGAGTGGTGCGCTAAAGGGGGCCACATCAAAGGGGGAATCACTAATGTTAATTTGCAGGTTTATTTTGTTTTCTTAAGTCTCTTAGTTAATTAAGTCATATCATATGGGGGTTATTTAAGTATTTTCTTTATTATGTTGAATTGCAGGTGTTTTATCATTATGGGGACTGTTATTTGTAGTTGGATAAGGATGTGAAATTGGATATGAAGATGGAATCTAACACATGCTTTGATTGTTAAAACTGATATAATAATTGCTGTCTATGGCTCTATATGGGCTTTGGCAATGTTATTGAAAAATAATAGCTCGGAGCAATGTGTATTGGAAAAAAAAAAGAACTATGAACTAGTTCATTTTTGGATCTATGAACGAACTACTAACTATAAACAATTATGAACTATGAACGAACTAGTTCATTTTGAAATGTGTGAACTGAACTTTGAACTAGTTCATGTAGAAAATGAACTTTCCCAACACTGGTGAGGAGTACTTATCCATAGGTTACAGAAAAATGAGGGCTGTTGTCATAGCAATTAATAATTTAACACTGAATATTATATCTTTTTCATGGTGAATGTTCCTCAAAATGTCACCTATAACAGGAAGCTGAAATGGAGGGTTAGGCTATTGGTACATGTTTTGGTTGAAGATTTGGTTGAAGACCTGGTTGTGCTTGCATGATTGGAAGTCCTTGAAGTGGAAGTGCTTTTTGAGTACATATGAGCACCAAAACTCCAGGATGAAAAAGCACTTCTGAGCACAACTTTAAATAAGGCCAAACATCCAAACCTAGACTGAAAAAGCACATTTTGTTGAAGTTAATTCTGCAAATATTTCCTAAGACCAGCTTCAAGTCCAACTCTTTCTGCCTGCACTGCATTAAAACTACTTCTGTGCACACACTGCAAACAGATCTCCCCATATTTGGGAAACGGCACCAGTGTGGTCCTGTGCCATCAGCTCTCCGGTAACCATCTGCTTTTAAAACACCAGCGCGTTTACAATCAGCAGATGCCTGGAAATTACCCTCTCCTCTACCACTGCCGCTCTTGTCTGCCTCTCCCCATGCTCTAATAATAATAATAATACCACAGCTACCAGGACCGGCTGCTTTCTGATTGGTCCAAAAAGTTCCTGATTGAATTTTGTAACTTGTGCCGAGAAGACAGGCTGATGTAATTGTGATCTCCGATAAGCGTCCACTGTTGGCATGAAAGTCTTGATTACCCATTTGCGAGCCGTAGTTAAGGAAGTAAATTGATTTAAGATTGTTTGGCTGATAGAAATTCGCCGATTTGTTGTGAAGTGAGTTGTGGTCCTTATGGTTAGCGATGCTGTAGTCAGACAGTTGGAGCCAGCGATGAACATTATGCTCATGGCTATGGGGAGAACAAATTTAAAGAAAGCTATAAAACTGAAGGCATATTGTCAAAAATACCTCTAACTAATAAGAATTACCAAGACGCGCAGTGAAGTTTCATATTTTCTGAAAAGTGTTGTTTAAATCTTTCTATTTTGAGGTGCCTTGAATTTTGAAATGGCCATTGGCATTTGCAATTAAAACAAAACGAGGCAAAATAAAGGCCCTGAACCTGATTTTTACGGTTTTAAAAACATGAGAAATTGAACTGCAAACAAAAAAAACTAGCATGCTAACAACGCACCATTATGTTCTGGTTTGCTTACAATACAATACAAATGTTTATAATTCGATTCAGGCTTTAATATGACCATAAGATTGGCTTTTACAATATCAGTATTTTATTACATGAGAAACTGAGCTACTAATAACAACTAGCATGCTAACACCGCACCATTACATCCTGGTTTGCTTACAATACAAACGTTTATAATTAGATTTAGGCTTTGATTTGATCATAAGATTGCTTTTACATATCTGTATACTGGAGTGATGCAAATTTTATTTTATTGCACGTGAAACTGAGCTACTAATAACAACTAGCATGCTAACACCGCACCATTACGTCCTGGTTTGCTTACAATACAAACGTTTATAACAATTATAAATGATGCAGACAGTACACGGTGGCTTTGATTTGACCATAAGATTTTAACTTTTATTTTATGACATGAGAAACTGAGCTACTAACAACAACTAGCATGCTAACGTCACACCAACATTACGTCATAGTTCGCGGACACCATAAATGCTTTATAACGAGATCCAGACAGCACACAGTGGTCTCGTTTTGACCCTGAGATCGTTTTTTACAGTATGTCTTTATACTGGGGCAGGGCAGATTTTATTTTAATACATGGGAAAAATCAAGTAGAGCCGCTTTAAAATCAAGTAGAGCCGCCTGTCTAGACTGTTTTAATCACATTTATCAAGGAAATAGCTACACCCTAAATAGCACATTATTTTCTCAATAATAACTCCAAATATCTTCATAATTCTAGTGGTATTAGAGATCAGAGTCTAGCCCACTATGTTAGCTGTTGTATTACATTACTTAAAGCCGCCGACTGTTGCCCTAAGACACCAATTAGCAGCAAATGAGTGGCTAATGTATGATCTCATTATGTGAACAAGCTCTATTTAATAAAAAGGCATATTTTTACAAGTGCACGGGTGAAAAAAATATGGCGCTAACTGCCTTGAGCAAATGTTTCTGTGCGAATGCCAGCGAGCTTCGTCATAGTTTCAATGGGCCGGGCTCCTAAAGGCTAATAAAACATAAGTGAGAGATTTTATCGCATCAGTAATTCACATGTTCAGACGGTTATTATAGGCAACAATATGGGAAAAGGAGAAGAAAATAAACAACACAAGATGTAAGATGTGCATGTACAACTCTGAACAGTAATTTTATAGATAGAAAATCAGTCTTGTGGATATTAAAAAGTAGAGACATGAATATAAAACTGACAACCAGATGAGCTACTGTACCCAAAACAATTTCCATTGTGGATCAGTAAAGTTTGTCTAAAAGTCTAAAAGAATACATTTTCCTTGCAATGGGTTAGAATCTTTTTTTTAAAGTTTAAGTTGGTGTCACTGGCATTTTTTAGTTTTTAACAATACAATAACAAAACAAGTACATTAGACTAATCATAATCAAATTTTATCAGTTAATCAATGTAATATTTCAAGACCCCCAAAAGCTTTATTGTACATTATTAATTATTATTGTAGCCACAGCTGTCCAGGGGTACACTAACAGAACTGAGGCCGTCAATCTTTACCGACCACCATAAACACTGACTCACGTGCCACTTTCATACTAAACAAGATGGATCTAGTGTCTTGCCTAAAGACACAATGGCAGTAGCATTAGGGCTACTGCTGCTCCACTACAGCACCTGTTATTACCAGCAGACCCCCATCCAAACCAGACCCAACCTTGCTTAACTTCCAAAATCAACAAGAAAAGACTCGACATGGTATGCTAATGGGAATAAAAGGACTTTTTAGCATATTGGCTATCGGCCTTAAATCTCCAGCACAGGCCGATAATTTGTTTTGGTTGATTTGTTGCCTAAAAATACGCCCATAGCTTTATTTTAACACTTTAATATGAAGAGAAAACAGCGCTAAATGTGATACACAGCTAGTAAAAACAAAGGGGAGTTGGGTGACTAAATAGTAAATTTAAATGACATAATTTGAGGAAAATCATTCAAATCTGCCCTAAATACTGGCTCAAAAATATCAGCAGAGCTTATCAGCCACTGCATTCTAAACGATCAGTATCGTCCATGAAATATATACAGCTCTGGAAAAAAAGAGACCACTGCATTTTTTTTTTTCTGAAATCAGCATCTCTACATGTATTACAGCCATTCCATTCCAGCGTCCGTTGAATTCCAACACAAACACAAAGCTGAGCTACTTCAGTTCTTGCACCAGGAGTGGAATAAAGTCACCCAAGAACAATGTGAAAGACTTGTGGAGAGCATGCCAAGACGCATGGAAGCTGTGATTAAAAATAAGGGTTATTAGACTTAGACTTAGACAAACTTTATTGATCCACAAGGGAAATTGTTTTAGGTACGGTAGCTCACTCATCAAATATAATATGATATGTAACAGAGGGTAAAAGAAAAAAATAAATAAATAGATGGAATAGCAACCAAAGAGCAATAGACCAGTATCAGATGAGACACAAGTATATACATAAGATAATGATAATAAATACTGTATATATGTACAAGTCACACCAAATATTGCACCAAATATTGATTTCTGAACTCAAGAGTGTAAACATTAGTATTATGTTGTTTTAAAATGAATTTGATCTTGTTTCTTTACATTGTTTGAGGTCTGAAAACATATATCTTTTTTGTTATTTTAACCATTTATCATTATCTAAATGATCATATTTTATTTGGAATTTGGGAGAAATGTTGTCAGTAGTTTATAAACTCAAACATAAATGTTCCTTTTGCCCAAACACATACCTATAAGTAGTAAAATCAGAAAAACTGATCATTTTTAGTGGTCTCGTATTTTTTTCCAGAGCTGTATATTGGTTGATCTCTAGTTGAGCGATTAAAAACAAGAACACCTCAAACCCACTGCTCCTGACATTTTGAAAAATGTTCTTCAAATGTACCTTTCCAACCCTTCCAACACATTCTTTTTCTCTTTTAAGTTTACAGTCTTCTCTGACGCCCTATATTTTCCACATCCAAACCTCTTGCTACGCACTAACTATTGTAACCACAGTAATCTCCATGTGAGCTCTTTAGCTGTGTCCTGTCAGGAGCTTGTGAAAAGGTTGGCTGACCACACAAGTGCAACCTCCTCCTCGCAACAGCGCCATGGCAACCTGGTTTGAAGGTCAGCGTGCTCGACCATGCGTGTCCATACCTTTACAGTCCGGGGTTATGCTCTGTGTGGGCTCGCGGTGAACAGACATGTCTTAATGATGCACAGTGAAGACTCTCGCTAACAACAAACAAATATCATGTGGGGTAGCTTTTATTGCTGTTGTGTTGTTCAGTTCCTGCCCGCATGTCGATCCAATCCGGTCCTTTGGTTGATTTCGGTTTACTTTTGATTGAATGTAATAAGAAAATCAAGAAAATAATGGAGAGACCACATACTGTACATCAATTATGTCAATCACGTAATACAAAATTCATGTGTGAAAGACTTGTTGAACAGAAAAATCAGCTCGCCTGTTGCCGTTTCAGCTAAGTCAACTCTTTATGGTTAGATTGGGTGTCAGAAAAATCACCTTATCTGAAGACACAAATGAACCACAGCAAAAAACGTATTAAAATTTTACTCAGATTTCACCGAGCAGAGTGGTCAGCCGCCTTTCTCGGCTGGGCTGTTCCTTTTTGCTTCTTTTATTGATTCACAGATGGGTGTACACAAACATGTAAATTTCACATGATAAAACAACGTGACTTCTTTCCCAGAAACCCAAAACCTTGACATTTAACATTGCAGATTACAATGCAACTTCTCTCTGACTCCCTTTCCTGGATCCCATAACCTTGAGACAGAATGTTGCAATTTAAGTTGATCGAAAAACACATGAAGAAATGATAACACATTGACGGTTATTCTAACATTGGTTTAAAATAAAGCAGATTTAAGTGTATTAAAATCTCAGACAAAGTATCATTATCTATATTTCCCATTCTAAACCATATCTACCGTATCATTTGTATTATTGAAAAGATCCCGCTGTACAAACCCACCAGCGCTTCGTACAGTACGTATTTCTCCTTCCTACCGGATGCTACACTTACTTGGCCCGTTTTTGCGATCATTTGAACAAAACGCCTCCACTGATCCCCGCATCATTGTTCAGGCACTGCCGAGCTCTTTCGCTAATGCACCATGCCTTTCGAAGCTGGCTCCTGTTTTGTCATGTCTCTTTTAGCGAAATGGGGGAAATAGGCTTCAACACGAGCTGATCGTAAATTTAGATGTTTAACTCTTTAGAGACTTGTTAGATTTATGGATGTGCAAATTCTGGACATCACTCTTGCTTCTTGTTGTTTTTTTTTATGCTGGCAGTCTTCAAAGTGTCTTGACAAGGACAGGGCACCAAAGAACTGTTTTTTCAGTTCTTTTAGCTGCCAATATGCCAAGGAACATTTTGAGTACCATATTTATGTATTTAGCTAAAAGACTTTGAGTTCTATTTCCCATTCAGGCGACAAAAGTCATGAATTCTTTGCCTTTGAAATGCTTGGTGATTGCGAATGCTCTGCTAGTCCATTATGTTGTTTCAATGGTTAGCCTTGTGTGTGCCAACTGCAAACTAGTTGAAGAACTGAGGTAAAAGGTCTTTGAAACTTACGATTAGATTACAAAGTTCTATCATGCAAATATGCAGAGTTTCTTTTTTTTTGGGTGCTCATTCAGGCATGTTCGAGAAATGCTACTTCTGTCGAAACATAGCTATACAAATGGCCTGAGCTGTGTTTATTGTTGAAATTAGAGCAAATTTCATCAAAACAAGTCTTTATTTTGAATACTTTAAATAAAAATTATGAAATAAATAATGCCAAATTGAAAGAAGACATCATATTCATAAAGGAGTTGGTAGAAGAGAAACTTATGTAGTTCCTACCCCTTTTTCAACTTTGATTTCAACAATTTATTTACAACAATACAACAAAAAACTGCATCTCCAAACATGTATACGACTATTAAAAGGCCTACAGTATATTACACCGAATTCACTATTGTGAGCTTTAAATAATGTTATAATCCTGCTACCTACTCAAAAACAAACCTAGAGTTGTGATGTTTAATTCACACAAAGCTTAAAATGCTGTGTTACACTGTGATGTCATGTAGAGGTAGTTTTCAAGTTCAACACCAGGTATGTTTTTGAGGAGGAAACAACATGAACAAACAACATAATTATAAAAGAGCGTAATATGGGCTCTTTGAGAAAAACAAAAGACCTCTTCCGGAAGCAGTTTTCTTCCTCTATACCACCTGGAATCTTTTATTTCCGAGTCCATTCTTCCACTTCCTCACCTTGTAATAGCTCGTCACACAATAGCATATGAGTTATCGCAACAGCGCGTGCTCCTTCCTCTGATGCATAACTAATAATTGACACTAAACACTCACGTGTGACTGTGCATACCCTCACGGCCTCACATCTCACAGCCCAGACGCTCTGCTCTGGGTAAACATGACGGGGGGATCGAAGTGAGTTCGGGGCGGCCATGATTCAACAGAATGGCCCCGGGCTGAGACAGGATGTTGGAGGGGGATGTGTCATTTTTCCCCCGTATCCCATGGCGACGATGCGGAGACATAAAGAAAGCCTTTTACACACCAGGGAGATATACGCACACTCCCTGGGCTGCATATAGATGGCACAGATCAGGGTTATGCGCCAATAAAGATGGGTATTTGGCAGAGTAGATGACACAGGAAGTAACAGTAACTTTTTTGTGAGTTTTTTGTTTTTGTTTTCAGTTGGAGCTGATGAAGATGAGGTGGTAAAGCAAGTTCGTCACCTGCTTGTTTCTGTGGATATGTCATTGCTTTGCCTGGATTGTTACACAGTATAACATTAAACAGCTCTATGTTACATTATTCAATTACAGGTGGTTTTGTAGCTCAAAAATACAGAGAAAAACAGGTATTCTGACCTGTTACTTGGTCTGGTTTGGTCTCCATAAAGATAGAAAGGTTCAATAACATACTGTGAAACATTCCAGACAGATAACATTTCCACTGAGAAAAGCATTCCCACCAGAAACGTTACAAACCTTTAACTGTGAAGCAAACCGTTTCCAGTTCTATTCTCAGATCAAAATATAGCAGGCATCTTCACAACACTTTTTTCTTGGGTAAAATAGACATTCAGTGGCTGCATGTGACCCATCCTTCAATTTATCTAGCATCGCAGGTCGTGTAGCACCTGTGGATGCATCTCCAGACCTTGACCCATGTACAGTCATGGTCAAGTATGAATGGGTACTCTTTTAAAAGTAAGAAAATATACAAAAAATACCAGTAAAAATAGCAGTAGCTTAAAGTAAACTTAAACATAAGCTTAAACAGTAGCTTTTTTCATTAAAAAAAATTGTCCTTGGGAGGCTTGGGAGAGCACTAGCACTAGTTAGACATTGTCACCTCAAATTACTGGAAAAGGTACCCAAAAAAAGTATTTTTCACATACCGGAATTAAAAACTAGGTATTTTTTAAGTACAAAATTGAAACACATACACAACCCTGGACAGGAATACCTAAATTTGCCTGTTTTAGACTAATGGGACAAACTGAAGCACCAATGGAAAGACATGAATAAAGTTTGAATAGATGAGTTCACTCGAAGAAAACGCCAGCGATTTTCTGCTTTCTTGTGTCTCTGTTTTGAAGCTGCTTTGACGAGCAGAATGCTGACCCACACTACATCAAACAGAGCAGTGCCTGGCATAGACCCGACTCACTCCAGCACCAGAGAAGAGAACAAGAACTCATCTGTTGTACCCTTTTAATTCTTTGTCTCCCCCGGGGGCGAAATGAGCGCACTGACAGACCCAAACAGCAGAAATGGATATCGTAAGATCACATTCTAGTCTTGTGAAGGGGGAGGATGAGCTGAGAAGTGATGTACTTTTAGGCCATTTGGAGTTATTTATTCTTTACACTTTGCCCCCTCTGCCTGCCAGCTGTTTATACAAGAGACAGCAAAGAGACAAGTCAACGCAGGCACTTCGTAAGGAATGTTTATACTCTTGTAAATATCTTGGAACGATAAGTATCTCCAGAACAATCTCCATTTACGTTTCGGATGTGTACATTATCGTAGCACCGAGGGCAGGCTCATACGTCAAAATAAGTGAGTTTTCACACAATCTCTGCCAAAAGTTTTCGGCAACAATAGAAAAAGACGAAATAAGAAAAGCTCTTTTGTCTGATGTCTGTGGGAGTTATATAAATGAGGACTAAAAATCAAGAGCAACTGTTACAACCAGGGAATTTATAGGAAATGTATACTTTAAAAAGTCCCAAATTATAGTTGAAAATAATGAATTATGCTCACACTTATAGGCTTATAAGTTTGTCTTTCAAAACTTATAAGTTTGTCTTTCAAAAGGGAAGCTCTTTGTGATGTCATGTGGTAATACAGGAAGTGATCCACTGTGTTTTTAAACTCCATACACCTTCACAAGAATAATCAGCTCTGGAATCGCCAATCTCTAATGGACTAAAAGTAAAAAAAACTACCTTTACATGACATGACAAGGTGTAACAGCATTTTAAGCTTTGGAGATTTAGAGAAACTATTAATAAAGCTTTTAAACATTTCTGAATAAAGTTGCAGTTCCTTTTTAAACTCTTTTTGATATATTTTCCATTCCATTGTATATATCCGCTTGCAGTCCAGAGAGAGAACTTTGTTTTTGCAGTTTAAATTGTATTGAGAATATTTCTGTCGTGATATTTTAGGATTGGAAAAATCCTCTCACCATTGCCCAAAACGTCTCACATAATTTGGATATTTTTATGTACTTTTTTGCCAAATGAAATGTTTTCATGGCAAGCATATTATGTAATGTATGAAAAAAGGTATGTGTGAGTACTCTGTGTACACTGTATATATCCAGGCAAAGGGTTCATATGGTCATCACTGGAAGAGAGCTGCGGATAGGAAAAGTTTTATACTTGTTTATAATGGGCTATTGATATGTTTTTCCATCTATATACAGTCAATATAACTTGTTGAAAAAAGTCCACAGTGAGTCATAATCTGAAAAATTCCCAAACTTTCCTTCCTTCTCTGCTGACAGCCAATATATTACCCATACCAGACCACCTGCTCAGCTCCCCCCATAACACGCCAAAGCTTGTACCCATATACCCCCGTATCCAAGCCCCTGGCACATCCATTGAGCATCGGATCGCTTTTTAAAAACATGCCCACATTTACCACTCACACCTCTCGGACCTCCCTGCGCGTTCTTGCGTTACTCAATAGGCCTGATGTCCCAAGTCCCCTGCCCCGGAAAGGACACCCAATGGGAGAGCTGTAAGCCTATCAGCCAGTTAGCCGAGGAAGGAATGCACCCGTCAACTCGGATAACAAGCAACACTCTCACAAGTCTCTTCCTCTGATTTCATACTCCCTCTATCCCTCTTTCTCTCGCTTTTATTTTTTCTTTTTTTTCCTTTTTTTTTTTCCGTCTGCTTCATCTCAACGCGAGTATTTCAAGGCACGTAGCTCATCTTCGGCGGCTATCACGTTGCTCACATTTCAAAAGCTCCTAAGTCATAGCACGGCGGTAGAGTTTTAGAGGGTCCAAGACTGATTACAACATATATCTTGCTAACGGCGCTACGTGTTAGCTTGGAATTGTGAATGTAGGCTGCTGGTGCATTCTGGGATGAGTGGAATAGTTTGACGACCGTGTAGCTGTTGCTGAATTGCAAACAGGATATAATGGATAGGGCTTTTTATGTAGGTTTATGAGCATTTTTTTTAAACATATGTCCAATACATGTGGTAATAACTGTGTTCAAAACTAGTAAACATAAAGAAATTAAAATGAAACTAAAATAGCATTATCTACTTCTTTTTTTAGCAACTTTAGTGAAAACGAGGTACATTTTCTAATCTAAGTTAGTACTGCCTTCAGTGGTTTCTGCAATTCAAAGTAGATGGTGACATTACAAAAGACACCCCTAAGTATATCCAGGATACATGCAGCAATTCCTACTGGTACTGCTCACTTTAGCAAAGGTAATGGGTAAAAGGTAATAATGTAATGTAGGCAACTTATTTTCTTTTCTGTTCAACTTTCATCTGCTATAGCATTTACAAATATATATCAGAATGAGTTTTATACTATAGGCTAAAGTTAACAAGATTAGTGAGATTGAGAAATTCATAAGTCAGAAGTCATTCAGGTTACGTTTATATGATGACGGTCTGAACAGAAGACGCAAAAGTGGTCGCGTCTTTACTTTTTATTCTGCGTTTAGACGAGCGTTTTTGGGAGGAAATCTCTGTGCATACAGTGACGCAAAGTGTGTGGAATTCGATTGGGTATGCATGCCAGGCGGCTAGTTGGCGCTGTGATACATTATCACTATGTCTGCGCGCATGTGTAGAATCTTCCTTCTTCTCATCTGCACCGCAAAAAGCAAAACAAAACATGGCTACCGGTAGCAAAAAAAAAATTGTGTGTCAGACGAAGAAGATCCACTATTGCTTCAGACCACGTTAGACTACAAAGCAACGAAGGCGCAATAAGGTGTGGACTGGGAGTCCTGCCAAACACTGATATATGGACCGATGTGACGTAAACGCATACGTGACGTCAGCAGATTTGACCAGAGTTTTGCGTCTTGGGCAGTGTAGACGAAAGCGCTACGGCGGAGCGTATTCAAGTTTTCCACTTTGGAGGGCGGTTTCAGTTTTTTGCGTTTTTAAGCCTCCAAAACGCCGTCACCGTCTAAGGGAAAGGCACTTCCGATAAAATATTTTGTCATTTTTACCCGTAAGCGTTCTCGTGTAAACAGGCCCTCAAAGTCTTGAATACTGAGAATATGAGCACATCACAGTTAAGGGACCTGTATTACCCCAAACGTACGCACTTTCGAAATCTGTTTTTCTTGACTTATACTGTGGAAATCATCATCATTTGCAGTCTCTTTGGATTTTAGAACAACAAGTCTCAAGTTTATGTTTCAAAATTAACATGATGTAGTGAAGTCAGCCCATAAAAGCTTTTGGTCAGAGGTGATCCTGTTACCCCGGTCTATAAAACAGGTAGATAAGACAGCTCCACTTGGAAAGTTGGTGGTTCAATTCCAGCTCAGACCAGTTCATGCAGTTGTTGAATGTGTCGATTGGCAGCTTTGTTGTAAAGCCATTATTTCTTTTCCCCATATCAAAAATGCAACAACTTTTTTGAATGTTAAAGAAGTTGATAATATACTTTAAACCACAGAAATCTCTTAAAATGTCATATTTCAGTGAAACCAAATTTCTTTCACCTCAGATTTTAGTGGTTCACTCATTGATTTGGCAAACATTGTTCAGTCACCCATGATATTTATTTTTTCAACACTGATGGACCATGTGTATGTATTTGAATGTAGCTTTATTGTGTTCTCCCTTAAGCTACAAAACAGTTCACTTTCATTCATCTGTGATTTAGAATGTTTAAAACAGAATGTTGAGTGAGTGACTGAATGATACATCTTCACATTATACTTTGAAACTTTAGATGCCTTGGGACTTTTTGTTTAATAAAAACCATAAATATTAATTCACCCATTTCCTTTACCAGTCATTTTGAATGTACGTGTTCTGTAAAGCGTATTCCAATGTCCACTACATCTTCATAACACTATATCCAGCTATACGTCGTCATGCAATTCCTTTTAACCCGTGGCTACTCTGTCCCTGTTAGAGCAATACCGTGATCTGTAACGCGAGCAGCTCACAAGGTGGAATTGTCATTAAACTCACAAAAAGACAAAATGTTTTCCATCTTGGTGCTCTCCAAAAATGAAACCTTGCTGTTAAAGATTACGTTTTATAGTCAAGATGATTGCGGGGTGGAAAAATTGTCTGTAGTTATCTAGTACCTGACCTCTCTCTCACACAGCGGTAATGAGGTGCACGGAGAGGCTTTTGTGATGGCTTCGGAGTGTGAATAGTTGCTGGTGGCTTCCTTCCCTTTTGCCACTGTATGTCTTTCAATGGGTCCATCATTTGTTTTCTCACTCCTCCCTTTCATGTCGTGAGGCTAAACCAATCATGTGTAATTAGACAACTGCACAGCGGCTGACAGAAGAGCTAGCTATGTGCCCATGTGCTGAAAGGTGCCGCATAATGTACTTTTTTGTACACTGTGGGTCAGGCAAAGTTCAAGTCCTCTTGTGCTAAACTGATTTTTCATCCAGGCCTGAAACAAGAAATGTTTGCTAGTGTGCTAATGTGCATTTATAGACCATAAAGCATCAAGATGGGATAAATTTGAAGTCAAGTTCCATATTAGGAATTGTAATTAATTTAAAGGTCCCATGGCATGAAATTTTCACTTTCTGAGGTTTTTGAACGTTAATGTGAGCTCCCCTACCCTGTTTAGGGCCCCCCAATGGCTAAAAGTTGCGTAATGTCTAAACTGAGCATTTGCGATCCTTTTCTGCGTTTGAAAAAAACACAGCTCAAATGGGCGATTCTGGACAAGGCACCTTATTGACGTCAGATCGAAAAAAGAAATGCAAATTCAGTTCCACCAACGTCTGGATCTCCACCCCCTGTCTCTGGAAATCACGCCCAGAGAGTTTGGACTGCGGAGGAGCTACGCAATGCGAAATGCGTTATTTGCCTGGAGGCACGTGCGAGTGTTTCTAGGCTCGGAAGTCCTTTACCCGACTGTCTGGACCTCTGAAACAGCAGTGGTTTAATTTTATTTTCTGTAAAAATGTGTTTTTTTCATTGAAAAGGCTGTCCTTTCCTCCTTTGCGCTTACACACGCGGAAGTGGGGCCAGGCACAGCGCACCGCTAAAACAAGGAACCAGCGGCGCATTTGCCCCCCCCCCCCCACACACACACACTCCTCTAACCAATCTGTGTCCTTCTCATTTGCATTCAAGCAACAAGGCCCAGAATGAATTGTTCAGACAGAGAGATTAGGACTCTGACTCTGTACATGTGTCTTTCTCATGCACTAAGTGTTGATTTTGAAGAAGGATTCATTTACAGTACTAGGGAACCATTAAGGAGCCATATAAAAGCATCAAGAAGTACCATGTCATGGGATCTTTAAAGACAAAATAGTGAAATAAAAACACTAAGATCCGAAGTGTCATGTCTATATATACAGCTCTGGAAAAAAATAAGAGACCACTGCATTTTTATCTGAAATCAGCATCTCTACATGTATTACAGCCATTCCATTCCAGCGTCTGTTTAGTTTAGTTTAGTTTAGTCTTTATTTGAAAAGGGACAATGTACAGAGACATTAAGCTCAAAAAACAAAGATGATCTGCACCAGATTATAGCTACATAGCTAGTTTCCATCTGCAGTCCCCAGAATTCCCTGTTGAATTCCAACACAAACACAAAGCTGAGCTACTTCAGTTCTTGCACCAGGAGTGGAATAAAGTCACCCAAGAACAATGTGAAAGACTTGTGGAGAGCATGCCAAGACGCATGAAAGCTGTGATTAAAAACAAGGGTTACTGTACCAAATATTGATTGCTGAACTCTACTTAAGTGTAAACATTAGTATTATGTTGTTTTAAAAAACTTTGCATTGTTTGAGGTATGAAAACATGTATCTTTTTTGTTATTTTGATCATTTGTCATTTTCTGCAAATAAATGCTCTAAACGATAATATTTTATTTGGAATTTGGGGGAAATTAGTCATTAGTTTATAAACTCAAACAAAAATGTTCCTTTTGCCCAAACACATACCTATAAGTAGTAAAGTCAGTGCAGTGGTGTCTTATTTTATTCCCAGAGCTGTATATACACAGTCTACGGGTGTAGTAGATGGGTTTTAGATGGCCATTCTGGTGTGGAAAGTTCTTAAAGTATACTCGAAACTGTAACTTTTCTGGTTGGAGGTACATCAACTACTTGTCTCAGTAGTGGAGATTATTGCTTTGGCTGGAATGTCTCATATAATGGCATTAGGTATCTTGCCTTTACTTCATTATGGGTGTTTTGTTTTGTTTTTTTCCTTAAATATACCTCAGAAAACATTACATTCTAACTGTAAGCTTCTCCACAAAGCTGACCTGTAACTTGGCCTCGTGGCATCATGTGACACATTTACTCACGACATACTCTGGAACATGCAAAGCAGCACATACCCTGTTTATGGAGACAAGCTGGCAAGGTGGCAAACCCTCCACAAGAAAAGTTACGTAATGCTCCTTTAAAATTGACTGTACCTGCAGGAAATGTTCTCTCTACATCTGACCTGTTCCTCAATACCCCAGGGGCAACTGGTGGTGGTGGTGTCTATCTGAAGCATTTGTTTATTAGAAAAGTATTAGGTTTTCTATCAAGTTTATTTCGAAATTTAAAAGCTTGTATGTTTGGACTAAGGCAATAATCCAAACTTCTCCATTTACACGTAACCACAGTGACTGACTGCTGGGAAAAAAAGCTGCTGAAAACAATCCCGGATTTGACTTTTAAGGCCCCAGCACATTTGGCCTTCTTCTGATTTAATTTATCAACCAAACGGAACACTGCCCGCGGATATTGAATTGAACATATATCAGATGTACGCATTTCAACAGCGAGGGGGCAAATAATGTAAATATAGCTCTGATTTGGGGTCACGAACTTGTACGAGGGAGTCTCTCAGGCAGATAAATCAGAAATGAGGCCGTGTGGAGAGCGGGGGGAAGAAAAGAAAGTGACACAAAGCAATATTACATTTGATTTCTCAGGTAGGACGGACCATTCTCTGTTCACACGTCAAATTTGCGCGAGTGCTGTAGTTGTGACATTTCGTGTCAAAGTCGAGCAAGATGTGGAACACAGAGAATTACATGTTCTTGAGAGTCCTGTTACAGATTTGTCCTTTAATGTTGTTAGAGTCCTCCAAAGTTCATGTCATTAAAGTCATTACTGTAGGTTATACAAGAGAGCGTGTACTTTGTGAGAGCGTATATGCCAGGACTTAATAGTGACTTAGATCCAGTGCCTATTTAAACAAAAATCATGCTTTTGATTATTTAAAATGGCTTTAATCAGAGTATGATTATAATACATTACAATACAATCCCTATAGAATGGTCAGTTGATCTGTTTTGAACTATCCGATTGCAGATTTGTTGAACTGGGTTATAGTTAATAGATTTGTAATTACTGGGTCTATCAACATGAAACTAAAACCCAAAATGTAAAACACTTTCTTTCTCAATACCTTCATAAAGTGGTGATATTACTCAACCCCCAAAACGTCAATATTGTCAATAGAAATGACTGAAAGATTTGTTTTTTTTCATGGCAAGTTTGTGCATCTTTTCCCTGAACAAATAATGATAAGGTTAATCATTTATGGATAATACATTTTGATACCTCTAGCTTGGTCTGGCTTGAAGATAGAAAAGTTTAACACCATATTCTGAAACATTCCAGATAAAGCAATAACATCTCCATGGAGAAAAGCATTCGACGGACCCTCCGCCAGGAAAGTTACACAATGCATCTTTCATAAATAACTACAAAATGTCAGAAAAGGTCTTCCAAACTTGAATGAACTTGCCCAGGCTGGCAGCATTGGTTATAATTACATGACTTTTTGTTCTTATTTTTGTTATGTCTTTTGAATGGCTTCACATACAAAAGTTTCATGTTCAGTTAATGTGCACTTACTCATCTGGTTAGCTGCTTCCTTCTGCCTTTCTCAGGTTAGCCTTTTTGCTACACTCTCCTCTTTCGCGTTTCATTCTGCAAGCTAGTGGTGCATGGCGTGGAGAGAGGTGGCTGATGGGACTTCAGTGGGTACAGTCTCTCCCTCTCACCCCTGGTTCGTGTATGTGTGTTTGAATGTACGTGCGGGCAATGTCACTGGGCTGTGTAATTGAAATGGAAATGAGCCAATCAGAGACTGCAGTGCTTGGGCCATAGTATTGCACTGGCATTCACGTTTTATTCTTGCAGACTCTCTTCTTGTGTTTGCGGCGGGGTCCTTGCGTAGTTCGATTAAAAAGTCAAATTAATCAGTTGGTAATAACAATCGTATCTTCTTCTCCTCTACACCATATGCACTCCCTCGCTTAATTACTAGCCGCCAGCCCCCGCTCTCATGTCCAGATGATTTTAGCATCGGCTTTGTTTTGTTGCGACCCACAGATCCTTGGCATAACAAAGGCAAATAATTATCATCATTTCACAATTAGCCCGCCATCTGACATTGCTCCTTCATTACGATGTTATTGCTAGCTGCAGTTGTTCCTGAGATCAAGAAGTGGAGTTAATATGATTGACTTAGATCCAGGAGCTGGACCACGCCTCAGCCTCCTCTACCTCCTCACCAGCCGACCACAGCTCATCTCGACCACACCTTCAATTACCCAGAAGCCCTATTTATACGGCCCATCCTGACAACACCGTCCACGTCAGCTCTCTCGACCCCCTCCTTCCCAACCCATATCTCTCGTCCATCCTTCAGCCTGAAGAAATGAATTTGATCTTGTTTCTTTGCATTGTTTGAGGTCTGAAAACGTGTATCTTTTTTGTTGTTTTGACCATTTGTCATTTTCTGCAAATAAATGCTCTAAACGATAATATTTTTATTTGGAATTTGGGGGAAAGTAGTTTATAGACTCAAACAAAAATGTTCCTTTTGCCCAAGCACATACCTATAAGTAGTAAAATCTGAAAAACTGATCATTTTGGAGTGGTCTCTTATTTTTTTCCATAGCTGTATCTTTATCGTATTTCATTGTTGTGGCATGGTCCTTGCTAGTGAAACAAACCTTGGCCGCAAAGTAATAACCACAATAGTTTTAAACATGAGAGGTGAGGTGAGCGTGGAATAGTGTTACCTGCATGATAAAGTCAAATCTTCCCTTGTTTGGATTTTTGGAGTAATGAAAGTATGAGTAATGTGAAAAAGTGATGCTCAAAATACAGTGGAAAACCAAAATGGGTATCTTTAATGCCATATTGTGGAACATTCCAGGCAAATCTCCATGGAGCTGGCAGTGTACTTCCTTGCGAATAGTTTCACAGTGCACCTTTAAAGCCATGTTATAATGTTGGTACCTCATCAAAAACATACCCAGAGTTGTATCTTGTTTCATTCACACATTTGAGTCATTATTTATGCATCTGTCTACATCTCCAAAGCTCAAAATGTTCTGTTCCACCTTGTGATGTCATAAAGCAATAGTTTTCAAATTAACAGCTACCTTTTACCTTTAGCTCAGTAAAGATTGGCAATTCCATGGCTTAAATTATCCAAATGATTCTAGTGAAGGTGTATGGAGCTTAAAAAAAAACAATAAAGCACTTCCTGTATTACCACATGACATCACAAAGAGGAACAGAGTGTTTTCTATTTGAGAGAAGGCCTAAATATGCCGGGTTTGTGTGTTAAACATGTGTTAACGAAACAAAACACAACACCAGGTAGCAACATTCTAACATGGCTTAACGCTCACAAGAGTCATGATAATTAACGCTTAAAAAGTGCACTGGGAAATCTTTGCCGTTTTGTTTTGTTTTGTTTGCCATGTTTTGCTCACTTTGTGCCGCCACTGTTGTGTGCACAAGTCCTGATATCTGCAGCAGTGGCACTTTCCAGCATTGTTAGGAAAACACTGTTACTCTCATTACATGGGGTCATAACTTGGACTTTTAGTATTCCGGCTGAGTGTAGCTTTTGCTGGTTTGAATACTGACCGCTTTATTCCAATTGACGACTGGAGGATGGTTCATTTAGATTCACTCTCGGTTCTTTTAGGTCAACTCTTACAGAGCTGTATCTTGCCCTCAATTCTCTTTGTGGACACACATCCTTGATTTATATTCTATAGATACCTGTGTTTTAACCTGACGCTGTCTATGAATCCAAGTACTTCATGGTATTGCATTCATGTATAGAGATAATTACTATTAAAAGACTATTAATTTGAATTAGCTGTTGGTTTGAATTAAAGTTTGGACGATGGTTCACTCTTTACTTGTGGTTTTAAATAATCTAAAATTGCATCATTGGGAGATGGAAGTGGCGCAGGGAGTCTGTAGTCGAAAACCTGATATGTGTACTTGGGCAAGACACTTACTTAAAGGTCCCATGGCATGAAATTTTCACTTTCTGAGGTTTTTGAACGTTAATGTGAGCTCCCCTACCCTGTTTAGCCCCCCCCATGGCTAAAAGTTGCGAAATGTCTAAACTGAGCATTTGCGGTCCTTTTCTGCGTTACACAAAACCAGTGTTCAAACGGGCGAGTTCGGACAAGGCACTTTATTGACGTCAGATCGGCAAATGCAGCTCCAGCCCCTCCCTCTGTCTCCGCTCAGCGTCCCTGTATATCCCGCCCATAGAGTTTGGACTGCGGAGGAGCTACGCAATGCGAAATGCGTTTTTTATTTGCCCGGAGGCACATGTGAGTGTTTCTAGACTCGGAAGTCCTTTACCCGACCCTCTGAACCTCTGAAACAGCAGTGGTTTAATTTTATTTTCTGTGAAAATGTGGTTTTTTTCATTGAAAAGGCTCTCCTTTCCTCCTTCGCGCTTACACACACGGAAGTGGGGCCAGGCACAGCACACCGCTAAAACAAGGAACCAGCGGCGCATTTGCCCCCCCCCCCCCACCCGCTCCTCTAGGCAATCTCTCTGTCCTTCTCATTTGCATTGAAGCAGCAACACCCAGAATAAAGCATTTTCAGACACATATCTTTTGCCTCATGAAGACTGTACATGTGTCTTTCTCATGCATTAAGTGTTGATTTTGAAGAAGGATTCATTTACAGTATTAGGGAACCATTAAGGCACCATATAAAAGCATCAAGAACTACCATGTCATGGGATCTTTAAAGCTGAGCTAGGTGAGCGGGGTTGCCTCTCCACAGATCTCACCTGTTTGGTCTCCATGAAGATAGAGAGGTTTAATGCCATACTGTGAAACATACCAGACAAAAGCATTAACATCTCTATGATGAAAAGTTTTTGATGAACCCTCCACCAGAAAAGATACACAATGCACCTTTCATACAAGTGAAAGTTGTACATATACTGTATTATCTTTTCTGCAATTTTGTAATTAGCAAATCACCAGACAGCAATGTTTTCAGTAACATACATGCCACTGGAAAAACAAACAAACAAAAAAAAACGTTCTTGTCCATGCTCTTAAATGAACAATTAAGTCTTTTAAGATTCAAGATTCAAAGCTTTTATTATTATTTCATATGCACAGTAAAGAAACACGTTTCCCTGTACCATGAAATTCTTACTTTGCTGCCCACCCTGGAATGTCAAGAGCATGCAAAAAATTAAAATAGATAAATAAGATAAACAGAAAAAATTAAATAGAAACCATCTTTACAGAATATACACTATTTTATTAGAAACTTTGTGATTTCTTCCAGTAAGATAAATTGTAATTGCAGTTTTTCTTACTAGAAGAAGACATTATAAAAACAAGACAAAATTCATTTTCTAAATGTAAGTGTTAGTTAACAGTAGTCAGTTTTCTCTCAAATGTTAATGCATCTGGATATGTTGATAATGAATCCTGCTTTTAAAACATAAATTGCAAATCTAATTTAAAAGCTTGTCAGAAAAAAAAAAAAAAAATCATAATTACATATTTTTTTCCAAAATTGCTCATCGCCAGTCTTAGATGTAAAGACCAAAGAAATAAAGCTGAATTTATTGAACTATATAAACAAGCGTCATATAAGTATACGTATATGGTGCTTGCTATGGAGCATTGTTAGAGCAAAATATTTCCTGGTTCCAACTCACCTCCCCTCTTGTGCATCAAATTCTATCTCTATCATAAATATAAAAAATTACCAGCGTTTTTACTCTGAGCTAACTCTTTCATCAGACCCACTGCATTGACTTTCTTTTATTTACAAATGACAAATGATGCTTGAACGTGCTGCTTTTCCAGAATCATAACTTTCCAATGGCGCAAACCGATTCCAGTGACAATTTGGACTCTCTCATCTTGGCCATTTCCAATATTCGGATCCAGCTGCACGTTTTGCACTCTGCACACGCGCGCACACACACACACACGTACATACGCGCACACACACACACTTGCGCACACACACACACATACGCTCTCCCTCCTCTCAGTTCTGGACGTGATTTCAGATCCTACTGTCTATTTCACACTCTCCCAGTGTTACTCAGTCTGTGCCATTAGCAGCTTTTGGCGCAAACTCACCACAATCCTTCCCTAAAGTGCCAGAGAGCCCACTGAACGGCAAGCATAATGTATTCCAAAGCGTGTGCAGAGAGGTGATTTTTGTATTATAGGAAAACAACATTGGATTTGTTGAATATTGCAAAACCAAAGGGAATATGCCATTGTCTGCATGGCTTTGGTAATCTTTCATTCTTTATACACCAATATTCAGAAGTTGTTTTGCAGATACGATAATTATACTTCCCGTAACTTCCGGACCTGAATATAAGCTACAACTACAACTGAACAACTGAATATAAGCTACAACTACATTTTAGTTTTGTACATATATAGGCCGCACCTGTCTATAAGCCGCAGGTGTCCACGTCTTCAAGAAGTTTTCAAGTTTGGAGCATTTGCTTTTATTGCCTCTTAAAGATTTTGTCTTCTTTTTGCACTAAATCGACTGTCACCAGCGTCTCACCATCGACTCAGCAATGCCAAGCTCATGTGCAGCAGCTCTGTTTCCTTCTTCGACAGCCAGATCGATTGTCTTTAACTTCAAAGCTGCATCATATGCATTTCTTCATGTGTTTCCCATGAGGAGGTTGTGCGCATGAAGCACAAAATAACTGTTCAAAACTAAATCAAACTAGCATTTTCTTCAGCACATTGTCTCTTCGTCTGTCTCGCTCTTGCACCCCGTCACTTCGCACTCTACTGCGCATGTTTCCTGCGGAAAGTTCTGTCTGGGATTATGTCAGTGTCTGGCATCATGTCTGTGTCCGGGATCATGTCTGTGTCTGGCATCATGTCAGTGTCTGGGATCATGTCCGTGTTCGGGATCGTGTCCGGGATCATGTCCGTGTCTGGCATCATGTCTGTGTCCGGGATCATGTCTGTGTCCGGGATCATGTCCGTGTCTGGCATCATGTCAGTGTCTGGGATCATGTCCGTGTTCGGGATCGTGTCCGGGATCATGTCCGTGTCCGGGATCATGTCCGTGTCTGCCTACTGAAATTTGAGTCCTGCATTTAACGCATACATATCCATACAAACATATACATATCCCACTCACTAATGTTCTTTTAGCATCATAACTCATTTTATCACACAAACTGTTTTAGTGCTGACAACAGCGCTCGCTAGTGTTGTAACTTCATGTTTACCGCACAGACAGCGGCGCTTTCTGCACTCAGGGTGTGCGCGAATCCACCTTGTTGATAAAGGAATAATCCATCCATACATTAGCCGCATCGTTGTATAAGCCGCAGGGTTCAAAGTGTGAGAAAAAAGGTCCAGAAATTACAGTACTTTTTTTTAATGGGTTTAATGTTCACAATTTTGTAAATTATTTGACAAAAGATTCTTATTACTATTGTTACAAAAATGTCTATATATTTTGTTGCTGTGGTGAGTCCAGTCTAGTCCTGATGTAGACTAGGTTTGGTCCTTTTCGTCCTGGTTTTTCCCTGTTCTAGTCCATGTTTAATTAATACATTTTAGTAATGTTTCATTCTATTTGGGTAGAAGTCATTGTAGTTGTAGTAGATGTTATATAGTACATGTCTAGATGCCATATACACCAATATTCAGAAGTTGTTTTGTTTTGAGTTACAAAAATGCAACACTTTCATCTAAAATGGTTGCACTTTTGTAAATTATTTGACAAAAGATTGTTGCTACTATTGCTACAAAAAATCTTAAATGGTCTAAAAAAATCTTAAATGTTTTGTTGTAGTTTGAGTCCACTTTTGTCCTGATGTAGACATGTTTGGTCCTTTTCATCCTGGTCTAGTGCAGGTTTAGTCAAGTTCCAAGTTTAATTGATGCTTACTTTGTTTTCTAGTTTTTGAAATGAATATTTGTCTAAAAATCTATGGTGGTATTTGTGTGTGCTAGTAGTTGAGCCAAGTTAAAGAGCTGTTTAATCGTGGTCTGTTTGGGTCCTATTCATCCTGGTTCAGCCCAGTTCTAGTCCAGGTTTAGTTTGGCTTTAGTGAAGTCCAAAATTAGCTCTCATTGAACATCTCAGCATTATTGTATTACATGTATTTTTCATCACAAATGTGGAGTTTGCGATGCAGGCCAGCATGCATTTTGTTGTCCAAGTCAACAAATATATAACACATCAGCTTTTTGCCCTTTAATGTAGTCTCTCTCCCGAACATCTCATGCTTCATTTGCAGTGTAGACCAGAGCCAGCGTGGAGCGTGCTGGGGCGGAGGGGAAGGGCAGTCTGTGGGAGGATGTGACCATTAAGTCAGTTGACATTTTGAAATCCGTGAGGGAGATGCATGGTTCTATAGTAGGACCTCTGCCGACATGTTTAAATGAGACGTTACAGATGAACTTCACTTGTAAACAATCTGAAGCTGCTATTTGCCTCACTGTAGCACAACACAAAGCTCTGTGCAGGCTCGCTCACATATGAATTTACAGAGGCGGTCACAGGAGAAAAAATGTGAAATTAAGTTTGTAAATGGTTCTCGTTTTTGTCACAAATCATGACAGATGAATCTACACAAGCTCCTCTCCTTAAAGAAACAGTGTGTAACTTTCTGGATGTGGCTGGTCACCTGCATGATTCTTGAAATAAAAAGTTAAATCCACACTTTGGAACATTCTCCACAGAGATAGATATGTTTTATGCCATACTGTGGAATATCTTAGCCAAATAAAAGACCTTGACCATGTGTCTTAGAGTAAAGACACATTTTTCAGTGCAATAAATCCAACTGAAATGAAAAAAGGGAAAAAAAGGCTTTTATCTGAGTCTATTTTTGGCTAAAAAGTTACATATTATGGCTTAAGATCTGTGGAGAAGACCAATCTATTGTAAATAGCATGTCTTTTATGTAGCCTATATAATGTACGACCATATGTGTGTGACTGAATGGGAAAAAAAAAATAAAAAAAATTGATGTATATTCTCCCCGAAGGAGTATACCTTAGTAATCTAACCATTAATCAATAATTTTCGCTCATGGTATGGGGAAATAAATGATGTGTAATTTATCAGCTCAACCCAGAGAATGTCTACTGTTCATTTATCAAACATTATAAAAATAATGTAAACCAACCTTAAAATGACACACATATTGCATGTCAAAAATATGTTATAATAGATGTGTTCATTCTAAAATCTTAATAAAATATTATCTTTGGAAACAAATCTCTCGTATTGTTTTGTAGAGAGCAGAAAATGGGTAGAATGGTAGAGTGACAGACATAGGGCCGCAGTGGCAGCTTTTAAAGACGCCATTTTGTCGATCGATTGAAATCGCATTACGTTTCCTTCTCTATTATAGCAACAGCATCATTTGTTTGAGAAAATGGCCCTCATAATCTTGTTCGCCTCATTCACAGCAGCTAAAAAAGCAGATGTAGATGAGCGAGGCTTCAAAAACCGGGTGAGAGAAATGGCTGGATGTGGTGTAGACTAATCCAGATGCCCTGGAGTTTGCATAGTTTTAGCCAGTTACACGCTTTGCTCCCTCGTGGTATTTGCGGAGCTCGTCTCGTGTAAGGAGCAGTGGCGGTTGTCAGTTAAGTTTTGTTTGAAGTCTGGAAGGTGATTAAAATCAAGTCTCAAGTCGACATTTGGTTTTAAGTTCCGGTCTTTACCGTTTTTCTTGGTTGCTATTGCTAATGATTGGATGGCTTCCCTCTGGATTGCATTACCAGAAAATATATTACCTAATTTCTTTTTATTGAAAAACCTGATTTGGACTTTGGGATTGCTAATTGATAAACACACTAAGGCTACGTTCAGACTGCAGGGCTTAATTTTTCTGCAAGTTCGTTCACATTTCCAATTAAATGCGACTTGTATGTGATCTCCAGTGTGAACTTTAAAGTGTCCCGTATGCGCACTGAAGGACATGATGAGGTCACATGCAGCGAGCGTGCTCAGGTTATTTGTTTTAAGGAGGAGATTGAGAAGGACATTTTGATGAATGTTCGGATGAATGTGACCTGGCCGTTCAGACTGAAGTCGCATGCCAAAAGATCGGATATGTATCGGTTTTAGGACCACATATCCAAGTGGCTTGGGTCGCATTTGAAAAAATCGGATCTGTGTCGTTCAGACTGTCATTAAAAGATCAGATACAGGTCGCATAGAGGCCAAAAAAATCGGATCTGTGTCACTTCAGGCTGCAGTCTGAACATAGCCCAAATCTTTAGAAACTCTACTCTTAGTCGATTCTCTCACCACACATTTACTGTTCTGCAAAGGATTGTGTTGTTATGAGCAACTGGACAATTATTTTCTAATGGTACAACTATAATGTCGCACTATGTAACTTTTTTTAGAGGAACCACCTGCTTGTCTCCATTGAAATGTTAATACTTTGTCTAGAATGTTCCACAGTGTGACATTAAACCTATTTATCTACATGAACACAAGCAGCCGACACCTCCAGGCTCGAGTTACAGGTCAAATCTGTAGTAAGAATATATGTTTTAATTAATTGTTCTAATAAAAATGAGATGTAAGATAGACTGTCTCCATGACGATGGCACTGCTGTTACTCAAATACTCCACAGTATGGGATTAAAGCTATCTCTCTTCTCCGTGTACTTGATTAACTACAAACTAGAAGAGTTTAAGAGAACATTTTAGACAATTCCACATATGAACATCTCCATAGAAACAAGCGGGTGACAGACCACTTACCAGAAGAATTACATAGTGCACCTTTAAGTGTCTATTTTCCCGTTCACACCAGATTTACTGATCATACATTTGTATTTTTGTAAACAGAATAGTGGCCTCAGTTTGTTTGTTTTTTGACAGCGGTATGACAGAGGTATATTTAAACCGTACGTCCAGAAATGGTCCAATTAGATCCTGGCACCACCTGCTTTCCCGGGTGGCATCAGCTGTCCGTTGGTGCCACCGTGTTGTGTAACTTACTGTAAATTGGACACCTTCCTCAAACTTTCCCGCTGCATGTGCATTGCTTTCTATGAACCGTGGAACCTCCATGACCTGGATCTCTGGGTCACAACTGCCCAGATGGCGTACCTGATCTATAATTTTCTTGGCCATAAAAAAATCCACAGGTGTATAGTGCGTGCGTGTGTGTGCGTGTGACATCGTGCGGCCTCGTGATGAATCTGTGGGTGTGTATTACTGTCTGCTGACCCTGGGTGGCTGGTTCTAGATCATTCCAGTTGTAAAGATGCCCTCACGGACAGCCAGGTCGATCATGACATTTACTAGTGTTCCACCTGCTGAGCAAATTCCTCACAGGTATAAAAAAGTGTTTCCCATGGGCCCCTTAAGGAAAACTTTACAGATTAGAAAGATGTTGACGATTTTTTTGGTTTCAGTTATATTACGTTTTCATGTTATTGGTGGTACTTTGGACAGTCTTACTTTGAAACTCATGATGTATCCAATGTTCCAATGCACATATGTTTAACCTGATAATTGCTATGATTGACTAGACCCAAGAGTTCACTGAGATATTTGCATTTTAACAATATTAATTTCATCTTCCCTTCCATCTGTATTAAATATTATAGACCGATAGAATATTGTGATTAGATTAGATTAGATTAGATTAGATTAGATTCAACTTTATTGTCATTACACATGTATAAATACAAGTAACGGAATGAGGTTTAGTATCTAATCAGTATATACAGTACTCAGTATACAGTACAATGTACAGTATACACAATATAGACAGTATGGTTGTAGAATTATGTATAGATAAATAGGGCAATATGAACATGTGGGAGTACTTTGTTAGTCTATGTAGGGGATATAAACATAAACAAGTATACAGTAGAGCTATTAATATATGTGATAAGCTATGAACAAGTATACAGGTGTGATATAAATATATAAGTGAATTAGGGATGTCAACAATTAATCGACTTATGATTAATTGTCGATCAAGACGTTGGTCGAACAAAATGCATTAATTGTAATTAATCGCTAATCGCGGACACACGCACCCGCGTGGTCACGAAACAAGGCAACAGCGCACCGCGCTGCGCCAAACTCGACTCACAGCCGGCCGCAGGCGCCAACGGCACTGCCCGCGTGTACACCGGGGCTGCTGAGCATGAGATCGAACCGCGGCGCCCGGAATGCGTAGTCTCAGCCCTAGCCACAAACCAGCCGCACGAAACCAGCAGCGGCACGTGGTGGTTTATTCCTGGTTTAGTCCAGGTCTAGACCTGGTCCAGTCCTGGTTTAGTCCAGGCCCAGTCCAGGTTTAGACCTGGTTTAGTTCTGGTCTAGACCTGGTTTAGTCCACGTTTAGTCCTGGTCTAGTCTCTTAGCCAATTAGGACGCAGAACACAATGTTACACTATAAAAAAAGTTACACTATTAAAAAAAAGAACCGCGATAGAGTGAGGGATTACTGTATTTTGTTATTCAGCATCAATACATTTGTCTGCTTTTTACTAAGGAATAATTAATTGAGGAATATACAATATAATAATACTATGATATATTTATGACTCAGTGTTATGTATACTAGGCTATAGCTTATATTCTTAAAGACCCTATTGAAACACTAAAATTCAGGTGAAAAACGCCGCTTATCAGTTAATCGTTAATCGATCGATAAGGTCAATCAACTATCAATTAATGAATTAATCGATAATTTGCATCCCTAAAGTGAATAAATAAGATATGTATGAACAATATGTATATTAAGATATGTGCCAGATGAACTATAACACAGCCATCTGAAGCAGTATTTGTTGGAATATTTTGTACTGAATAAAATCCTTGGAGCAGATTTGTATTTTTATGGGTTGTGTGAAGTCAGGGTTACCAGAGGCGAGCTGTTCGTACAAGAAAGAACTGGAGGGACTTTTTGAACTCATATTATGACTTTTTCTAGATTGGCACCTACTTGTCTCCAATGGAAACGCTATTGCATCTGGAATGTTCCACAATATGACATTAAACTCTTCTAGCTTGCATTTGATGAAGTGCATGGAGAGTGATAAATATTAATCCCATACCGTGGAACATTTGAGTGAAAGCAAGCAAGCAAGCAATCGCATCGCCATGGAGACAAGATAGTTCCTAATTTTATAACAGAAAACAGAATGTGGCTTTTATTTAGTTGATGGTCTTAGAGTTGGGCAGCGTGATATTTCCATTAGAATCATTGCAGACTTTGTGTCCAGTGACTAATAAAAAATAACTCACGAAACAGTCAAACACATAAAAGATAAATAGTTTTCATGATTATTGAGAAGTTTAGCTGAGCTTCCCAGCACTTTGGCCTATTTCATTCTTCTCGAAATGGCTGTGCGCTGTGACGGTGTGAGTAAATGTTTGTCTCGTGATAGATTTACACATAAACCATTTTACCCAAATTTATGGAAGGCAGAAGATGAGAACCTGCTGCTCGTAAATCTCCACGTAACATTGAAGGAGCACACAGATCAGGCCCGTATTTCCCGTCTCGGTGTGGCTTGTGAGTTATTAGTCCTCCAGTGTAATTAAAGGTTGACCATGTGTCATACCGCACATGTGCTCGTGTAGGTGATTTGGATGCATTATATATGGGAGTGGTTAAAATCTCAAATCATTCAAACAGGAGGTCTAAGTCTTTTGGAAGCTATTCACTTTAACCTTGGGCTTATTAAAAATGCACTCTATGTACACATTTTTCTTAGCCCTAGAACACTTTTGCTATAAAAAGTAAAATCTTTACCCGATATAATATACCCAACAAAAAGTACTTGTCATGAAAAATAGATCAAAATATGACAACACATGATAAATTAGAGTGGTTTTCTTTTATTTTCAACTGTGGTATTTGTTACAAAATGAAAAAAAAGACCCTAAAAACATACTCCAAAATTACTGAAAAATTAGGAATTTGAGGACAAAAAATTCCTTTAAAAAACTTATAATAATAATAATAATAATAAATATAGCTGCAAGCAGCAATGTGGGGCAAAGCACCGAAGGTGCATGTAGCATGTAGGCCGCATGCAGGGTCTGACAGGGGCTAACAGAGTCTGACAGGGTCTGACAGGGTCTAACAGAGTCCGACAGGGTCTAACAGAGTCTGACAGGGTCTAACAGGGTCTAACAGAGTCTGACAGGGTCTAACAGAGTCTGTCAGGGTCTAACAGGGTCTAACAGAGTAAATAATCATGTAAATAGACACCCGACATCAGTAAAATCACCCGGCGATAACATGCTCTAGGGTCCCCAAAACATGCACCATAGGTACCTCCAGCTTTAGGTCCTGACCAAGCCGAAGCAAGAAGATCATGGAGATGGTCCCCGGGCGCCCTAATGTGTGCTGCCCACTGCTCCTAATATATGTATATATATATATAGGATGGGTTAAAATGCAGAGAAGAATTTCTCCAGTGTGAGATCAATAAAGTTCACTTCTCTTCTTCTCTCTTCTAAATATATTTGCAGAAAGTTCAAACTAGTAAAATGTTTGAGATGTATCCAGTTATTTTTTCAATATCTTGTTTTGGAGTTCAAAACAAATCTATATTTTCCATTCCTAAATGTGTAACAGAGCTATAATTGAATGTGGCGTTATAGAATGCCACTTGTCTACCTTTATGAAAATTTCCAGGGGCGCTGCTAGCCAATGAACAAAGCCCCCTGACCACTAGGGGACCCCAGAGAGCAGGAAGCCCTTTCAGTAGAAGTAGGTTTTCAGTGGCTTAACATATTGGCCTAACAACAGTGTGCAAATTATGTAGTTTATCAATTTGACATTTCCAAATCCACAGTCAGTTCATTCAATTTTACAGCTGCTGTTTATTATTATTTGCTGGATCACCGAACATATTCCATGCCTACAACTGCAATAAATAATTTTCTGAGTCTGTACACCAACTCACAAAAGCCTCTCTTGTGTCTCCAGGTTCCATCGCGGGGACTACCACATCGACGTGTGCATAAACGACTACCTGGATGTGTACTGCCCCCATTACGAGGAGAGTGTCCCCGAAGAGCGCACGGAGAGATACGTGCTCTACATGGTCAACTACGATGGCTACAGCACATGCGACCACACGGCCAAGGGCTTCAAACGCTGGGAGTGTAACAGGCCCCACTCCCCCAACGGGCCACTCAAGTTCTCCGAGAAGTTCCAGCTCTTCACCCCCTTCTCCCTGGGCTTCGAGTTCAGACCGGGACGAGAATACTACTACATCTGTGAGTAATCTGGTCATACTCTGTTTGTACCTTAACTCCTTAGTCACGCTCATGAAACCAACCCGGAGGTCTGGGGCTTATGGGAAATCTGTTTTATTCAGTCTGATCATGAAAACCACTTGGTGATATGTCATTTAATCAGTGTATTTTTAGAATAACTGTTGTATTTGGAAGATAAAGTGAATTTTTAGTTTGTCTTGCCATTAGTTTGGCATTTCTTCTGTATAACATTGCTCTACAAATTTTTGGACTCGATCTGCTTCTGAGATAAAAGTGGCTACATCTCATTTATGTTGATAAGATGAACTGAAAATCAATTGATAACTGTGCTGGTTAGCTAATGTATTCAAGATATTTAATGATGTTTATACAATAGATTTAGGCATTTTTGCTTAAAAATAATACTTATATTTTGAAAATATTTACCTTGCACTTCTTTATCCGTCAAGAAATAAACAAGAAATGTCTTAAGGTGACTGAATATCTTATGAACAACAAGCTAAAGTATCACATGTGTTACAACAATAATGTGGAGCCCAACTTTTGTCCTGATCTCCAACTTTGCAACCAACGTAATGGTGGTTTGCGTTTTTAACCACTGCAGTTATGTTGCGCTTTTGTGATGCAAACGTCACTTCACCACAAATGTAACAGAAGTTATCTGGGTTGTTCACACAATTTCGAGGCATCTCTCTTATGTGAAATCAAAAAATATTTTATGTTAAAACTCTCGTCTCGCCTGGACGCCTCCCTCGGGAGGTGTTCCGGGCATGTCCCACCGGGAGGAGGCCCCGGGGAAGACCCAGGACACGCTGGAGGGACTATCTCTTCCGGCTGGCCTGGGAGCGCCTTGGGGTCCCCCCGGAGGAGCTGGAGGAAGTGTCCAGGGTGAAGAAGGTCTGGGCGTCCCTGCTTAGACTGTTGCCCCCGCGATGCAGCCCCAGATAAGCGGAAGAAATTGGATGGATGGATGGATGTTAAAACTCTAGACATATTAAAATGAATGTATTGGAATGTGCAGACAGGATTTCAGATAGAAGTGGTTGCTTGTAGACACACTGTACCTTCTGATAAACTACCTTTTTTGCCTTATTTTGCATAAATTTCCTATTTTGACCCAATACTATATCTTGGAAACTATAATCAATAAGCACTTCTGACTTACTTTTTAGTGACCTAAACCAAGAAAAATCACTACTTTTGTTCCAGAAGCCTTTTGCCTGTAGACCAGTGATTCCCTTTGTGAAGATTCAGGATGAAGCTCAGTTCCTCAAATCAGATGTTACTGTTTACAACTTTACTTAATAATAATCCGATAACTCAAGAAATCGGATAAAGATTTAGTTGTGTGTAGCCACTGAAAAAAAACATTTACAGTCAAATCAGGGCTTTTTGGTCATAATCTCCTATATCACCTCATCAAAAACATACCTGGAGTTGTGTTGTCTTTCACTCACACATGTTTGAGTAACCCTTTATTATTAGTCTACATCTCCAATGCTCAAAATGTTCCGTTCCACCTTGTGATGTCATGAAGAAGTAGTTTTCAAGTTAACAGCTAACTTTTACCTTTTGTCCAGAGATGGGAAATTTCAGGGCTGAAATTATTCTAGTGGAGTATGGAGTTTAAAAAGACAATGGAGCACTTTCTGTATTACCATGTGACATCACAATGTGGAACAGAGTGTTTACAGTTTGACAAAAGACACAATATGCAGGTTTTGTGTGTTTAACAAGTGTGAATGAAACAAAACACGACTCCAGGTCTGTTTGTGATGAAACAACATTATAGCATATAGACAAAAAAATTGCACAATACAGGCGTTTTAAGTGACAAAACAGCTCAAATTTACTTGTGTACTTTACTATGATTTGCTATATTGATTCTACAAGTCTACATAACTTCCTGCTATCCAAACAATGAATGCAATACAAGTGTGCGTATTAAAGTTTATGCCATGCTATTGTCCAAGTAAATAAACAAGACTTAAGGGTAGAATTACTAACAATGCACTATTACAATACTGTGTTATTAGAAATGCATTTGGAATCAATGTCAGATTTACCAAAACAAACCTTATGAATGTGGAAATACATGTGTAAAAACTGTTATATAGTATACAGAGAATAATATACTGTTTTTATACTAATACAATTTACACATAAAGACATCATATACACTCAACAAAAATATAAATGCAACACTTTTGTTTTTGCTCCCATTTTTCATGAGATGGACTTAAAGATCTAAAATTCATTCCAGATAACAATATTACTATTTCTCTCAAACATTGTTCACAAATCTGTCTAAATGTGTGATAGTGAGCACTTCTGCTTTGCTGAGATAATCCATCCCACCTCACAGGTGTGCCACATCAAGATGCTGATCTGACATCATGATTAGTGCACAGGTGTACCTTATACTGCCCACAATAAAAGGCCACCCTGAAATGTGCATTTTTTTTTTTTGCTTTATTGGGGGTCTGGGGACTCAGAACCAGTCAGTATCTGGTGTGACCACCATTTGCCTCATGCAGTGCAACACATCTTCTTCGCATAGAGTTTATCAGATTGTCAATTGTGGCCTGTGGAATGTTGGTCCACTCCTCTTCAATGGCTGTGCGAAGTTGCTGGATATTAGTGGGAGCTGGTACACGCTGTCGTATACGCCGGTCAAGCACATCCCAAACATGCTCAATGGGTGACATGTCCAGTGAGTATGCTGGCCATGCAAGAACTGGGACATTTTCAGCTTCCAAGAATTGTGTACAGATCCTTGCAACATGGGGCAGTGCATTATCTTGCTGAAACATGAGGTGATGTTCATGGATGTATGGCACAACAATGGGCCTCAGGATCTCATCACGGTATCTCTGTGCATTCAAAATGCCATCAATAAAATGCACCTGTGTTCTTCGTCCATAATAGATGCCTGCCCATACCATAACCCCACCACCACCATGGGCCACTCGATCCACAACATTGACATCAGCAAAGCGCTCACCCACACGACGCTACACACGCTGTCTGCCATCTGCCCTGAACAATGTAAACCGAGATTCATCCATGAAGAGAACACCTCTCCAATGTGCCAGACGCCATCGAATGTGAGCATTTGCCCACTCAAGTCTGTTACGGCGACGATCTGGAGTCAGGTTAAGACCCCGATGAGGACGACGAGCATGCAGTTGAGCTTCCCTGAGACGGGTTCTGACAGTTTGTGCAGAAATTGTTTGGTTATGCAAACCAAATGTTTCAGCAGCTGTCCGAGTGGCTGGTCTCAGACGATCTTGGAGGTGAACCTGCTGGATGTGGAGGTCCTGGGCTGGTGTGGTTACACGTGGTCTGCGGTTGTGAGGCCGGTTGGATGTACTGCCATATTCTCTGAAATGCCTTTGGAGACGGCTTATGGTGGAGAAATGAACATTCAATTCATGAGCAACAGATCTGGTTGACATTCCTGCTGTCAGCATGCCAATTGCACGCTCCCTCAATGCTTGTGGCATCTGTGGCATTTTGCTGTGAGACAAAACTGCACATTTCAGAGTGGCCTTTTATTGTGGGCAGTATAAGGTACACCTGTGCACTAATCATGATGTCAGATCAGCATCTTGATGTGGCACACCTATGAGGTGGGATGGATTATCTCAGCAAAGCAGAAGTGCTCACTATCACACATTTAGACAGATTTGTGAACAATGTTTGAGAGAAATGGTAATATTGTGTATCGGGAATGAATTTTAGATCTTTAAGTCCATCTCATGAAAAATGGGAGCAAAAACAAAAGTGTTGCGTTTATATTTTTGTTGAGTGTATAAGGTGTTAGTTGAGTTTTAACGTTATGGAAGCCTCCCACAGCTATACAGTTCAAGTCTATATTTATTAAAGGCATTTTATTTCCAATTACACACAAATGATTCATAGTTTTCTGTACGTGGTCTGAAAAAATACTGCTGTGATAAAACATTTCAATTATGTCTTAATCATTGTAATTATAGTTTGTGAGAAAGTTTGCTTTAAAATACTTTATTCTGGTATAAAGGCGTATGCTAACTCTATTCCAAGAAATAAATCCACTTTCCACTATAAAGAAATGGTTTTGCCATCCAAGACACAGTGAGTATTTAAGGTATAAATAATGCTTGTTCAGCCTCTTATCTTTAACGGACAATTTACCTCTAGCTTAGAAATAACACATCGCTGTTTTTATACTCAATATATTTTGCTGTTGGAAAAAGGCAACTTTAATAGGAGCGAAAAGCATTTGGTAGAACTACATTAAACAACAGTATGTAACTTTTTAACCAAAAAATAAGCATTTGGTTGTGTTCATTGAAACTGAAAAACAAGCACCCTTACTGTGAGAGGCCTTGCATCTCCACAAACGTGACTGTTATTTAACCAGCTTGTTTCCATAGAAATGTTGTTCCTTTGGCTATTATTTTCCACAGCTTGACAGAAAAATGATCTACAGCTCTGGAAAAAAATAAGAGACCACTGCATTTGCATTTTTTTTTTTTTTCTGAAATCAGCATCTCTACATGTATTACAGCCATTCCATTCCAGCGTCTGTTGAATTCCAACACAAACACAAAGCTGAGCTACTTCAGTTCTTGCACCAGGAGTGGAATAAAGTCACCCAAGAACAATGTGAAAGACTTGTGGAGAACATGGCCAAGACGCATGAAAGCTGTGATTAAAAATAAGGGTTATTGCACCAAATATTGATTTGTGAACTCTTCTTAAGTGTAAACATTAGTATTATGTTGTTTTAAAATGAATTTGATCTTGTTTCTTTGCATTGTTTGAGGTCTGAAAACATGTATCTTTTTTGTTATTTTGACCATTTGTCATTTTCTGCAAATAAATGCTCTAAACGATAATATTTTTATTTGGAATTTGGGGGAAATGTTGTCAGTAGTTTATAGACTCAAACAAAAATGTTCCTTTTGCCCAAACACCAGAAAAACTGATCATTTTGCAGTTTTTTCCAGAGCTGTATTGTCCAAAGTCTGGTTTTAACTTTCTTATTTCCATGGAATTATGCAGGTGGCGTATTACCTCCAGAAAGATACATACTGTACTTTTTAAAGAAAAGATTACAAAAAAAAAGTTTGATTTGATCTCAGAGCAAAGTATAATAGTAGTCTAAAATGTAAACATGTACATTAAGGAAGAATGCAAGGATTCAAACATGTCATTTTAAAATTACAAAACAATCTAATAATTACTCAATAAGAAATCCTATATACAGCTCTGGAAAAAATAAGAGACCACTGCAAAATTATCAGTTTTTCTGATTTTACTACTTATAGGTATGTGTTTGGGCAAAAGCAACATTTTTGTTTGAGTCTATAAACTACTGACAACATTTCCTCCAAATTCCAAATAAAAATATTATCGTTTAGAGCATTTATTTGCAGAAAATGACAAATGGTCAAAATAACAAAAAAGAGACATGTTTTCAGACCTCAAACAATGCAAAGAAACAAGATCAAATTCATTTTAAAACAACATAACACTAATGTTTACACTTAAGAAGAGTTCAGAAATCAATATTTGGTGCAATAACCCTTATTTTTAATCACAGCTTTCATGCGTCTTGGCATGCTCTCCACAAGTCTTTCACATTGTTCTTGGGTGACTTTATTCCACTCCTGGTGCAAGAACTGAAGTAGCTCAGCTTTGTGTTTGTGTTGGAATTCAACAGACGCTGGAATGGAATGGCTGTAATACATGTAGAGATGCTGATTACAGGAAAAAATGCAGTGGTCTCTTATTTTTTTTCCAGAGCTGTATGTGTACTGTCTTCTAACCATATTATACTCTCCATCACACACACACACACTACCTCTCTCCGCCCTATCATCTTGCCTTCTGCCTTTTCAAAGCACCATTACTGGAGCTCTTCACCCGGCTCTCATCACAGTGGGAAAAACCTGCTTCTAAAATGGCAATAGAATTCACATGGGGTATTGCTAGATTGAGACAGTTTGAAAGTTATAGGCCCGCTGCACACAATACGCCTTTGTTGATGAAAAAAAGGCATGTTCTAGCTATTTTATGTGCCTTGTGAGCTCATGTTTGTGGTTAAGTTGTCTAGTTCTTGGCGGCAGAACTGAGTCAAGAGCAGTTCATCTGAAGTTGAAACCTGAGGGAAATTACGTTTTATCAAAGCAAGGTGATGGAGCGGAATTGCGATCGGTTGGTTCTCCTCCCACCGTGGACTGTGCGTGGACCGACGCGATATAGCAGTCACTGTCAGTAGGCGTAACCACTTTTACTAGCATTCGTCACAGTGGAACGCCAATAATACTGAATGGGAAATCAAAATGTAGGTGGGAGTCGGATAGAGGCTCCCTTAAAGTGTTATGACATGAACAGCTGGCGAAATATAAAAGAAAAGATGGTTTCTTCACTATCTGGTGGGTTGACTTTAAAATGCATTCAATGATAAGATTCCGGCAGTAGTAAAACGGTAATAAAAGTGGTTCTTGAAAGCATCTATTGTTGGTTTATTGCTAACAGCTTGCATGAACTTTCGAAGCCCGAGTTTGTTTGTCAAATATAATGGATGTGTATGAAGACTGGCATTATTTAAAGGTGCACTGTGTAACTTTTCTACCTCCTTGTCTCCATGGAGATGTTGTTGCTTTGTTCAGAATGCTTCACAGTATTGTCCTAAATACCTGTCCATCTCCATGGAGTCAAAAAAGTCACAACACCAAGCCAAGTTTCATGTCAGATCTGTGGAGAAGCGACCCTGCTCATGTTTTTTAAGCAATAAAAACATGTATCTAATTGAGCAAATGCAAGATAGATACGTTTAATGCTACTGGGGAACATTACAGGCAAGGAATAAAGCCTCGATGGAAAAAAAAAATCCACCAGAAAAGTTACACAATGCACCTTTTGTTCATTGCCTTCTCACATATTAGATTAGTTAAGGATGATTCTCCAACTACAGTCAAATTTGGTCATGATATTTTTCCGAAAATCCAACACATATTTTTAGAAATATTTTGATTTGTTCTACTTGATAGTGGTTGTAATGAAATTACATAAATATTAAATCAATAATAATAAACAATAACAATAAATAAAGTGATGGAAATGACAATGTTTAGCATTTCTTTTAAAATCTCATGACATATTAGCATGCTAATCTCTGTTTTAGAGTTAGCATAAAATAGTCACTCAAAATACACAATATAAAATGGTATTTTTCTCATTATTTGTACATTCAAAGGAAATATGAGGTGTTTGGAAATGATGAACAGTAAACCTACTCTTGGTTTTGCAAAACTTGACCTTGATTTTGTTCTTGTTTCCCTTCCTTCCATGGAGCTAACGCTGCTATCCTGCCATGAGCTCCTGTCACATCACAACTGATGTGGTTCAAGTAGACAAAGGTTTAAAAAAAAAAGTTAAAAGTTACATTTTGTGGTGGTGGAAATGACAGTGATCCCAAGGGACAGGTGTTCTTTTTATGAAAAATAAATAAAATACTAATATATCTTTCAAACACATTATATTTTTCATTAAAATAAGGAATTTCTGTGCCATTTATCAATGAATTTACTGTTGAATCAAATTTAATTTCAGTCTTATGAGGGACTGAGAGTCCAAAACCTGGCCAAGGGACAAAGGGCATGTAGCAAAATCACTCAATATGAAACCATATTTATATAATAAAAATAGTAATTTATCTATCATACATTTTTTGTAAGTTCGTCTTTGTGTCTAGTAAGTGCAGTATGAATTAAAAAATGATAAATGTGTTTTTGTTTTTCTTATTTCTGCCTGGGACACAAATTCTTTGATAGTTGGAGAATCACTCTTATACTGTATATTGGTGGATTTATAATACAGTTCTGATTATTGAAGTGACTGTGATTTTGGTCTTCTAAAACGTAAGGCAAGAGCTGTTTAGAGGATGACCAAAAGGGAGAGGAATGTTCAACCAGGGCTCTCAAGTCTCACGCATTGAGAGTGTGACACACGCAATTCGACGTGTTCACACGCTCACACGCCACACATGGTATTTCTCACGCTGAAATTTAGTTACGCAAGTCAAGCGCAGCGCACAGCGCTTCTGTGCCCAGAAAATCGGTTAGATAATGCAGGCACCGTGCGTTTTCAGCGAAAAAAGTCACTCGCACCCCCCCGCTCCTCGGAAATTACGCAGTCTCACGCACGACCCCGCTCAAAACTTGAGAGCCCTGGTTCAACATTACAGCATTAATCTTACACTATACTATGTATTTATATAATTATGTTTTGTTTTGTTTTATTGCATCCAAACAACTTCCATTCTCACTTTGAACAGGGTAATTTCTTCACTGATCTGACATATATTTTGATCCAGTGGCATCGCCTGTTAGATAGATAGATTTAGGTTTAATGATAAAGGAGAAGTTCAATTTGTCAACTGGACAAAGTTTGTTTGGTTGAAGACGTTTCGTCGCTCATCCGAGAGGCTTCTTCAGTTCTAGGTTTAATGCCATACTGTGGAACATTCCAAGCAAAGAAGTACCATCTTCAACGAGGCAAGCAGATGGTGGACCATCTACTAGCACCTTTTAAATAATGTTTTCCTCATTATTCATCTGATGCCTTATTGGAGGGAGACAAGCTAAACATTTCTACTTCTTTGACACAATACAGATTTATCATCGTTCTCTTCCATTAGCTCAACTAAATGCCACAAATGAAAGCACCAAGCTATTGATACTTTGCAGCTGATGTCATCAAAATTCCCTGGGGGTTTGAAGGACTACTCTGTAAGAAGTTCTTAGTTTTATTTTACACAGTCTGACCATAAATGGAACTTCAACCAGTGAGATGACTTGTGCGCTTAAAGTCCTTCTTACCTTTTTGTTGATAATCAAACACCTAAACAGGATCATCAGTTTTTTTTCTTGAAGCTTATTTGCCAGTGTTTACTAATGTGCACATTGCGTCACCATGGTAACTCCTGAACATTCCGCCAATAGAGAAACACGCGGAACACCCCCCGCATAATGTCACTGCAAAGTATCAATAGCAATATAAGAGCTTTTTCTTATCTCAAGCCCAGACATGAGAAAGATGCGTCTCCGATGATATCCACGGCAACCACAAAATCAGATCCTGTCAAGAGTATTGGCAGGTGGACTAATGCCTCTCCGTCTCCCTGCTCCTAACTGTCCCCTAAAGAGTCCGTCTCATCCATCAGCGGCCATCTTGATCCTGTATGCGGCGTGGACATTCGGAATGGACACAAAGGCGCAGGGAAATCACATGTCAGACAACTTCATGCTAGATGACTTTAATATCCGCCACAGTAGCCGACGACGTTAGAATCATTCAATAGCCAATGAAGCCGCGGGCCACTAAACCAATATGGCACGGCGCTGTGGAATAGATGTGTGCATGGAAGCCCTGTTGGTCGCTGTGTAATTTAATCCAGCCCCTAGGACAAGCATCTCTCAACGAAGCGAAGAAAAAAAGGGGAGAAGTAAAGACTAGGAAAAGGATGAATCGCGTAACCCTCCGCTAACCCCCATCAAGCACCAGAACTTTTATATGGCTAGGCAAATTAGATACAACTTGTACACGCAACTGGGATGTCTCTGCAGTCGGTTACCCAACTTGGATTACATTCTGCTGTGGTCGTTTTCTTTCCCCCAGAACTAATTTTGGCCAAACTGGTGTAGAGAACGGAATAGTTGGACGCAATTTTTGGACTGCTGCGGGCTTTGGTGAAGAAAATGTATTTGATTATAGTGCACGTACAAAGACTTAAAGGTGTACTGTGTAACATTTCTTGAGGGAGAGTACGCCACATGCTAGTCTCCATGTACAGCTCTGGAAAAAAATAACAGACCACTGCATTTTTTTTTCTGAAATCAGCATCTCTACATGTATTACAGCCATTCCATTCCAGCGTCTGTTGAATTCCAACACAAACACAAAGCTGAGCTACTTCAGTTCTTGCACCAGGAGTGGAATAAAGTCACCCAAGAACAATGTGAAAGACTTGTGGAGAGCATGCCAAGACACATGAAAGTTGTGATTAAAAATAAGGGTTATTGCACCAAATATTGATTTCTGAACTCTTCTTAAGTGTAAACATTAGTATTATGTTGTTTTAAAATGAATTTGATCTTGTTTCTTTGCATTATTTGAGGTCTGAAAACATGTATCTTTTTTGTTATTTTGACCATTTGTCATTTTCTGCAAATAAATGCTCTAAACGATAATATTTTTATTTGGAATTTGGGAGAAATGTTGTCAGTAGTTTATAGACTCAAACAAAAATCTTCCTTTTGCCCAAACACACACCTATAAGTAGTAAAATCAGAAAAAACTGATCATTTTGCAGTGGTCTCTTGTTTTTTTCCAGAGCTCTACATGTTCTTAACTGTTCAGCCTGGCATGTTTCACAGTATGGCATTAAAGGGATAGTGCGTTGTTTTTTTATTTTAATTTTTTTAATGTTTTTTTTTATGTTAATCTGTATGGGTTTCCATCTTAAAAGTTACTTGTGTTGACACCGGCTTACCTCTAACACTCTCAGCTGATCCCGGTTCGGCTCGCTTTCTGGAGCCCACGTAAGTAGGTCCGGTAACTTCCCTGGAACATGAAATAAAGCTTGTTTTTCTTTTCAAAACAAAACATTTGTTAGAAAGGTGATATATTTGTGTCGGAAACAGTTGTCCACGAAACATCCAGCAGCGTATTTCGCATTCGCGTATTGTCTCTCTCCACTCGTATCACTACGCCCATGTTAACTCTATCAGCCTGTTCACTTGTAAACTTTGGTGTAGACTTCCACTGAAGGTGAACAGGCTGAGAGTGTCAGAGGTAAGCCGGTGTCAACACAAGTAACTTTTAGAAGGAAACCCATACAGATTAACATTAAAAAAAAAACCCACTATCCCTTTAAACTTATCTCCATGTAGACACGCAGGCCAAGGTACAGCTCAGATCGATGGAGCGGTGAGCCCGCTTACACAAGAATGCATGTTCTTAAGGTATTTTAGAACAATAAAATCACCTCCAATGAAACAAATAGTAGTATAGACTTTTAATGCCATACTGTGAAACATACCAAGCAAAGCAATAATGTCTCCCGAAAGACAAAACAAGTAGTGTACCCTCCACCAGAAAACTTACACAATGCACCTTTAAATCAAAATTACCAAACAGTTTGAAAGAATGATTCAGGCTTAGCAACAATTAAAAAAAAAAAACCTTAACTTGAAGTAGGTTCTAACCTGGATCATTCTGAGTATACCATTTGTTCACTTGTTCACAGTTTATTTGATAAGATAAGATAAGATAAGACTTTATTGATCTCACACAGGAGAAATTCACTTGCCACATTACAGTAGCTCAAGGCAGTTTAGTGCAAAGAAAGTTAGAACAAAAAAGTACATGCAGACAAGATAAGTAATAATAATAAAATAAGTAAATAAGAGAATGTAGAAAAAATTGCAGGTTTAGACTATATAGTTATATACTATATATTTGTTCAATTGAATTGAGTTGAATTAGCGCCACAGGGGAGAGGTGATTCTCTTAAACTTTTGCGGGTGACCTGAGACTGGTCTGAACACTGCTGCTGATGTCAAACGCACATGCCTACATGTCCAAAGCTCAAAACGCTCAGTTCCACAGCTACTTTTTATCTCTAGTTCAGTAAATGGGCAATTCCAAGGTTGAAATCATCCAAATGATTCTAGTGAAGGTGCATGGAGTTTAAAAATACGGTGGATGATTTCTTGTGTTTCCAGATGACATTGCGAGGTGGAACAGAGTGTTTTCTATTTGAGAAAGGAACACAGTCTAATATGCAGGGTCTGTGTGTTAAATGTGTATGAATGCAACAAAACACCACTCCAGGTATGTTTGTGAAGAGGAAATATTGGAATATAAATCACAAAATAGTGTAATTGATAAGCACTATGCTTAATGTATTCTAGTGGGATGTTGTGAACCCACCCTCATGTTGCCCTCATGTTGTTCTGGCTGTTCGTGTGGGTGTGCACTCAGCTTGAATTCATTAATGCACAACAGAATTTTTGAGAACATATATTTAGCCCACTGTAGTTATGTAATGCATCTTTTTGTAGTAATTAAAATCATAAAGTCTTTCCATTTATTTATTTATGCCTTATATTCTTATTTATTACATTTCATTTTGATATTTCTAGCTTGTAGATTTGTTTTTGCTATATCTAAAATCATCAAGATGTATTTATGTATTACACTGGTCTACAAGCAAAATGCTTCCGGAACAAAAGTAGTGAAATTTTTCTTGGTTTAGGTCACTAATAAAGAAAAAGTAAGTCAGAAGTGCTGATTGGCTATAGTTTCCAAGATACAGTATTGGGTCAAAATAGGAAATCTATGCAAAATAAGGTAAAAACGGTAGTTTACCAGAAGGTACAGTGTGTCTACAAGCAACCAGTTCTATCTGAAAGCCTGTCTGCACATTCCAATACATTCATTTTAATGTTTAGAGTTTTAACATGAAATATTTTTTGATTTCACATAAGAGAGATGCCTCAAAATTGTGTGTACCTGATGTCTTAAGATATTTCTTGTTTATTTCTTGACGGAAAAAGAAGTGCAAGTTAAATATTTTCAAAATATAAATATTATTTTTAAGCAAAAATGCCTAAATCTATTGTAATAATAATAATAATTGTATTATTATTAGTCTGTATTTGAAGGGACAATGTACAGAGACATTATGCTCATGAAACAGAGATGTACTGCACCAGATTATATCTAAAGATTATATTATCTGCAGTCCCTGAGGAACAATAATAAATTATACAATGCAATTTACACATTCAACAAGATTAAAAAAACACATTAGCACACATTTAGCAGCTCACATACAACATTCACATCACAATATTAAAGAGTAAAGAGTATGTAAAACAATATCATTAAAGGTCCAGTGTGTAGGATTTGTGGCGCATAGGTGGATGGTGCTATTGCAATTCCTGTTCTAGCTACGGTAGACCTCGAGGGTCACCCGGGCGTGCCGTAACGCGGACAGCTCGCGTACCCGCACACAAACCGCGCGCACGCGTGAACTATTGTATAAATAAAACGCAGTCCCGTTCACAGTTTTTTTTTTTTTTTTCTTTCGCATGAGAGCACACATTCCCGATCATGTACCATGACAATCTACACATCAAATGAAACCTTACAGTCTCATCTTTTTGACTATGCAATTCATTTCCCGGCACAACAATCACTCCCCGAGCACATGGGGCTTTTATACGGAAAAGCACAAAACGAGGTTAGTTACTTTGCTTACCTTTGAAGGCTCTGCCCAGGTCAAACTCTGTATTTCACCATAAACTTGGTCTCAATCTGTCCATAAGGATCCAGCGAATAAAATCCAGTAAAACAATTTAGTCCAAAACACGTGTTAGATCCATTACGACGTGTGATCCGGCAACATGCTTGTCGTTGTTTATCCAAACGCGTACTATCCCGTTGTGTGAAAACCTTGCCGAAGGCGAAGGCGGAGCCCAAATGTCTTTCTGCGGCTCTCGTAATCAAAATGGCTGCCTCTATATGGGGAAGATCCCCCTTTTATGCAGGTATATCCAAGTCCAACAGAATACTTTGATTTCATGATGGAAGTGAAAAGGCTTGAAAAACACTGTATTTTTGAATGGGTATCTTCAATTTCAGTAATTAATGGGTAAAAATCTTACACACTGTCCCTTTAAATATCATGAATACATTAGCTAACCAGCACAGTTATCAATTGATTTTCAGTTCATCTTATCAATATGAGATTTAGCCACTTTTATCTCGGAAGCAGATCAAGTCCAAAAATTTGTAGACCAGTGTTATGCATGTAGGCTATGTATTTATATATTATGTGTTTATTTATTAATGTTTTTTTTGTTTATTATTTATGTTTTTTTATTTTTTTTATGTAACAACATTCTTATTTATTACATATTTCACTTTGATGTCGCTAGTTCGTAGGTTACTGTGACACGTTAAGCATAAAACAAGCATACGTCAGCCGCGCGGCGCTCGTACATCAGATGGAAACGTCAATCTCTCTGGACATAGGTCAGACGCAGGGTTAGCTATAATTACCGCTAATGCACTGGAAATGCTGCATCTTATATGAAACGCATTACTCTCACTCAGGCCGGGCAGTGGACTTAATTAGACCGGACGGGAGATTTATTCAAAAACCAATAAGCCACTAATTTAACAGCACAAAATTTGTAAATAAACACTGCAATATTAATCCCTCTTGCTGTCTTGTCTCTAATAACATTTTGTAGCTGGATGACCGGAGGGAGCAGCGCATGAGAGATCCGCCCTGAGTCTGGTGATTGATTAGCTTTGCTGTTTGTAAATGGAAATTAAGATGTCAACTCATATTCCTGGGGAGAAAATGGCCGTTAATGGTGTTTGCGCCCTACGAGTCCGAGCACTTGATTTGTGTAGCGTCTGGGATAATGTTAGCGAGAAAAAAGGAGACAGGCGGGCGCTGTCAGCTGCCTGCAAAATAACAACAGCTTAATCAACACCAGCGCGACTCATTTCCAAAGCCTAATACATCCAAGTTTAGTCAACGGCGATGCTATCTGTGCAGATGCTTTCGTTCCATAGCTCTTAAGAAATAACGTGCAAAAGCTCCAGTGTGATCTTCGGTTTCACTGGAATGCGTAGCCTGGAGAAAAATAAGTAGAATTCAACCTGGAGAGACTCAAACACGCACAACGAGAAAGTATAAGCAGTTTGAATGAATGAGTTCTCTTTGGCACTCAGACCCAAAGCTAACTCAGAAAACATTGCGGTGAAGGGTGTGGTCGGTTAGATGACGTTTTAGAGATGTTTCCTCCAGGGCTTGGACACTGGAGGTGAGGCTGAGGAGAGTGAAGGAGACAATAAGAGGATGAGGAGGTTGTAAGGGACGATGAGATGCCCAGGGGGTGCTGGGAGGAGACGGGGCGTGGCGCAAACCGAAGCAGCCGGGCACCTGTAATGGGGTTTAAAATGGACAGACTCGGCACTGATTGGACGAGAAGGAGGTATGGAGAGCAGCGGGGAGGAGTAATAGGAAGGTGATGAAGGCTGAGGAGCACGTAAGCTCTGGTCAAGCGGTGAGGTAGACGATGTTTGGTCTTCCAGGCTGAATTTACACTCGCTCCATTTCTTTTACGTCTATTGGAGTTTACTTAGTGTGAATATTCATTTTTGATGGTAAAAGACAAGGTCGATGTTGGAGAAATTCAGTTCTCTTGGTCCTTGCTGACATGTTTCTGTAGCTCTACCTGACCCGCTTCGTCAGAGGTTATAATACTCCCTACAATAGACAGTACTACCTCAGTATCTTGAGTGTTCACATCTCCAGGTCTGTATTGATGGTAAATAAACCTTTTTAGTGTCAGGTATACAGTTTCCTACAAATCCCAGGCTACTTGAATCATTTCCATCACGTGTGTTGGATCTCTGACCACAGATGAGTTGAGGTTTAAGGGCGTATACTCGATTCTTCATCTATTTTGTTAATTTGGCTTCACAGAAATGGGATTCAAGAAAGTCTTTGGATTGAGTGTGGGGTTGACTGATGTTTATTCTTGAGGTAGAAATTGATAGAACAGTATATACAGTTCTGGAAAAATAAATAAATAAATAAGAGACCACTGCATTTTTTTCTGAAATCAGCATCTCTACATGTATTACAGCCATTCCATTCCAGCGTCTGTTGAATTCCAACACAAACACAAAGCTGAGCTACTTCAGTTCTTGCACCAGGAGTGGAATACAGTGAACCCTCGTTTATCGCGGGGGTTAGGTTCCAGAAATAGCCCGCAATCAGTGAAATCCGCGAAGTAGGACAATTTTATATTTTACAATTATTATACATGTTTTAAGGCTGAAAACGCTTCACCAGACACATTATACACCTTTCTGAGACTGGTATTAACATTTTCTCACATTTTTCTCTTGTTTAAACACTCAAACTTTTGTAGATCTTCATCAAAATATATTAATAGTGACGCGGGGGGAGACACGTGACACGCGGACACGTGCACGCGGACACGTGCGCGCTGACACGTGCGCGCGGACACGTGTGTTTGTTTTGGTACCACATATCCATGCCATGTGCGAAAGTCGAGTGGAAAGCGAACTGGATATAATTTTGGGCAAGACTCAAGCCAATGCTAACAGTGCAAAACCGCTAACAGACGCCTCTGAGCACCAGTCCTCAGCACAAGACCAGGTAAGACCAACCTGCGCTCACAAGAGTTGGTTGCATTTCACCCCGGCTCCAAAGTCAGTCCGCCCCGGAGTTCGGGGCATGGCTATCAATGCGTCGCCAATACTCCACAGCTCTCTAGGACGGGGTCGGGTTCGTGACGGGGAAGACCCACTGTCTCCTCTCTGCGCGCGAGTGTCCTCTCCCGGCGGCTCCCTCGAATGCGGCTCTCCCCGCTGCGGGCTCCCTCGGCCGCGCGGCGTCCGTCCATGTTGATTCTTGGCTCTTCCATTTGTCCGGCTCGCACTCAGTCTCTTCCATGGCAAGTAAATAAAGGCCACACCTCCTGTCACCCAGGCGCTCTCGTGAAGGAAATCAGAGACTCTGTCCCTACCACCCTGCGTCACCATCCCTGGTCTAGACCTGGTTTAGTCCTGGTTTAGACCTGGTTTAGACCTGGTTTAGTCCTGGTTTAGGCCTGGTTTAGTCCTGTTTTAGACCTGGTTTAGTCCTGGTCTAGTCTCTTAGCTAATCAGGGCGCAGGACACAATGTTATACTGTAAAAAAAAGTTACACTATAAAAAAAAAAAAAAAAAAGGAAAAAAAAAGGAAAAAAAAAATCCGCGAAACAGCGAGGCCGCGAACAGTGAACCACGATACAGCGAGGGTTCACTGTAAAGTCACCCAAGAACAATGTGAAAGACTTGTGGAGAGCATGCCAAGACGCATGAAAGCTGTGATTAAAAATAAGGGTTATTGCACCAAATATTGATTTCTGAACTCTTCGTAAGTGTAAACGTTAGTATTATGTAGTATTATCTTGTTTCTTTGCATTGTTTGAAGTCTGAAAACATGTATCTTTTTTGTTATTTTGACCATTTGTCATTTTCTGCAAATAAATGCTCTAAACGAAAATATTTTTATTTGGAATTTGGGGGAAATGTTGTCAGTAGTTTATAGACTCAAACAAAAATGTTCCTTTTGCCCAAACACATACCTATAAGTACAGTAGTAACATCAGAAAAATAATTTTGCAGTGGTCTCTTATTTTTTTCCAGAGCTGTAGGTTGGCTGATATATCAGTTTAGAAAAAAAAACAAAAAAACATACTGGTCGATATGTTCAGATTGAGTTAGTGTTGTCAAAACTAAAATTTCAAACTTGATTTTTACACCACAATTACCACTATTTAATTTTTTATTTTTATTTATACCAATGTTGATACCGCAATGACAAAAAACAACCAAACGTTGGGAAAATTAGCTTTAGATCACTACTAAAAACTCACTTGTGCAATCTGGCATTTCCCGTATGATTTACTGTTTTTTTTATTGTTCACAAATTGTCCCAAAAAAAAGTATAATTCAGATATATTTTATTATTAAATCCTCTATTTATGGGGTAAAATGGTCAATTAATATGTGATACATGACCATGCACAACCAAAAAACATACAATTTAAATGTATGTACAGTATTTCCCTGAAGTAACTGTTGTGGCCTCCCTATAGTAATAATTCTTTTTCATTTCCGTTATCAGCTGCCACTTCTGGTCCTCCCTCTGATCCACATGGGGGGAAAATAGGATTAAGAATTTGCTTTAAATGTGAAATGTCCAAAACCATTCCACTCAGATATGGGATCAATTCTGCCAAATGTAATATTAGCAGCAGTGTGTTACGGCTTAATGCAACTGTCTATCTCTTTGACATGTGCGTGGACAGCATGAGCCCCTCCAGAGGTCAAAGTTCGCACGAGCATCCGCGGCGTGAGCAAAACCCATCTCGCAGAATGCCGACGCTAGCATGTTTTCTAATATGGTCGCAATCTTGTATTTGAGTGATTTTAATCGGAGCAGGGCGGGAATCCAATATCTTCTTCCACTGGCTGTGTGCGATGAGAGCGTGCGGTTATGGTGGATCAGATGTGGGCCAGTGTATCATTGAGTTAGTGCCGAAAAGATGTTATTTTCTCCCTATCAGCTTTTAATGCTCAGATTCACACTTACATTTTATTTGGAGATTGGATAGTTTCCATTTTGTAAGTGGGTAACCGAGATTGTCTCTTTGTAGCCGAGTATATTACAGATTTTACATTTTGTGTGTACGATATGAGATTATGGGAAACTGTGTGAAGAGCCGAGATAAAGGTTTAGCAAAGGTTTTGGAGAGTCAAAGCGCTTAAAGTTTCTATACTGTTGTTGTGTCTTTGAGTAAGACCGTTCCCACCCACAATACCTGTTTAAAATCAAATTAATCCCATGATACGACCAAATGAAGTGACCCAAATCTGATTTTTTTGCCTCTATGCGGCCTGTATCTGATCTTTTAATGACGACACAGATCCGATTTTTTCAAATGCGACCCAGGCCACTTGGATATGTGGTCATAAAACCGATACATATCCGATCTTTTGGCATGTGACTTCTGTCTGAACGGCCAGGTCACATTCATCTGACCATCAGCAAATGAGAGTGGTACAAATGATATGATACGACCAAATTGTTAAATTTAAAAAGTCAAGCTATGTCCTTCATTCATCCATTTTCTTATGCTTTTTCTGACTTCGGGTCACGGGAGCAGCAGTCCAAACAGATCTGCCGCCCAGATCACAATGCACCGGCCCCCATGGAGCCTTCTGCGGGTGGTGGGTCCACGTCCACGTCGCTTGACACAACCGGCCTTGATGTATCTCCTGTCATGGGGTTCTCTACTAGTGTATGCAGACACTTGCCCCAGGACACAACGGCAGCATTCATCTGTGGGAGCTGGAATCGCACTGCCAATCTGTGGGTCAGTGGATCTGACCGCTCAACCAATGATGTTATGTCGAGAGCGGAATTCCAACTGTCAACCTTTGGACAAAGGCTCTACCAACTGAGCTACTGCTGCCAAGCTATGTCCTGTTTCAGATTTGTGGTTAATTCTGCCCAGCATGCTCACAAGCTTGAGCAGTTGATAGTTTCATCCCCATCATTAATACACATGGTTCATGTCTTACTGATATGTGTTCAAGTAATTGTTTTTGGTTGGATTGGACAAAAAAGGTGACAGATAAGGGATGTATGAATTAGTCAGCTAATACACTCATTATAAAATGTATTCCTGAACATTTTATATTCCAGGTGCTAGACTTACATAGTGCACCTGGTTGTGTCCATGGAGATATGGTAGGGAGAGTACTTTCCCTGGAATGTACAACAGTATGGCTTGTTTATTATTTACTTATAGGTATTTTATATTTTTTATAAGATGAGCGCTGCCGTTGTGTCCTTGGGCAAGACACTTAACCCCACCTCGCCCCCAGTGTCTGTGGACACTGGTAGCCCCCATGGCAGAAGATACATCAAGGCCTGTTGTGACGTGAGCCGTCCTCCTGTGGACCCACCACCCGCGGGAGGATTCATGGGGGCTGGTGCATTGTGTTCTGGGCAGCAGAACACTAGTTGGACTGCTGCCCCCGCGACCCAGAAAATGGAAAAGCGGAAGAAAATGAATGAATGAATGAAGGTATTTTATCATAAAACAATATCTTTAAAAATATGCATTGTACAGTATTATATTGTACAGCGGACCCACCTCTCCACAAATCAGACATGTAAATTCACCATGGTAACAGACCCTCCACCCGGAAAGTTTCACAGTGCACCTTTGATTTGATTCTATAATATTTTTGTGAAAACATCTGCACGACTGACTCAACTGTCCATGAACACATGTACTGATTTTCCCCATGTTAGATCATAAAATAGAAAAGCAGCTCTCTCAGTCACTCCTCCACTGACCTGCGGGGCATATGCATAATGTGACACTAGATTTATCATAAATACCAAACGAACGCCATTGCAAAAAAAAAGTGTTTTATATTCATAAGTCCACATCTCCTGCTATATTGAACTTGTGATTCAAAGCTTCAGACAGACTGTACACTCCACACTGCAGACCTGCCCCATTTTGATTGATCTCAAATCCTGTGATGCTCGGTCGGACTCGGAGAGAGGAGTCGAGATAGCGGGGGAAAATGGCATAAATGAGCGAGTGAAATAGGCAGAGAGTTTCTCTCTCTCTGCCTATTTCACTCGCTCATTTAGGAGGAGAGCGAGAGAGGGAGGGGGAGAAAGTCTCAAACTACTGCTAAAAACTCACCTGTTTAAAGTAGCATTTCTTTGATTTCCACAATTGTTGTTTTTGTTTTGTTTTTTCCCGCTGACTTTTCCTGTTTGTTATAAAGTGTCTTTGGCTACGTTCAGACTGCAGCCTGAAGTGACCCAAATCAGATTTTTTTTGCCTCTAGGTGACCTGTATCTGATCTTTTAATGACAGTCTGAACGACACAGATCAGATTTTTTTTTTCAAATGCGACCCAGGCCACCTGGATATGTGCTCTTAAAGGGATATGCCACCCCCAGGTCAAATTTGGACATCTCCCCACAGTCCAGAGACTAAAATAAGTGGTGGAAAGCGTTTTCCTGGTCACCCAGCCATTGTCCGAGTCTGTCGCCACTGACCGCCGCGGTATCTGCTGCTCCTCCGCCTTAGACTGGAGTCTAACGTCGCCAGAGAAAGATTTCGGCCAAAAGGAATTAATTTGCTCGATGCGTTTCCCAATTACTTTCTGTGTAGTGCGCATTCATATCGAGTGCAAATAAATGTGCAAATCAACACGGAGAGCTTGACTTGGTCATTTTGGGTGGGAACTATTTTCCAGTGCGGAAGAATAAAGCCGAATCACGCAGCACGCTGCCAGGGGAATCCCTGTTACGCACCAGGAAGGGAGTTCCCCTGTTGCACAACGTGGTGCGTGATTCGACTGTATTCTTCCGCACTGGAAAATAGTTCCCACCCAAAATGACCAAGTCAAGCTCTCCGTGTTGATTTGCACATTTATTTGCACTCGATATGAATGCGCACTACACAGAAAGTAATTGGGAAACGCATCGAGCAAATTAATTCCTTTTGGCCGAAATCTTTCTCTGGCGACGTTAGACTCCAGTCTAACGCGGAGGAGCAGCAGATACCGCGGCGGTCAGTGGCGACAGACTCGGACAATGGCTGGGTGAGCAGGAAAACGCTTTCCACCACTTATTTTAGTCTCTGGACTGTGGGGAGATGCCCAAATTTGACCTGGGGGTGGCATATCCCTTTAAATCCGATACATATCCAATCTTTTGGCATGCAACTTCAGTCTGAACGGCCAGGTCGCATTCATCTGACCATCAACAAGTGAGAGTGGTACAAGTAGGCGCTCACAAATGTCCACAAATGTTCTTCTCGTCATATGAAAATTCTGTATGAAGTCCATGTCAATGAAGCAGCAAAGCACATAGTAATCCCACCACTCTCAGCACCAACACGTTCCTTTCTACGGATGTTGCTGCCACTGCCCCACAAAACGCTATGGTCAAAAACCTTCTCCTTCTCAATGTCATCCTTTAAAGAAATAAGTTGTACATGTTCTGGCTCTGGTACGACAGCAGCTTTAAAATCGCCAGGTGCTCAATGCTAGTGTCCATGTTTAGGCGACTTCCATAAACACTGAGCACGCTCGCTGCATGTGACCTCGTCGTGCCCTCCAAGGCGCATGCGGGACACTTTTGGGGCGTTTAAAGTTCACACTGGAGATCACATACAAGTCGCATTTAATTGGAAATGTGAACGACCTCGCAAAAAAAAATCGGATTTCTCAAAAAAATCTGAATTGAGCTTTAAGCCCTGCAGTCTGAATGTAGCCTTTGAATCTCCAAAAGACCAATATATAAGTTTGATGTGTGATTATTATTATTAGACAGAGAGAGGCAGAGGAGGAGAGAGAGAGGAAAGACTGAGGGAGAGACAGGGAGGGATGGAGTGAAAGAAAGTTGGAGCGGAGAACTTTTCTTGGAGCTTTTGGAGAGCGGTACTTTGCTAATAATGACAAAGAGCCCGGCACCGTTCTATTTGCGGTTCTAGGAGGGAACCTGCATATGGACACCATCATAACTCAAAGCTTTCATCCGTTCACATGAAAAATCAAGGCTGTCAGCGGCGCTCACAAGTGATCCGCTAACATAGAGTAATGTGACAGAAAATGGTGCGCACTCTCCCCGCATACAGAGATATATGGCACGGCTACACCAATACTGTACACAGAGCATCTGGAGTGCATTAGCCTAATCCTGATAGATGGATGGACACTCTGCTCCCTCACTCGCTCTCCTCGCTATTTCTCCCTTTCTCCTGGTTTGTTCTTTGTTTCATTTCATCTTTGGGCTTTTCTCCCCCCCCCCTCTCTCTCTCTCTCGCTCTCTCTCTCTCTCTCTCTATATATATATATATATACATATATCTCATGCCTCTCTGTGTGTGTCTCTCTCTCTCTCTCTCCTTATTTGTTATTTTTTTCATTTCATCTTTGGGCTTTTCTCTCCCTCATTCTCTCCTCTTTCTGTCACTCTCTCCCTTCCTCTCTCTCTATATCTATCTCATGCCGCTCTGTGTCTGTCTCTCTCTCTCTCTCTCCTTGTTATTTGTTTAATTTCATTTCATCTTTGGGCTTTTCTCTCACTCTCACTCTCTCCTCTTTCTGTCACCCTTTCCCTTCCTCTCTCTCTTTATCTATCTCACTCCTCTCTATCGCTTGCCTCTCTGTCTCTGTCTCTCTCTCTCTCTCTCTCTCTCTCTCCTTGTTTGCTATTTGTTTCATTTCATTTCTTCTTTGGGCTTTTCTCTCCCTTACTCTCTCCTCTTTCTATTTCTCTCTCAATTCCTCTCCCTATCTCACTCCTCTCGCCTCTCTGTCTGTTTCTCTCTCTTTCTTTCTCTCCTTGTTTATTATTTGTTTCATTGGGCTTTTCTCTCCCTCACTCTCTCCTCTTTCTATCTCTCTCTTCCTCTCTTTCTCTCTTTCTCTTTCTACCTCATACCTCTCTCTCTCTCTCTCTCTCTCTCCTTGTTATTTGTTTAATTTCATTTCATCTTTGGACTTTTCTCTCCCCCTCTCTCCTCTTTCTATTTCGTTCTCCTTCCTCTCTCTCTCTACCTATCACACTCCTCTCTCTTTCTCTCTCTCTCTCTCTCTCTCTCTCCTTGTTTATTATTTGTTTCATTGGGCTTTTCTCTCCCTTACTCTCTCCTCTTTCTCTCTCTATCTCTCTTCTCTGTGTCTGTCTCTCTCTCTCTTTCTTCTTTTGTTTCATTTCATTTCATCTTTGGACTTTTCTCTCCGTCATTCCTCTCTACATCTTTTCCTTGCTATCCCTCTCCCCGCTCTCTGTCATTTTCCTGGTTTGTTGTACATTTAATTTCATCTTTAGACTTTTTATCTGCCCCTGAAGATTTAGGATAACAGGTTGTGTTGACATCAGAGCATCCCAGAATTCCAGTTTAATACTGACACGGAGTCACGGACTTTAAGTCGTAGGATTAAGCAAACAATCCATATCAAATAAAGAACATTTGTGAATCATAAGATTAAAGTCTAAATGTAATTCTCCAATAAAATTAGAACAGCCCCTGACATGTATGATAATCAAATGTAGAACTCCAAAAGATATATTACTTTGTTTTTAATTATTACTATGGCAACAGTCCTAATTTCTCCCCATTCTTAAAGCCGTGAATACCACCTCAGTGTATTATCCTGCCTTCTCTATTGGACACTTCAGCACTAATGTATGCTTTCATGGCCGGTGTGTGCGCTATGATGGATTGAAGGGAACACCAGCATAAATTATTGGCCAAACATAATGAAGGAAGTGCCTGTATATGGGCCATGAGGGTCAGGGAATGGTCTGGTGAGTATGGAAAATGATGTTAATCATATTCAATGGGCTTCGCAGATGTTGATTTTTCAGCGTTTATTAGAGAAGTGGAGAGCTGGACTGAAGTGCTTTGAGTTAAACAGAACAAAGGTGTGTTGTGTCAGGGGCTGCAAAAATACATTTAGTTTCTTCTCAGTTCTGAAGCTAATTGTATGAAATTATATTAGCGCTTAAGACTTTTTAACATTTTAAATTGAATTTGTCCTCAGTGCTGCTGGGGAAACCTGTCAGGAGACTACAGTCTACAGAGATAACAGAACATAAAACTCCACATGCTGCTGCTCTACGCAACTAATCCAAAAAAATTGACACCAAGACTGTGTGTACGCTCTAAAAACCCCGCAAATCTGATGGACATTTTTGCATGTAAAATTATAAAGTACTCTAGTATACTAGTATAGCTTACTATGGTTACTTTCTTACTCTCTTTAGATGTTTTTGGACCATTTTTTATTTATTTTATTGTTTTGAAAAATCTTAAATATAATGATCTCACATTTACCATTCAAAAATAATGTTCTAAATTATGTGTAGCAGGGGTGTCAAACATGCGGCCCGGGGGCTGGATCTGGCCCTCTAAGACCTTTAATCTGGCCCTCGGCTGATTTTCATGTTCTATTACAATATTGGTAATTTTCTGTGCCTCTTTTCTGTGCAGTTTAGCATAGCAGCGTCTCCAGCGCCTCTGTGCGTGGCCCCTCCCACCAGGGCAGCACAAATGAAGACGAAAACATGACTAAATTCTGTGAAATGCACAAGTTCATGTTAAAACATTGTGTTGAAATGGCATTTTTTCTTAAAGTTTTTCATAATATTACAATATTTTGTAAAAGAAAGAGTTCATCATTTTTGTTGGACCATTTTTGGTCGCAGATCAAAAATGAGGGAAAAAAAAAAAAACATTACACACATTAAGGTACACTTTTTGAGACTATGAAATATCTGAAACTATATTATTTTATTTTAATATGATTGTAATTTTTTTAACTATGTTTCACAAACAGCTGTGACCTTTACTCTTCATAACAATGTGAACGCTGCAACAGCAAGGAGGAGTTGGTAGAAAAAAGAAAGTCATCTAAGTAACAATAGAACAGTTATCAAACTAGAATTACTAGAATTCACTGCTCCTGAAAGGATGGGTCAAATGCAGAGAAATAATTTCCCTATGGAGATAAATAAAGGATTTCTTCTTCTTCTTCTCCTTCTTCTTCTCCCTCTTCTCCTTCTTCTCCTTCTTCTTCTTCTTCTTCTTATTATTATGGGGGCGGCAGTAGGTCAGTTGGTAGATGTGATCCAGGGGTTAGCGGTTCGAATCCCGCTCTTGACGGGTGGACCGCATGTGATCCCAGCTCCCACAGATGAGCGCTGCCGTTGTGTCCTTGGGCAAGACACTTAACCCCACCTCGCCCCCAGTGTCTGTGGACATTGGTAGCCCCCATGGCAGAAGATACATCAAGGCCCGTTGTGACGTGAGCCGTCCTCCTGTGGACCCACCACCCGCGGAAGGATTCATGGGGGCTGGTGCATTGTGTTCTGGGCAGCAGAACACTGCTTGGACTGCTGCCCCCGGGACCCAGAAAATGGAAAAGCGGAAGAAAATGAATGAATGAATATTATTATTATTATTATTACTCTGACTTGAGAGACTCTGCATTTGACCCAGCATTCAGTTCTCCTTGGGTCACCATATCATTTAATACTGAAATGAATTTAAAGATGTACAGTGTAACTTTTCACCTGGTTGTGTCCATGAGAATACTTTCCCTAGAATGTTCCACACTAATTATGGCATTAAATGTGTTCTACCTTTGACATTTTGTTAGTAGTTAGTAGAGTTTGGAAATCCAAAGGGCCGTCATTATTTTTCGAATGATAGTGAAGATGTATGGAATTTAAAAACACACTAGAACACTTCCTGTATTACCACATGACATCACAAGGTGGAACAGAGAGTTTACAGTTGAGAGAATTCAGGATTTGTGTGTTAAACATGTGTGAATGAGACAAAACACAACTCCAGGTGTGTTTTTGACGAGGAAACATTACAGCATAGATCAGAAACTGGCCTAGTGTGGTCCCTTTAAGAGACGAGCTTTCATTACAGCCGCCGTACAGGGGAGGTCCAGTCCTAGGTCACCCTTTAAAAATAAACGTCTGTGTCACCCTCCCATGTTTGCTCAATAACCCCTCTATTATTAGCCCGGGTTAAGTCATGCACTGACAGGCTAAAGAGCGTTAAGCTAGCCCCTCCAAAACTTTCTAATCAACTTATTTGTTTTTGACTCGTTATAAACCAGTCATCACTCCATCTACGGAAACAGTAAAATAAGTGACCTCTTATGAAATAAATATGTACTTCTTTGCTGATTGCAGATTGCCAAGGGCTCAATTCCCCTGCTATTAAACTATTAACACGTCTATTATTAAGTGTAACATTCGTCATTGTAGTTAATTGGGCATTGTTCATTTATTTATTTGAACTTTCCTTCCCACACCCACATCTTTTCACAGTGAATCAGAGGGTGGGTACAGCAATAATGTTATGTACTTACAGGAGGCCAGTTGTATAATTATGGAGCGTGGCGGGTTATTTTAAAGCCTATATTACAGTGTTTGTGAAGAAAAGTTTAGACGAGTGACTAATATTGGATTTAGAAACCAGAAAAGAGGGTAAAGAGGTGACTTAAAGACGTCACGCCAAATTTGTCATGGCAAACCCGGTGGATTATTTCAAATATTCAGGTTTTAAACTTGAAAGTTGTATGACAGGTTTTGATGATGAATAGAATGAACTTTGGTGGGATAATACCTGCTGTATATATATATTTTTTAGACTAATAAAGAAGCAATTTGTGAAGAAATGGTGGAAAATGTGTTGAGAATTACAGGAAGTAGAGAGAATAATGATGACATCACTGTAGGGAGAATTTAAAGTAAAAATTTGGCCCAATTTACACATAAGAAACACACTTTTCTGATACTTTAAACATAATTACAACAAAAGACATTATTTATTTATTTGTCAAATAATAATCTTTGTGTACAGTGAACCCTCGTTTATCGCGGGGGTTAGGTTCCAGAAATAGCCCGCAATAAGTGAAATCCGCGAAGTAGGACAATTTTATATTTTACAATTATTCTACATGTTTTAAGGCTGAAAACGCTTCACCAGACACATTATACACCTTTCTGAGACTGGTATTAACATTTTCTCACATTTTTCTCTTGTTTAAACACTCAAACTTTTGTAGATTTTCATTAAAATATATTAATAGTGGGGCGGGGGCACGTGACACGCGGGCACGTGCGCGCGGGCACGTGCGCGCGGACACGTGCGTTTGTTTTGGTACCACATATCCATGCCATGTGCGAAAGTCGAGTGGAAAGCGACCTGGATATCATTTTGGGCAAGACTCAAGCCACTGCTAACAGTGCCAAACCGCTAACAGACGCCTCTGAGCACCACAAGACCAGGTAAGACCAACCTGCGCTCACAAGAGTTGGTTGCATTTCACCCCGGCTCCAAAATCAGTCCGCTATCAATGCGTCGCCAATACTCCACAGCTCTCTAGGACAGGGTCGGGTTCGTCCTCTCGTCCTCTCACGGGGAAGAGCCACTGTCTCCTCTGTGCGCGCGAGTGTCCTCTCCCCGCTGCGGCTCCCCCGGACGCTCCATGTTGATTCTTGGCTCTTCCATGGTCCGGCTCGCACTCTCTTCCGTGGCTCGTGCAAGTAAACAAAGGCCACACCTCCTGTCACCCAGGCGCTCTCGTGAAGGAAATCTGAGACTCTGTCCCTACCATCCCTGGTCTAGACCTGGTTTAGTCCTGGTTTAGACCTGGTTTAGTCCTGGTTTAGACCTGCTTTAGACCTGGTTTAGTCCTGGTCTAGTCTCTTAGCTAATCAGGGCGCAGGACAGAATGTTACACTGTAAAAAAAAAGTTACACTATAAAAAAAATTGGAAAAAAAAAAAAAAAAAATTGGAAAAAAAAATCCGCGAAACAGCGAGGCCGCGAAGAGTGAACCGCGATACAGCGAGGGTTCACTGTACATTAGATGAGTTTTGGCCTGTGTACAATATGGTTACTAGCAAACAGTTATGGAATTACCTGGTGTGGAAGTAAATCCAAAAAATTGCCAAAGTTGGGGGGAAAAAAATTGTAATTGTAATAATTTTTTTATTTATTTTATTGTTTTGAAAAATCTTAAATATAATGATCTCACATTTACCATTCAAAAATAATGTTCGAAATTATGTGTAGCAGGGGTGTCAAACATGCGGCCCGGGGGCTGGATCTGGCCCTCTAAGACCTTTAATCTGGCCCTCGGCTGATTTTCATGTTCTATTAAAATATTGGTAATTTTCTGTGCCTCTTTTCTGTACAGTTTAGCATAGCAGCGTCTCCAGCGCCTCTGTGCGTGGCCCCTCCCACCAGGGCAGCACAAATGAAGACGAAAACATGACTAAATTCTGTGAAATGCACAAGTTCATGTTAAAACATTGTGTTGAAATGGCATTTTTCTTAAAGTTGTTCATAATATTACAATATTTTGTAAAAGAGTTAATCAAATAAAAAAGACTGAATTTCTCTGCACAAATATTTGGACTTATTGCTATTTTTGGTTTATATATACCATGAGTTTTCTGATCCTGCTCCTTTGGGATCCCCTGGACCAAAATGAGTTTGACACCTCTGTGGTAGAGTGTCTGCTACCTGCTTGTCTCTGTGGAGATACTTCCCTCTGTAATGTACCACAGTAAACTATGTAATAGGGATTTATTCAGTATTTCATTGCTAAAAACATTGAAAAAACATTCTTAATGTGACTGTCGCCTTTCCACTTATCTAACCTGTAACTGATGGTAACACCTGCTTGTCTCCATGGATACACAGCAGAAAACGTTAATACCATAGTGTGCAAAAAAAAAAAGTAACATTACCATGGAGATAAGCAAGTAGCTGATCCTCCACCAGAAAAAGTTACAAAGTGCACCTTCTCTCTATTGTTAATATTTGCTTTTTGTGCTTTAACAGTCCCTGCAGAGCTATTATACTGAATTGATCAATGACTTTAGCCTTGTAGCAATCATTTGAGTTAGTTTAGATGCACTTAAAATCCCTTTTGGCCTCAAAGTGTGGATCGTAATTATATTGGATGACTTTTGGCTGGGGCTCAAAGCAGGAGGACACTTGTGAATGGGACAGATTTTAGCAGCTTTCCTTCTTCACAGCTCCCTCCTCGCTTCCCTCCCATTGTGAACTCCTCGTAGCATCTGCTTAATGGGCCTCTTCTCTGGATGGACTTTCCATCTTTGCACCGGCAGGAAAGGGTCCGAGTTAGATGAGTCAAAAATAACCCTTTTATGGTTATTATTCACAGGTTTTTCAAATCATGGACTTGATATTTCCTGTTGTAAAACTTAAAAAGGGTTACTTAAAAGGGTAACTTTTCTGGCGGTGTGTCTCCATGGAGATGTTATTGCTTTGCTTTGAATATTCCACAGTATGGTATTGAACTTGTCTAACTTTATTGAGATAACGTAGCACCACCAGGCCAGGTTCCATGTCAGATCTGTGGGAAGGTGACCACACTTACAGGGCGAGTGAGTGTTTTTCCCACGTATTTTTAAGCAAAGAAAACGCCTGTAAAACACATGACATCACAAGGTGGAACAGAGGATTTTGAGCTTTGTAGATGAAGCCAGACAATAATAAAGAGTTACTCAAACGTGTGAATGAAACAAAACACAACTCCAGGTATGTTTTTAAGGAAGTAACAACATTCTAACATGGTTTAAAGCTCAATTTTGTGTAATATACTGTAGGACCTTAAAAGAATGTCTGTGGAAAATGCACTGCCACTAATGATTTAAAAGGTAACATTGATCTCACGTGAATTCTAATGCAAAAATCTAAAAATCTGACATCTCATCCTTGCGTTGATAAAATAAAGCACATTTTGTTTTCATGATTTTTGAAAGTTACATTTTTAGAAGGATATTCTAGGTAACATTTTCTTGTAAACATTAAAAAGATTACACTGGATCGTGAATGGAAAAATGACACACACAAATCAAAGCCCCAGATTCTTAAAGCGCCTATGACAGATTAGACTATTAATTTGACTAAACACAGTTAAGATCATTATATTTAAGAATTTTGCAAAAAACATTCACTTTCCTTTTCCCAATTTGGCCATTTTTTATGTTTAAAATTTTACATTCTGGTTGGAAACTGTGACATCACACAGGGAATTCCATAACTGTTACGTACACAAAAATTATTATCTAACAAATACAAATATAACACCTTTATTTTGTTGAATTATGTTTAAAATATTGTGTAAATTGTGCCTAACTTTTGGACAGAATTCTTCCTCTTCCTTCCTTAACTTACATTTACAATAGTTATAATCCCACCACATGATGTCAAAATTAAAGAATGATAAAAATATGTCATACTCAGTCTAATTAATGTCATCAAACGACATAAGGTTCTCCACCGTGTTCTTCTCGTTTACAGTGTTTGCACATTATAACCACACAAGTTGTCGGGGTAAATTAAAAGGCTCAAAGCTGGTTCTCTGCCTGGTGAAATTAGCCTAGCGAGTATGCACCAACGGAGGGCGTACTGTTTAACCCACTCTCTTGCAACAAATAGGCCCGGATCAAAGGATTATAGCAGCAGTATTAAAACCAGCTGGAGGCATGACTACAAACGTTAAAGAAACATGCGCATTTACATTATGGCAAATAAGGCCGTTGTTCAGTGGAAATGTTAATGCATGGATCAGTTTTTGATGTTTCTGCTAATGCTGTTTGTGTTTGGACTTGGTTGGTTATGTTCTCTGTGGGTTCCAGCAAGTTTAAGGGTGGGCTACGTAACTTTTCTGGTGATGGGTTCTCCATGTCTTCATAGAGATGGTATTGCATTGTCTGAAATGTTCCACAGTAAAGTGTTAGGCTACGTTCACACTGCAGGGCTTAATGCTCAATTCCGATTTTTTTGTGAAATCCGATTTTTTTGCGAGGCCGTTCACATTTCCAGTTAAATGCGAATTGTATGTGGTCTCCAGAGTGAACGCTAAACTCCCCAAAAGTGTCCCGCATGCGCCTTGGAGGACACGATGACGTCACACGCAGCGAACACGCTCAATGTTTACGGAAGTAGCCTAAAGTTGCTTTCGTACCGGAGCCAAAACATGTACAGCTTATTTGTTTTAAGGAGGAGACGGACGAGGTTTTTGGCCGTAGTGTTTTGCGGGGCAGTGGCAGCAACGTCTGCAGAAAGGAACATGTGGGTGCGGAGTCACAGGCAGGAGGGGTGGGATTGCTACGTGCTTCGCCGCTTCACTGATACGAGTTTATATACTATTTTCACATGACGAGAAGAACGTTTGTGCACATTTGTGAGCGCCTACTTGTACCACTCTCATTGGAGGAAACACACTCAGGTCGGATGAATGCGACCTGGCCGTTCAGACTGAAGTCGCATGTCAAAAGATCGGATATGTATCGGATTTAGGACCACATATCCAAGTGGCCTGGATCGCATTTGAAAAAATCGGATCTGTGCCGTTCACACTGTCATTAGAAGATCAGATACAGGTCGCATAGAGGCAAAAAAATCGGATTTGGGTCGTTTCAGGCTGCAGTGTGAACGTAGCCTTAGATTCAAAAGAGATTCAAAGCTTTTATTGTCATATGCACAGTAAGGAAACACGTTTCTCTGTACAATGAAATTCTTACTTTGCTGCCCACACTGGATGCCAAGAGTATACAAAAAATTTAAATAGATAAATAAGATAAATATAATCAAATAAAACAATCTTTACAGAATATACACTATGGAAAATATGGGCTGGGTGCTATGTACATATTTACAGATTAGCTTGCAGTGTGTATCTTGCATCTGTACAATTACACATTTTATTTTATTGCTCAAAAATCCCTTCAAAAACATACTTTCTTAGATTCAAGATCAAATTCTTCGGGCATCCTGGGTGCTATTCAAACTTTAAAATAGCAAAGGTTTCCTGCCAAGCCAAGCTCATTCAAATGTTATCGCTCCAAAAATGTACCTATTTCATACACACAGTATGCTGGCTTACAATAAATCTCCTGTAAATGTTTAGAACACCTTGAGTGTAAAAGATTGCTTCGCTGTTGTAACTGTATTTCTTACTAATCTGCAGCATTATTTCGGCCTTGAGTTTGTTGACAGAGCCAAACGCCAAAACGTTGGCAGGCTCTCTGTGAGTCTATCCCAACCGGCATCACATTTACTGGTAAAAAATAGCTTTTTTTTTGTGATTTGTTGAGTGACCCTGAATATTCTTTTACAACAGGACCATTATGCCTCCTGAATGATGACCAGAAAATCAATTCAGCACCGTGATATTATCTATGGAACATGCTCAGCCTAAACTTAGCTTTTAGCGTCCTATCAGCCAGATAGGCACTTTTATGTCCTCACGTCTGGAATGTGTTGTTGAATTGTCCAATGAAAGACAAAGGAAATGTGTTTTCCAGATAACATTACAGTTGCAATGGAGCCTGGCCTGAGCTGTGATTGAAACAATACTGTGGCTTAGCCGCGCTGAGCCCACCTGTTTGTTCTTCCGTAATTGGATTCTGCTTCATTCCATTTGCCTTAATGCTGATGCATAATGCAGTGTACGGAGGGGACCAGCCATTACCAGCCGGGGAGCAGCTCGAGGAGTAACCTGACCTCCTCCGTGCCCCCTCCCTGTCTGCGGGCATCTCTTCAGACTCTGTCCTTCAAAGCGCACTTGCCCGGTCTGGAGAGATTGATGGTTGTGGTGTGATGGGAACCAGAATAGCAGGTGTTGATGTTGCAGCCTTAAAGAACAATAAGCCGGACCTGTGTTAATCCAAAACAAACAGGCTGTGCTATGACAGCGCTGGGTCTGAGCGCAGAAATCCTCGTCAAACACAGCGCCATCCAAGAAAAGAGTAAGCGCCTACTGTTTGCTCTGGACTCATCAAGAAGAGCAGAGTTTAAACAGCAGTTAAAGGCAGGGCTGGAGCTACACACACATCGTTCTCACATTAACAAGGATCAAAGCTTCCCCTACTTGGTTTTCACACATCCAGGACAATGTGGAATGGGCTATAGGCAGACTGTTGGAGACTGAACGTTAACCCACAGTTCAACGTCAGGTTGCATATGCTCTGTTGTTAAAGGTCCTATAGTACACAAAATTGACTCGTGTGATCTTTAAGCCATGTTATAATGTTGTTACCTCCTCAAAAACATACTCAGAGTTGTGTTTGATTCATACACGTTTGAGTAATCTTGAATTATTAGTCTGTCTAAATCTCCAAAGCTCAAAATGCTCAGTTCTACCTTGTGATGTCTTGAAACAGTGGTTTTCAAGATAGCAGCTACCTCTACCTCGAAGGTGTATGGAGTTTAAAAACACAATGGAGCACTTCCTGTATTACCACATGACATCACAAGGTAGAACAGAGTGTTTTCTGTTTGAGAGAAGTCCTCAGTTTAAATATGCAAGGTTTGTCTGTTCAACGTGAATGAAACAAAACACAAGTCCAGGTATGTTTTTAATGAGGAAACAGCATTATAACAGGGATCAGAAAATGTTTGTAAAATCCCCTCAGTCGTCTACTCGTAGAGGTAGAATCAATGGCAAAGGAGAAATTCAATTTGTCAATTTGTGTTTGGATCATAAAATAGCGTAATATGGGCCCTTTAAGTCACTTTAGCCCTGAGGCGATGGTGAAAGAAGCAAAATTATAGTACAGCTCTGGAAAAAAAATAAGAGACCACTGCAAAATGATCAGTTTTTGTGATTTTACTACTTATAGGTATGTGTTTGGGCAAAAGGAACATTTTTGTTTGAGTCTATAAACTACTGACAACATTTCCCCCAAATTCAAATAAAAATATTATTGTTTAGAGCATTTATTTGCAGAAAATGACAAATGGTCAAAATAACGAAAAAGATACATGTTTTCAGACCTCAAACAATGCAAAGAAACAAGATCAAATTCATTTTAAAACAACATAATACTAATGTTTACACTTAAAGATCCCATGACATGGTACTTCTTGATGCTTTTATATGGCTCCTTAATGGTTCCCTAATACTGTAAATGAATCCTTCTTCAAAATCAACACTCAGTGCATGAGAAAGAGAGATAAGATGAGAAAGAGTATTTTTTCTCTCTCTGGAACACTCTATAATGGGCGTTGTTGCTTGAATGCAAATGAGGAGAAAAGAGCTGGCCAATAGTAGAGGGTGGGGGCGTGGCCAAACTCTCCGCTGTCGGCTCTGAGCCCTCAGCTGATCCATTTCCTTGTTTTTGCATGGGGGGAGAGATTTGAAGCGTTCCATTGAAAAATAAACACATTTCCACATAAAATAAAATTAAACCACTGCTGTTCAAAGGTCCAGAGGCTCAGATAAAGGACTTCCGAGCCTAGAAACACTCGGACGTGCCTCCAGGCAAATAAAAAAACGCATTTCGCATTGCCTAGCGCATTCGCAGTCCAAACTCTCTGGGCATGATTTACAGAGACGCTGAGTACAGACAGACGGGGGTGGAACTGCATTTGCATTTCTTTTTTCAATCTGACGTCAATAAGGTGCCTTGTTCAAAATCGCCCGTTTGAGCTCCGATTTTTTGTAACGCAGAAAAGGATCGCAAATGCTCAGTTTAGACATTTCGCAACTTTTAACCATGGGGGGGCTAAACAGGGTAGGGGAGCTCACATTAACGTTCAAAAACCTCAGAAAGTGAAAATTTCATGCCATGGGACCTTTAAGAAGAGTTCAGAAATCAATATTTGGTGCAATAACCCTTATTTTTAATCACAGCTTTCATGCGTCTTGGCATGCTCTCCACAAGTCTTTCACATTGTTCTTGGGTGACTTTATTCCACTCCTGGTGCAAGAACTGAAGTAGCTCAGCTCTGTGTTTGTGTTGGAATTCAACAGACGCTGTAATGGAATGGCTGTAATACATGTAGAGATGCTGTTTTCAGAAAAAAATGCAGTGGTCTCTTATTTTTTTCCAGAGCTGTATAGTATAGTATAAGTATAGTCTATGACTTTTTAATTAACACCTCTATTAACTTTGACTTGGCATCATTACTACAACAAGAACAATTCCATTAACATTGCACATTTCTTTCATGGTTATCTGCTGTTTATATAAAACAAGCGTTCACTATTTATGTTACTGTATGTTGTGTTAATACAGTTGGAATGTATGCCAACAATTGTTCCGGCATCCCGTTTGCTGCAGAGCACTCCTACACTCGCTGTGCCTTCTCCGTCAGCCTGTACTTGTGTAAATGATCAGCTGCTGCCCAGGGCTAAGTGGCTGGTGTGGAGAGCTGTGACTCAGCTCAGCCCACCACACAGAAGAAGATAAGACATGTGCAGATAGAGACAGCGCAGAGTGTGTGTGCCCGCTGGTCACTGTTAGGGCATCTTCAGCACAGGAGCCGAGCTGGTGTGAATAAGTACGCACTTGGCATACAAGGTTACAAGTTAGACACAAAAATATAGCTAACTTAATATTATAGTAAGGATTTGACTTTGCTGGACATGGGTCAACTGTTACCTAGCAACCATAATGCTAACAAGGGATAAAACTTGTAATTTGTATTTTTAATCTGATCTTAAAGCTGCATTGTGTAACTTTTCGTGTTTAAGGTCTGCTAAATGTTTTTTTCTATGGTGATATTATTGCTTTCTGTGAAGTGTTTCGCAGTATGGCTTTACAGTAAACCTCCACCAAGTCAGATCTGTGGAGAGGCAACCCCGCTCACAGTCAGAATGCCTGTTTTTCTGTGTATTTTTGAGCCATAAAACCATGTGTAATTGAAAATATGTAAAGTAGATCTGTTTAATGTCATATTATGGAACTTTCGAAGCAGAGCAACGACATATCCATAGAAACAAGCAGGTGGCCGACGCCCTAATGCACTTTTAATTACTGTGCAGCATAGATAACACTTTTATTTTGTTACATGGAGGTTTGAACTGCTAAAAAAAGAAGAAAAAAAAGTATTCTAATTTTAAGAGTCATCACTACTTCCTGTATTTTTCTAACTTTTGTTCTCTTTTTTTTGCCATTTAACTGATATAAAACAAAAATAATTACCACAGCTGCTATCCCTGAAAACTAAGTAATTATTAGATAAACGTGAAAGTCTCATGAATCTTTAATAATACCAAGTTTATGCTGGAAAGTTTGACGCTCGTGTGTGAAATTCAAGTGTGGATTCAGTACCAGATTCTAGTATGGGGGGGAAAAAAAAAAAAAAAATTCAATATGGCCTATTTCACATTGTACAAGTTACACAGACATTCACACACTAGCAATGGGGGAAAGGGTAATTTAATAATAAAACTTTAAACCAAACAGTATGGACACTCCCTGACAAGCCCCAAGTGCCCCAAATTGAAGCACTAAAACTTTGCAAGCATAACACTGAAACTTAAGCATTTTAAAAGATCTCCAGCGCCCAGAGCGGCCCATAAATTCAGCGCAGGAATTGTGTCCGCCATTTGCTGAAACATTTAATAGAAGTAAATTTATAGGGGTCTGAGTTTCAATATCCCCCTCCTCGTACGGCCGTCAGTTAGGTTTTGATGAATGGGTATGCACATGCTGACAGATGAGAGCGGGTGACACAGCTGGGAGCGGGTGCAGCGTGAGGACAGGGTGGGTGCAATAGGCAAAGGGTGATGGGAAAGAAGCTGACAGATGCCAAATGTGGTCCTTAGAAATGCCCATGGTTCACTGCATCAGTTATAGAATGATGCATAACCGCCATAGAGAGACTAGTGTAGCTTTAAAGGAATGGAAAAAGAATTTAGAGATGGAATTTAATGGTTTAAAGGTGCACTAAGTTTCTGGTTGGGGGTCCGTCGCCTGCTTGTTTCTATGGATATGTCATTGCTCTGCCTGGAATATTCCACAATATGACATTAACATCTCTGTCTTTGGCTACGTTCAGACTGTAGCCTGAAGTAACCCAAATCCGATTTTTTCACCCCTATGTGACCTGTATCTGATCTTTTAATGACAGTCTGAATGACACAGATCGGATTTTTTCAATTGTGACCCAGGCCACATGGATATGTGGTCCAAAACCGATACATATCCGATCTTTTGACACGCGACTTCAGTCTGAACGGCCAGGTCGCATTCATCTGACCATCAACAAGTGAGAGTGGTACAAATAGGCGCTCACAAATGTACACAAACCTCCTTCTCGTCATACAAAAATTGTGTATGAAGTCCATGTCAGTGAAGCAGCAAAGCACATAGCAATCCCACCACTCTCAGCACCAACACGTTACTTTCTACGGACGTTGCTGCCACTGCCTCACAAAACACCATGGCCAAAAACCTTCTCCTTCTCAATCTCTTCCTTAAAACAAATAAGTTGTACATGTTCTGGCTCTGGTACGACAGCAACTTTAAAATCGCCAGGTGCTCAATTCTAGTGTCCATGTTTAGGCGACTTCCATAAACACTGAGCACGCTCGCTGCATGTGACTCCGTCGTGTCCTCCAAGGCGCATGCGGGACACTTTTGGGGCGTTTAAAGTTCACACCGGAGATCACATACAAGTCGCATTTAATTGGAAATGTGAACGACCTCGCAAAAAAAATTGAATTGAGCTTGAGGCCCTGCAGTTTGAACGTAGCCTTAGATTCATTGAATTACAGGTTGTTGTTACAGGAATTACAGGTTGTTCAGGGAAGCTAGCTCCTCCCTTACAGCTAGATATAAACAGGGTCGAACCAGCATGAGGGCCAGAGCTGACGAAGCCTCTCGGATGAGCGGCGAAACGTTTTCAACCAAACAAACTTTGTCCAGTTGACAAATTGAACTTCTCCTTTGATCATGAATTACAGGTTGTTGAATTGTTCAAAAATACCTAGAAAAACAGGCATTCTGACTGTCCAATTTGGTCTCCATGAAGATTGAAAGGTTTAATCAGGGCTCTCAAGTCTAGACAAAGCAATAACATCTCCATGGAGAAAAGCATTTGACGGTCCCACCACCAGAAAAGTTACACAACGCACCTCTAAAGTAATAATCAGGAGCAACTTAGACAAAAACGTGCACTTTCTCTAGTGGAGGGTCCATCATTGCGTTGCTTGGAATGTCCCACAGTAGGGAATTAAATGTATCTTTCTCCATGGAGATAATCTGGTCACACCTCAGGGTACACATTTGAGAGTGTGCAGACCTCTCTCACGATAAGGCAAGCATTTTTTCAGGCATTTTTGAGCAATGTAAGTGAATTAATGTAAGCGAGATAATGCTTAATGCCATACTGTAGGACATTCCCAGAAAAACTATAGCATCTCCATGAAGAAGCAGGTGTAGAAAGGTTACACAGAACAGCTTTTAAACTTTTTTTTTTTCATATATATACTCCTCAGTGTACCAGCAGCCCTTGCGCCCTCTGCTGTCCTGTTTACACCTACATTACACAAGATGAAATCCCAAATGTCTAACAGAAAAAAGAAGTATACATTGACCCTTTAAACTGCTGAAAACACTTGAGGATATGTTCATTAAGCAAACTATTGACTAATACGTTAAAAAAAGGCTGAGGAGACGATGAACTGCCCAATTTTGCACACTCCGTCTTCCATGATTTGATCCAGCTTTTCCATCGCTCCTGGCATGTCGTTTTTTACAATGCAGTGCGCTCTCCTTCAGTGTTTCTCATCAGTCATTCACTCTCCCCCTACCCTCTCGACCTTGGCCTTAGCATCTTTTAATGTCGGCATTTCATCAGTCGTTATCAGCTCTTTAGTCATGTGTCAGCGGTGGATGCCTCGAGATCAGATGGTCTTTTTTCCAGCTTTAAATTCAAGAGATGAGAGAAAAAGCAGAGGGGAGAGGAGAGAAGGATCCAGAGGAGCCCCGTTATGTCAGTGTGGAGGCTGGAATGACACGCTAACGATGCCTGGCCACTGTAATTTTCCCACTCACGTATACATACACTGATGCCCACACGGATCCTGCCACTCCTCTCACCGCTCCTGTGTAAGCTTTCCGGATTTGATGGTCATGCACACACTAACATACAGTATTTTTCACTTTTTTTCACTGTTCACTTCTTCAGTAGTGGATATAGAAAGCATGTTATGATTTATTGATCAGTTTTTATATGTTATGTTGTGTTGTTTCCTTATAATAAACATACCTGAAGTTGTGTTTTGCTTCATTCACACATACGCAGAAAACACTCTGTGATGTCATGTGGTGGTAGTTTTCAAGTTTACAGCTCCTTTTACCTTTAGTTCAGTAGAGATTGGCAATTCCAGGGCTGAAATTAGCCAAATGATTCTAGTGAAGGTGCGTGGAGTTTAAAAACACAGTAGAGCGCCTCCTATATTGACACATTTTGAGCTTTGGAGACTAATAATAAAGGATTATTCAAACTTGTGTGAATGAAACAAAACACAACTCCAGGTATGTTTTTGATGAGATAACATTCTAAGATCAGTTACAGAGACAATTTTGCATAATATTGGACCTTTAACTAAAACACCAATGGAGATTTTTCGTTTATTATATTAATTATTCATTTTGAGTTCCGACACTAAAACAGTAATTAATAGTGCTGTCAGGCGATTAAAAAAATAATCTAATTAATTACAGGATTTGTAATTAATTAATCTAATTAATCTCATTTTAATCTCACACGAGATTAAAATGATAAAACCCACTTTGCGATTGAGTTTGTCAGTTTTTCTGTGGTCGCGTTTCTCATTCGTTTCCCACATTTTGCAGTGTGGTTTGTTGTCTTGTTGGTTTAGTGGTTTGTTGAAGTGCGCATCTCCTGTAACAGTGGAACTTGTCCGGACATGTTTGTCGTTCAAATGATCTGTCAGGCTGGAGCAGCTTTGGTGATCGGAAAAGTCTTTTTGACAAAAGCTACAAATCACCGCGTTCTTGTTGATCGTCCCATCTTCGTTCTTTTTATAAATAAACTTGCCGTTCAAAAGCCCTGGCAGCGATTTGCTCACCGCAGGCCAAAAATGCGTTAAAATGCGTGCATTGAATTGCCGCTCATAATCAATTGCGTTAACTTTTATAACGCGTTAATTTGCAGTGTAATTAATTCATCTGATTAACTGACAGCCCTAGTAATTATTAATAAAAAATAATGCAATCAGTTTATGTAGTGCTTTTTATACAATACTCATTGGTGGTCAGATCGTAGCCACAGCTGCCCCGGACCCCGAGTGCCAACACTTCCCACTTTCATCCTAGACAATGAGGGACCATGGAATTATTTAGAACCGCCTACATTACCAACCAATGATGTCACTTGTGGAGTTTCCGCACTGTACATGGAAACAGCCTAAACACGCAGGATATGTTTTTGATAAAGGGATTATAGCACACACATGGGACATTTCATTACGATACTCGTCCCTACATGAGGACATACTGCTGTGATGGATGTATATTATAGTGGCTCTGTGTTGTCCGTGACCTGTGTTTGACCCTCATGCCTTGTCCAGAGCAGACAGCACCTGGTCCCCCTCTGCCTCACCATTACAGCCCTGCCAGACAAACACATCAACACACAGTGCCCATGTGGGATATTTTTAGGGCACTGATACAAGCTCTTTGGTGGCTAACTCTCCCAGATTCACACCCCATGGGCCTGACAGGAAGGATCTATTTCCTGGAAGTAACCACAGACCGTATACAAAGCACCCCATGCATCCATACTATGTTGCTATGTGCGCTGCGCGGCGCAGTTGTGTGCGCCGGAGGAGCTGCTACGACGGACGCGCAGAGGCGGGCGTTACTTTTTTGTGCTGTGCAACACTGGAATTTCCCCACTGAGGGACTAATAGAGGCATATCTTATCTTATCTTATCTTATGTCCCATAAGGAGCACTCAGGGCAGTACATCTGAAGTAACGGTAAACAACACGTGGAAAAAGAGCTGCGCATTTAAGATGTGGGTATTTAGGATTTCCCGAGAGCTGCTTTGGCTAATAGCTTTAGTGGTTGTTGAAAGCTGAATGTGTCTCATTGGTAGGATCATATTTGCTAAACAAGTGCATATTTTTTGAATGTATTACTATACTAGATGTTACTATATATTTTCTTTGCTGTGTATCAGGACTATATTCATACCGTACTCCATACAACTGCACAACAACTAAGTCCTGCCAATCATTATTTCATCTTTGCACTGTTTGTCATTGTGACGTCCTGAATTCTAATTTTCCGAGACACAATTTTGAGTTTCCGTTATCTGTAAGCCATACTCAAAATGTCAAGAGATAAAGGCTCGAAAGCTTCACTCTATGTGTCATGAATCTATATAATATATGGGTTTGGCTTTCTGAAATGAGTGACACAAATATTGACTTTTTTCTTGATATTCTATTCTTTTTTTTTTAAGATGGTTTAGTGTATTTGTATTGCTTTATTTTTATGCTATCTTACTATCTTTTACTACTCCTACTATATTCCACTACCATTGATATTTTTGTTATATTTAGGGTGATGTATGATGTGTGAGAAACTGTGTCCAAATTATTTCCCTCATGGATCAATAACGTCAATAAAGTATGTGCAAGTCAATCAGAACTTAGTGAAAGTGTTCATGTTTTACTGAAGGGCAATACAAGATGTTTCTAGCCTATACCCCATTAGTCTCCTTTTCTTGCAAAGTAAAACAGTGCCAGGAAAATCACTAGCCGTGTCTCAATTCCCAGTGTGCACAGTTCGGAGTGTGGTTTTAAGGCCGCGTACGTCACCTCCGGCGCGACAACTGCTGTCCCGTTTCTTTTTTATCCCATGCACACTTAAAATGCACCCTGAAAACCACAGTCGTTTCCATGGAAATCGGGGCGTAGACCAACTGTGCATCCATGCGCACTTCTCGCACTCATATATCCCAGCATGCACCACGCGCTAGTTCTTCTACGGGAGAAAATGGAGTCAGCGGCTGCATCTGCATCTGCATCTGCATGCGGTCCGCGGAGTGCCCTTATAACCACACTCCGAACTGTGCACACTGGGAATTGAGACACGATTCCTATTGTCATATCTGTACGAGATACGGTCAAAATATATAAAAATAAATATACAATCCTACTTGCTAAACAGACAAAGAATTTATGATTGAACTAAGATAATTCCATTTGTGGTTTCGGCACTGTCCCATTGCAAGTCCAAGCAACACCTTAGTCAAGATCTGCACTTCCCTCTCCTCTATTAAATCATATCAAAAGATTCTAGTTTCCTCTGAGAACACGTCTGTTTATACTTTTTGACTAGAACTGCCACACACTGTGACTAAGGCCACAAAATCCATCAGGAAATAGATTCTGTATAGCATTTCTTTTCCTGATGTTACAAATAGATTTCTGACATACAAGCAACATCCTAACGCAATCTTCTTTTCTTTTTTTCTTACTTGTTTTGCAGCGTCGACCATTGCGGAGAATGGAAGGAAAACATGCCTGAAGCTCAAAGTATATGTCCGACCATCAAGTAAGTGTTTGCAAAGAAAGCCAAATATAAACCAAACAGTAGCGTCGAGACATGCAAACAATCTCAAGTATGTACATTCCTTATTTGTTATCTGTCACAACAAAATCCAAAATATACCATGTTTGAATTCATTACACATCTCACCTGAATGTTGCCATGAGCTTGTGCTATGGGGAGAACGACGTTGGCAATGGGGAGCTTTAAATGTGACTAACGAATATGGCTAATCTCTTCTTCTCTTCTCCTTCTCTGTTGTAGACACCTGTATCAAAACTATAGGTGTACATGACCGCGTTTTTGATGTAAACGACAAAGTAGACAATACGTTAGAACCCCGAGGTTAGTATGGCTTCCTTCTGCATTTTTATTCTATGGTGTGCCTCTTTTCCATTGACAGAATGCTACGATGTGGGGATGTATGTTTGTGCGTCTGTCATGGTCCTTTCTGTTTTGAAACTGTACTTTGAAATGTGATTTTATAATGGACTTGCTTTCAGTTTTGAATGATTTTGGTTTTGTCTTATGGCATGAGGAGAGATGACAGTAGTGCATGTTGTGTACACTTTATTTTAATCTACAGTTTTACATGCATGTCTAAATAATGACGCTATTTTTCACTTACACTGTGCATTCCTTGTGTCTCTAAGCATGATAGACACCCATATAAGGCACATGCATTCATATGGACAATACTTGGGATTATTCTCTTTAGTACCTTTGTGTAATAATTGGGTACTGACCATTGGTATGGTATGGTTTATTTATTTGCACAGGGACAGTGCACAACATGTCATTGACCTTTGAAATAAACAAAAGAAAGATGCATGGTGCCAGGTTATAGCAAAAATGCTAATTTCCACCTGTAGTGACGGGACAGGTTGATGTAAATTAAATATACTGTAACAGTAGACAACTGGCTAATGTATTAACTGTTAAAATAAGGCTATGTTTATATGATGACGGTCTGAACAGAAGACGCAAAAGTGGCGTCGCGTCTTCACTTTTTATTCCGCGTTTAGACGAGCGTTTTCGGGAGGAAATCTGCGTGCATACGGTGATGCAAAAGTGTGTGGAATTCGATTGGGTATGCATGCCAGGCAGCTAGGTGGCGCTGTGATACATTATCACTATGTCTGCTCGCATGCGTAGAATCTTCCTTCTTCTCATCTGCGCTGTGAAAAGCAAAAAACAAAACATGGCTACTGGTAGCAAAAAATAATTCATGTGGTCAGACGAAGAAGTTCAACTATTGCTTCAGAACACGTTAGACTACAAAGCAACGAAGGTGCAGCAAGGTGTGGACTGACAAAGTACACTGATATATGGACCGATGTGACGTAAACGCATACGTGACGTCAGCAGATTTGACCAGAGTTTTGCGTCTTGGGCAGCGTAGACAAAAACGCTACAGCGGAGCATATTCAAGTTTTCCACTTTAGAGGGTAGTTTTAGTTTTTTGCGTTTTTAAGCCCCCAAAACGTCGTCACCGTCTAAATGAAAGGCACTTCCGATCAAATATTTTGTCGTTTTTACCCGTAAGCGTTCTCGTGTAAACAGGCCCTTACATACATTTTTAAATCTCTAACTCTCACAATTATAGGGATACACAAATTTTGCCTGCCGTCCAGAGTCATAATAAAAAATGCCATAGTGATTAACAATTTAAAACAAAATATGATATATTTTGAAAGGGAAATAGTCCTAAAAATGTTGCTGAACCCCATGAATACCTTTTTCTCTCGCACTCTGTTGCTATGGTGTAAATCGCAATGGCCGGGCATGCATTAATTGCTCTTTCATGGTGACAGTACTCAGAACTCCTTTTCACATAGACAATAAAGGTATCACATAGCAACCCAAGTTCATGTGGCAACTTTCCTTCAACAATTTTGTTATTATGTTCACTTACGTTAAAGGTGCATTGTGTAACATTTCTCCCGGAGGGTTTGTCAAATGCTTTTCTCCATGAAGATGTTATTGCTTTGTCTGGAATGTTTCACAGTATGGTATTAAACCTTTCTATCTTCATGGAGACCAAACCAGACCAAGTTACAGGTCAGGTCTGTGGAGAGGCGACCCCGCTCACAGTCAGAACGCCAATTTTTGAGACATTTTTCAACCTATAAAACCACTTGTAACTTAATAAATGTAACATATAGCTGTTTAATGTGGAACATTCCAGGCAAAGCAATGACATATCCATAGAAACAAGCAGGTGACAGACCTCCGACCAAAAGGTTACATAGTGCACCTTTATACTTTACACAGATTCAAACTGTGTTTTATGAAGTTGCATTTCAAACCTCTTTGTTTTTATTCTTTTCTTTTGCAGACGACACCAGCCACGAATCCGCTGAACCATCTCGAAGCGACGAAACAAACGCTGCGTCACATCTCCGGAAATCCTCTCTTCTGGCCGTGTTGTTGGCGTGCCTATTGGCTCTCTACACTTTATAGCGCCCCCCTCATTCCTGGAGGGGAAACTACACCTAGTGTGGCCTGAATCTGCAGGGAAAGGGGTGGGATTTGGGTGGAGCGTGTCAGCCTGATTTGGAGAGTCAGAACAAGCTTCTCATGGAACCCTTTTTTCCAACGTCAAAAAGATATTTAGATGGTCTTTTTCTCCGTTCGCAAGTTGGAAGCGGGAGAGACAATTCCCCCTCTTAAACCTTCAAACTAAGATGCCAAATGCAATTTTTTGACACTTAGTGATTCTTGTTTTCCCGTGACTTTTTTGACATCCCTTTATATTTTTTGTGGCTGCATCGTTGACATTTACCCATCCCACAGTAGCACGCATACACACAAAATCACTCTTCACTAATAATAACCCATAGCATAGGAGATCGTCAGTTGCATAGATACTAGGAGTGTCCGTACGGATTTAGCTCTTTCAAATGCCTGTATATACAAGTTAAAAAGTTGTCCCGAGACCTCTCTAGAAGCCTTTCACAGTGTTCGTACTGTATGATGGAAGCCTGCTGCTTGGTACAATGCTATTTTTGCACCTCTATTTCGCCAATGCCAGAACGGCACAAAGGATTGAAAAGAAAAATGGCTCAGAGCCGAGGTCAGAGAATGGAGCAGCAATGAAGGACATGCACCTTAAGAGATGCAAAACGTACGCGCTGTCCTCCCTTGAAATGACTGTGCGTATGTGTATGATGATAAGGTTCTTCTTAGTGATTGAAACAGCAGAAGTTGATCTTGTAAATTGACTCGGCAAGCCTTCCGTGATCTGCAGCCGGGATGAAGGATCGATATCTTTTGAAAGCTGTTCACACAATTTCATGGCGTCTGTCGCATTCATTTTAGTTTACCAGGCTGCAATTTATATTAAAGGTGCACTGCGGAACTTTTCTAGTGGAGGGTCCGCTACTTGTTCTAAATGTTCTTGCTTTTGCCTGGAATGTTCCACGGTATGACATTAAACATCTACCAATTTATTCATTACGGGTGTTCCTATTGCTCAAAAATACAATAATTCCTTCTGTGAATAGAGGCGATTGTCCACAGATCTGAACTGTAATTGTTTGTAAGGTTTAATTTATACTGTGGGACATTCTCGATAAAGCAATAACGTTTCTTTTAGCATTAGCATTCTTGGTTAAATCAAGTTAGAGCCTGATAGGACAGTTAATATTTTACTAGGATGTTAAATTATATGAGCCTGCAGCACTGTATTTTTGTGTTTTGTACTGTTTTATGGACAGTAAAATAAAAATAAAAAAAAAGATTTATTACAGAAGACATCACAACAATAGAATTTGTTAGTTAAGTGGTCATATTCTGAACTAATACTCCACTGTTCACAAAATGTAGTGTTTAGCATCTGCGGTGAATTTTAGCTTTATGTGGTGTGGTCAGTTTTATGATAGCACTTAAACTTAAAGGAATACACTGTGCTTTAATGATGTTTTATAGTTAGCTTACAGTTAGCAAATCAACTTCCTTTTTAACATCTCAGCACATATACATATCTCATAGTATATGTTAATACATTTAAATAAGAATAACAATCAGGCATTAAATTAAGAACGCATTCTGGCAGCTTTTTGGGCCCATTTTCGAGATTATTTTCCAGTTATTTTGAAAAAAAAGCACTTAATTCATATTTGAATAATTAATCCTGACAGTAGTGCAGTATACTTACAATACAATCAAAGTAAACTATAAATGATATACAGTAGGTCAATGCGTTCCCACTAAAAATCTGTGTAAAAACATGCAGATTTTTTATTTTTTAATTAAACATTTAATGTAAATATAATGAAAGTTTTAGGATATATTGCGGTGGTCACAATTGTGTAGCGCCTACAGTCGTAGTGAAATATACATGGCCGATATACATCTTTTTTCTCAATATAACAAAGTAGAAAAGCTTGGATATTCATTAGTTACATGTCCACCTTTGGCTCTAAGGAATACGAGTTTAGATCTCTCTTTAATGAGGTTCAACATGACAGGCATTTGGACCCCATGTCGCGGCGATGAGGGAGCGAACCCTGGTATTAAAAATAGATGGTGGAAGGCTTGGGGGGGTCTCGGGAGGGGAGGGTGTAGATTTCCATCGTGTGGGGGGTTCAAGGACCAATGACCTTGCAGATTCTGTGAGTGAAGGAGATGGAAAGAATGAGAAGAGACACACACAGCCCCATATAGTAGTGCCTAACTAAACTCAGCTCAATCCCACTGAAAGACCATCCAAACACTACAATATCATTCAAAGGCGAGCACTGTTTTTGTTTTGTTCCTTTTGTCTAGCTGCCTTTTTTTTTTTTTTTACCTAAAAATGGACTGCCTTCAACTTTTTCGCGGTTTTGGTTTTTGCTCTGCGCTAACAATGCTATCACAGCGGCACGGAGGCTCAGCTGTGTGGTCTGTAACTGGAGATGGCCATTTTAATGCGGTACTAATTTCCAAGAGATTACCACAGGGAACTCACCGAGAATCAAAATGGACGCATGTCAGCCTCTTCGGAAAACCAGCTTTTTGATTGTACTCTATCACAATTACCAATATTTGCCATTATCACTAATATCACCATGGTTTATTCAACTGGGAAATGAGGATCAACTTTTTTAAGTGGATACTGTGTATCCTGAGGTAGTCAACCATAAAACAAGTAGTATTTAGGTTAGTATCCGTTTTGTACCTTTCTGGAGGACAAAAGAAAAAAGAGACACGTAATTGTTAAACTGTATAATTATTATTGTTATGACTATTATTATTATTAGGAGAGGATCTTGATGTAAATAGTGTTTGATATTAAAGTATTAATTTGGTTCTTATGTCTTTTCTAAAAAATGATCAAGGTATATCCTCAATGCCTACTAAACTTTAATGAGCTATTGTACAGTGGGGGAGATGCACACGGTGAAAGTGCGCAGATGGTTTTGGACTTTTAGCCGAAGAGGGACTCACCTGTTCCATGTTTTCAAACCAACCTCCGCCATCTTTTTCACTAAAGGACCCTGCCTTGAAAGGACACTCGGAACTGGGCCCAGATTTGGGATTTTTTCTACTTATTTTGCCTTGAGTGTTTGGAAGCATGTTTGGGCGGCTGGGAACGACGCCGCGGAGTGGACTTAACAGAAGGGTCTTGTCAGTTTTCATCATTTTGTGGCATGCGCATGAACTTAATGACATGTTTGGAGTTTTCAAAATGAAGTGTTTTTTTTTCTCTCTCTCTGTTAACCTTTAGGTTTTCATGTTAGATCACTTTATGTGTGCGTGAGTTTTTGCATCCCCCATTTGAGTGGCGTTGTGACAAAATGTACAGAACACAAAATCATTGTAAAGTTCCAGAGACGGTTTGGCCACTTGTAGTTATTTTCTGTATTCATCTACTAAACACATCTCCAGTCTGTCCTTCTTGAGTATCCATAGTTCACTCCCAAAAGCGAACGGGAGCGTATACATCAATGTGTGGACTTGGTAAAAAAAAAAAAAAAAATACAAAAAAATACAAAAAAAACAAACAAAACATGTGAGTTCCTTGGATTTCTTGTGTGTGTCTCATTGCTGTCGCCGCGGTGAATAGGAAGCAGCTACCCTCTTTGGCAAAGGAGAGTGTTTCCCATGCCTTAGCTCTCGAGCCTCAACCCTGGCAGCCATGATTGTGATTGTGTGTAGAAGCTTTCTGCCATTTGTTGTTTTTACACTCAATGGTTGCTGGCGTCCAAGAAGCTACAGACAGGGCCCTCCTCTGTCCCCACTTCTTTTTGAACAACCTCATTTACTTCTCCCCGCGGTGTAAGTCCGCCGATGGGCAGAGTTCGGGGGATTAGCGCCTCTCGTTCGACCAAAATCCGACAGCGTAGTGCTAGCCTGACGATGCCCATTTTCCGAGCGGTACTCAAACGGCGCTGCTCCCATTTCATTCTGTGCGCCCATTCTTCGTCCCCGTGCTTGTATAACCTCGGCCACTCCACCCGCTGTTCCTACTTTTGTCCAAGTTTTGAACCCGACCCCCACTTTGCCATTTGTGGGGGAATGTTTTCTGAACCTGCTCTTTTACAGTATATAAACCACAAAAATGACAAAAATATCTGTATTTGTATATACACGTGTCTGAGCTACTATGAGTAATACAATAAAATGGAAATACATTGCTTTTGACTGTTGTGTATCACTTTATAACAGAAACATGGGACTTCAAGTAAAAAAACAAAACATACCAATAAATATACATGCTAATTTGTACATTTAGCTGTTTTATTGATTAACCCTAGAACACTTTAGCTATAAAAAGTAACACAATCACTTTTACCTGATATACTATACCCAACAAAAAGTAAAATAGATCAAAATATGACAACACATGATAAATTAGAGTGGTTTTCTTTTATTTTCAACTGTGGTATGTGTAACAAAATGGGAAAAAAACATAGGAAGACCCTAAAAACATGCTCCAAAATTACTGAAAAATTAGGAATTTGAGAACAAAAAATTAGATTTTTTTTAAAAAAAGTTATGATACTGGAAACTTGGTGTTTGGTCCACCCATTCCTGGGACATGTGAGACTTCCCTGGTGAAGCACAGACTCCTTGACACACGAACAGTTGCAGGAGAGAGGAACGAAAAAAGTATTTTTTCAGTGGGCAAAAATGACCAGTTGACTAATGTTTTCACCATAAGAATTCCCTTTGAAATCACTTTGTGGTATTTATTCATAACCACTGCACTAAATAAGGATAGATATTCCAGGACCACTCTTACTTACATATTCCTTACATCCTCTTACATTAAATTCATTTCATTCTTACGTTCCTCTTTCACTATTGCCGGGTCAGAATCACCTGGAAGTCTGTAGGAAAAAGTGGACTTTGGGGTAGGGAAACACCTACACCTTCAAAGATGTCAAAAACAATGGTGAAGCTCCCCAGGGACCCATGACGCTCAGAAAAATGCAACATATTGAAAATCATGTAAATAGTTTTGCTCGGGTGACTTTTTTTAGCAAATTATTATTAAGTTATTCCTCTGCCTTACTCTAATATTGGAACTCTGGATAATAATAATGAACAAATGTAAAGTATGTTTCAAAATGTGTGTGTTTTTGCTACAAATATTAATTAAAACTTTAAAAATATAATTATGTACGTGTGCAGCTAATGGCACATCTACATTACCACAAATTCACATACAAAAGGTCACAAAAATCACAAGAATAGTGATTTATTCTTGTTTTTACGAAATTTGGTTGCCAAGAAACAGGAAATATCGAGTCTTTCAAACCACAAGAAATAATTAAGAAAAGAATAGAAAGTCATTGGTCAATAACAGACAAGCAGGTTAACCAACATCTACAGGAAACAAGCACGTTCATAGCTGTAGCAGAGCGCCCCCTGTCTTTAGACCATCCTCCTCGGCAAGGAAAAACTCTCAACTCATTTTGCGTTTCAAATTTTATTTCCTGGTTGGAATTCATGACATCACACTAGAATTCTGTTACCAAAAGCCAAAACTCCTATTGTACACAGAAATATTATTTGGCTGATAAAATTAGTCTATAAAAATCACCTTTACTTTGAGAAAAGTGTTTTCTGATTGCAAATTCTGTCGAACTTTTCTCGTAGTGTGATTTCATCAATATAAAACTCTCTACTTCCTGGAATTTTCAACATATTTTTCAGCTTTTCCTCACAAATTGCTTCTTGATTGGTGTAAAACTATAATTTATATTTCCGACCAATTTATAATCCCACCAAATTAAGTCAAATTCACTTTACAATGACAATTACGGCTTACATTTTGTAGAGTTCTCCTGACAATATAATACATGCACAATACCTACAGGAGCCCATACTTCAGAATTGGAAGAATTGTTTTGAAATTTTTTGGAACAGAGATATTATTTATTCAGGTACCATGAGGCAAAATTGCAAAGTAAAGGAAAACATTGAATTTGAATAAGATACGGTGGAGGTGATGAGCCGGGTAAACAGAGCTGAACTGTGATACGTCCCAACAGAGGAAACAGAAAACAAAGGCTCTCCTGTGTCTGAAGGATCAACTGAACTACTGTCACGGGTATGTAAATGATAAGAAATACAATTCTCCGTTGTCACTTTGGTAGCAGTATATGAAGTCACAGTAATACAATAAACGGATAAGAAACCAATTAAACCCAAGTCCTAATTAATAAATGTCATTGTGAAGTTTTAGCAGGTCAAGGAAATGTTTGTATAGCACTACATGACCAAAAGTTTTCCTCAAGTTGCTTTCTTCTTGTGGATAAACGTTTCTTGAAGGAAAGAATTAAGTTTAAAATCAGCCAAAACAGTTTTAATGTCACAAATGTCAAACTTATGCAGCGTAAAGGGGACAAAAGGGGGACACAAAGTTATAAATTCAATTCCCCCATTAAAGGCTTGAGTGATCTGAATTTTGTTTTCAGACCAAGTCACAGGTCAGATCTGTGGAGAGGCAACCACGCTTACAGTCAGAATGCGTTTTTGAGGCGTTTTTCAAGCCATAAAACCACCTGTAACACTGGGCTACAAGCAAAATTTTTCTTGGTTTAGGTCACTAATAAAGAAAAAATAAGTCAGAAGTGCTGATTGGCTGTAGTTTCCAAGATATAGTATTGGATCAAAATAGGAAATTTATGCACAATAAGGCAAAAACTTTAGTTTATCAGAAGGTACAGTGTGTCTACAAGCAACAGTTCTATCTGAAAGCCTGTCTGCACATTCAATACATTCATTTTAATATGTCTACAGTTTTAACATACTATATCAATATATACAATATATATATTATTATTATATCATTACATATCTTGAATACATTAGCTAACCAACACAGTTATTAGTTGATTTTCAGTTCATCTTATCAATATAAATAAGATTTAGCCACTTTTTATCTCAGAAGCAGATCGAGTCCAAAAATTTGTAGACCAGTGTAATTGAATAAATGTAAGGTTGAGCTGTTTAGTGTCATACTGTGAAATATTCCAGGCAGAGCAATGACATTTTTTTGCGCAAACCCTGCAAAGTTACTTCATTTATTTCTAGAAGAAGAAGTGAACTTTATTGATCTCACACTGGAGAAATTCTTCTCTGCATTTTAACCCATCCTATATATATATATATATATATATATATATATTAGGAGCAGTGGGCAGCACACATTAGGGCGCCCGGGGACCATCTCCATGATCTTCTTGCTTCGGCTTGGTCAGGACCTAAGCTGGAGTACCTATGTTGCATGTTTTGGGTTGGTGGGGGAAACCGGAGTGCCCGGAGGAAACCCACCCAGACACGGGGAGAACATGCAAACTCCACACAGAAAGGCTCGGACAACCCGGGGATCGAACCCAGACTATGCATGCAAACCCCACACAGAACACACACGGAAAGGTCTGGGCGACCCGGGGATCGATCCCGGAACCTTCTTGCTGTGAAGCAAGAGCACTAACCACTCAGCTACCTATTGTTTATTTACAGTTTGAGTTTTGCACATCTTTTCCCCACCACTACAGCACTGCACAAATACGCCAGTCCCTTTGACAGATTGTTGTACACCAAACAATCATCTTCATAATGCACTAAATTGATTGCGAGCACCACTCCCCGTGTTCCTTCCCTGTTCCCCAGTGTGCATCCCACCTGGCCGAGCAGTCAGTGCACCGTCCATCAGGATCAAAAATAGGACTTTAAAACCTCTCACACTTCAATCGGGCACTAATGAGGACACCTAATAACCTTCTGCTGGACCCCATCAGCACCTTTCAGCTTCACCCTCCATTATCTCCACTAATTAGACTGAGATGCAGTGAGCCCTGAGGGGCAGACAGGAAAAGCCCCCAGCACGCCACAAGGACCCTGCTATGTCCTGAATTAAACAAAAGAAGTTCAGTTGTGACATTTAAAACTGAAATGCCTGGTTTTGAGATTCTAGACAATGGCACATGCCTAGATGGGGGCAAGAGGCAAATTTCCCTGTCAGTGGGGTTTAAACAGTGATGAAAAATTTGCTTTTCAGGAAGCTGAATCCCGTCATTTGATTACTGCACGTAGCATTATATCCAATATGTCAGGGATGAAAGTGACCAGTAATGAAAAAAGCTGAAAGTCACTGAAAAGATAGGGGGGTCTGGGGGCTTGCTTCGCCCGGAAGATGCTCTGAGATGCAATCTGGGGTCATTCCAGCCATTAAAAACTAAGATGTCAACCACCCATTTTGGGGGGAAAAATTCCCTTTCCGTTTTGATGATCCCACTTTGCACCACCTTCCCACAAACTTTTACAAATATATATGTTTGCTATAAAGTAAAACTGTAAATCAAAGCACAAACCACATTTTATTCACAGGTACTAGTGGTGACATACAAATCATTTATTTATTTATAAATATATTGACAGTTCTTTACATGCACAATGCCTGGTGATGTACCTTGCATAATTTCATGTACATTCTGTAAATTTTTTGTCATTACCTTACTCTTACTCTTACACATTTACCAAACGCATGTTGTGACAAACAGATGCATTTGTGCACTTTTATAAGGCAAAATTCAACCACAGGTCGCGGTAGGCCTGCTCTGTGCAGACACTGTAACATCAATTTAGATTTAGTTTTTGCTTCGCGTTTCGTCCTTGCTTTTCTAATCAGAGGCATTGAGGAGGAGCCTGAGTGCGCTATATGCGAGGAGGAGAGAGCGTGAAAAGGAGCGGCGGGCTGACATGAGGCGGATGGACAGGTAGGATGTTTTAGAAAGTTTAACCTGCTCTGTGATACACGCTGGTACACAGGGGTACGCGCTGTAGCGGACAAGCTGCGCGCGCTCGGGGCGCTCGTGGTGCTCGTGGTGATGTGCCGCGCACGGGCTGCAGGTAAAAGTTTATTGCTAATGGCAGCGACCGTAATGAAATATGATCGCAATCATCTTGAGACCAAGGCTGGTGTCGAGTTCTACGACTCTACGATCTACCCACAATACCTTGGCGGTCAACTGGTAGGTCGCGATCAACGTATTGGGCACTCTGGTTTTAGACACTATTTTAGATTCGACTGACAAAAAAGCGGAAATCTGCCAAATTTTTCATCCCTGAAATGTTGAACCTGATCATTTCTATTAGTGTAGACCCCTGAATGACATGATTTCTAATAGTTTCCCTGCTACTTCATGTGTATAATAATTTGATTGGAATGACGAACTTTATTGATCCACAAGGGAAATTGTTTTGGGTATAGTAGCTCACTCAACAAATAACATACAGCTCTGGAAAAAATAAGAGACCACTGCAAAATTGTCAGTTTTTTCTGATTTTACTACTTATAGTATGTGTTTGGGCTAAAGGAACATTTTTGTTTGAGTCTATAAACTACTGACAACATTTCCCCCAAATTCCAAATAAAAATAGTATCGTTTAGAGCATTTATTTGCAAAAAATGACAAAAGGTCAAAATAACAAAAAAGAGACATGTTTTCAGAGCTCAAACAATGCAAAGAAACAAGATCAAATTCATTTTAAAACAACATAATACTAATGTTTACACTTAAGAAGAGTTCAGAAATCAATATTCGGTGCAGTAACCCTTATTTTTAATCACAGCTTTCATGCGTCTTGGCATGCTCTCCACAAGTCTTTCACATTGTTCTTGGGGGACTTTATTCCACTCCTGGTGCAAGAACTGAAGTAGCTCAGCTTTGTGTTTGTGTTGGAATTCAACAGACGCTGGAATGGAATGGCTGTAATACATGTAGAGATGCTGATTTCAGAAAAAAAATGCAGTGATCTCTTTTTTTTTTTCCAGAGCTGTATAACAGAGGGTAACAAAAAACAGATGCAATAGCAACAAAAGAGCAATAGACCAGTGTCAGATGAGACATAATTATATATATATATATATATATATATATATATATATATATATATATATATAAAAGATAATAAATGTATATGTATAAATCGTAATTAAACAGAAAGTAAGTAATAAAGTATAAAAAACATCAAATAAGATGTACAATCCCAGCTATATACAGTTGTAGACCCTTATACAGTTATACAGACCCTTCTATACTCAACAAAAATGTAAACGCAACACTTTTGTTTTTGCTCCCATTTTTCCTGAGATGGACCCAAAGATCCAAAATTCACTCCAGATACACAACACTACCATTTCTCTCAAACATTGTTCACAAATCTGTCCAAATGTGTGACAGCGAGCACCTCTGCCCCGCCGAGACAATCCACCCCACCTCACAGGTGCGCCACATCAAGATGCCGATCCGACATCATGACCAGTGCACAGGTGCACCCCAGACTGCCCACAATAAAAGGCCACCCCGAAATGTGCATTTTTTTTTTTTTTTTTGCTTTATTGGGGGTCTGGGGGACTGCAGTGCAACACATCTTCTTCGCATAGAGTTTATCAGATTGTCAATTGTGCCTTGTGGAATGTTGGTCCACTCCTCTTCAAAGGCTGTTATGGACGAAGAAAACAGGTGCATTTTATTGATGGCATTTTGAATGCACAGAGATACCGCAATGAGATCCTGAGGCCCATTGTTGTGCCATACATCCATGAACATCACCTCATGTTTCAGCAAGATAATGCACGGCCCCATGTTGCAAGGATCTGTACACAATTCTTGGAAGCTGAAAATGTCCCAGTTCTTGCATGGCCAGCATACTCACCGGACATGTCACCCATTGAGCATGTTTCCAATCCAATCCAATCCAACTTTATTTATAAAGCACTTTAAAAACAACACAGTCGACCAAAGTGCTGTACACAGGTTAAAACACAAAACATGACACACAGTAACATTAAAAACAGAACATGATAAAAGTCAACTACTCACACTGAGTTAAAAGCCAATCTAAAAAAATGAGTTTTAAGAAGGGATTTAAAAACCGGAAATGAGTCGGCCTGTCTAACACTCAGTGGAAGTGCATTCCAGAGTCTTGGAGCAGCCACTGAAAAAGCCCGATCACCCCGAAGTTTCCTTTTTGTCTTCGGGACAACAAGGAGAACCTGACCTGCAGACCTGAGAGAGCGGGAGGGTGTGTTTGGTTTGGGATGTGCTTGACCGGCGTATACGACAGCATGTACCAGCTCCCACTAATATCCAGCAACTTTGCACACCCATTGAAGAGGAGTGGACCAACATTCCACAGGCCACAACTGACAATCTGATAAACTCTATGTGAAGAAGATGTGTTGCACTGCATGAGGCAAATGGTGGTCACACCAGATACTGACTGGTTCTGAGTCCCCAGACCCCCAATAAAGCAAAAAAAATGCACATTTCGGGGTGGCCTTTTATTGTGGGCAGTCTGGGGCGCACCTGTGCACTGGTCATGATGTCGGATCGGCATCTTGATGTGGCGCACCTGTGAGGTGGGGTGGATTGTCTCGGCGGGGCAGAGGTGCTCGCTGTCACACATTTGGACAGATTTGTGAACAATGTTTGAGAGAAATGGTAATATTGTGTATCTGGAGTGAATTTTGGATCTTTGGGTCCATCTCAGGAAAAATGGGAGCAAAAACAAAAGTGTTGCATTTATATTTTTGTTGAGTATATATACAGTTGATCCTTGTGTGTTATCTCAATTTTGAGGGAGTCCAAAATACATAACACACATAACAAGTATTACAATAGACAGTATACAAAGATTACAGACAGACAAATAATACATGTTTTTTAAATTATCATCCTTCATTGAAAATATGCTTTTTAGTGAGTGTCATAATGCTACAACAAACAAATCAACAACATTAAAGGTGTGATGTGTATCTTTTCTTCATGAAGATGTTATTGCTTTGTCTGGAATGTTTCACAGTATGGTATTAAACCTTTCTATCATCATGGAGACCAAACCAGACCAAGTTACAGGTCAGATCTGTGGAGAATCAACCCTACTTACAGTTAGAATGCCTGTTTTCTATGTACTTTTGAGCATCAGTAACAGCTGTAATTTAGTAAATGTGAGGAAGAGCTCATTCATGTCATACTGTGGAACAATCCAGGCAGAGCAATGACATTTGCAGAGAAACAAGCAGGTGACGGACCCCCAACCAAAAAGTTACATAGCACCTTTATACTTGATTTAATCTTTTTATTTTGGGGGTCCTGTCTCCAAAAGTGGAACCCCGAGCCATTGAAGGAAGAGTCAAACACAGATCACACAGGGTCAACATGGGATCTCTAGTAAGCATGCACATTTGATTTAATTAAAAGTCACACTCTTTTATCTGATTCATTCAATAATTGTTCACAACAGCAGATAATGTGAAGAAAATGTCTTGCCAGTATAAACACAATGACAGTATATTGTCCAACTCACCGAATTTTTTGTTTTTCCAAAATATTCATGTGGGTGGTCACAACTCTCCACAATCCAATTTCATCTTTGTCCAAATTGTTGCATTAACACACAATTTGGAAGAAGCCAGTTAGTACGGTGCAGTTTTTGCTGGTGTATTTTTACCAAGCGCAGGCCCGGGAGGAGCAGGTAAAGTTTGTGGAGCTATAAAGACGGATGGCGTTGTGTGGTGGTTACAGGCAGAGTAATGGAAGCTGAGCAGTGATGAGTCTCCTGTGGACCATTGAGACACAATGGAGCTGTGAGCAGTGAGTTTGTGGGCTCACACTGACATGTTACACACAAGCACCTGGTCTGGTCTGCGAGGCTCATTCCAGTTTGTTTACACTTTAAACTGAGCAATACAGTACTGCTACATGCTTTACTGTAGTCGCTGTAAGTGGCCCATATGACTGACTGAAGATAAGGAGGACGCACATTTAATACATTTTACATGTACTTTTTATTTGTGTACAGAATCCCTTAGTCGTCCAGGTAGAATCCATGGCAAAAGGGGTTTCTTCTGTAAAGCCTTGGGAGTTGCTTCTGTCGACATCTAAGGTTAAAGCATAAATGATTCCTCTTCTCTGCTAACCTTTTTGTGTCCCTTTCTAGCTTTCTCCTTCTTCTGCCATTTACTTATTATTGCTCTTATTGAGTGGTCGGGTCCACTCAAAGCATGGGCAAATAATACTTTTGACAGTAATAAAACATAGAATTCAACTTAAAGCTACCGTCTACAAGTTTATTTGATTTTTTTTTTTTCATCTTCTCACCTGGCCTGATATGTGGCGGGCCGGCCAATAAAATAACAGATGGTAGCTTTAAAGGTGCACAGTAAATTTTACTGCTTTGCTTGGAAAGTTCCTCAAACAGGTGACACCAACATACTAAGGCTACGTTTATATGATGACGGTCTGAACAGAAGACGCAAAAGTGGCGTTGCGTCTTCACTCTGCGTTTAGACGAGCGTTTTCAGGAAGAAATCTGCGTGCATACGGTGACGCAAAAGTGTGTGGAATTCGATTGGGTATGTATGCCAGGCGGCTAGGTGGCGCTGTGATACATTATCACTATGTCTGCGTGCATGCGTAGAATCTTCCTTCTTCTCATCTGCGCCGCGAAAAGCAAAACAAAACATGGCTACCGGTAGCACAAAGAAATTGTGTGGTCAGACGAAGAAGATCAACTATTGCTTAAGACCACGTTAAGCCCTATTCGGACGGGATTAGTTTTATGGGGTGACATGGGGTGAAGTAATAATTACCAGGGAATTTAGTCCTGTCTGATCGCGCCATGTCCGTAAACATAACGGAGAATGTCTGTGAAATTTACAGCGAGTTTCACCTTCTGTAAAACGGTCCGGAGGAATTACCTTAGGTAATATTAATCCCGTGTGAATGCGACCCTCGGTAAAGATGTATGTAATATTTCGTCACATCCGTTTAAAGACATAATTTACCGCAATTTTCAAACACGGAGGAGCTTGAAGCGCTTTATTTTTCTGGCAAGAGAAATGATCTACCGGTACTCTCAAACAAACGCACACATCGACCAATGAAAAAGCCCAAGAGGTATAAATCAGTCATCAGAGGCATGAAACTTGTTTTAGGTAATGTATGCTCTGTTAGTCCTGATTATGGGCAATAATTTGCATAGTTCGCTAATATTTCACATAGGCTAATCACGACTTCTCTATCTTCAGCTGATGCTTTATGCCCTGCCCCACCAAAATCCGGCGACGAATACGAGACGGCAGAGCGTAAAACTCCTCCCATGTCCAATAAATATTACGGACATTTCTTGTCCTGTGTGAATGGGGTCATTTATATTACAGAGGTCCTGTGATAAACTGACATTACTCTACATCCCCCTGTAAAACTAATCCCGTCCGAATAGGGCTTTAGACTACAAAAAGATCAAAGATCAAAGTCAGCTTTATTGTCAATTCTGCCATATGTGTTCAACATGCAGTGAATTGAAATTTCGTTTCTCTCTGGCCAAGCAGTGCAAAAGACAGTGTACAAAATACAATATGAAGACAAAACACAACAAAAACTATCTAAGACAGAGATCTAAAGTTAAAACTAAAGTCTACGGTCTAAAATCTTAAATCTTAAAACAGTGCAACATAATAAATAAACTATACTATATACAGATTTCCAAAGTGTGCAGTGTGCATCAAAATGTGCAATGGAAGATACGTTGAAAGCAACGAAGATGCGACAAGGTGTGGACTGAGAGCCCTGCCACACAAAGTACACTGATATATGGACCGATGTGACGTAAACGCGTACGCGACGTCAGCAGATTTGACCAGAGTTTTGCATCTTGGCCAGTGTAGACGAAAACGCTACGACAGAGCGTATTCAAGTTTTCCACTTTGGAGGGCGGTTTCAGTTTTTTGCATTTTTAAGCCCCCAAAGCACTGTCACCGTCTAAACGAAAGACACTACCGATAAAATATTTTGTCGTTTTTACCCGTAAGCGTTCTACTGTAAACAGGCCCTAAGTTGCAGGTCAGATCTGTATGTAGTAAGAATGTTTTCCTATGCATTTTTTTGTAATCAAAAACACTGTAATAGAATTTGCATAGATTTGCTTTATGCAGTCTTGTGAAACATTTAAGGCAAAGCAATAACATAACCGTGGAAACAAGAAGGTAGCAGGACCTTCACCATAAAAGTGCACCTTTAAGGACAGTTAATATTTTAGTGTCTGACACCAGTAAAATCCCTCTTGTTTCCCATGCTATAAACCCGCATTTACATCAGTTTCCTTTTGTGCTGATCTGCTGCCTCACCCCGAGCTTCAGTGCAGCTGACACGCCAGACGAGGCCACTTCAGTCACAGGCCTCTGAGCGCATCCTTCTCCAGTCACCCGCTCCTCTTTGGTCGCATGCGTTTGGTTTCCATGTGAACAATCAGTTTGAGTGACAGCTGGGAATCATGTCTTCAGTTAATCGCTTCAGTGGTGTGAAAAGGTCATAAATCAGCCAATTACCAGGCCCCGCTGTATGAAGAGATATTTTGGGGGGAATATTTAAAAAGCCTCAGAGGCATATCAACTTAGTGAACCCTGTATTTATGGAGAAGCGTGTACAGTGCAGCTGCTTGTGCCAGAAATAACTGATAAGCCTACTGCTTTTGGGTTTTGACTTGTCCCATGTAATGCCATTGTAGTCACTGTAATACTGCAAAGATGATTGGAAGAGAATCCAAGGTCATGATTTATGGAGTATGAAAGCGTTGTCATGTCAGGCATAAGGATCAATAATTCATTTCATTTTATTTATATAGGGCCAATTATAACAAAAGTCATCTCAAGGTACATGAGGTACCAATGACATGAGGTAGGAAATACCACTGCATGTTTTATATAGATTATAGACTGCAAAAAACATCTGGATTTGTAGAAAGGAAAACAATAAAGCTTTCACGGGCAAGGACAACAAGCTCAGAATACAGTGTAAATATGACTTTATCAGTATGAACCGCCGCATAGCTGATCGAAGGAAGGAGAAGTAGAAAAGAGGAAAGGGTGGGAGGGGCATGTGAGTAAGAGAGAAAGAGTAGGTAGTAAAAACAAAGTAGGAACAGGAAGAGACGAGCATTAGGTCTAGCATGTGGTCTTTTCCCCAAATGTTTTGTGAAACTGCTGACAGAGGCAGAACCGCTTCAAGAAATTACTTTTTTTTCCCAATTATTATCCTTTATTACAGGGTCCTTACAGGGTATTACGGGTCCTCGGGTTACGACGCTGATCTGTTCTTAAGACGCGTCGTAACCCGAATTTCGTCGTAAGTTGGATTTTGACTTTGATCTTCCAACCAAAGCACCAATAACCTTTCCATCTCAATAATTAGACCACTACGCTGCTTGGTTATCACTGTCGCTTTCATAGGAGCAGATCAGAGCCCACATCAGGTACTTCCGCCCACATTGGGCACGCACACGAGGCCGTCATCTCCGCCCTACAACCACAACAGAGCGTATTATTTTGCCATGCGCCGCGCGCCGTTCGCGTTTGTTTACGTCGCTTACCACGCTAAACCGCGTAAGACGGAATGACGCGTAATATTATTATTATTTTTTAATGGGGGCGCGTTCGTAACCACGAAACGTCGTAAGTCGAGACCGTCGTAACCCGAGGACCCCCTGTATATTTGTCCTCTGCATTTGCCCTATCCTTTTTTCAGGAGCAGTGGGCAGCACATGAGCCCTAACCCTAACCCAGACACGGGAAGAACATGCAAACTCCACACAGAAAGGCCTGGACAACCCGGGGATCAAACCCGAATCCTTCTTGCAGTGAGGCGTGAGTGCTAGCCACTCAGCTACTGTGCTACATTTTATAACTTATTCTATTCCTCTTTAAAGGTGCATTATGTAACTTTTGTGGTTGAAGGTCCGTCTAATGTCTTTCTTCATGGATATGTTATTGCTATGTATGGTATGTTTCATAGTATGGTATTAAACCTTTCTATCTTCATGGAAACCAAACCAGACTAAGTTACAGGTCAGATCTGTGGACAGGCAACCCACCCACAGTCTGATTGCCTGTAAAAAACACCAGTAATTAAATAAATGTAAGACAGAGCTGTTTAATGTCACACTGTGGAACATTCCAAGCAGAACAGTGACATAATCCATAGAAACAAGCAGGTGACGGACCCCCAACCAAAAAGCTACATACAGCTCTGAAAAAAAATAAGAGAACAGTGCATTTTTTTTCTGAAATCAGCATCTCTAAATGTCAATAAAACAAAGGAATTACTGATACACACTCAACAACACACCCCGGTCCTGGCACTCACCACTATACACAGTAAAACAGTTGAACGTGTCACTCACTTCAAATATTTGGAACTCACACTGGACAATAAACTCACCTTCGAACAGCGTGTCACTGATGTCCATAAACGCTCACAACAAAGACTCCACATCCTCCGCAAACTCCGTGCTCTCTCCGTCACCCCACAACTTCTATTACTGTTATACACCAGCATCATACAACCCATCCTTCTCTACTGCTCCCCCTGTTACTTCAATATGCTCTCCATCACCAACAGAAACAAACTCACCAAGGTCACCCGCACAGCTTCTAAAATCATCAATCGGCCCATCACAGACCTCACATTTCAACAATAAATCCATCACACGTATGGCCTGGACAATTATCAGAGACTCAGACCATCCACTACATCATCACTTCTGCCTGTTGCCCTCTGGCCGCAGGTACAGAACTCTGAGATGGAAATGGGCACGCTCCAGTAAAAGCTTTGTGTCCTCTGCTATTGCCGCACTTAATAATATGTAATCATCTTATCCACTCCTCATTTGCATGTGTGATGTCCTGTGTGTAATGTCCATATGTGTCCTTGTTGTTGTTTTTTTTGTGTGTGTGTGTTAATCTGACAGTGTCTGTGGAAATTTCCCCTTGGGGACAATAAAGGTAGGTTGGTCAGTCTGTCTGTCTGTCTGTCTATCTACATGTATTACAGCCATTCCATTCCAGCGTCTGTTGAATTCCAACACAAACACAAAGCTGAGCTACTTCAGTTCTTGCACCAGGAGTGGAATAAAGTCACCCAAGAACAATGTGAAAGACTTGTGGAGAGCATGCCAAGACGCATGAAAGCTGTGATTAAAAATAAGTCTTATTGCACCAAAAATATTCTGAACTCTTCTTAAGTGTAAACATTAGTATGATGTTGTTTTAAAATGAATTTGATCTTGTTTCTTTGCATTGTTTGAGGTCTGAATACATGTATCTTTTTTGTTATTTTGACCATTTGTCATTTTCTGCAAATAAATGCTCTAAACCAGGGGCGTCAAACTCATTTTGGTCCGGGGGCCGTATCCAACCGACTTTGATCCCAAAGGGGCCGGATCAGAAAACACTGCCTGACAAAAGTATTAGGACGATTGTGTATTTCTGAACTTTCATAAATAATGATCACAAGACGTATTGGTAATAACAACAAATCAATTTATTGATATATTAAAGCAAATTTCATCATGTGTAAAGGCATATTATTGCAAAAATGTAACAATATCAAGTTAAATAAAAATATTTTTCATCAAAATAACCACCTTTGGCCTCACAGCTTTACAAATTCTGTCTGTTCTTTCAATCATGCATATGGGGTGATTCGAGAACTCTATGATATGAGCTGATTTTAAAATATTATTGAGTGTTCAAACTATTATTTTCACAATGAAAGGATGCTATGAAAACATGAGTAATATTCGTCCACATATGGATTTGCACGCAATGATCTGAAAATATGAGAACGTGTGATAATATAATTGAATAAATGTGATGAAATAGTATTAAGTACACCACATTTACATAATGCTTGATACATTGAAAAGTTGGCTCAGTACCCCAGCATCACAAATTATGCCATCGTCCTAATACTTTTGTCAGGCAGTGTATACCCCAAAAATAGCAATAAGTCCAAATCGAAACACAAATCTATTACAGAAGTCTTTTTTATTTGATGAACTCTTTCTTTTACAAAACATTATAATATTATGAACAACCTGAAACTTTCAGAAAAATGTAATTTCCACACAAGCACACAGGTTTCCCATTCACCTCCAGGAACAAATAGGAATTAGACCTGCTTTAATCTTGGTTTAGTCCTGGTTTATCCCTGGTTTAACCCTGGTTTAGCCCTGTTTAGTCCCTGGTTTAACCCTGGTTTAGGCCTGGTTTAGTCTTGGTTTAGTCCTGGTTTATCCCTGGTTTAGTCCTGGTTTAGTCCTGGTTTAGACCTGGTTTAGTCCTGGTTTATCCCTGGTTTAGTCCTGGTTTAGTCGTGGTTTATCCCTGGTTTAGTCCTGGTTTAGGCCTGGTTTAGTCTTGGTTTAGTCCTGGTTTATCCCTGGTTTAGTCCTGGTTTAGTCCTGGTTTAGACCTGGCTTAGTCCTGGTTTATCCCTGGTTTAGTCCTGGTTTATCCCTGGTTTAGTCCTGGTTTAGTCCTGGTTTAGACCGGGTTTACATATACTAGTATATTTTAAACCTGTTTTAGACCAACTGGCAGTCCTGATTTGTATAATGTTATAGACGTCGCTGTTTGAGTCCTGTTTTAGGTCTTAGTTCTGGTTTAGTCCTGTTTTCGATCTTAGTCCTGGCTTTGACCTGGTTGAGTTGTGGTTTAATTAGGAATTGGAAAATCCTGCACACGGCATGCACTTTTCTCATTTTTGACATTTTGCTGATGAGGGTGTCACGGTCAACAGTCAAAACAATGGTCCTTTAAGAGCGTTTGGAAAGAGGTGAGTCTTCATTTGTGCTGCTTTGGTGGGAGGGGCCACGCACAGAGGCGCTGGAGACGATGCTATACTAAAATGTGCAGAAAATTACCAATATTTTAATAGAACATTTAAATATAATTCAAATATTTTAAAGGTCCCATGGCATGAAATTTTCACTTTCTGAGGTTTTTGAACGTTAATGTGAGCTCCCCTACCCTGTTTAGCCCCCCATGGTTAAAAGTTGTGAAATGTCTAAACTGAGCATTTGCGATCCTTTTCTGCGTTACAAAAAATCAGAGCTCAAACGGGCGATTTTGAACAAGGCACCTTATTGACGTCAGATCGAAAAAAAGAAATGCAAATGCAGTTCCACCCCCGTCTGTCTGTACTCAGCGTCTCTGTAAATCACGCCCAGAGAGTTTGGACCGCGAATGCGCTAGGCAATGCGAAATGCGTTTTTTTATTTGCCTGGAGGCACGTCTGAGTGTTTCTAGGCTCGGAAGTCCTTTATCTGAGCCTCTGGACCTTTGAACAGCAGTGGTTTGATTTTATTTTCTGTGGAAATGTGTTTATTTTTCAATGGAACGCTTCAAATCTCTCCCCCGTGCAAAAACAAGGAAATGGATCAGCTGAGGGCTCAGAGCGAGAGCGGAGAGTTTGGCCATGCCCTCACCCTCTACTATTGGCCAGCTCTTTTCTCCTCATTTGCATTCAAGCAACAACGCCCATTATGGCCTGATCAGAGAGAGAAAAAATACTCTTTCTCATCTTATCTCTGTTTCTCATGCACTGAGTGTTGATTTTGAAGAAGGATTCATTTACAGTATTAGGGAACCATAAAGGAGCCATATAAAAGCATCAAGAAGTACCATGTCATGGGATCTTTAATAGAAAATCAGCCGAGGGCCAGATTAAAGGTCTTGGAGGGCCGCCTCTGGCCCCCGGGCCGAATGTTTGACACCCCTGCTTTAAACGATAATATTTTTATTTGGAATTTGGGGAAAATGTCAGTAGTTTATAGACTCAAACAAAATGTTGCAGTCTTTTTTTTTTCCAGAGCTGTAGTGCACCTTTAAATATTCTGAACGAAGTGAATAATTGACTCATTTATTGGAGAACATGAAAACATAAAAATATCATTGGTTCATGACACTGCCTTGAGCGAAGTTGCCTCTGTATCTACAATAATCACACACAGGTGAGCGGTGGGGGCAGTTTCCTTCACTGATGCGTGTCACGTGTCGACCTTCAGGCCTGAGCGATGAGCGTCTGCAGCCGATTCAGCGCCGGATTATCCCGAGATGTGACGCCACTGCAAACTATCCATGGCAACAAAAGGCTCACGCTGGCCCTATAGTGACTGAGGATTATGGTCAGTATACTGCCACTATACAAAGGAAGGATCTACATCAAACTCAGCAACATCATATCAAGGCAAGGCAAGTTGATTTGTACAGCACAATTCATACACAAAGTAATTCAAAGTGCTTTACAGAATAAGGAAGATGTTAAAATCACAGTACAAATCAAAACATAAACAATCATCATAAAATTAGCATAAAAAGAGAAGAGTGCAGAATAAAAACCTTTCATTTATATGTATACTTAAACAGAAACAGACTACAGCTTCTCCAGGATAATTAGAAAATAATCCAACCCAATAAAACTTGAGGTACAAGTGGTAAATACTGGATTTTTGGACTGTTCTAACGTTATAGATCCAGTGATTAAACATTTATTTCAGCCTTGCGTTGCAGTTGCAGTTGTAATGTGCCTCTGAAAGCACCACACTGTATTCATTTTTAATTCATTCTTTGCAGTAGCCACACAGCAGCTCTGGAGTATAGACTGACACAAGCAAAGCTGCCCATCTGCGCCACTGGCCCTGCTGACCACCACCACCAGCAACCTCGCACACAACATTCATACTAGGCAAAGTGTCTTGCCTAAGGATACAATGACCGAGGCAGGAATCAATCGTCAGAGTAATTTGAAAAACAAAGAAACAGATTAGGGGGATCGTTTTCAGAGCTTTTGTCATTGTAGGACGCGCCTCCCGGCAGCTAGATATAAGCAGGGTCTAACCAGTACAATAACCAGAGCTGACGAAGCCTCTCGGATGAGCGGCGAAACGTTTTCAGAAAATCCAACACATATTTTTTTTAGGAATATTTTGATTTGTTCTACTTCATCACCATATGTAAAAACCTTAACTGACAGTGGTAGTAAATTACATAAATATGAAATAAATAATAATAAACAACAACAACAGTAAATAAAGTGATGGAAATGACAATGTTTAGCATTTCTTTTAAAATCTCATGACATATTAGCATGTTAATTTCTGTTTTAGAGTTAGCATAAAATATTTTCAAAATACACAACATAAAATAGTATTTTTCCTCATTATTTGTACATTCAAAGGAAATATGAGGTGTTTGGAAATGACGACCAATAAACTTACTCTTGGTTTTGCAAACTTTATTTTTATTTTGTTCTTGTTTCCCTTCCTTCCATGGAGCTAACGCTGCTATGCTAACATGAGCTCCTGTCACATCACAACTGATGTGGTTCAAGTTAAAAGTTACATTTTGTGGTGGTGGAAATGACAGTGATCCTTAGGGAGAGGTGTTCTTTTTGTGAAAAATAAAGAAAATACTAATATATCTTTCAAGCACATGATATTTTTTATTAAAATAAGGAATTTCTGTGGCATTTGTCAATGAAGTTACTGTTGAATCAAATTTAATTTTAGTCTTATGAGGGACTGAGAGTCCAAAACCTGGCCAAGAGACAAAGGACATATAGCAAAAACACTCAATATAAACCATATTTTATATAATAAAAACAGGGCTCTCAAGTCTCACGCATTGAGAGTGTGACACACGCAATTCGCCACGCTCACACGCCACACATGGCATTTCTCACGCTGATTTTTTTTGTTTGTTTGTTTTGTTTTGGTGCCCAGAAAATCGGTCTGTGTGGCTCAGTTTATGCAGGCACCGCGCGTTTTCAGCGAAAAAAACTCCCCTCCCCGCCCCGCTCCCCGGAAAAAAATCTAAGTTAGCGGGTGTCCCTGTGCCTCCTCCTCTGTCTCCCCCGCTGTCTCCTCCTCTCCCCCGGTCTGTCAGCGGACCCTCAGCCCGCGGTGAGCCGGGAAAGGCGCTCGGAGCCCGGTGTACTGTACCGGCTGTGCTGCGGACACACGGAGCGACCTGCAGCTCCGAACAGGTGAGTTACTCCTCGGACCGGTCCTGGTTTGGTCCTGATCTAGTCCTGGTTTAGTCCTTGTTTAGTCCTGGTTTGGTTTAGTCCTGGATTAGTCTTGGTTTGGTTTAGTCCTGGTTTAGTCTTGGTTTAGTCCTGGTTTAGTCTTGGTTTAGTCCTGGTTTAGTCTTGGTTTAGTCCTGGCTTAGTCTTGGTATTCTATGTAGATGAATTTTTGTAATCAATAGGTATCCGATATTTGGCCTACAGCTGTAGCCAATAACGGATATTTCCTGTTTAAATTGACACATTTATTAAAGTTCCTCATGGACTTTTCACGTATGTAAAAATAATAGAATGTTTTATTTGTTTAAAGGCACTCAGAGCACGACGGAAAAAATTGTTCACTCGCTGGTGCTGGTGGACCACCACTCTAGTTTGAATGTTTTGTGTCTAATGGGCTTCAGTGAGACAGCAGGGAGAGCTAGAAGCAGCAGGTTTTGGCTCAGCGTTTCACACCAGTCCTACGTGTTACTCCGTCTCTTCACACCATTCCAGTGATGGCTCCCACATTTCAAGTGACAACACATATTCAGGGAAACTGTGAAAATATTAATGCTGTGGAATGAATCAGGCACAGTGATTAGAGCAAGAACAGGCCAGGCACGTTCCTTTTGAAAAATAACCAAAGCCATTATTACAGTCAAACAGTTTGTCAAGTTCAATATCTGCACAAGTTAGCATTGGACACAGTATGTTCATTTGATTCATGACAAGAGTTTGGATCAAATGCCCCCAAATGTCAGATGTCCGTTTACAGCATGAAAATGATTAATACTTACCAGCCTTACAAATAGTGATCAGGACAGCACAGTGACAGCATTTTCCGTTAGCCTATGTTTAAATCAATGGGAATTTTAAGACGCTTTATACTAAACTTTCATCCAAAACTATTCTGACATTACAGAGTGACAGTTGTACCCACAGTGACTCTACTGAGCATGTTCCACAGCTCTTTATATTATTTTTGCCATAGCATTTAGGGATTTTTGGCACATCTTGCTTGTAGTGTAAAGCTGCATCAACAATAAGCAGCAGTATTCAGACCCAGTGCTTAAATGAAAGCCAACGCCTCTTGTTGGACACCGTTGCATTTGAGGGCAGATACTTGAAACACGTTGACACATTTGACTGAAAATTTTCAACTCTTGCGTTTGATGCCTGTTGTGAAGATGGTCAAACACTTTACATGAACGCTCAAGACACACCAGCGTCAGAAACTCACTCCAGACATGTTGGACTAGCCTTGCCCTCCCCCATAGACCTTGCATGTCAAGTCGTCCCAAGCCGACCCATGACACCATGGTCTGAATGGAAAAGTAGCCAATACCAATACTGATATTGGTTAAAATGCCCTTGATAGATTAACCAATAGATTATCATACTCACGCCCATACTGATAATGAGAGGGGGTCATTGGGTGAACACCAGACATAGGCTGCATCCCATTTCTCTGTCTTACCCCTTCGTCTTACCCCTACCCCTTGGTTTTGAGTGTTCATGTGAGGGCAATGGGTGTCCCGTTTCTAATTTTGATCAAGGGCTAGGGCCACGACCGACCCCTTGAAACAAAGTAAGCTCTCGACCAGACTTGGAACGAAAGGGTACGCCTACAAGCTCAGGTAGGTTTTGGGATCAGGATGGCAGCGTCACATCGACCAGCCAAAGAGTCTCATAAATGTATTTTCAGCAGTTGTAATTATCGATTACCAGTTTAGCAAGGTTTACAATGATGACGCTTATGTTCTATGTTACTTTTAGTGAACTGTTGTTGCGGTTTTAATTGTAGTGATGTCTGTTTAGGCGACGTTATCGTTTTAATCGAACTTTCATGTATAAATAAGCTAGTTTTTTGTCGAGCTGCGGTACCTGATAATCCTTGACATTTGTTTATGTTTGTTTGCGTCAATTGTTGTCTCCTCTGTAGACGTAGCAGCCAGGTAGAGGCAAGGGATGATGACGCAAACGGTAATCGAGTGGTGTCCCATTTCTTAGGGGAACATTCGTACCCCGAGCCCTCTCAGCTCGGTATCGAGGGGCAAGACAAAGACGTAGATAAAGGGGAAGGGGAAGAGGTAAGACAGAGTAATGGGATGCAGCCTTACACTCTGTCCTCCCTTACAGAAGATTAAATCAGGCCCATTGTCTGGTGAGAAAAATTGTTCTCCGCATCTGACCAATAGTTCAGCTGGTCCAGTCATTTGAATGGCAAAAGTGCGACAACGGAGAGTGAACTGTCTCTGAACTTGAAAGGACAATATGCGCTGATGACACCGCTCTGAACCGTTCAAAGTAATAATTGGATTACACCATGCACATCTATCTCTTAATGTCTTAAAGAACAAATGATATTTTCATCTCCTCTCCACAGTTAGCCGCAGGCAGGGCCTTGGACATAAGCGCTCTTCTCTTCTCTGCAAGTGTGCCACTGAAATGAGCGCATTTCCTGACAGTGCTCATTGGGCGAATAAGTCTGAAGCGATGACAGGGATATTAGTGGCACATACCAGCACTAGATCAAACCAAACTCCAGGCCTTGGGTCATAAATTCGATTCTAATGATTTTGTCATCCTGTTAAAACAATAACTTTCCAAACCCACTCTCCCCATTTTACCGTCACGCAAAGTTTGATTTATGCTTTTAATTTTTTGATGGCATGAAATAGTCTGACACTCTCGCCATTATGATGCTGATTGGATGAAATACTGTCATAATTCATTTTCTTTTTCACATTTAATTAGTTTACTTTAAGACGCCATTCATCACTGGTGCCGGGGGATGAGAGAAGGAAGTGGGAGAGCGCTGCAGAACTTGGCGAGGGGACAATGTTTTACAGTTGACTTCCCTGGAAATAAACGGCAGGGCTGCACGATTCATATTCAGGTCTCCCATAACTTTAATCCGATTCTTATTTCAGGACTTTTTAAACCCAATCAATATTCCAGAGCTGTTCATTCAGTTGGATTATGGAGACAATTACAACATTAGCATCATTTTGGATCTAGAATAAGAAGGCTACACGTCCCTGATCAGATTAGAAGTAGCTCCGGAAATATTCAGTATTTCTTTCATCGAGCTTAAGGTTCAAAGGTAGACATATTGTTCTCAGGCATGTCGATTGTTGCACATTTAAAGCAGGGGTCTCCAACCTTTTTCCTCTGGTCAGCTACCTTTACAAAAACAAAAATATCAGAGAGCTAATTTAAAAATTGAGTGTTAAGAAAATGAGTGTATAAAAGAGCCATGACCTTAGATTGGATCCATTTATAATGGTGATAGGTATTTAATTAAACAAATATGAGTTATTCAGCACAGTACGTATAATACAGAAATCCTTGTCGATTTACATAATTAGCTTTTAACCAGGCTGTTGTGGACACCTCAAGAAACCTGCAGTAGTTATTAACTTTTAACATGTATTTGTGTTTAATGAAGATATTATGGAATTGGCTGGAATGTTCCTGAGTTTGCCATTTCTTCCATTTATAAAATTTCAGGCGTTTTTATTGTTTGAAATACATTAAAAACACATGCATTCTTACTTTCCATTAATTCATTAACTTTACATTATTTAAAAGCACATTTACATCAGAATATATAAACAGTCTCAGTAGAGGTGCCGTGTCTCACCTTCACGTTGCACATCAGCAGGAGTATTTGTGAAAACTGATTTCAAACATTATGGTGGAGTTTGTTTTTATCCATCAGAAGCCATAGGTGACATTTGTGTTGTCGTACCCTCAGGCACCTGAGACACATCGCCTAAAGACGGTGACAACATGTGTCTGGTTGTGTCAAGAATGTGTTGATCTTCCTGGGGTTTTATCATGTATTATTCAGTGCTGACCGTATGTGTTCATTAATTTAACAGTTTTAGAATATGTGTAAGAATGTATGTCAGCGTTTTTCAACCTTCAGGTCGCGACCCCACGTGGGGTCGCCTAGAATTCAAATGGGTTCACCTGAAATGTACGGAGCAGTGCAGTCACAATAACTAGTGACGGGCAAATGGGACGGAGCTCCGGAGCACATCTCGTTCTTTCTGAAACTGTCTCGCAGCAGCGTCTCGCGTGACCAAAGTGTCGAAGTGTCGGCCCCTTCCCCCGCTGCTTTGCTCTGCGTGTCAATCGCTTCATTGTATCGAAGCGTTTCCTTGGCTCAGCGCTGCGATTGGTTCAGAGTGTTCAAAGCGCTTCCTTGGTTTGATAAGCGCTAAACTGCAACGGTATAAAAGATGCATCAATATTTCTTAAAAATGTTGTGTAGTGAGGAGTGTTGTGTGACGTTAGTGGTGATTTTGGTGACTTCTGGTGACTTTTGGCATTTGTTTCATTTTCGATGGTATCTACAAGTGGAAAAAAGCGATCCATTCCCATCCAAATCATGGGTTGTGTGTTGATTTGAAAGGCAGAAGCCTCAGACACGTTGAACCATTTGACACAATATTGCGACTGAGGCTGAGACTGAAACATGATTTATTTTATTTTTTATTTTTTTTTTAAGTCTATGGGGTTGCCAGAAATGTGTGATGTCAAAATGGGGTCACAGGCCAAAAAAGGTTGGGAACCACTGATGTATGTCATGATGAACTGCTTTTCAAACTTACTATATAAACTACTATATATTCAGCAGTGTTGTGCAGTAACGCGTTACTAATAACGCGTTACTGTAACGCCGTTACTGTTGACAGTAACTAATACTGTAACGCATTACTTTTAAAATAAAGGAACTCAATTACCGTTACTAAACGGCGCGTTACCGCGTTACTGAACCTACTCATTTTGAAACTGGCATCATGTGCGCGACTCGCATAGGCACAGGGGAATTTTTTTTCTCCCTTTGGTAAGGGCGGGATAAGTAATGATGATTGGCTAAAGCAGAGTAAGATTTCATGTTGAGCCAATCAGAGACACCCAGTGGGCGGTGGGCGGATTCTACACACAATCCCAGCACACAGTAGTAGCGCACACACACACACACACACCCCGTGTCAGATGGCGAGTCCCGAGTCGAAGACAGAAGTATAGGCAGTATTTTAACCTCGTCGAGGTAAAAGGTAAAAACGTACATGTTATGTGCACATTGTGTCAAAGATCAAAGACTTTGTCCACGTCCAATGAAAGCAACTCGAATTTAATGAAGCATCTCTGGACGGCGCACGCTTCTGTTAAACTAGTGGCCCCCAGCAGGCCCCATGATGATAATCGCATGCTAGGTGCCGTTAACAATGAAGGCCACGGTGACAGAGCCATGCCAGCCAAGCAGCAAAAGCTGTATAATGCACTGTAAAAAAAATCCAAATTATTTGACATTTTTTAACTAAAAAAAAAGTAACGCATTAGTTACTTTCCTAGCTAACTAGTTACTTTTATAGTATAGTAACTCAGTTACTAACTCAGTTACCTTTTTGGGTTAGTAACTAGTAACTGTAACTATTTACTTTTTCAAAGTAACGTGCCCAACACTGATATTCAGTTGCAACATTTATAAAGCATCACTGTGTAATTTTCAAGAGGTGGCACATCACCTTCATGATTCCAAGGAAATAGGATAAAATTATACTTAATACTGTATATGTTTTACTGTATATGTTTGTCATTTTATCATAAAATAAATAAATTAAAAGTTATGTTTTAGGCCATAATGTGGACGTTTATAGCCAAAGGAACATTTCCATGGCAACAAGCAGGAAAAGACCTTCCTCCAGACAGGTTTGTGGAGATGCAAACTTACTCACGGCATGGAAGAAAGCTTTTCAGAGCAGTAAAGACAACCAACCTGAAAAACATGCTTCATTTTTGTCTATTTTCTGGCTTAAAACTTCCTCGGTGGGTCTTTACGGAAAAGACCAAACAAATCAGTCATGATCCACCTGCAGCTACTCTGTATGAATTATGAATGCAGTTAATTTGTCCTCAATTAATAAAAGTCATGGATTTAATGGCACTTTTATTGGCCTTTTACCAGGGAAAAGAAAAATGAAATTGAGCGGATATGGTAATGGTGTCCAATTATGCATCAGGACTAATATTCTTCTCTTGTGGGCCCTTTTCGATCTCATTACTCACACTGCCACAGTCCAGCATTAATTAGGAGAAAACAAATAGCTAATTGAAAGTGCATTGCCACATTATAGCCCTAACACAGAGTAAAACGTGGATTTATTTATTATTGAATGCCAGGGCAAAAACAGAACAGCAGAACACTTATGAGCATTTAACGGCGCACTGTGTAACGTTTCTGCTAAGGCGTCAGCTGCTTGTCTTGGAGATGTTACTGCTTTAGGCAATAAATCGATCCATCTAAACCTTTTCAAACCTTTTGATTTGATTTCCTCAGCAATCTTAAAGGTCCTACATTATAAAGACTGACTTTTGTGAGGTTTAAACCATGTTATAATGAAGTAACTCTTTATTATTATTAGTCTGTCTGCATCTCCAAAGCCCAAATGCTCTGTTCCACCTTATGAAGCAATGGAGTTTTCAAGTTAACAGCTACATTTTAGTTGTTTTTTATATTATTTTATTTTTTTATCTTAGTTCAGTAGAGCATTTTAAAACACAGTGGAGCACTTCCTGTATTACTACATGACATCACAAGGTCGAACAGAGTGTTTTCACCTAAATATCAGCCTAATTATGCAAGATTTGTGTGTTAAACTTGTGTGAATGAAACAAAACACAACTCCGGGTATGTTTTTGATAAGGAAACAACATTATAACATGGATCAGAAAATAGCACAATATGGCCCCCTTTAAAGGTCCCATGGCATGAAATTTTCCCTTTCTGAGGTTTAATGTGAGCTCCCCTACCCTGTTTAGCCCCCCCATGGTTAAAAGTTGCGAAATGTCTAAACTGAGCATTTGGGATCCTTTTCTGCGTTAGAAAAAATCAGAGCTCAAACGGGCGATTTTGAACAAGGCACCATATTGACGTCAGATCGAAAAAAGAAATGCAAATGCAGTTCCACCCCCGTCTGTCTGTAGTCAGCGTCTCTGTAAATCACGCCCAGAGAGTTTGGACCGCGAATGCGCTAGGCAATGCGAAATGCGTTTTTTTTTATTTGCCTGGAGGCACGTCCGAGTGTTTCTAGGCTCGGAAGTCCTTTATCTGAGCCTCTGGACCTTTGAACAGCAGTGGTTTAATTTTATTTTCTGTTGAAATGTGTTTATTTTTCAATGGAAAGCTTGTCATCTCTTCTCCACGCAAAAACGCGGAAATGGATCAGCTGAGAGCTGAGAGCGGAGAGTTTGGCCACGCCCCCACCCTCTACTATAGGCCAGCTCTTTTCTCCTCATTTGCATTCAAGCAACAAGTCCCATAATGGCCTGTTCAGAGAGAGAAAAATTACTCTTTCTCATCTTATCTCTGTTTCTCATGCACTGAGTGTTGATTTTGAAGAAGGATTCATTTACAGTATTAGGGAACCATTAAGGAGCCATATAAAAGCATCAAGAAGTACCATGTCGTGGGACCTTTAAATACTTACTCCAGGTCAGTATAAGTAGGTTTTCCCAACCAAGGTAGGGCTTTCACTACAAAAGTGTATTGCAACCAGGTCAAAAATAAAAATGTAACATTAAACATATTTGGAGCAACCTATATTGTTTGAACCTATATATGATGTGTATATTTTGTATTCCTCTGTGTTTGAATTTACAGTTTCACAGCCACCACGTCACTCTTAATTATTACAAAACTCCTCAAGGGGGTCTGGCTGCAGACCTCCAGTGCGAGACCTCTTCCTGTGCAGGCTCCACTGTCAGGTGTACCTGTGTGAGGCACGGAAATAACAAACTTTTTCGCAAAAAGTGGAATAATTTAATACAATAGAAATAAAAAAAATAAGGCATTTACCTTATGTAAATGTTATGCAGCTTTTAAATCTCTGAACAGATGTACATGGTCGATGTGTTCACTCTTTAGAGAGACTCATTTCTTTATCCTGTGCCATCTGAATACATCTTTCACAGGTTAAAAGTTTATAAAGGATGCAGCAGCTTACAGTTTTATTTGAAAGTACTTCTGTGCACTTGGAGTTTACCCCATTAGGATAAATACAAAGTTACAAAGTTGATTAATTAAATAAAAATGCACAAAGTGTTCTCTACGTTAACTTCCAGTCCTGATCGGCCTCACTCAGCTGACACTGGAGCCTGCACAGGAAGAGGTCCCACGCTGGAGGTCTCAAACTCCTTACCCCTGGGTTGGGTGGGGAAAATAGGTGGTAGGGAGCCAACTGTATGAAGCGAGCGCCTGCCTTATTCTATGACTAAGAAAATGTAATAAAAAAGTAAAAAAAAAAAAAAAAATATCCATCCATCCATCCATTTTCTTCCGCTTATCCGGGGCCGGCTCGCGGGGGCAACAGTCTAAGCAGGGACCTCCAGACTTCCTTCACCCCGGACACTTCCTCCAGCTCCTCCAGGGGGAGCTCAAGGCGTTCCCAGGCCAGCCGGGAGACATAGTCCCTCCAGCGGGTCCTGGGTCTTCCCCGGGGCCTCCTCCCGGTGGGACATGCCCGGAACACCTCCCGAGGGAGGCGTCCAGGAGGCATCCGGAACAGATGCCCGAGCCACCTCAGCTGGCTCCTCTCCACGTGGAGAAGCAGCGGCTCTACTCCGAGCTCCTCCCGTGTGACCAAGCTCCTCACCCTATCTCTAAGGGTGCGCCCAGCCACTCTGCGGAGGAAACTCATTTCGGCCGCTTGTATCCGCGATCTCGTCCTTTCGGTCATTACCCAAAGCTCATGGCCATAGGTGAGGGTAGAAACGTAGATTGACCGGTAAATTGAGAGCTTCGCCTTTTGGCTCACATCCCTCTTCACCACAACGGTCCGGTACAACGACCGCATCACTGCCGACGCTGCACCGATCCGCCTGTCAATCTCACGCTCCATCCTCCCCTCACTCGTGAACAAGACCCCGAGATACTCCTCCACTTGAGGCAAGGACTCTCCACCCACCCAGAGAGGGCAAACCACCTTTTTCCGGTCGAGAACCATGGCCTCGGATTTGGAGGAGCTGATCTTCATCCCAGCCGCTTCACACTCGGCTGCGAACCGCCCCAGTGCACATTGGAGGTCCCGGTTTGATGAAGCCATCAGGACAACATCATCCGCAAACAGCAGAGATGAGATCCTGTGGTTCCCAAACCGGATCCCCTCCGGCCCCTGACTGCGCCTAGAAATTCTGTCCATAAATATAATTAACAGAACCGGTGACAAAGGGCAGCCCTGGCGGAGTCCAACATGCACCGGAAACAGGTCCGACTTACTACCGGCAATGCGAACACAGCTCCTGCTCCGGTCATACAGGGATCGAACAGCCCTTAACAAAGGGCCCCGAACCCCGTACTCCCAGAGCACCCTCCACAGGACCCCACGAGGGACACGGTCGAATGCCTTCTCCAGATCCACAAAGCACATGTGGACTGGTTGGGCAAACTCCCATGCACCCTCGAGCACCCCATGGAAGTATAGAGCTGGTCCAGTGTTCCCCGGCCGGGACGAAAACCACACTGCTCCTCCTGAATCCGAGGTTCGACTATCGGTCGAATTCTCCTCTCCAGCACCCTGGAATAGACCTTACCGGGAAGGCTGAGGAGTGTGATTCCCCGATAGTTGGAACACACCCTCCGGTCCCCCTTCTTAAACAGAGGGACCACCACCCCGGTCTGCCAGTCCAGAGGTACTGTCCCCGACCGCCACGCGATGTTGCCGAGACGTGTCAGCCAAGACAGCCCTACAACATCCAGCGACTTGAGATACTCAGGACGGATCTCATCCACCCCCGGGGCCTTGCCACCGAGGAGCTTTCCAACCACCTCAGTGACTTCAGCCAGGGTGATGAGTGAGTCCGACCCCGAGTCCCCAGCCTCTGCTTCCTCCTCGGAAGACATGACGGCGGGATTGAGGAGATCCTCAAAGTATTCCTTCCACCGTCCGACAACATCCCCAGTCGAGGTCAACAGCTCCCCACCCCCACTGTAAACAGTGTTTGTGAAGCACTGCTTCCCCCTCCTGAGGCGCCGGACGGTTTGCCAGAATTTCTTTGAGGCCGTCCGATAGTCCTCCTCCATGGCCTCTCCGAACTCCTCCCAACTCCGAGTTTTTGCCTCTGCCACCGCCCGGGCTGCAGCATGCTTAGCCCGCCGGTACCCGTCGGCTGCCTCCGGAGTCCCACGAGCCAACAAGGCCCGATAGGACTCCTTCTTCAGCCTGACGGCATTGTCCACCACCGGGTTCGGGGATTGCCGCCGCGACAGGCACCACAGGCCTTACGACCACAGCTACGGGCGGCCGCATCGACAATAGAGGCCGAGAACAGAGCCCATTTGGACTCTATGTCCCCAGCCTCCCCCGGAATCTGGGAGAAGCTCTCCCGGGAGGTGCGAGTTGAAGGTGCCCCTGACAGAGGGCTCTGCCAGACGTTCCCAACAGACCTTCACTACGCGCTTGGGCCTGCCAGGTCTTTCCGGCTTCCTCCCCTGCCAGCGGACCCAACTCACCACCAGGTGGTGATCGGTTGACAGCTCTGCCCCTCTCTTCACCCGAGTGTCCAAGACACGCGGCCGGAGGTCAGATGACACGACAACAAAGTCGATCATCGACCTCCGTCCTAGGGTGTCCTGGTGCCACGTGCACTGATGAACACCGTTGTGCTCGAACATGGTGTTCGTTATGGACAAACTGTGGCTAGCACAGAAGTCCAATAACAGAACACCACTCGGGTTCAGATCAGGGAGGCCGTTCCTCCCAATCACCCCTCTCCAGGTGTCACTGTCGTTGCCCACGTGGGCGTTGAAGTCCCCCAGGAGAACAACGGAGTCCCCGGTCGGTGCACTGTCCAGTACCCCTCCCAGGCACTCCAAGAAGGCCGGGTACTCTGCACTGCTGTTCGGCCCGTAGGCCGACACAACAGTAAGAGACCTGTCCCTGACCCGAAGGCGCAGGGACGCGACCCTCTCGTTCACCGGGGTGAACTCCAACACACAGCGGCTGAGCCGTGGGGCAATGAGTAGGCCCACACCGGCCCGCCGCCGTTCCCCGCGGGCAACGCCAGAGAAATGGAGAGTCCAGCCCCCTTCAAGGAGTTGGGTTCCAGAGCCCAGGCTGTGCGTGGAGGTGAGGCCGACTATATCTAGTCGATAGCGCTCAACCTCCCGCACGAGCTCAGGCTCCTTCCCCCCCAGCGAGGTGACATTCCATGTCCCCAGAGCTAGTCTCCATGTCCGGAGATCTGGTCGCCGAGGCCCCTGCCTTCGGCTGCCGCCCAGATCTCTCTGGACCCGGCCCTTATGGATCCTCCTGCGGGTGGTGGGTCCACGGGAGGACGGCCCCACGTCGCTCCTTCGGGCTGGGCCCGGCCGGGCCCCATGGGGAAAGGCCCGGCCACCAGGCGCTCGTTCGCGAGCTCCCACCCCAGGCCTGGCTCCAGGGTGGGGCCCCGGTGACGCCGATCTGGGCGACTTAACTGACCTCGATTGAATACTCATCATAAGGGCTTCTGAACCGCTCTTGGTCTGACCCGTCCCCCAGGACCTGTTTGCCTTGGGTGACCCTACCAGGGGCATAAAGCCCCCGACAACATAGCTCCCGGGATCATTCGGGCACTCAAACCCCTCCACCACGTTAAGGTGGCGGCTCAAGGAGGGGGGAAAAAAAAAAATATATATATATATATATATACCCCTTACTTTCACTTCATTTTTCTTTCAGCAAACTGCATAGACACGCAACGTAAGCTAAAACTACAAAGTAACTACTGCATGGAGCCCACTGCATGACTTAAGTTTTATTGCCTTCTGCATAGCTGGTCCTTGGCCCAGTTCAACTCATCTGGAGCATGAAAGGCCAATGTAAATCAATGGTATTGATCAGGGGGTTGCATTAGTGGAATATTCACAGCTAACATAAAACTAAATAGGCTTTCGCACTAGCTCTTTGACCCCACAGCAGCCCTCGGCCGTGACATCATGTTTGACTTACATAGGACTGGCTTCATGTTGACCTGTGATCTTGTTGCTCGGCGCTGCTGTATTACCCTTGTGAGCCGGGTCAAATATCAAAGTTCAAAAGGTCAAGCTTGCCGTGCAGCCTTCAGTGTTTGTGTGTGTGCAGAAGCGGTCAAGGTGAATTGTGTCTACTCTACATGTCTGAGCTAATACATGCCCCACAGCAACTCCCTTTTCCCTTATTAATATTTTGCAGTGACATTAGAAAAAATACACAATGGATTTAATCAACACATTTTCAGAAGCCTTTGATCAATACAAGCGTTCTTGGTCCTGTTTCCGGAACAAAAGTAGTGAAATTGTTCTTGGTTTAGGTCACAAATAAAGAAAAACTAAGTCAGAAGTGCTGATTGGCTATAGTTTACAAGAGATATTATTGGGTCAAAATAGGAAATTTATGCAAAATAAGGCAAAAACGGTAGTTTATCAGAAGGTACAGTGTGTCTACAAGCAACCAGTTCTATCTGAAAGCCTGTCTGCACATTCCAATACATTCATTTTAATATGTCTAGAGTTTTAACATCAAATATTTTTGGATTTCACATAAGAGAGATGCCTCGAAACTGTGTGCACCTGATGTCTTCTTGTTTATTTCTTGACGGATAAAGAAATGCAATTTAAATATTTTCAAAATATGAATATTATTTTTAAGCAAAAATGCCTAAATCTATTGTACAAACAGATGCGATTTTGATGTAAAACAATATCATTAAATATCTTGAATACATCAGCTAACCAGCACAGTTATCAATTGATTTTTAGTTCATCTTATCAATATAAATGAGATTTAACCACTTTTATCTTGGAAGCAGATCGAGTCCAAAAATTTGTAGACCAGTGTTTTCAACAAAAAGGTGAGAGAGATTAAAATCAGATCACCTGTTGGAGTTCCAGATAAGTCAGTTCTTTATGGTAAGATTGTGGTAAAATAAAGCTCACATTAAAGTATTACAGAGCTTCAGTCAGAGCCATGCCTACGGTTAGCATCACACCCCCAGCAAATGTGGTTGACATAAGCTGCAAAGTATCAATAGATCCTCATGTAGAGTAGCATTGTGATTTTAATTGATCTTCTATGGACACATACTTGCATGTATTGAAGCTGTGGAATATTTTGGACTGTGCACTAATGGGAACTGTTCAATAAAGTGTGCAATATTTTTATTGTTTGGCCCCTATAAATCAATAGATGTGACTCAATAATGCTCAGTACAAATGCAGTATGTGTGTTTTACCAATATACAAATAAAAACACTACATATGTGGATGGTTACTGATGTGGGACAAATTATAATTTTATTCAAAACATCAAATCTTCTCTCTCAAAAAGAACAAGTATCCATAAAGCCACTTAGAATAACTCACTTCATAGACATATTAGACATATTAAGGCAGTTTCTTTAATTGTTCAGTCTATTTTTATTTTATAATTTAATTAAATAAAATTATATACACATATCTAATAATTTCTGCATGCTTTTATTTGATCATATTCAGTGGTGAAAGTAGTTTTCATTTCTTACAGGTGCTATAATGTCCAGTGCATCACTTTACAGTAAACAACAACAACAACAAAAAACACTCGTTTTACCCGTTTTTTGTTGTTGTTTTTTACGTTTTACACCTTTTTCATAGATAAATAACTTTAACTTTAACTTTAACTTTAATTATTTCATTATTTTAGTCAGCATAAACCCTCTCTTACAGGTGCAGGCAGCGCGCCGGCCTCAAATCTTCTACCAGTGCGCAGCACCGCCTCGCAATGGTTTAGGCTACTTTCACGGCTACAGTCAGATAAGTTTTGACAATTCTTGCTTAACAGACTGCAGATATCTCTGCACGAGAGTTTCGGTAGCTTTCAGTTATTCTCGAATGGCATAGTGTGGTTGTTTGTGTTTTCTACTTAAATAGCGCACCTTACTTTTTTTTTCAAATGCTGGTTTTGGCCACCATTAACCATATTCTCTTAGCGGTGCTGCGTACCGGCTGTGAATTTTATACCGGTGCTGCGTTCCGTTGCGCACCGCTTTACTTTCACCACTGATCATATTATATAAAGCACATATTTGTGAATTTTTGTAAACAGGGGATTTTTTGGGAAAAAAAAGGAAGAAAGAAAGAAAGAAAGAAAGAAAGAAAAATCCCAGCACAATGAACATCTACAGTATTTGCATCATGGTTAGTCAATGCTTCTCAATGCTAACATCAGTGACTACAAAAAGATCATTTATTAAGATATGTGAAAATATTAAAAAAAACACTTCTTGCTCAAAAAAAAGTTCAAGAAAAATAAATAAATACATAAAAATTAAAAAAGAAATCTGCAATAAAGCTGTTTTAGTGATCACCTCAATGATGTGCAGCTCGGCCTGGTTTAACTCTTGTGCTAGAAGAGCTCCAGCCCACATGCAATCTCTTAACCACTTTGAATAAATACGCTCATGTCCAATTCTTATTAAAGGGTCCAACACATTCCTTCATTCAGGAGGTGAGTCTGATGAAACCACCGGTAAGAATGAACCTTGAGCTCCTGTTGCCACAGAGAGCAAAGACCAGAAAAGTTTCGCTCTCATTTCTCTTACAATACTTTGAAGCAACGCTCACGAAAGGACCGGACACCAGCTCTGCACTTAATGAGAAGATAACTGGCTCTTATGGCAGTAAACACTGGGAGGAATAAATTAAAGGCCATTTTTGCTAACAACCTCAGCAACGGAACTATTTGGGGGAGTCATCGGGGTAGACGCAATTATGGTCGGTCCAGACCAGACTGCACGTTGCTTGTGGAAACAAAGTAATTAAGATGTCGCCACATTATGCTGCATTATTTAGTCTGTAAAAGAGCAGTGAGGATCAAGTGGGAGTGTGTTAGAATAAGTAAGATTCAGTGGCTGCAGAGATCCTAATGTTGAAGCTTTAAAGGGCCTGTATTACACTATTTTCTGATGAATGTAATCACGTTGTTTCCTTATCAGAAACATACCTGGAGTTGTTTTGTTTTATTCACACAACCAGGAGGGACGGGGCCTTCTCTGTGGCCTGCCCTGAGCTCTGGAACAGTGTCCACCCACGTCCGAACTGCTCTCTCAGTGGAGCGTTTTAAGTCTCATCACTTTTATTTTCTGGCTTTTAACGCTGAGTGACTTATGTGGGCCTCTAAGTCTTTTATTTATTTTTTATGGCTTTCCCCTATTATTTATTGTATTTTATGTCTCTGTGCACCACTTTGGAAACTTTTATTTCTGAAATGGGCTGTATAAATAAAGTGGATTAGATTGGACTATATCTGGAACTTGATGAACCTCTTTGTGCCTGATTTTAGATTTTTGTCAGAGATGCTTTTCAGTTTCAGTTATAACTGAGATATAGCGTCAAATTCCATGAAGGCTTTTCTATCATTTGGCTGTAATTAGTCAGATGTCAACATCTGAGTCAAAATAATCTATACATTTCTTATGTAGAAAAATACTATTAAATATTATGCTGTGTGTTATAGAATATACAGCTCTGGAAAAAAGAAAAGAGACCACTGCAAAATTATCACTTTTTCTGATTTTACTACTTATACGCATGTGTTTGGGCAAAAGTAACATTTTTGTTTGAGTCTATAAACTAATGAGAACATTTCCTTCAAATTCCAAAGAAAAAAAATTATAATTTAAAGCATTTATTTGCAGAAAATGACAAATAATCAAAATAACAAAAAAGATACACGTTTTCAGACCTCAAACAATGCAAAGAAACAAGATGAAATTCATTTTAAAACAACATAATTCTAATGTTTACACTTAAGAAGAGTTCAGAAATCAATATTTGATGCAATAGCCCTTATTTTTAATCACAGCTTTCATGCGTCTTGGCATGCTCTCCACAAGTCTTTCACATTGTTCTTGGGTGACTTTATTCCACTCCTGGTGCAAGAACTGAAGTAGCTCAGCTTTGTGTTTGTGTTGGCATTCAACAGACGCTGGAATGGAATGGCTGTAATACATGTAGCGAGCTGATTTCAGAAAAAAATGCAGTGGTTTCTTATTTTTTCTAAAGCTGTAGAAGGGTAATTTGTCATTAATGTATTTGGCTTTTTGAGTGATTATTGTTTGGATCTCATCACATAAATGATACAGGAACAGTGACTTCTTTTGAAAGTGTGACAGCATCACATTGCGAAAACTACCATTAGTATCTGTTTTATATTTTCTCCACAGGCCTAAGTGTCTCTTATCTTGTGTTGCTGAAACAAAGCTTTGACTGTCCTAAAGCTATTCTGTCAGCAGAGTTAGTGAGACAGAGGAGGAGGAGACGACAGGTGAACAGATGTTATCTGACAGGTGCAGTAGGCTGTGTGTGTGTGTGTGTGTGTGTGCGCGCGGCCCATATGACGGGCTAGTTACAGATTTAGCATACACGGTGTGAGGTGGCGGTGCTCTCAGACATGTGTGATGAATACACCCTGTGGTCGCGCACAGAGGGCTCATGAGGAGTTTCACAGCACACATCTAATGGGACACCTGGCCGCAGTGTGGAAAACAATAAAAGAAAACTGTCAGGAAGTGTGGCCTCTCAGCTCCACTTCGTAGAAATGCCTTTGTTTACAAGCGGCGTTGGTGTAGAAACACTCCTGAGCTTTTAGTTATTTCAGTGAGAACATGAGTCATCAGATCATGTGAGCCAATATGTTTGAATGGGGCTTTCCCACAGCCTGGAATAGTGGACAGTCGGACAAGAACTGGGAATGTGAACGCTCCCTCTAGACCTTGCACTTACTAGCATGCAGCGGTCAATACAGTTTGTACAGAATTATATTGAGCCAAAAAAAGCTATTCTTATTTGTCGTATCTAAGATTCACCGCAACACAACCCTTTTGTTGCTCGGTGTGGATTAAAATGTTTTGATATTCAGTTCATATTGCCATTTCAGATCATCAAGTTCAGGTTGCTGGTTCAATCAACTGTATCGCAGCAAAAAAGCCATTTTAAAGTTTTGAGAATCCTAAAGCATATTTAATCTATCCACCAAAATATGGGTTTAATGGATTCACTGCATCTACAAAAGGGGTCCCCAACCACTGGTCTGTGGGCCATCTGGCACAGGTCCCCACAGAAAATATCTTATAAAACCTGGACGACTGAGGAACTCTTCACGCATCTTCACGCATCTTATAAAAGGAGTTTTATTTCTACCGCCATGTTTATGTGTTTAACTCTGAAACTACAGCGCAACTTAACCTGGTAAACAGTAAACAGAGTATTAGGGTGATTCTCCAACTACAGTCAAATTTGGTCATGATATTTTTCAGAAAATCCAACACATATTTTTTAGAAATATTTTGATTTGTTCTACTTCACCACAGTGTGTAGAAACATTAACTGATAGTGGTTGTGATGAAATTACATAAATATTAAATAAATAATAATAAACAATAACAATAAATAAAGTGATGGAAATGACAATGTTTAGCATTTCTTTTAAAATCTCATGACATATTAGCATGCTAATCTCTGTTTTAGAGTTAGCATAAAATACACTCAAAATACACAATATAAAATGGTATTTTTCTCATTATTTGTACATTCAAAGGAAATATGAGGTGTTTGGAAATGATGACCAATAAACCTACTCATTTTTTACCTTGATTTTGTTCTTGTTTCCCTTCCTTCCATGGAGCTAACGCTGCTATGCTAACATGAGCTCCTGTCACATCACAACTGATGTGGTTCAAGGAAACAAAGGTTTAAAAAAAAGTTAAGTTACATTTTGTGGTGGTGGAAATGACAGTGATCCTTAGGGACAGGTGTTCTTTTTATGAAAAATAAATACAATACTAATATATCTATTTATTAAAATAAGGAATTTCTGTGCCATTTGTCAATTAAGTTACTGTTGAATCAAATTTAATTTCTGTCTTATGAGAGACTGAGAGCCCAAAACCTGCCAAGGGACAAAGGACATACTATATAAAACCATATTTTATATAATAAAAATAGTAATTTATCTATCATACATTTTTTGTAAGTTCGTCTTTGTGGACATGTGGAGAGCATGCCAGTTCTTTGATAATTGGAGAATCACCCATTAACATATCTTTTTTCAAACTATTTTTAAAAGAATGCATTTTTTTGCTGTTATTAGTGGTCCCGACACCTGCATCTGCACAATTTCACAACATACATTATTCAAATTTTGTTGCCTGTGCGTTCACTGAAACTACTCCGTCCATTACAGCATCCGCAGATACAGCTCATAATTGTTTTAAATGGAATGGCGTCTGGCAGATACTATACATTCACTTTAGCTTAGCGTGCTGTTGTTCTACTGTGTTATAAATATGACTGGCGGCAGGCATGCGGCCCCCGGAGAGGGTCGGCCACTGGCAGAGAGCGGGGTCAAGGACAAAGCAGAACCAGAGCCGCTATAGACGCAGAAAATTAAATTAACTAACCCACCTGGAATTCAGCTGCTGAGTGAAGCGTTCAGTGTGTGCGTATGAGCGGCGTGCTTTGTGGCTTTGGTGGCTCTCTACGATGACAGAGTAAAGGTGTGGAGGGTGATACGGCCAGAGAACCACGTCGTAGTCCCGGGCTTAGTTTCTAATTCCAGATGAAAGTGCTGCAAACTGCACTAATGGGAGGCTCAGACCACAAGGCCCTGCAGATCACATGGGTGGTTGCAGATCACACGAAAAAATTTAGGAGAAAAAAAAGAACATCCAAGATTCTGTTTTCAATTAGCCGGTCACACAGAGAACAGTTTTATTGCGGGGTTGCGTTCGGCGATGCAGGAAATGGTTTGAGCACAACGTTATTCAGCAATTAAAATTACGAGAAACACAGAGTTGTAATTGTGTGTCTGTGTGATTGAGACAAAAAGGAGTCTCTACAAATTGTGAAATGTTTGATCCAAACCAAATTACTGGTACTGGTACTTGCGCCAGGGTCAAGCTATGGTGTAGCTCAAATGACGTTCTTGCAGTAGGATAAAGTGCCCCAGAACTGGACTCAAATTGTTTTATAGAAAGGAAGACAATGACAATGAATACACAATTTAAATTCAAATATTTAACTTCCAGAATTATTAAAAATGAGTCCAGATCTGAGTCCACACTGAATCACTCCTGGACAAATGAAGGACTACACATCCTACCTTCCAGAATAAATTAGGAGATCTTTTCCAGAAGGTAGGCTGAAATGATTCATTTCATTCGAATATACGTACAGCTCTGGAAAAAAATAAGAGACCACTGCATTTTTTTCTGAAATCAGCATCTCTACATGTATTACAGCCATTCCATTCCAGCGTCTGTTGAATTCCAACACAAACACAAAGCTGAGCTACTTCAGTTCTTGCACCAGGAGTGGAATAAAGTCACCCAAGAACAATGTGAAAGACTTGTGGAGAGCATGGCCAAGACGCATGAAAGCTGTGATTAAAAATAAGGGTTATTGCACCAAATATTGATTTCTGAACTCTTCTTAAGTGTAAACATTAGTATTATGTTGTTTTAAAATGAATTTGATATTGTTTCTTTGCATTGTTTGAGGTCTGAAAACATGTATCTTTTTTTTGTTATTTTGACCATTTGTCATTTTCTGCAAATAAATGCTCTAAATGATAATATGTTTTATTTGGAATTTGGGGGAAATGTCAGTAGTTTATAGACTCAAACAAAAATATTCCTTTTGCCCAAACACATACCTATAAGTAGTAAAATCAGAAAAACTGATAATTTGTATATTTCTAAGATATTTTTGTTTCAAGACTACTTAACAGGGCTCGTGTAAGTATGACTTTGGGGTGAAGAGTGAGAAGAGACATTCAAAAATGACAGGAGCAAAGTAGAAAGCGTTCTGGTATCCAAATTAGATCTAGACTTTCGTGCAGCTTTGTAATTTAAGGCCGCTACGCACTACAGGAACATTTGCCAGATTTTGGCTGCAATTTACATCTCCTCGGGAGGCATGACCCGACTTTGTGACTTCGTGTGCGATTTTGAAGCCGCTGCGCTCCTCATGTGTGTGGCGTCAGTATGACTCTGAGCTGCTCTGTCTGATCGTAACCACCAAACATCAGCAACGCTACGGTAACAGCCGATAAAAGAGAGCGTCAGGAGCAGAGGAGTGATGGACACCGAGACGCAAAATACTCGGGATATAGCGAAAATAATGATACTTTATTACTCACCTCTGTTAAAGGTCCCATGACATGGTACTTCTTGATGCTTTTATATGGTGCCTTAATGGTTCCCTAATACTGTAAATGAATCCTGCTCCAAAATCAAGAATCAAGACAAGTGCATGAGAAAGACACATGTACACAGTCAGAGTCAGAAAATCTCTCTCTGAACAACTCATTCTGGGCCTTGTTGCTTGAATGCAAATGAGAAGGACAGAGATAGGTTAGAGGAGCGGGTGGGGGGGGGGCAAATGTGCCGCTGGTTCCTGGATTAGCGCTGCGTCTGTGCGCTGTCTCCCACTTCCGCGTTTTAAGCGCGGAGGAAGAAAGGAGAGGCATTTCAATGAAAAAAACACATTTTCACCGAAAATAAAATTAAACCACTGCTGTTTCAGAGGTGCAGAGGCTCAGATAAAGGACTTCCGAGCCTAGAAACACTCACAAGTGCCTCCAGGCAAATAAAAAATGCATTTCGCAATGCGTAGCTCATTCGCGGTCCAAACTCTCTGGGCGTGATTTACAGAGACGGTGGGTAGACATCCAGACGGGGGGTGGAGCTGCATTTTTCGATGTGACGTAACATAGTTGCCTTGTTCAGAATCGCCCGTTTGAGCTGTGTTTTTTTCAAATGCAGAAAAGGACCGCAAATGCTCAGTTTAGACATTTCGCAACTTTTAGCCATGGGGGGGCCCTAAACAGGGTAGGGGAGCTCACATTAATGTTCAAAAACCTCAGAAAGTGAAAATTTCATGCCATGGGACCTTTAAATTTAAAGTGCAACATCTCATCCACATTATCCATAAAAATTGTGCTCCATCAATAATGACATCCAGTCCACAAAACAGCGTTTTTAATCCAGTTTAAGTAGTTCCTCATGTGTGTCAGTTTACATCCACACAGCGCTTGGATCGAGGTAAAGCTGCCGATTAGTGATAGTGATGCTTTTATGCTTTAAAAATCATGTATCAAGTATTGCACCACATTCCACAAATCATAATAACACAGTTAATTTTGACTTGTATCTAAACTAGAAGTGCAGTGCTCTGATATTTTGAACAGTTAAGACAAAGCGAATGGTTTTAAGCAACTCTGTTCCTCCAGTCAGTTCCATAAAGGTCAAGATGGTCTCAAAATTTAATTTAATTTCTCGATCAATTCCGGGCACTCTTAACCATGGGTTAACCATGCAACGCAACACACAACCTCAGAGCTATTGTTCGCTAATACCGACAGCAACTGTGCCATGCGATATTTAATAATAACATTAGTTTAGTAGCTCTTCGGTGGATGAAAATCTTTGAAAGTAGAATGAATTAATACCATAAACCCAATGTCAGAAGCTATTTAGCCAAATAATTGATTGTACCTCTTGAACAGACCCCAAAACCATCCATTCTCCAGTATAATAACCACTCTCCAAGTACTACAAGTGTATTGCGTTTGCATTGCCAGATTGAACAAGCTTTTTGTCATTGCTCGACCCGTGTCAAAGCTTAAGAGGAAGTGGAATTATTAGGCAACCAATCATCTTAGCCTTGGCCAACAAGAGGTCCTGGTGGATACCATTTGGCAAGCAACCATTCACTGCAAAATCATTTTCTCCATCGGTGACTCCTTGTGCTGTGATCATAATAATAATAATGATGATTAATATATAATGAAGGAGGTGGAAACAAGCCAAGTTCAGAGGCTTATTTGCGTGGCGTAAACAAACAAAAGTGAAGTGTGGCGGGCTATTGTTAATACACTTGACGTTGGGGACATTTTATCATCTGCTACGGCGCACTCAAGTGGTTGATTTATTTTATTTCTCATTCCAAATAATGCCTGGGAAATATAGTATTGATTTTGCCCTATTTCACCGCCACTTTTAGTTTATTAATTTCAAATGAAGGGTGGAAAAAATGTTGCATAACCTTTTGGCAGTGAAATAAAAAAGCAATATGTCATTTTCAATTTGTTTTATGTCCAAAAGTTTATTTAGTGAATTAATATATGATCGGAGTAGCCATTGCAATAAACAAGAATAATATCCATATGGGTGGCAACGCACCCTCAGATGTTATTTTTTTCCCAAATGCCATAAAGCTGTTTTGACTTCAGAGCCGAGTCGAGACGGTATTGATTAGACTTACATCATGGATCAGCTTTTATTAAGCTGCTTTGATTTTTCTGTTAAAATACAACATGTTAGTATCAGCCACCCAATGTGAACAGTACTATGTCATATTGTGAAGTGGTCTTTTTAAGGAGCTGATAACATAGGGTCCTTTCTTGAGGCTAAGAATGAAATATAGTTTTTTTTGTTTTTTTTTTACAATAATAATATCTTCATCCACAAACACACTGCACCTGGCGTCTGATTCTGCTCTTGGTCATAGGGAATGTACTAAAACAGCCCATACTTTCTGAAAAAGATGTATTTTTTTTTCTGAAATCAGCATCTCTACATGTATTACATCCATTCCATTCCAGCGTCTGTTGAATTCCAACACAAACACAAAGCTGAGCTACTTCAGTTCTTGCACCAGGAGTGGAATAAAGCCACCCAAGAACAATGTGAAAGACTTGTGGAGAGCATGCCAAGACGCATGAAAGCTGTGATTAAAAATAAGGGTTATTGCACCAAATGTTGATTTCTGAACTCTTCTTAAGTGTAAACATTAGTATTGTGTTGTTTTAAAATGAATTTGATCTTTTTTCTTTGCATTGTTTGAGGTCTGAAAACATGTATCTTTTTTGTTATTTTTACCATTTGTCATTTTCTGCAAATAAATGCTCTAAACGATAATATTTTTATTTGGAATTTGGGGAAAATTTTGTCAGTAGTTTATAGACTCAAACAAAAATATTCCTTATGCCCAAACACATACCTATAAGTAGTAAAATCAGAAAAATTGATCATTTTGCAGTGGTCTCTTATTTTTTTCCCCCAGAGCTGTCTGTTATAATGTTTCCAGATGAGAAACACACCTGGAGTTGTGTTTTGTTTCATTCACACGTTTAACACACAAAGCGTGAATAGAATAAACAGAAAACACTATGTTCAACCTTGTGATGTCATGTGTTCATACAGGGAGTGCTCCACTGTGTGTTTAAACTCCATACACCTTCACTAGAATCATTTGGATAATTTCAGCTGTGAATTTGCCACTCTCTGGTAAAGGTAAAAGGCAGCTGTTAAAAAACAAACAAACATAGCTTTGAGGAGGTAACAACATGACTTAAAGCTCACAAGACTCCATTTTGTGTAATATAGAACTTTGAAATGTCATGAAAGCAATGTGTCAAAGTCAAAATAGATTTATATAGCATATCATTTCCAAAAACACTGAAATTGTATAGCATCTTGACATATACACTCAACAAAAATCTAAACGCAACACTTTTGTTTTTGCTCCCATTTTTCCTGAGATGGACCCAAAGATCCAAAATTCACTCCAGATACACAACACTACCATTTCTCTCAAACATTGTTCACAAATCTGTCCAAATGTGTGACAGCGAGCACCTCTGCCCCGCCAAGACAATCCACCCCACCTCACAGGTGCGCCACATCAAGTTGCCGATCCGACATCATGACCAGTGCACAGGTGCGCCCCAGACTGCCCACAATAAAAGGCCACCCCGAAATGTGCATTTATTTTGCTTTATTGGGGGTCTGGGGACTCAGAAGCAGTCAGTATCTGGTGTGACCACCATTTGCCTCATGCAGTGCAACACATCTTCTTCGCATAGAGTTTATCAGATTGTCAATTGTGGCCTGTGGAATGTTGGTCCACTCCTCTTCAATGGCTGTTATAGACGAAGAACACAGGTGCATTTTATTGATGGCATTTTGAATGCACAGAGATACCGTGATGAGATCCTGAGGCCCATTGTTGTGCCATACATCCATGAACATCACCTCATGTTTCAGCAAGATAATGCACGGCCCCATGTTGCAAGGATCTGTACACAATTCTTGGAAGCTGAAAATGTCCCAGTTCTTGCATGGCCAGCATACTCACCGGACATGTCACCCATTGAGCATTTTTGGGATGTGCTTGACCGGCGTATACGACAGCGTGTACCAGCTCCCACTAATATCCAGCAACTTCGCACAGCCATTGAAGAGGAGTGGACCAACAGTCCACAGGCCACAATTGACAATCTGATAAACTCTATGCGAAGAAGATTTGTTGCACTGCATGAGGCAAATGGTGGTCACACCAGATACTGACTGGTTCTGAGTCCCCAGACCCCCAATAAAGCAAAAAAAAAAAAAAAAAAATTCACATTTCGAGGTGGCCTTTTATTGTGGGCAGTCTGGGGCGCACCTGTGCACTGGTCATGATGTCGGATCGGCATCGTGATGTGGCGCACCTGTGAGGTGGGGTGGATTGTCTCGGCGGGGCAGAGGTGCTCGCTGTCACACATTTGGACAGATTTGTGAACAATGTTTGAGAGAAATGGTAGTGTTGTGTATCTGGAGTGAATTTTGGATCTTTGGGTCCATCTCAGGAAAAATGGGAGCAAAAACAAAAGTGTTGCGTTTATATTTTTGTTGAGTATATTTCCACCAATACTCAATACATGAATTGTTAATGAATTGTTATTTTATCACTTCAATGGCTCATTTGTCAGCCACACACTACCAATGATGGATTTATATTTATAGAAATGAAGAAGGGAAATCATGATGAAGTGTTAAATGGGCTCTGCATTTGCACGTAATGACCTTCTAACATGACTATAGCTGATTCTGAGACTGTAAATTGCGGTAAAAAGCATCACAAATTCTCAGCTTGGTCACAGTGCCGTACACATCGAAGGTTGAACAGAAACATATTGCCATTATGCGTTGTGCCTAATGAGGGAAAATGCCTGTGCGGAATCCACCAGAGCAGAGTGGCACGCAGCAGCCGCTCGCCGTGCCTGAGAAATGGACTACTGTGAATTTTTATTGGGGCGCATTAAAAAAGAGGGAATGGCAGTTCATCTTGAAGCCAGGAAGCGCCGATGGAAAGTCTGAATGAAGTGTTTGAACACATGTTCTGGGCAGCGCCGACTGTGTGGGGTATAATCAACAACAGGCCTGCTTCAAACGCCTCCAGTGCTCTCAGGACGAAGGAGGAATGATCACTTTATGTGAACTGTTAAAATAAAAAAGTCAGATTTAGCTTGTAGTGTTCCGGGTCCAGTAATTATGGCCTTTTGTGATATTATCCACTTAGAATTTTAAAGGTGCACGTAGGCCTGCCACGATAATTATTACATCAACATTTAATATACAGTATGAAGGCCAATATTTGTCAGCTGTGTTTTTTTTTTACAGCACTGAGACATTTGGTTATTTTTTGACTATACGATAAGATTCTGAAACTGAAGAACATTCAGAGCTGAAGAAGCAGTATTCGACCAAATAAACTTTGTCCAGTTGACAAATTGAATTTCTACTTTTGCCATGGATTCTACCTGGACAACTGAGGGATTCTTCACACATGTAAAGGCTGAATTAATAACTTTTTTTTTTTTTTAACAACATTGCACATTTAGAACCGTTCTTGTGGTTTAAATCTGTACTATGTAACTATTTTTGTTGTTGGGTTTACCACTGTCTTGTCCCGATAAAGATGTTATTGCTTTGCCTGAAATGTTCCACAGTATGGCATTAAAGTTATCTATCTCCATGCAAACAAACAGGTGGTGTAATTGTGTCAAGTTATAGGCCAGATCTGTGGAGATGGTTTCTCAAGGTTTTTATTTTTTTATTTTTTTTTTAAGCAATGTGACAGAGTATGCCCAAACAGCCTGCGCTAGTCGCTTTCATTTCGTTGTTTTCCGCTCCGTGTCCCGCTCCCCGTCTCTCCGCTCTGTTCTCCGCTATATTTACCATCCCTTCACCACCACAGTCGTCTTGGTGCACTGTCCACTGTTAAATCATCCATGTCCATAACTTTGTTTTTCAACTATGTAACTTCAAACCAATATCAATCTCCCATTCGCAAATCCCACTGCCAAACTGAGCGCCGATCGCACTTCCTGTTTCTTCCGTCATGCGCGTCAATATTATTATTGGTTCTGCTACAGGCACATGTTGCACAAAGTATTTCCATGTATGTTTCTATATTTTTGTTATTATTATTAATTGGGTTTTAGTGGGGAAAACACAGTATTTTTGTGTTAATTGGCTCGTGGGAGGAGCCTTGGTGGATAAAAGGGGGCCACTCTTAGTCTGGTTAACACCTGACCATATCACAAGTGAGATATGGGTCTGGAAACTCGCTTCGAAAAATCCCGTAGCGGAGGTGTGGTTAGCGATTGCCAACGGCCGTTTATTGGGCGTTATGAATGTCTATCATTGAGCGTATACGTACGTCCATAGCCAATCATGTCAGTTGTCAGTTCAAACTACAAGCTTCCGTTTGTCATGTAGTACGCGTCACCGTCTTGCCACACCTCCCCCGCTCTCTGATTGGGGCCCTAAATCTGGGACTCTCGCTTGGACGAGTTTCCAGGCCGCCTTCCAGTTCGAAACGAACGGAAGCGGCCTGGGAATTCCCAGGCTAGGCCACTCTCCCTCCGTCAGTCAGTCTGGTCCTGGAGTTGTACACGGAAGGTAACAACCTAGCTGATTTATGGAGCAGATTTCTGTGGTTGTGTGTATATATTGTAAATATCTTTTTTGTTTCACTGTCCTATATATATGGTAAAAGGAGAAATTCAATATGTCAACTGGACAAAGTTTATTTGGTCGAAGACGTTTCGCAGCTCATCCAAACTGCTTCGTCAGTTCTGGTTAGAGTGCTGATGGGCACTGCTTATATCTAGCTGCAGAGAGGAGCTAACTACAATGAAATTACTCTGAAACTCTCCCACTTCTTTGTTTTCAGGTTCTGTCTGGGCTCTTGTTTAGCATACCCATTCAGTACCATAATGGGTGCGTGAAAAGTCCCTCAGTCGTCCAGGTAGAATCCATGATAAAAGGAGAAGTTCAATTTGTCAAATGGACAAAGTTTGTTTGGTTGAAAACGTTTCGCCGCTCATCCGAGAGGCTTCGTCAGCTCTAATAAGAATACTGGTAAGACACTTGCTTATATCTTGCTGCAGGGAGGAGCTAACTAGCTAACTACTTTCCGAACCTATCTCATTGGTTTCCGTCTTTTGTTTCTCTGGCGTCTAGATAACGATCCCTATTCATCCCTACGACCGTTTTTCCCACCTCTGGCCCTGCCCGGCTAGCCCATAATGGGTGTTTTCACACCTCTGGAGCTGATCTGGCTAACCCTATTGTTTTATTTGTTTGTTTTGATTTAGGTTTGAAAATGGAATTATAGATGGGAGACAAATAGTGTCTGACCCCTCCATTCCTGTTCAAGAAAGGATTCTCTTTTCTTGGACAGCTAGTCCTCCTGCAGCTCGATATAAGCAGTGTCCATCAGCACTCTAACCAGAACTGATGAAGCAGTTTGGATGAGCTGCGAAATGTCTTCCACCAAATAAACTTTGTCCAGTTGACAAATTGAATTTCTCCTTTTATCATGGATTCTACCTAGACGACTGAGGGATTCTTCTCACATGTCTTGTATATAGCACTCTTCAAACTTTCTTTTTGGGAACTTCATTTAATTAAACCATCAAAAACATTGTTCTGACTACGCCATTGTAATTACAAAGGAATAGACCCCGCCGTCACAAGCAATAAAACACTTGTAATTGAATAAATAAGTTTATTATTATACTGTGAAGCATAAGACAAATTAATAACATCTCCATGGAGACAAGCAGGTAGCAGACCTCCACCAGAAAATGCACACAAACTGCACCTTTAAGGTTCTATCTGACATTTTTATTTTCTTGTATTACTATTCCTGAAGAATACTTTTCTCAAGATTTTGTAGTTTGGTATTTTTACTTTGATTGTCCACATTTCATTGTGGTCTCTTTTTGGTCAGAACTTTCAGCCTCTCAGAAGTATTCCAAACCCTAGAATTCTAAGGTGACGAGATCTGTTTTGAACAATAGCTATTCAGTTCATTTATTTCTATTGCGCCCACTTAGAGCATTGTAACCGAGAAGTGTTTGAATAATGCCCATTAAGCATGCTGCATTTCCAGTGAAACAAGTGGAGAGGGCTGCTGATGGAGATTGATGGACTAACCAAAGCGAACGGACCGCCAACATTCCCAGACAAAAAGAAAAGACTGCAGCAGGCAGACTTGGAGAATATTAAAACGCAAACAATTCACTCAAGTATGGAGAGGAATTATTAACAGTTTATCTTTGCATTTTCTGTTGTATCTGCGATGCATTGTGGGTCTTTGTCAGTCCTTATGAATAACCCTGATACGTGAACAATGAGCAGCCGGAGCTCCATTAGCAGATTTGCTATCAATAGCCCGATACATGGGTTCTTTATGACAGTAATAATAAATGCAGATTAGTCATCTTGCATCAGTGCGTCGTAATAATCGCGCTCCTCATACAGTGTGGTAAATAGGGTTGAATGATCAGATCTGAAACACAAATCAGATTTTCCTCGCCTTTCGCCGCTTTGGGTGATTGTGAAAAGAAGGGGTCTCATGGCATTTTGATAAGACCAGCGTCTGAATCTAAATCATGATATTACCTTTCTCTGATTCCATTTGCGCAGTCGCGTCTGTGAATGGGCCACTCTTCAGAGCGGGAAAGCCAGGATTCGATATCGGTAATAGTCAGGGCGTCTTTTCATGTTTTGCAAGCGTCCAGAGGTATTGATACTTTGCAGCTGATGCCTTCAACATTCCCTAGGGGTGTGATGCTAACTGTAGACCCTACTCTGTCTTAGACCAGGGGTGTCAAACATGCGGCCCGGGTGCTGGATCCGGCCCTCCAAGACCTTTAATCTGGCCCTCAGCTCATTTTCTATTAAAATATTTTAATTATATTTTAATTTTCTATTAAAATATTGGCAAATTTCTGCGCAGCTTAGCATAGCAGCGTCTCCAGCCGCCTCCCAACAGAGCAGCACAAATGAAGACTTGCCTCTTTCCAAACCCTTTACATGTTCGGGACTACCTATCTTTGTGAGCAGGTTTTCTCAGTAATGAACATTAATAAAACAAAGCTGTGCTCAAAGCAAACAAAGAAACACTTGAGTGATATTCTGAAGTTGGCAGCTACTCAGGACATGGGGCCTGATATTGATGCACTTGTACAGTCTAAAAGATGCCAAGTTTCCGGAGCAAAAAGAAAGCATGACTAAATTCTGTGAAATGTTAATGTTAAAAGTTAATGTTCCCATGGCATGAAATTTTCACTTTCTGAGGTTTTTGAACGTTAATGTGAGCTCCCCTACCCTGTTTAGGCCCCCCCCCCCCATGGCTAAAAGTTGCGAAATGTCTAAACTGAGCATTTGCGGTCCTTTTCTGCGTTACACAAAACCAGTGTTGAAATGGGCGAGTTCGGACAAGGCACCTTTTTGACGTCAGATCGGCAAATGCAGCTCCAGCCCCTCCCTCTGTCTCCGCTCAGCGTCCCTGTATATCCCGCCCATAGAGTTTGGACTGTGAATGCGCTACAATGCAAAATGCATTTTTTTTATTTGCCTGGAGGCACGTCCGAGTGTTTCTAGGCTCGCAAGTCCCTTACTCGACCCTCTGGACCTCTGAAATACCAGTGGTTTAATTTTATTTTCTGTGTAAATATGCTTTTTTTCATTGCAAAGTCTCCCATCTGTCTTCCTGTGTTAAACACGGAAGAGAGGAGACGAGCTGCGCCGAGCTGCGCTTCCAGCGGGGGAAAGCCGGCCCCCCGCTCCTTAGCCAATCTCTCTGTCCTTCTCATTTGCACTGAAGCAGCAACACCCACAATAAAGCATTTTAGACACATATCTAGCCTCATGAAGACTGTCAGAGTCATATCTGACAACGCTGTCATTGGCTGCTGGACTTCCTCAGTGAGAGGCCACAGGCAGTGCGGGTCGGCAGAAACACCTCAAGCTGCATTAGACTGAGCACAGGAGCCCCCCAGGGCTGTGTGCTCAGTCCGATGCTCTTCACTCTGCTGACCCACGACTGCTCACCAGCGTTCAGCACCAATCACATAGTGAAGTTTGCGGACGATACGACTGTGGTGGGTCTCATCTCTAATAACGATGAGACAAACTACAGGAGTGAGGTGAGCCTTCTGACCCAGTGGTGCAGCAATAACAATCTCCTTCTTAATGTTGAAAAGACCAAGGAGATTGTTATTGACTTCCGGAGAGGCCCCACCCAGCACCCCCCACTGTCCATCAATGGTGCTGCTGTAGAGAGGGTGAGCAGCACCAAATTCCTGGGGGTGCACATCAGTGAGGACCTCTCCTGGACAGTGAATACTGTATCACTGGCAAAGAGGGCTCAGAAGCGCCTCTATTTCCTCCGCAAACTGAGGAGAGCTGGAGCCCCTCCACCCATCATGACCACCTTCTACCGAGGCACCATTGAGAGCGTCCTGACCAGCTGCATCACTGTGTGGTACGGGAGCTGCACTGAACAGAACAGAAAAGCCCTGCAGCGCATAGTGAATGCAGCTGGGAGGATCGCTGGTGTCTCTCTCCCCTCCCTCATAGACATTTTTAACACCCGGCTCACCCGCAGAGCGTCCAGCATTGTGGGTGACCCGAGCCACCCCGCACATAGCCTGTTCAGCCTCCTGCCCTCGGGGAGAAGGTACCGGAGTCTCCGGGCCCACTCCACCAGGCTTTCAAACAGCTTCATCCACCAGGCTGTCAGGAGGCTGAACTCACACCCGAACTCACACCCGAACTCCCACCTTACCCATCTCCCACCCCCCACCCCCCATATTGGCATAACCTGTATTCCATAAAAGACACATCACTCTAGACACTTTAAAAAACTGCTGCTAAGGACGACTGTTGCACTGTTGCACATTTACATTTACTACTGGATTTTACTCCTGTTGCACTGTTGTTTACTACTGTTATTGCACACTTACATTTACTACTGGAATTTTTAGTACTGTTGTTTACTCCTGTTATTGATTTTTACCCCCGTTGCACTGTTGTTTACTACTGTTATTGCACATTTACTACTGGAATTTTTAGTACTGTTGTTTACTCCTGTTGCACTAGAATTACTACTGTTGCACACTTATTTTTATTTATCTTAACTCCAATGCACATTCTACTGCACATGACCAATTCACTGCTGTATCTTCCATTGCACATTTTGATGCACACTGCACACTTTGGAAATCTGTATATAGTATAGGTTATTTATTATGTTGCACTGTTTTAAGATTTTAGACCGTAGACTTTAGTTTTAACTTTAGATCTCTGTCTTAGATAGTTTTTGTTGTGTTTTGTCTTCATATTGTATTTTGTACACTGTCTTTTTGCACTACCAGGCCAGAGAGAAACGAAATTTCGATTCACTGTATGTTGAACACATATGGCAGAATTGACAATAAAGCTGACTTTGAACTTTGAACTTTGAACTTTGATCTCATGCAGTGAGTGTTGATTTTGAAGAAGGATTCATTTACAGTATTAGGGAACCATTAAGGAGCCATATAAAAGCATCAAGAAGTACCATGTCATGGGACCTTTAAAACATTGTGTTGAAATTGCATTTTTCTTAAAGGGATATGCCACCCCCAGGTCAAATTTGGGCATCTCCCCACAGTCCAGAGACTAAAATAAGTGGTGGAAAGCGTTTTCCTGCTCACCCAGCCATTGTCCGAGTCTGTCGCCACTGACCGCCGCGGTATCTGGTGCTCCTCCGCCTTAGACTGGAGTCTAACGTAGCCAGAGAAAGATTTCGGCCAAAAGGAATTAATTTGCTCGATGCGTTTCCCAATTACTTTGTGTGTAGTGCGCATTCATGTCGAGTGCAAATAAATGTGCAAATCAACACGGAGAGCTTGACTTGGTCATTTTGGGTGGGAACTATTTTCCAGTGCGTAAGAATACAGCCGTATCACGCAGCACGCTACCAGGGGAATCCCAGTTACGCACCGGGAAGGGAGTTCCCCTGTTGCACAACGTGGTGCGTGATACGGCTGTATTCTTACGCACTGGAAAATAGTTCCCACCCAAAATGACCAAGGCAAGCTCTCCGTGTTGATTTGTACATTTATTTGCACTCGATATGAATGCGCACTACACACAAAGTAATTGGGAAACGCATCGAGCAAATTAATTCCTTTTGGCCGAAATCTTTCTCTGGCTACGTTAGACTCCATTCTAAGGCGGAGGAGCACCAGATACCGCGGCGGTCAGTGGCGACAGACTCGGACAATGGCTGGGTGAGCAGGAAAACGCTTTCCACCACTTATTTTAGTCTCTGGACTGTGGGGAGATGCCCAAATTTGACCTGGGGGTGGCATATCCCTTTAAAGTTTCAGGTTGTTCATAATATTATAATATTTTGTAAAAGAAAGAGTTCATCAAAAAAAAAAGTCTTCTGTAATAGTTTTGCGTTTCTCTGCACAAATAATAAAAATATTTAACATTTGGACTATTTTTAGGTATATATGCCATGTGTTTTCTGATCCAGCCTCTTTGAGATCAAAGTAGGTTGGATACAGCCCCTGGACCAAATTAGTTTGACACCCCTGGTCTTAGACTTTAATGTGTGCTTTATTTGATCACAATCTGACCATATCATACTGATCTGACTTAGTAAGTTGGAAGTACAACAGGTGTTACACAAGTCTGTCACACATAAAAATATACTGACACTGTGAAAACATACAGGGTTAGTACAAGTGTTCAAATAAATAAACTGTCATTTTAATAATAATTTTAGTAATTTAAGAAGTCTGAAAACTAACTTTTTATTAATAGATTTGTATCAGAATCATTGCCAGACTGTTCTAAATAGTAGCACTTTCCATCTGACCAGAATGTGTTGGAAAAACCAGAAGCCAGACACATGGTCTCTGAACGCAACATTTTGGTACATATTTCACCTCCAATCCGGGCTTTTTGGAACGTAACTCAAAATATATTATTATAATTGAGTGTTTCCCTGACTTTGAAATAAATCTAAGTACTATAATCATCTGTTTCCATAGCAATTACTCTGCAACATTGGCCAAATCTGTGCAAAGTAATGGTTGATTCATAGCAGTGGAGCTTTATTTAAGATCAACCATCCAAACAACCGCTCCCCAAGAAGTCATAAAGATTTCAGTCTTACATTCCTCTGGAAACTGCTGGACGAGTCTTTAATGGGGTGGTTTTTAAAAATCTTCACACCAAGAACCACCTTGCGAAATTATTGGCTTTCACTGGGCCATTTGTATGCACCAAAATGAACTAAATAAGGACAACGCTGAGATAAATTCAAGACAAAACTGCCCCAAAACAGAACAGAATGGAATAAACACCTTTTTTTCTTCTAAAATCCATTCTAAAATCTAATTTGTAAAGCAAACTTTTTTTTTAAATCTGGGGCTTTATTGCAGTAATGTTAATGCATTGTGGTGTTGCTTCAGAATAGAACTTAAAGTGCAGAGGTCTTTACGTTCTTAGTTTCCTTAATGATTACTTTGTTTGATGGAATAGCAAATGTGGTTATTATTTACCATATTTTACTACACACAATTTTATTTTAAAAAAATCACAGATAATTTTATGTAAAAGAAGCAATTTTTATGGCAATTTACTAAATAAAGACATTTTAAAATATTTTTTTTATACTTTTGACAAAACCAAAATCTTAAATACAATTATGGTGATTTTGGTACAAAAAAAACCCCAAACAGTGTGATTTGCAGCGATTTACGATTGAAAATGTGCAAATTATAACATTATGATCCATGTGTGTTGTAGATTATAAAAACTGCTGCGTTTCAAATGAAATCACAACATTCTATAGGCCAATATTGTTTAATATAGACGGGGGGGCAGCTAAAATGATTATTGTTTAAATGCAGATTTTTCAATAATAGAAATGATCAGGTTCCATATGTGGGAATTTATCTTTCTGATATTTCATTGCAAAGTACAATGTAATCAATAGGAAAAAAATTGGCTCATTCTATTGTCTGAAAACTATAAATACAGCAGACACAGGCATAATGTGTTCTTTTTAGTTTAGTGTAGTCTAGTCGATGAGTACGATACGGTCCTTTCCAAACCATGACAACAATTCCTTGTCATCTCTATACCAGGCTGTAACCGAAGCAGAACTTAAAAACTCTAACCTTATTTATTTAATCTCCTCTAAAACAGCTGTTGTCAGACAGATTAAACAGTGAAGCGTTCTTTGGTGTTTGAAAACAGAGCTAAGTACTGCAGAGTGTCTTTCCACAGCCGAGTGCTACTGACACTTCATCATGTCAGCTTAGCGCCATTATGACGGCGCGAGGAGGGAAGTCTCTGTACTCACACCTCACAGAGAGATGTGTTTGAGTCTCTGTGTGGGGAATAGGCTTCAGTGACAGACACAGGACCAAACAATACTTTTACTTCCATGTGCTGTCCATTACCATTACTTGTATTTGCTGTCTTTAAACATCGCTGGTGTCTTTAATTTCCGTAACATTGTTGGCATTGTTTGTATTATTGCCATATGATGATAGTTAGGTTACCGAGAGATAGCAGTCACTTATTGTCTTCACATGTAAGTAATTCATATGGTGTACAGTGGTCCCTCGCTATATCACGGCCTCGTTGTTTCACGGATTTTTTTTATTCCAATTTTTTTTAATACTGTATCAACGTGCATTGTGTTCTGCATCCTGTTAGTAGACCTTTGGCCGATTTGTCAGTCGTTCTCCTCCGTGCCGTGTCTCCTGTACAGTACAGAATGTGTTCAGCTTTGTCAAATTTATATGAATGTTCGATCACTCAAAGTGACTCTGAAGTGTTGTATGTTTGCAAGTTTTCTCCTCGACGAAACGTTCTCAAATATAATCGAAGGTGGCATGTCTGTTTATAAGAATCTTCTCGCCCAAAAGAAAAAAAGAGCGCCAACAACTACCCATAAGTAAGAGACGCCTGCAACAAGGCAGAGCGGCGCCAGGACAAAGAGGCACGGTCAGAGGAACTGTGAAATACATGCGTGAGTTTTTTGTTGAAAATCTCCGAAGGTTTGAGTGTTTAAACGAGAGTGAAATGTGAGAAAATGTTAATGCCAGTCTGAGAAAAGTGTATACAGTGGTACCACACCTTACGAAATTAATTCGTTCCAGAAGTGGTTTCGTAACGTGAATTTTTCGTAAGTTGAGTAGCTATTTCAATGGAAAAGGCCTGATTCATTCCAAGGTTGTTGTTTTTTATAGTGTAACATTTTTTTTTTATAGTGTAACATTGGTTCTGCGTCCTGATTGGCTAAGAGACTAGACCAGGACTAAACGTGGACTAAACCAGGTCTAGACCAGAACTAAACCAGGTCTAGACCAGGTATAAACTTGGACTGGACCTGGACTAAGCCAGGACTGGACCAGGTCTAGACCTGCAGGATTAAACTACCACATGCCGCTCTTTGCTGGTTTCGTGTGGCTGGTTTGTGGCTCGGGCTCCAGAGGACGCGGTCTGGGCGCCGCGGTTCTATCTCGTGCTCGCAGCCCCGGTGCCGGTTATGCAGACCAGGACTACGGGTGCTCCTCATGCGGTGCGTGCTCCTCGGGCGGTGCCGTGCTCCTTGCTCCTCACGTGGTGCTGTGCGTGCTCCTCGCGCGGTGCTGTGCGTGCTCCTTGCGCGGTGCTGTGCGTGGTCCTCGCGCGGTGCGGTGCGTGCTCCTTGCACGGTGCGTTCATGTCTCCGCGCTGCTTCCGGAGTCGTGTCTCCCCCTCGCTTCACTATTTAATACATTTTGTTGAAAATCTTGCGTGTAAGAGGCCGAGAAAGGTGCTTTTTGAGCGGGGATAACAGCAGGGTGTGCATCTGAGTGCGCATTATTCGAATTTTTGAGATTTTGCGTTTCGTAACTTGAATTTTCTTTTGTATCTAGAGACCAAAATTTAACGTGAAGGCATTTCGTAACTTGGATTTTTCGTATGTAGGGTCTTTCGTAAGGTGAGGTACCACTGTAATGTGTGTGGTGAGGCGTTTACAGCCTTAAAACATGTAGAATAATTGTAAAATATAAAGCTGACTACTTTGCAGATTTCGCTTATCGTGAGTTATTTTTAGAACGTAAACACCGCGATAAACGAGGTACCACTGTAATGTAAAATGTTTGAAAAAAGCAAAAGAAAGCTCATAATTCATTTTCATAATACATTTTTCATTCAATTTATTTTATTTTATTATTATAATTTTTTTCTTGTTTCTGTTGGCATGACTGCACGGACGTCAATATGATACTGTGTTCCACTGTAAAAGAATGTAAAAACTACATGCGCAAAATAAATACATACATTTAAAAAAAAACAAAAAACTTCAGATTATATGCTTCATCCAGGGGAAAAAATAAAATAAAACATTATACCCTGTTTAAGAACAACCCCGATCTCAATGATTCACTCACATACGCCTATTGTTTTGCGGCGTTATATTTGGCCCTGGGTTGCCATGGCAGTAATGTGGTTCTTTTAAAAACACAGAGTACAGAATCTACTTTCCATGTCACGGTAAAAGGTTTCCCGAGAATGTGGGAATAGGCAAAGGGGCAAAACAAGGCTCTGAAGTACGTAGGCCTATGAAAGGATACAATCTGGACTGGAAGTACAGTAGAGGTCTCTCACAATGGAAAACGTCTTTGATTTTTTTTTCCTTTCCTTTCCTTTTCTTGCCTCTTAACCCAGCGCTTTAAAAGTACTTCTATTGGGCCCGTCAAGTAGGCCTAATTGAGATGTGTACATCTCAAGAGGCCGCTCTCAAAGCTCTCGTACCAATTTTCCTGCTCTCATTTTCTACAAGAACATACACACAGCCTGTTAGCATCAGAGAGGTCTTACCCTGTTGTTGTTATTTTAAAATCCATTATGAACTACTGTACTTTTTGGAATCAGAGAACATTTTATTTACAAAACAGAAAAAGAAGACAAAACCCAATAATTTGCAGATGGTTATTCAAATTTTGTTTTGTCTTGAAATCTGTCTAAACATGTAATATAAAAGAGTTGCTTCTACCTTATCTTACCCGCTGAAAGCAGTTTATACAGTGGCTGGTCAATTAGTATTTGTTTGTTGATTTGGCTTTAATTTCTAGTATATTTAAAGGCGTTATATGTAATTTTTCTGGTAAATGGTCTGCCGTCGTTGCCTGAAAAGTCCCACAATATGGCATTCTTTGCTTTGGCATTACAAACTTATTTAATGCAATGAAAAAATATTGTTTGTTGTTTTTTTTTTTTTGTTATTACGTTATTATTTACGTTATTATTTTATTTGTACTTTTTTTTTTTTTTTTTTTTTTTACAGTTTTAAACGCAAATGAAACAATGAATTTCAATGTACTTAAATTGCATTCAGATTTGTAAAGTGATTCAGGAAGCTTATGACATCAACCGACTTTTTTTTTTCCGTTTTTCAGCCATAGAACTTAAACCACCCCCGAAGCACCCATTCACCTGATCACCCACCCAGGTCCTACAAAGACACAGATATAGACTTTCATTATTACAATATTATTACAAAGACTGTTCAACTACAGTACTGAAAGAAACCTATAACACCCCAGTTTAAAATACATGGATATAGGTTGCTGAGAGGGCTGAGAGGGTACGAATGTTCCCCTAAGAAATGGGATGCCACTCGATTACCGTTTGCGTCATCACCCCTTGCCTCTACCTGGCTGCTACGTCTACAGAGGCGACAACAACTGACGCAAACAAATATAAACAAATGTCAAGGATTATCGGGTACCTCAGCTCGACAAAAAAACTAGCTTTAGTTTATACATGAAAGTTCGATGAAAACGATAATGTCGGCTAAACAGATAATGTCGGCTAAACAGACATCACTATTAAAACCGCAACAACAGTTCACTGAAAGTAACGTAGAACATAAGCGTCATAATTGTAAACCATGCTAAACTGTTAATCGATAATTACAACTGCTGAAAATACATTTATGAGACTCCTTGGCTGGTCGATATGACGCTGCCATCCTGATCCCAAAACCTGCCTGAGCCTGTAGGCGTACCACTTCCGTTTCAAGTCTGGTCGAGAGCTTACTTGGTTTCAAGGGGTATGTAGCCCTCGGTCTTGATCGAAATTAGAATCGGGACACCCCTTGCCCTCACATGAACGCGCAAAACCAAGGGGTAGGGGTAAGACGAAGGGGTAAGACAGAGAAATGGGACGCAGCCTTAGTCTCTGCTTTTACAGGTTATCTATAAGTAACAATCTGTATTGAAAAAATGTTTAAAGATCATTTTAATGCCATACTGCGGAAGTGGAACATTCCCAGCCACATGCATGGAGACGAGCAGGTGCAGGACTTTACAATAGAAAAGTTACATATTGCACTTTTAAATAACAATGCACACAATAAAATAGAACAGACAGTTAAATATCGATGCCCCAACTCACTTATGTTCATTTTCCATAGTCTGACTGTGAGACATTATGAGGTCTCACCCTGCCCTGACCCCTCTCCGTCTTCTCTCCCTTCTGTTTAAAGTAATATCCATGTCAGGGTCAACAAGTGAAGCTTTTGTTGTGGATTACTCCCGCTGACTCCCTTTTGCTTTACCTAGTGGGTGTCCTCTCTTCTGAGGTAAATTCTATCAAATTCAAACAAAGCAGAAGCATAAAGGATTATCTGGGACGTGCCAACAGGTCAGCAACGAGCTATTCTATATTTCCAGCCAAGCAATACCATGTGATGCTGCCTTTGTTCAGCTAAACCATGGGAAATATGTGTGGAATTCTGACGGCGATGTATTCAGGAGCCCACGGAATCTGCAGTAATTAAGACTGAAACAAACTTTATTGATTTGGACACAGTAGCTCACACGTCACAATACATTATAATAACAAAGAGCTACAATATAAATGATAATAATAAAAAATTCAAAATAAGTAGCAGATTTGTCCTATGTCCTGTCAGTCATTATTTCATCTTTGCAACATTTCTCCTTACGAATTCTTGTATACATCTGAGATATATATGTATTACTCTACTATTTAATTTTACTTATAGATTATGCCTTATTTGACGCTACTTATTTTGAATGTACTTTTACCATTTATATTGTAATCTTTTGTTATTAATATATTGTGATGTGTGAGCTACTGTGTCCAAATAATTTCACTTGTGGATTAATAGTTTGTCCAAGTCTAAGTAAGTCAAAAATAACAAGAGAATGGTGTCAAATAAGGTGCGATTATATAAATGTATATGTACAAGTAAAAATAAAATAGAAAAATAATAATACAAATACATCTCAGCTTTATACAAGAGGTCGTACGGAGTGCAAAAACCTTGTATTGTATTAACCTTGTATAACTCCATAATCGCACTATATCTGATGTACTGTGTGGAAATTTGGGGGTCAACATGTAAAACTTACATTATACAGCCATTATTTATTTTACAGAAAAGGGCTTTGAGAATTATCACCAACAGTCATGATAGAGAGCCATCCAACCCATTATTTGTTAAACTTAAAGTGTTGAAAATGTGTGATATTGTTGAATTAAGTCTCCTCAAAGTCATGTATAAAGCACAGTGCAATGTATTACCTGTAAATATTCAAAGACTGTTTGAGATGAGAACAAGCCACTATAATTTAAAAGGAACCTACGTGTTTAAAAAACCCAGATTCAGAACCGAGGTTATAGAGCGAAGCATCGCTGTGAAAGGAGTTCATTTATGGAATAGAATCCACAGAATCAAGTACAATAATGGCATTTAAAAAATACATAAAATCGCCTTGGGGTCCCCCCGGAGGAGCTGGAGGAAGTGTCCGGGGTGAAGGAAGTCTGGGAGTCCCTGCTTAGACTGTTGCCCTGGATATGCGGAAGAAAATGGATGGATGAATGGAAAAAGAAAACTAAGTTTTTGCGCATAAAAATTATGCTTTCTGTTTACAATTGATTAATAATTGTGATTGAAATGGAATGTACTGATGAAATGTTTTATAGTCACTATCAGTGTTATTGTCTGAAAAAGGGAAGAGGGGCAGATAACATAAGATTACTCTTCTTTCTTCTCCCTTCCAGTTAATTTTTTTGTATTGTTATCACACTGTTGATGTACTTTATGAATGAAATAAACAAACAAAAAATTTTAATAAAATAAAATGATATGATTGACAGGAAATATGGTTATCTGTTACATAAGGGTGAGTTGTTGTACAGTTGTAGGGAGTATTATAGTATGAATGTAGTCCTGTATTTCTCACTGTTTGAGCGGAGCTGTAGGAGCTTGTTGGAGAATGAGCTACTCTGTCCTTCTATAGTCTGGTGTAGTGGGTGAGGTGTTGTACAGTTGTAGGGAGTATTATCTCCTCTATCCCTCTGTCGTCTGGTGTAGCGGGTGAGCAGAAGTTTTCATGGTGAAGAGCAGTTTGTCCAGTGTCCTCCTGTCCCTCACTGTGACAAATGTCTCCAGCACACAGCCGATCACATGACCAGCTTTACAAGTGTATTTTTGGGCCTTTTCTGGGACATTCACCTAGGGCCAGGCACTCACACATCAGTATTTATAGGGTTCTGGAGTCGCGAGATGGGACTTTCTAATCACATCACTGTGCTGAATACATCAACTTTAAATGAGCAGAGTTTTTTTTATGTGTGCTTCTTTTGCAGACACTACGGTATATGCCCTCCTTTATACGTCCTGAACTTTTAGCTTTCAAATGAGGTCAAGCGTGGAGCATTTTTATCGCCAATGAACAGGTTAGGTGCCTCCTTGACATACTCTGGTGATATGGGATAGTGTGGTCTCAGCCTGTCAATAGAAAGCTGCCAATAGCCTTTATTGACAACATGTAGCGGGTTGGCCTTTAAAAGACAAATCGCTTTTCTGACTTCTGCAAGTTTTATATGTAGAAAACTCAGCACAAATATACACTAGCATGCAGGGCTGGACTGGGACAAAAAAACGGCTCTGGGATTTTTGGCTTAGACCGGCCCCTCATAATTAGGGGTGCACAACGGACTATTTTATGTATGTGTATTTTACTATCTTGGCCGAGGGGAAACCAGGGCGCAACATTTAAAGGAAAAATCCCAGCTCCCAAAAACCACCAGCAAACTCGCAGTAACTACACATTCAGTGGTTTATTTAAAATGCATCTTGCACACTTTTCTCATCAAATCTACACGATTCACGTAGGTCACCTGTTTTGGCTTCAAAATGGTGAATTTCGGCGAAAGGTGAGCGATTTTCATGCCTGTCCATCACCTAAGAGTCCCGGTATTATCCTCACATTACGACCTGCTTACCTGATGTGCCTGTGCGACACTTCCCTGGTCACTCTGTCCCTCGGGTTCCCTCGGGTTCCCTCATGTTCCCTCGGGTTCCCTCGGGTTCCCTCATGTTCCCTCGGGTTCCCTCGGGTTCCCTGTCCACAGTCTCTGGCTGCTCCTCTCCCTGTCCACCTTCAACCTGGGCTGCAGAGGATGTGGAGGCTCCAGCAGCCCCTCCAGAGAATATGTCTGTTATTTTAGAACATTTTGCAGTGTCTATAGCGAGATTTTTGAATCTTTTAGCCGCAACTTCTCCACACCCCCTTTTCTGCCGCTTCTCCATGTTTCCACGCTCAACACCATGAACCTGGCGGGGATAAGTGCAGAGAAAGGGGTGGGACCGCTCTCGTAAGCTTCTATATCCTGATTGGTTTAGTCCAATGTCTATATTGAAGATGGACCAATGGGCCGCCTCCTCTAAATTGTGGGCTGGTCTCTAAGTAAAAAAAAAACAAACAGCATCAGCCCGAGGACTGTCAGCCCACCGGGAAAATGCCCGGTATGCCCAATTACCAGTCCAGACCTGCTAGCATGGCACAATAATAAATGTAGGTGTTTGATTGGACTGCTGTTTTTGGCTTTCCTAAAATGCTAATATGCATTTCCCATTTTTATATAAAGTATTATATAAAGTATTACGAATATTCCAAACAATTACAAAACTTCCACCACCATTGTGTGTGTTATAGGCTTAAATAAGGTGAAAGAAAAATGATACATGTACAATACGTGAAGTAAAGATGGTCTATGTATGTTTTTGATGCAGCTGATATTTCACAGAGGCATCACTGGGTTGTTCTACATTAATCTTTATGGTGGAATGTTCAGTAATTACAATATACACAGCATTCATATTGGCAAACATTGTCAAAAAAGTTTCTTAAATTGTCTGAAAAAAAGCAGCTTCTTCAGTTCTGTCCAGTTGATAGAGTTAAACTTTTCTTTTGCTATGGATCCTACCTAGACGACGAAGGATTTACACAGACCCTAAATGTTCCACAGTATCAAAAAATGTATATATCTTGAATTTTTTTTATAACTTTATATAGTAAATAAAGAAGTAAGCACAAGTTGTCTCTCCACAGATCTGAAAGGTGACATAACCCGGTGGCGTCACCTTCTTGTTTCCATAATATTACTTTTTAATGTCTGAGTGTGGAACATTTCAGACAAAAAAATAAATAAAAAATTAAAAAAAAATCTAAATCAAAGCAGTAAAAAGAGGCTGCAGACCCTCCACAAGAAATGTAACATAAAGAATTTTAAAAAAAATAAAATATAGAATCATGTAATGCTCAAAATACACTTCTCAGATGTACTGATTAATTATTGAATCAAATGTCGCTAATACAGTTGACACTATCATCAGTTGCTGCATGATTAATAGAGTCTTCTCCATTATTTTTTCCTCGACATGATCTCTAATCCCGTAATTAAACATGCATAGCCATATTTCTTCATCTGTGCGAGGTACCACCAGCCAGAGGAGATATCAGAGACCGGTGCGGCGTACAAAAGCTGCCAAACGCCGTGTTACTGATGTGGTCGGGTGGAACGCCTCGCCCGATCACTTCCCATTATCCCTCCCCAGTCAGATCTGTGAGCGATTAGGAATAAATTAATTCCATTCATCACACATCTATGAGCCTCAGAAGCTGCGTGCCCTGGATTAGCGTTGGTGTGGTCTAATGTTCTGGTCCAATTTGGCTTCAGTACAAGAAACAAGCCCTCCAGACCCCCAGCTCAGATCTACTGCGCTTAACTCTGCTAGACTTTATTCAAATTTAGATTACATCATATTTAAAGCTGGACTATGCAACTTTCCCACTACCTGCTTGTTTCCTTGGAGATGTTGTTACCTTGCCTGGGATGTTCCACAGTATAGCATGCTTTGAATTTATTCTATTTGAGGTGATTTTATTCTCAAAAATACATTATGTTTTCAATTTCTTTCTGTAAGTAGGCTCAACTCGACACAGATCTGACTTATAACTTAGCCTCCTAACATCACTTGGTTTTCTTCATGGAAATGGATAGGTTTAATGCCATACTGTGTAACATTCCAGGTAAAGCAATAGCATCTCCATGGAGACAAGCAAGTATCGGACCCTTTAAAAGAAATTCAGTTTATTCTATTGATAAGTTCCAGCATAAGTTCAAAAATCATTTAATGTAAGTATCTTAAACGATGACCTAGATTATAGCTAATAATTTGTTCAGTAAAAATCTGTTTAAAACTTAAACCCAGCCTTGTCAGTACCTCATTGCAGTTTGGAGTGTTTGGGTCTACACGATCAGGTTTCACATCTTTAAAATTGTGCACTTAAAATGTCTCCTGTAACTACTGCCCTGCTTCATGACTGTGACCCCTGAGCCTCAGAGCCTGTGTGCCGGGCCCCTGAGCCCGTGTGCCGGGCCCCACAGGTGAAGTGCTCTGCCTTCGTATCATGTGTGCGGCATATTTTAACAATTACAAAAACTGTGTGTGTGTGTGTGTCTGTGTGTTTCTACAAACTCTATGTACGTGTGTGTGTTTATACAAACTCTATGTATGTGTGTGTGTTTATACAAACTCTTATGTACGTCTGTGTGTGTTTCTACAAACTCTATGTACGCGTGTGTGTGTTTATACAAACTCTATGTACGTGTGTGTGTGTTTATACAAACTCTATGTACGTGTGTGTGTTTATACAAACTCTATGTACGTGTGTGTGTGTTTATACAAACTCTATGTACGTGTGTGTGTGTTTATACAAACTCTATGTATGTGTGTGTGTTTATACAAACTCTATGTACATGTGTGTGTTTATACAAACTCTTATTTACGTGTGTGTGTTTATACAAACTCTATGTATGTGTGTGTTTATACAAACTCTATGTACGTGTGTGTGTGTTTATGCAAACTATGTATGTGTGTGTTTATACAAACTCTTATGTACGTGTGTGTGTGTTTATACAAACTCTATGTATGTGTGTGTTTATACAAACTCTATGTACGTGTGTGTGTGTGTTTATACAAACTATGTATGTGTGTGTGTTTATACAAACTCTATGTACATGTGTGTGTGTTTATACAAACTCTATGTACGTGTGTGTGTGTGTGTTTATACAAACTCTATGTATGTGTGTGTTTATACAAACTCTATGTACGTGTGTGTGTGTTTATAGAAACTCTATGTATGTGTGTGTGTGTGTTTATAGAAACTCTATGTATGTGTGTGTGTTTATACAAACTCTATGTACATGTGTGTGTGTGTTTATACAAACTCTATGTACGTGTGTGTGTTTATACAAACTCTATGTACATGTGTGTGTGTGTTTATACAAACTCTATGTACGTGTGTGTGTTTATACAAACTCTATGTACGTGTGTGTGTATACAAACTGTGTGTTTGTCTGTGTGTGTGTGTTTATACAAACTCTATGTACGTGTGTGTTTATACAAACTGTGTGTTTGTCTGTGTGTGTGTTTATACAAACTCTATGTACGTGTGTGTTTATACAAACTGTGTGTGTGTCTGTGTGTGTGTGTTTATACAAACTCTATGTACGTGTGTGTTTATACAAACTGTGTGTGTGTGTCTGTGTGTGTGTGTTTATACAAACTCTATGTACGTATGTGTGTTTATACATCTCTATGTACGTGTGTTTGTACAAACTATGTACGTGTGTGTGTTTATATATACTGTACTGTGTGTGTATGTGTGTGTTTGTATATGTATGTGTGTGTGTGTGTATCTGCATGTGTTTATTATGTCTGTGTTTGTGTGTATGTATGTGTATGTGTGTAGTGTGTGTTTGTGTGTGTATATAAATTAGAGTACTGTGTGTCTATGTTTGTGTGTGTGTATGTGTGTATTTGTATGTGTGTATGTGTGTGCGTGTGTTTATACAAACTACGTGTGTACGTGTGTGTTTATATATAAATTAGAGTACTGTGTGTATGTATGTGTGTGTGTGTGTGTGTGTATGTGCATGTGTTTATTATGTCTGTGTGTGTGTGTGTGTATGTGTGTGTGTGTGTATATGTGTATTGTGTAGTGTGTGTTTGTGTGTGTATATATACATTAGAGTACTGTGTGTCTATGTTTGTGTATGTATGTGAGTGTATTTGTATGTGTGTGTGTGCGTATGTGCGTGTGTTTATTATGTGTGTGTGTGTGTGTGTGTGTGTGTGTGTGTTTGTGTGTATGTATGTGTATGTGTGTAGTGTGTGTGTTTGTGTGTGTATATATACATTAGAGTACTGTGTGTCTATGTTTGTGTATGTATGTGAGTGTATTTGTATGTGTGTGTGTGTGTTTATATAAATTAGAGTACTGTATGTATGTGTGTTTGTATTGGAATGTGTATTATGTATATGTGTGTGTATGTATGTGTGTGTATAAATTAGAGTACTATGTATGTGCGTGTGTGTTTGTATATATGTGTGTGTATGTATGTATGTATGTATGTATGTATGTATGTGTGTATGTATGTATGTATGTGTGGTGTGTGTGTGTATAAATTACGTGCATGTGTGTGCGTGTGTGCATGCATGCGTGCGTGTGTTTGTGTGTGAAAGAGGAGTAGTTTACAGATGCACAGAAATCCATCGTAAAGAGGTGCTCTATACAGAAAGTGCCTTTACTTATTCATTCAAAGTTAATTATAAATAAAACAAAAGTCCAGTTTGATGATCTGATTTTTCTAAATACGCAGGGACACTTCAGTATGGTGTGTTTTATATAGAAAGCACACACATATACACCTACTTTCTGTACACACAAAATTAGTTCTCAGGATGTAACATGTTAAAGAACGCATTGTGCTTGAGGCTGCGATATACTGTAGTTACAACAAAACACCCTTGGATCATTATGTTAGAATTTCATATTTGAAATCACAATATTCATCTAAAAACAAAACTTCTGCCTTGGAAATACTATTGTCACGGTGCCCAGTGGGAGCTGCCGTCGCAGTAAACGTCATCACAACATCATCGATCAATGGATACCTGCAGATTACACTAGCAAGACATGGATTTTTAAAATCATTTTCGTCAAAACGATTATGCAACGCTGCCAAATCCTACATGCAATACTAATTAAATTAAATTAAACTGAAGAATAAAGCACAGATGCTGTTGGCGGTGAAAACAGGGGTTGATCAGCCTTGAAAATAAGTGACTGAAAGATTGCTAAAAATGCATAAATCACTCCAAATACAACTTCAAGAGAGTGCATGAAAAGAGGAAATAAGTAAACATGGCTAAAAGCTCTGAAAATTCAATTTGACATAATAGGTCTGCTTCAACATAAAGCTACAAACAAGTGACCGCCCCACCACAAGGTTCCAAAAGTAAATTTCTATGAAAAATCTGAAAGCTTGGTAACTAATAACCACAGGACCTATCATTTTATTTTAAATGTGTTTCCGTTATAAACACTATTACACAGTCAACATTATAAAACAGTTTGTGGAATTTTAAAAGTGTATTTGGACTGAAAAATCTGTTATTGACCTCCGTCCTCTGGCATGCCTTAAACTCTTAATATTTGAATTTTTGGAAAGGTTTGTGGGAAAAATGAATGGGAAATTTACTTGTGGAATCTTAACTGGAAGGCTGGAAGTCCATTAACAAGACATGCAGTGTACTGAATGCAATTTCAGCACGGAAATGACTCTGTAGAGTGTTATGATGGTGGAATAACATGAAACACATTTTATAACACTTTATACCATGGTCAGTGAGAATGCTTGGGCTAACTGCTAACTGCTGTGCGTTATGTTTGTATAATCACACAGGTCGTTCCGGCAACAGTTAATCACCGTTCTATATCACTACACTGTACGCATCACCATAATAATGAGTAAACAAATGAACTACTGTTAGGAGGGACTAGCTTCAACTAAAACAGAAATAACTAATGCTTTAAACGTCCATGGACAGCTCAAAAAGTGAAATAGTTTCAGTTTATGGAGCCATTGTATAAGTAGATTAAATAACTCAGAGCAGCAACTTATAATCCTTACTTATATTGTATTATTTTAGTCCCTAATTTAGCCTGAAGTGACTCAAACCCGATTTTTTTTTGCCTCTATGCGACCTGTATCTGATCTTTTAATGACAGTCTGAACGACACAGATCCGATTTTGTTCAAATGCGACCCAGGCCACTTGGATATGTGGTCCTAAAACCGATACATATCCGATCTTTTGACATGCCATTTCAGTCTGAACGGCCAGGTCGCATTCATCTGACCATCAACAAGCGAGAGTGGTACAAGTAGGCGCTCACAAATGTACACAAACGTTCTTCTCTTCATACAAAAATTGTGTATGAAGTCCATGTCAGTGAAGCGGCGAAGCACATAGCAATCCCACCTCTCTCAGCACCAACACGTTCCTTTCTACGGACGTTGCTGCCACCGCCCCACAAAACGTCAAGGCCAAAAACCTTCTCCGTCTCATTCTCATCCTTTAAAGAAATAAGTTGTACATGTTCTGGCTCTGATACGACAGCAACTTTAAAATCACCAGGCGCTCAATGCTAGCGTCCATGTTTAGGTGACTTCCGTAAACACTGAGCACGCTCGCTGTATGTGACCTCGTCGTGGGCTCCAAGGCGCATGTGGGACACTTTTGGGTTCACACTGGAGATCACATACAAGTCGCACTTAATTGGAAATGTGAACAACCTCACAAAAAAAAGGATTTCGCCAAAAAAAAAAATCCAAATTGAGCTTTAAGCCCTGCAGTCTGAACGTAGCCTTAGTCTTTTTTGTCGATTTTTCCCTTGTTGACTTTCAAAGCGCCGCTACAATGCTCAGTCTTCCCGAAGTTTCTTCACAGACTCATAACCGGAGACAGCAGGGGGTTAAAGTTAGCGGAGAGCGTGCCTACCACTCACCTCTCTTTTGTTTGGTAATTTGCGAATAAGTGCTCATTAGATAACGCGCACCAGTGGTTGGAACAGGCCGTAATTGGCTGTTAGGAGACGCCCACCCCTCCCTCCATCGCCTTGTCTCTCTAAGCATTAATTGAATCAGGGCTGTAGTGTAAGTCTATACCAGCCCTAATGGTTCAAGTAATTGTGTGAGTGTGCTTATAGGCGCAGACATTAGGCGAGATCTGTCCTCAAACTGAAACTCCACCTTCAAATACAGTTAGTCAGGGCCCGTGAACTGGAGCAAACACTTGTGGCTAATGGGGAATTATTGGAGCTATTACCACAGAGGTTACAGGGAACATGATATGCACACAGCCAGTTGGGGTTTCAAGAGTGGTTAAAAGTTTTTGTCAGGCAATTTAGGTAGAAAAAGAAAAAAAAAAAAAAACATAACTAGTTAGGTGTTGTGTTTTATTTTAGCCAGTTTACAAGTTTTAGACAGAACCACGACCGAGCTGTTCTTCTTGGCTATTAAAGATAAAAGAAAATTGTATTCTGTTAACTGGACAAAAGTTTGCAAGTGTGAATTTGTTTTGCCACTCATCCAAGTGTCTTCTTTAGTTCTGAGAAGTTACTGCTAAGTCACTGCCTTATGTATATCGAACTGGCTAACTACAGTCAAACTAACACACCCTAGTTGTTTACAGTAAGGAGTATCTTAAAGAAGTGCTTGACCTATTGTGCTTGTGTCTGCTATACAGCTCTGGAAAAAACAAGAGACCACAGTTTTTCTGATTTTACTTCTTATAGGTATGTGTTTGGGCAAAAGGAACATTTTTGTTTGAGTTGATAAACTACTGACAACATTTCCCCCAAATTCCAAATAAAAATATTATTGTTTAGAACATTTATTTAGAACATTTAATTTATTATTTGCAGAAAATGACAAATGGTCAAAATAACAAAAAGATACATTTTCAGACCTCAAACAATGCAAAGAAACAAGATCAAATTCATTTTAAAACAACATAATACTAATATTTACACTTAAGAAGAGTTCAGAAATCAATATTTGGTGCAATAACCCTTATTTTTAATCACAGCTTTCATGCGTCTTGACATGCTCTCCACAAGTCTTTCACATTGTTCTTGGGTGATTTTATTCCACTCCTGGGGCAAGAACTGAAGTAGCTCAGCTTTGTGTTTGTGTTGGAATTCAACAGATGCTGGAATGTAATGGAATGGCTGTAATACATGTAGAGATGCTGATTTCAGAAAAAAATGCAGTGGTCTGTTATTTTTTCCAGTGCTGTATAGCTATAACCTACAACACCCGTGGATCATTATGTTATAATGTGGACATTATAAATCACAATATTCCTCTAAAATTACTTAATAAAAGAAAGAAGTCTGCTGAGTGTTGCAATAGAAAAATGTGGTGCCCAATGGGAACTGTTTTCGCAGTAAAATCACAACACCTCCAATGGATAGATGCTTTAAAATAAAGCACAAGCACCTGATTTTCAAACCACAAAAAGAGAAAGCATGTATTCAGATCAGGCTTACGGGTTCCTAGCTCTTACAAACTCTGGCACGTCACTATTAGGCTAAGTTCAGACTGCAGTTCTTAATGCTCAATTCGGATTTTTTTGTGAAATCCGATTTTTTTGCGAGGTCGTTCACATTTCCAATTAAATGCGACTTGTATGTGATCTCCAGAGTGAACTTTAAACACCTCAAAAGTGTTCCACATGCGCCTTGGAGGACACGACGAGGTCACATGCAGCAAGTGTGCTCAGTGTTTACGGAAGTCACCTAAACATGGACACTAGCATTGAGCGCCTGGCGATTTTAAAGTTGCTGTCGTACCAGAGCCAGAACATGTACAACTTATTTGTTTTAGGGAGGAGATTGAGAAGGAGAAGGTTTTTGGCCATGGCGTTTTGTGGGTTCCTCTTCAGTAACGCAGCTATCCAGCAATTCTATCAGCTCAACGTTGGGCTTGTCTCCTCAAATACGGCCCAGTTCTGTTCAGTTTCCACCTAATTCAGCGCAGAATAGTGACTTTGTTGCTTGTTGATGACGTGTAGGTCGTATGAATGCAATGTGGCCGTTCCGACTGAAGTCGCATGTCAAAAGATCAGATATGTATCGGTTTTAGGACCTCATATCCAAGTGGCCTGGGTCACATTTGAAAAAAATTGATCTGTGTCATTCAGACTATATCTGATCTGTAAGATACAGGTGGTATAGGGGTGAAAAAAAATCAGATTTGGGTCACTTCAGGCTGCAATCTGAACGTAGCCTTATTCACATACATGTTTGGGGCATGTTCACAGCTCATTGGTTTACTCATTTGTAAGAGAAAAGTTGGGTAATGGGGCTTCAAATGAGGTCTTATTATACATCATTCAAGCTTCAGTACTTTCTTGTCCAAACCTTCTTTTTCAAAGCCTGATATTGTCAGATCTCAGAAGCTAAGCACGGCTGGGCCTGTTTAGTATTTGGGGGCGCCAATGGCAAAAAACTTCAGAATAAGCAGCAAAAATAGAAAGAATCTGGTACCAAATAAGGCATAATTATACCAATCTATATGTACATGTAAAAATAAAATATAGAAATGCAGTAAAACAAAATATATGTATATCTCTGCTATATCTAAGAGGTGGGTAAGGAGAAACAGTGCGCAACATTCTAATATATTGTTTTATTTTGGGAGATCTGCATTGAACTGGAGATTAAAATCTGCTAGTGCTACTTCCTTCCCATCCCAGTGCATCTGACCAGGGTTTATGTTTATCAGTATGTTTAGACCCCTGCCCCCTCCTCCTCCTCCTCGCTCTGCCCTTCGTCCTTCACACTGCAGTCACAGACCACTGGTAAGGAACTAAATAATGACATTTCACAGTCTCACTCTGGGGTGCCACCTCGATACTGCCACGCTCCCACACCATATCGCTCTGAAAACACAAACCAACGTGCCTCTGTGTGTACGTGTTATAGTCCTACTACTGAGGGCATATAGCCTCTGTAAGCCTGGGAGAAGTCAAACATGTGTTAAACAGGGAAAACATACAACTTTGATGTATGGCAGGGAAGTCTCATATCCCCCATTTCTGACAAGTATGGGGTACAAAGTGAACCGTGAATCAATATAGACACAACATTACCCACACACCTTTCTTTATACTGTATAAACTACTTTAAAGGGTCAATATTATGCTTTTTTCTGATCTAAATATTAATGTTGTTTCCTCATCAAAAATGAGTCACATGACTGGTGAGGCACTGACGTCACCAGGTGTCGGCAAGTAAATTTGGCCAGTTTCTCTCCCTGTAAGTGACTGGAGCTCGTAATATTTTTGATGAGAAGCTGAAAATACATTTTTATTGTTCAGTACATTTTCCAGAGCGCACCGAGTAGCGTCATAAATTAAAATAGCGATGTTTTTAGCACGATCTGGCTCTGAATGTGAGCGGTGGACCACTCATGTTTAACAAGGCTTCTTTGCAAAATTTTCAGGTCACAGTATTCCATCTGATTCCAGACATTGTCACAGCAGGTTGAGAAAAGAAGGCAGGAAAAGCAGAAAAGAGGATTTCTTACCACGCTGTTTGAAAAGAGCGAGTCTTTCATCCCGCAGTCTGGAGCAAACCCTTTAGCTCCGGCGTTGGTCTTCCTTTAATTATAACCTCCTGCTTCGACCAAAAGTCCAGTTTAGAAAACTGCTTGAGCTTTAATATGAAATCTTCCTCCATTTAAAAAGTCGGGCCAGACAAGAAGAAAAAAGTGAACTTGAACGGATTATTAAACTTGACTTGCTAACTCTAAATTGTAGCTTGTCCACTTATTCTAATCCGCTGCCCCAGAAGTTGCAGAAGAATCCCTGGACTCACGAGCGCCCCCTGCCATGAGGCCAGGTAACTACGTGCCTCACCCGGCGTCTTTTCACAGACGCAGAATCTGTCACTGCTGCATTTGAACGGTAAAAGTGAAAATTCAGTGATTTTGAATAAAGAAATTAAAATGGTGAAGTTAAATATAAAATAACTTTATAGTACAAATCATTTGATAAATATAACCATTTATTTTTTTCATTTTACTTTTTCTCTGTGATGGCCTCTAATGACCGCACGTCACTCCTGGAATTGTGTTTTGTTTCATTCACACATGTTTAAAGGAAAAGTAACGTTTTTTACAATCTGAGCCTTATTTCGGTAATAAAACAAGTTGTTTTACTCACCCATAGCAATTTGGTGTCATATGGAGCACTTCCGGAGATGTTTTAGATTTGCGATCTCCATCATGTGTGTTCTCGGGGCACATGTTTGCGGTCTCCAAATAACACAAACTTTAGCACTTTTCAAATCATAGAAGCCCGATGTCTTATCCTACGATTTTGTGTGGTCAAAAGTGGCCTGTAATCCGAGATTTTGCCATAGTTTCGAGTAGATGAGGACGCCAGTGCGCATGTGCGGACTGTGCTATCAGCTCCCGGGACCCAAACATGAAACGCAAAGCTGTAAACTATGCCTAAATCTCGGATTACAGGCCACTTTTGCTTCAAACGAAATTGTAGACTAAGACATCGGGCTTCTATGATTTGAAAAGTGCTAAAGTTTGTGTTATTTGGAGCCCGCACGGGGCATATGACATGCTTGGGGAATATATTATATGCCCCGAATATATATATATATATGGCCAGAAGTCGCGCTAGGCTAACCGCAAATCTAAAACATCTCTGGAAGTACTCCATATGACACCAAAGTGCTATGGGTGAGTAAAACAACTTGTTTTATTACTGAAATAAGGCTCAAATTGTAAAAAAACTTTACTTTTCCTTTAACAAATATACATGTACATCAACATAATAGGCTGAGTTCGTTGCTCAAGCTGACTACACTATGTTCCACCTTGTGATGGCATGTGGTACTAAAATGTCCACGGAACTAAAGGTAAAAGTTAACTGTTACGGGGGGGTTGCATTATCTAACCGATTTTCTGGGCACAGAAGCGCTGTGCGTGAGAAATACCATGTGTGGCGTGTGTCACACTCTCAATGCGTGAGACTTGAGAGCCCTGCTGTTAAATTGAAAACTACCACTACATGACATCACGGGTGGGTTGTTCAAACGTGCAAATGAAACAAAACACAACTCCGGGTATTATTTTAATGAGGTAACATCATTCTAACATGGCTTGAAGCTCCTTGACCATTAATAACTACTGGTAGAGGTGAGTAACAGAATATCCAAAATGCAGAGTCAAATTGTGTTGCTATGACTACCCCAAAAGTGGTAATTAAAGGTTAGAAAATATTGAATTTTGTTAGCGTTGGTTGAAATATTTCTCTCTGGTAACTCTAAATGTGAACAAGATCTTGGGCAGACGGGATTGTATTTCAAATGTGCTCTATAAACAAATTATTGACCTAAGTAAAAAAAAAAAGAAGCTAAACAAATAAATGTGAAAGATATATAAGTACTTTGTGAAATAAGCACAGAGTAAATCTAATCATATGAAAATACTGTATATTAAACTGTAACAATTTGTAAAGATTTGAGACAATTTTGACTTATGAGTGAAGAGAGAAGGCAAAATGTCCATTGTATCTTGTGAGCTATCAGAATATTGTCACCTTATCATAAACTGGAGTTGTTTCATTCAAACATGTTTGAGTAATCAGCATTTTTATTGTCTCTACAGCTCAAAATGCTCTGTTGCACCTTGTGATGTCATGAAGCGCTAGTTTTCGAGTTAACAGCTACTTTTATCTTTTGTTCAGTAAAGATTGGCAATTTCAGGTATGAAATCATCCAAATGCTTGAGGTGCATTTAGTCTAAAAATACAGTGGAACACCTCGTGTATTACTAGATGACATCACAAGGTGGAATAGTGTTTTCTGCTTGAGAGAAGAACCCAGCCTAAATATGCAGGATTTGTGTATTAAACATTATTTTGATGAAACCTTATAACATAGATCAGAAAATAGCGTAACATAGGGCTTTAAAGGTCCCATGGCATGAAATTTTCACTTTCTGAGGTTTTTGAACGTTAATGTGAGCTCCCCCTACCGTGTTTAGTTGCGAAATGTCTAAACTGAGCATTTGCGGTCCTTTTCTGCGTTACACAAAACCAGTGTTCAAACAAGCGAGTTCGGACAAGGCACCTTTTTGACGTCAGATCGGCAAATGCAGCTCCAGCCCCTCCCTCTGTCTCCGCTCAGCGTCCCTGTATATCCCGCCCATAGAGTTTGGACTGTGAATGCGCTACAATGCGAAATGCGTTTTTTTATTTGCCTGGAGGCACGTCCGAGTGTTTCTAGGCTCGCAAGTCCCTTACCCGACCCTCTGGACCTCTGAAATACCAGTGGTTTAATTTTATTTTCTGTGTAAATATGCTTTTTTTCATTGCAAAGTCTCCCATCTGTCTTCCTGTGTTAAACACGGAAGAGAGGAGACGAGCTGCGCCGAGCTGCGCTTCCAGCAGGGGAAACCCGCCCCCCCACTCCTTAGCCAATCTCTCTGTCCTTCTCATTTGCATTGAAGCAGCAACACCCACAATAAAGCATTTTAGACACATATCTAGCCTCATGAAGACTGTCAGAGTCATATCTCATGCAGTGAGTGTTGATTTTGAAGAAGGATTCATTTACAGTATTAGGGAACCATTAAGGAGCCATATAAAAGCATCAAGAAGTACCATGTCATGGGACCTTTAAAAGTAACATTTATTTTAAAAAGTCACATAATTTAAGCCATAAAGTCAAGGTTTGCCATTAAGAACAGTTTGATACTGGAGTGTGAAAAACATAGGGACATGTAAACAGCCTTTTATAAGTGGCTGCCTGTGTGAAATCTTCACCCAGCCTTGGCCCAAGTCTCGTCTTTAATAATTTCCAGAGTAAATGCTGACATTTCATTGCTTCCTCTGCCGCAGACCTCTTATTAGACAGTGGTTTTGGGCTATTTACTTTTCTGTTTTAAAATTGGACAGAACAAAGTTGGTCACAAGCTGTTTTTTAGTCTGCTAAAGGTAAAAGTGCATTTAGAAAGTGATGTACCAAGTATAATATATAATTTACTAGGGCTGAACAATTTGGGGAAAATATCAAACTGTGATTTTTCTAACACGCAATAGGATTCTCTTCAAAGTTCACATTTTAAACACATCCAGACGTATTGACAAAAACACTGAAATATGAGCTGACAAACTAATACAAGAATCACATTTCAGAACATCTAAATCTAAACTAAAGGGTGAGCAGTTTTTATACAGGGCACATCAAGTGTATTTTGATGAGTAATACAGAATATTTGATGTCATATTTTTTTGGGGGAAAAAAGCAACATTTGCAATTTGCTGATTGCATCCATTCAAATTTTGATTTCAATTAAATTACCATGTACCTTGCAGCACTGTGAGTTACTGATCTAGACATTAATGTTGTATTGTAACTGGATTACATAGAAATGTTTTTATTTATTTGTTTTATTTGTTTTATGTTGTGTCCTGTAAATTAGACATACATTTCAGTGTCAATATATAATATTCAGATTAAAACAATTGTAATCCACATATAAATATAAAATATATATTTTTAAAAAATCTCCACAATTGTAATATTTATATTTTCTACTATATGGTAATTTGATTGTTTTTTTAAAGACTTTTCTAAAACCCTGTGACAGCTCTAAAAGCAAACAAAATATAGAAAAGTTTGTTGATTCAATGTTTACTTTTACTATTTTCTGCATTTTATACAGAACATATAAGCAAGATATATGGAATTGTGCAGCAAAGAAGAAAAAGGCAAATAACTCAACTAAATATATATTTTTAAATATTATCAAAGTAGCCACCCTTTGCTTTGTCAAAAACATATTTAGTGGAGTTATTTAACTTTTTTTATTTGGTACATAATTCCATATATCTTACTTCATATATTTTATGTCTTCTGTGTGGAAAAAAAAACAAAGTGTGCCCAAACTTTTGACTGGTAGTATATTTCACTCCCAACAGTTGAGAATACCCTTGAACCAGAAGCTGTCTTCAAACAGAAACATCAGCCAAACTGAAACACCCCATTTTCTCCATGTACAAACCATTCTGTCCACAAATTTGTCCACTGACAGTGTCACAACGTCACATTTGGAGAAAGAGACTTTGTTGTTTCATCACCAGTGAAATGTGCTCCAAAAGCACAGGGTTCAACAGTGGTCACATGTGCCAGGTATTTAGACTGAAAACACTCGTTGGCCATTTTGTCAAGATCCACAAACATGATTCTGTACAGTTAGTCTCCTCCAGTCCTGAGTTATAGCTCCTAATGTGCTAGTCTTTCTCTAGTTCACAAGAAACACACAAATATCTGCAGACAAGTTCAAATGACTTCATTCTCAAAATGTATCTGTGATTTTTGTTTTAACTTCCATCTATTAATCCATTTTCTTCCTCGTATCTGAGGCCGGGTCGCGGGGGCAACAGTCTAAGCAGGGTTTCCCAGACTTCCTTCACCCCGGACACTTCCTCCAGCTGCTCCGGGGGGACCCCAAGGTGTTCCCAGGCCAGTCGAGAGACATAGTCCCTCCAGCGTGTCCTGGGTCTTCCCCGGGGCCTCCTCCCGGTGGGACATGTTATTCCTTGCCTGGAATGTTCCATAGTATGGCATTAAACTTGCACCAATACTGCTCAAAATACACTGAGAAAACATGCATGGTGCACCAGAAAAGTTACATAGTGTAACCTGTAATATAAATCATCTTCCAATACGGGCGGATCATTCATGAATAGTCTTCAAATCTTAAATTTAATGTAAATTTAAGTTTGCATGTTCTACCCGTGTCTGGGTGGGTTTCCTCCGAGCACTCCGTCTCCCATCAACCCAAAACATGCACCATAGGTAAAATCCTCCAGCTTAGGTCCTCATGGAGATGGTCTCCGGGCGCAGTAATGTGCTGCCCACTGCTCCCAATAACAGGATGGGTTAAATGCAGAGAAGAATTTCTCTTGTGTGAGATCAATAAAGTCACTTCTTCTTCTTCTTCTTCTTCTTCTTCTTCTTCTTCTTCTTCTTCTTCTTCTTCTTCTTCTTCTTCTTCTTCTTCTTCTTCTTCTAATTATCATAATGAATTAGCATAATTGCTTATAATTTAGTCAAGTCTACCTAAACATTAACATTCTGAGTTAAAGACATTTTAAAGGTGCACAATGTAACTTTTCAGGCCCCTGTCAAATGAAAATGTTATTTCTTTTAAAACTTATATAATGCTCCCTTAAGTACAATTCCGATGTAACTTAACACACAGTTAAAACAGATTGTACTCAATAGTCCTTCTGAAAGATTGAAATGTTTCTCTTCATTGCTGGCTCACATGTTCTCTGCTTAAGGCTGCCTTTCAGCAGATAGGGGGATTTCCCGCAGCAGAATAGTCCCAGCGAGGACACAAGGAAAGGAAACAAGGAAGCAGAAGTTAAGGAGAGGAGGCTGTGCAGTGGCTGTGAGAACTCTGGCCTGGACCGTGGCTCTCAACACATCCACCCAGAACCCGAGCCCAGGCAAGAGAGTGCTTTCATTTAAAGCAGTTCTAATGTCAAAACATCATGAGCAGAGAAATGAGAACACTAGTATTTAAAGGGCTTATCTTTGTAGACATCTCCCCCGTCCAAAAGCAAGCAGCTCTCCAGATCTGATTGGGTGGAAGGGGAAAATGGAGACTTGAACTCATCTAGTGATTTTTGGTTCAGGGGAAAGTTGGATTATAAAATAGTAAAAATACATGAGTGGGAATAGATTATAGGTTTTCTCATATTAGGAAATAATAATAAAGTGTTGTGCTACGACAAAAACTCCTTGACAAAATGGCCTATATTTTTTACATTATTCAGTATTTAAAAAAAAAAAATAAACGTCATGCCATGATATTTTCAATTTTAGAGCTTTAGATTTAAAACAAGTCTACTGATTTTCTTTAAATTAGGTTAAAGAGGAACTGTCATTTTCCTCATGTAGGGTCTGCCATCTGCTTATCTCCATTGAGGTGCAAAGAATATTTCACTGTATGGCATTAAATTGATCGCTACGGAAACAAACAACTGACCCCATGCCAAGAGACAGATCAGTGACAGGAGACCCTGCTTACTGAAAAAAATCAGGTTTTCCCAATGCATTTTTGAGCAATATAAAATTTCAGTGAATGCAAGATTGGTAAAGTAAGGTGACTGGTTGATAATGCCATACTGCGGAACATTCCAGGCAAAGCAATAACATTTCCATGGAAACAACATGTATACGCATGCTTCCTCTTCCACTCTGCATCATGCATCACTGAGGTTTATCACCAGTGCCAAGCCCCTCACTCACCACTGCACTCTTTATGGTTTAGTTGGAACATCACTAACAATTCACAGAAAACACAGGGAAAAAAAAAGGTGCAACTTCCGCTGTACTTGCTTGTCTCCATGGAGATGTTCCACAGTAGGGCATTGCATTTGTTCAATTACAGGTGTTCTATAGCTCAAAAATAACTTAAAAATAGTGCTGTCAATCAATTAAAATATTTAATTGCAATTAATCTCATGAATATCATAGTTAAGTCACGATTAATCACAAATTAATCGCACATTTTTGTCCGTGAGACAACTTTCTGATCGATGTTCCACTTTCATGAAGTGCTCTGCATCAGTGTGAGTGAAGTGCTTCTTTTCTGTCTTCATAAGACAAAACAACTGAAGTTCCCACTGTGAGTGAAATAATGTGCTGTGATGCTGAGGTAGTTCTCATTACTGAGGGACGTCCAGTAATCTCCAGTTAGTGCGACTGTGTTTATCTGCCCCAATACCTGCTGTACTCGCACTGGGACTTTTGGCCCATGACATGCTCAGGCGCGTTTGCCTGAGGTTCTGTGGCCTGCATTCGCACCTGTGTGGCTGGGCCGCGGCCGATGGTGTCGTCGCACAGCGTTGTTTGTTTGAATGTTGCATGTCGGAGCTGCCGCTTTTGGGAGAGAGGGTGCGTCCGATGTAGGTCCTGCTGCTCCTGTTGCATGGGTTTGTGGGAGTGGTGACAGTGTGGGGGAGTGAGGGCAGCTGGGGGACAGAGGCTGCGGGGCTTCTGTCGATGTCCGCGGTCTTCGGGGGTGGGCACGAATTCGCCATATGTTTTAGAGCGAACTTTGTTTGGTGTTTTCTTTAGGTGGGTGGCATCGGTGTGTGCAGGGCTTGTGTGGTGAAGTCGTGCATGTGTGCGTGCATGGGCGGCCGTGTCGCGCTTTGGTCCACTTCCTCCAACCGGCACTTCTCAGTTTCAAATTGTACAAATTGTTTTCCTTCCTGTTTACAGCCAGATCATTTTTCTAACTTTACTAGCAGGGGCACATCTTATGAAAAAAACAAATTCATTAGGTCACAAAGACTGTTAATCTCACGATAAAAAAAAGTTGTTAAAATTGTTTTGTATTAACTCGTTACTAGCACAATATTTTTGATAGCACTACTTAAAAAAAACATGAATTCTTACCATATACTAGCTTGCTTCTCCATAGATCTGACTATTGTGAAGTTTATATCTATAGTGCTGAATAATCAAGGCTAAACAGTAATATGTCCATGGAGACAAGCTACACCAGAAAAGTTACACAGTGCAAATTGTTTTAAATGTGATATTTTGTGATTGTACTGTTTTGTATTGATTGCGTTTGCTGCTCCCTTGTTCGGGTTTCTCATTAAAAAGACATTCTGAATCTCAAAGGGACCTCCTGGTTAAATAAAAGTTAAAATAAAACAAGCAGGTGACATACAAAAGTTGCATAATAGTCCGCCTTTAAAAACAGCTGTCAGACTTCAAATCTTGCAGATGCTTTGATCGCCGAAAGCAATTGGATCAACCTTCAAGAAAACTGTCAACGTTTCACTGGGATAAAACCCATAAGAACTCCACAGGTCTGCATGCTGTTTACCATCTCTGTCAAGTATTATTGTCTATGCAGGATTCACAAACTGCTTTAAAACTGCAATAAACCATCTCTTCAAATGAAGCCAACAGCCACAGCAAGTCTTTGGAACAAATATAACTCTTACTCTCAGTTAAAAGAGAAATATTTCAGAGTGGTCCCATCTCTCTCCTCTGCTCTTTGATTTATTACAGGGAAAGTTGAAAGCTACATTCGCTTTTGTGCCAGTCAAATAACATCAGCCTGCGCTACAGCTCAAACCATTTTGTCTCCTTCTACCTCCACTTAGAATTTTCCATAAATTGTCAAAGAGCATTGGACGTAAACCAGCTCCCAAGTCTGGAGACGAGTGTATTTTTACTGGCTCTGACACTGTCCAGGAGATATTAGCCGAGGAGGAAATGTGCTGAATATTGTTTCACCACAATCTAGATCCAAATGGAACAGTTGGTGCTGAACCCAGACTGCTGTCTCTCTCAATGCAATAATCTAATCAAATATCTTCATTTGAAAACTTCCAACAGTGTTTAAGTAGATGCACTTTTGAACTGTGGAAATGCTCACTGCTCAACTCAAAAGTTAGTATGTCTACACACTTCCAAGTCGAGCTTTAAACCCTGACGCTCTTTGCAGCTGGGGATTTTATTACTACACAAGTACACTGTGAAATGCGTATATTCATGGTGACGTTATTGCTTTGAATGAAATGCTCCACAGTATGGCTTTTACGTTCTTCCTCTATGGAGACAAGCAGCTGGCACTCCCATGAAGACACATACTGGTCAGATCTGTGGAGATGCAAGGCTGTAACTCACTGTAACAGTTGAATAATTTAAAAAATTAAAAAATTATATATATATACAAAGCATCTTCATGGAGACAAGCAGGTGTTGGGCTCTCTATCAGACAAGTTAGGTGCACTAACTTGTTAATAATGTTGCATTCAAGGTAGTGGTAGTTATGAGCTCAATCACCATAGATGACCAAGGAACTATTTTTGCAATGTATCTGACTCAATGGTTGAACTCTCAACCGGGGGGGCAGAGGCAGGCCACATTAAAAGCAAATGATCCTGACCTGCCCAGATTAGAAACTAACCCACATTCCATTTAGAAACCAAGACCATTGTTTGAACCACGTCAGCCACAAACCCAAACACACGTGTGCGTACAGTTACAAGGGTTTACTGTGTAAGGATTGATGTTATCATGCATTCTTCTACAGTGACTATAGAAATCTATGGAGCACACTTATACAAAATGGGTCTTATTGATACTTTGCAGCTGATGTCTTTATCATTCCCTGCAGGTGTAATGAGGCTTTATTAGACTTTAACGTGTGCTTTATTTTTAACACAATCTGACCATAAATAACTGACTTTGCTGGAACTACAATAGATGAGATGATTTGTGCTTTTAAAAATGTCCCTCTCGAATAAAATTACAGTCACAAGGTAGCATTAGCCAATGTTACTCTCATCATTTTTATTGAAAATCAAACACCTAAACTGGACCATGATCACTCATATTGATCACAGCTCCTGAAAATGTGTTGTTTAAATCAGTTTTATGTTTTTTTCTTGGGTTTTCAGACAACTTTTTTGAAAGTGTAAAGTGCAAAGTGCAAGTGTAAAGTGTAAAGTGCAAAGTATCATCAATTAGTAACAGTAGGATGCTAAATGCTAAATATATATATATATATATATATATATATATATATATATATATATATATATATATATATATATATATATATATAGTGAGAGACCAACCACCGTGGAAGGTGAGGAGCACATTATATATATATATATATATATATATATATATATATATATATATATATATATATATATATATATATATATATATATATATATATATATAATGTGCTCCTCACCTTCCACGGTGGTTGGTCTCTCACTCTCATCCAGCTCGGGTCCTGGGAGCTTGAGAGTTCTGCGCAGTATCTTTGCTGTACTGCACTTTTCTGGACTGAGATGTCTGATGTTTTTCCTGGGATCTGTTGTTGCCACTCCTCCAGTTTGGGGGTTACGGCCCCGAGTGATCCGATCACCACGGGTCACCATGGGCGAAACGCCTTCACGCTAGATACGAAAGAAAATTCAAGTTACGAAACACGAAATCTCAAAAATTCAATTAATGCGCGCTCAGATGCGCGCTCAGATGCACGCCCCGAAACGTAAATACACTTTATCAACACACATGGGTTAGGTTCCAGAGGTGGCCCGGGGTGGGAGAGGTCCGCGAGGTAGGACAACTTTGTATTTTGCAATTGTTCTACATGTTTTAGGGCTGTAAATGCCTTACCACACACATTCTACGCTTTTCTCAGACTAAAGTTGGGCTTTTCTCGCATTTCTCTCTCGTTTGAACACTCGAACTTTCATACATTTTCAACGGAATGTGTTGATAGTGAAGCATGGGGGGAGACACGGCTCAATATAGCGCCGAACGTGCGAGGGGAGCGGAGACACAGGATTACAATCACAACAACACATCATCAGTAGGGTAAAACTCACCTGTCTCACGACAGTCTAAACCCAGCTCACGTTCCCTATTAGTGAGTGAACAATCCAACGCTTGGTGAATTCTGCTTCACAATGATAGGAAGAGCCGACATCAAAGGATCAAAAAGCGACGTCGACACTGCGCAAGGCCGCGCATACACTGGGGCTGCGGGCACCAGATGGAGCCGCGGCGCCCGGGCCGTGCCTTCCCCTTGGGGCCGAGCACGCATGGGCGAGCACGGGGTGATTTATTCCTGGTCTGGTCCCGGTTTGGCCCGGGTCTGGACCTGGTCCGGTCCTGGTTTAGTCCAGGTCCAGTCCAGGTTTAGACCTGGTTTAGACCTGGTCTAGACCTGTTTTAGTTCTGGTCTAGACCTGGAAGTCAGATAGAACCAGAGCCCGCCCCAAGCGAGACCCCGCGGTCTTTCCCGCCGATAGAGCACCTTTCTCGGCCTCTTAGCTCACAGTGTCAGCCCTCCGGCTCTGGAAGTCACATAGAACCAGAGCCCGCCCCGCGCCGCTTTTATTCCCGCTGAAAGAGCGTCTTTCTCGGCCTCTTAGCTCTAGTGCGGAACACGCAAGGAGAGCGAAGACACGAGCAACGCGCTCATCCAACGGCACTGCCATGTCCCGGGATAATCCTGGTTTAGACCTGGTCTTGTCCCGGTTTAGTCCAGGTCTAGACCTGGTCCAGTCCTGGTTTAGTCCAGCTCCAGTCCAGGTTTAGACCTGGTTTAGACCTGGTTTAGTTCTGGTCTAGACCTGGTTTATTCCTTAGCCAATCAGGACGCAGAACACAATGTTACACTATAAAAAAAAAATGTTACACTATAAAAAAAAAACCTTTTCCATTGAAATAGCTACTCAACTTACGAAAAATTCATGTTACAAAACCACTACTGTGTATATATATATATATATATATATATATATATATATATATATATATATATATATATATATATATATATATATATATTGGTTTTAGTACAATCCTGATCCCTCAAAGGGTTCAGTCCCATACAATCCAACTACTGGCCAATAACCTGTCTCTCATGTCAGGCTAAGATAAGACATGGATTAATACATGAGCACAGCACAGAAGGGCATCGGCCAAAACTCCAGGGGAGCCAAACACCAGCTCCTGGTGAACAGTCACCCGTGACTGCAGAACCCGTCAGACCAACCTGTGCACTGCCTGGATTGATTACAAGAAAGCCTATGACTCAATGCCACACACATGGATCATTAAGTGCTTGGAGCTGCACAATATCAATCAGACACTAAGGGCGTTCATTTCAAACCCGATGCGGTTGTGGAAAACCACCCTGAAACCAATGGCAAGCCACTCGCACAAGTGTCCATCAAATGTTGCATATACCAGGGAGACGCACTGTCCCCACTGCTGTTCTGCATAGGTTTGAATCAGCCAAATCATCGACCGCACTGGTTATGGATACCGACTCATAAATGGGGCCACCATCAGTCACCTCCTCTACATGGATGACATCAATCTGTACGGTAAGAGCGAGCGAGACATCGACTCGCTGATCGACACCACCAGGATCTACAGCACAGACATTGGAATGTCATACGGGCTTGAGAAATGTAGTCAGATGGTGACAAAGAGAGGGAAGGTAGTCCACACAGAGGGGGTCTCACTCCCAGAGGGAACAATAGCAGCAAATGGAAGGGGCAACAAGGAAAGTGGCTACAACCAAATACCTGCAACGAGTAAGGCATGTCCAAAGAAGTCAGCTCAATGGCAAGAACAAAGCACAGACAATAAACAGCTACACCCTGCCAGTGATCAGATACCCAGCAGGAATCATAAGCTGGCCAAAGGAGGAGATATAGACCACAGACGTTAAGACACGAAAGCTCCTGACCATGCATAGAGGGTTCCATCCCAAATCCTGGACCCTGAGACTGTACACGAGCCAGAAGGAAGGAGGCCGAGGACTAGTGAGTGTGGGAACCACTGTCCAGGATGAAACATCCAAAATCCATAAGTACATCAAGGACAAGGCCCCGACAGATGATGTACTCAAGGAATGCCTCAGACAGTGGAGTGCAGAGGAAGAGGTGCTGGAGGGACCATCATGGCAGGACAAGCCCTGCTGGCAGAGAAAGCATACATGGAGGCACACCACCAAGTGGCGGGCATAGTGTACAGAAACATCTGTGCAGAGTACGGGCTGGAAACCCCAAGATCAAGGTGGGAAAGGTGGGAGAATGACAGAGCCAAGATCCTGTGGGACTTCCTAACAGAATGGTGATGGCGAACCAACCAGACATAGTGGTGGTGGATAAGCAACAGAACAAAGCCGTGGCGGTGGACATTGCAATACCAAGTGATGGTAACATCAGGAAAAAGGAACACGAGAAACTAGAGAAATACCAGGGGCTCAAGGAAGAGCTGGAGAAGGCCTGGAAGGTGAAGCCATCAGTGGTGCCTGTAGTGATTGGAGCACTTGAGGCTGTAACCCCCAACCTGAAGGAGCCTTTAGAGCAGATCCCAGGAAAAACATCAGACAACTCAGTCCAGAAAAGTGCAGTACTAGGAACAGCAAAGATACTGCGCAGAACTCTCAAGCTCCCAGGCCTCTGGTAGACGACCCGAGCTGGATGAGGGTGAGAGAGAGGGTGAGAGAGACTGTGTTCCTCACCTTCCACAGTGGTGCAAACTCAGTACAGATCCCCACAACCCACTATTCCAACCAAGGACCTTCTTGGTGTGAGGCATGAGTTCTTACCATTATGCTACAATGCACCATATCACACTGATGTCTGCGTTTCCTTATGTAATGCAAAATATTAACTTTGATCATTTGAGTTCACAAAATTAGAAAATGGTCTTTTATCTTGTCACAGATGATCAAGAGCTTAGACTAGACTTAGGACCAGCTGTGAAGAGTATGAGGTCATTCTTTTGTTGTAACATTTCTAAGGGCACTTGACATAGAAAATGACTGATGAAAGAACACTATATTCTATTGTCCCTGGTCAACACAGTGGTTACATGGTGATGGTTAATGCTTTTATCACCTAAGTAATAATAGGAAGGGCCTGCCTGTCTAAACACATCTTTATTAGCCTGGTTTCCAAGTGTAACAAAAGTCTGTGTACTAAAACATAAATTGTATTTGAAAATGAAACTCGGTGCCAATAATTACAACACCAGTAAAATGCAACAAGAACAAGATGTGTCTCATTTTCACTTTATGGGAATTATCTCCTCTCTATGAAAGAGGACCACACACTTTGAAGTAGTCGTCCAAAGCTTTGGATGCCTTTCATAATCTGATCTCAGTTTAGTCCGGATATAGTCTTGGTTTGGCCCTGTTCTAGTCTCGGTGTAGTTCTGGTCTATAGTGAAGTGTCGGTCGTGACACTTAGAGCCAGCTCTTTGAAGTGAACGACGGGAGCCAGTTCCTCATTGCGAGCCGATTTCTAGTTTTATTATTGCACTGCCATTCTTGTCTCCTTTATATCCTCCTGAGACCCGGCCCATTATTTTGTGTCCTTTATAGTGGACATCTTTTAAGTTTTGAGATAGACTCTAGTTTGTGGCTGCACTATGATAAAAAAAATAAAAAATAAAAAATAAAAATAAAATAAAATAATATATAAATAATAATAATAATAATAATAATAAATAAATAAATAAATAAATAAATAATAATAAATAATACATATTATTATATACATCAATAAAACATATAAATAAAATACATAAATAAGTAAATAAATAAATAAATAATACATAAAAATTGAAAATTGAAAGGGAGTCTAAAAAACATTTTGAGGCGACTGTAGAACCGACTGAAAAAAATGTTTTTGTTAGGTTGTTAACACATGGATTTAACACTATTACAGTCCACTACAGAGGACATGTTACGACATTATGAAAAAAAAAAAAAAATGTAAATGGTAAGGTGTTTATTTACCTCCAAATAGAAAATATGAATAATAATAATAATAATAATAATAATAATAATAATAATAATAATAATAATAATAATAATTATTATTATTATTATTATTATTATTATTAGTATTATTATTATTAATATTATTATTATTAATATTATTATTATTATTATTATTATTATTATCATTATTATTATTATTATTTAGATACACTTTTATTCTTCGGGTCCCAGGAGGATATTTTATTTTATAATCTATTACTATTATTATTTTTATTTTTATAATTATGTCTCATTTGACACCGGCCTCTTGTTCTCTTTTTTGCTTTACCATCTATTTTTGTTACTCTCCGTTAAATATTATATTGTGATAAGTGAGCTACTGTATCTAAATAATTTCCCTTGTCGATCAATAAAGTTTGTCTAAGTCTAAGTCTAGTTTTTTTCCTCCGCTTTTTTTGTGAAAGCCGCACGTGATTGGTCAAGATGTTTTGTGGCATCTGCATTTTGTTGTCATTCTGTGAGTATGTGCAGGTTGCTTTAATATGAATAGTTAAAAGTTTGTCTATTTGAGAAGGGTCTTTTTATACTTTTTAAAAAATACTTTATCATTTATTTTTAATTATAAAGGATAAACGTGTTTTTTTTTTACATTAATAATTCATTTTAAACACCGTTTTGCATTACTTTTGGTGATAAATTAATTTAAGAAGCAGAAAATCTAAGGAGCCATTTGGGAGCCAGCTCTTATAGTAAGCAGAGCCAAAAGAGGCGAAGTTCCCATCACTACTGGTCTAGTTCAGATGTAAAGCTCATTTTGCTCCACTTTTGTATGTATTTTCAATTTCAATTTTTTGTATGCTTTTTCAATATCTATGTCTAAACTCACAAAGGTAATTCATACAGCTGCTAAAATTATAGGACTCCCCACACCCAACCTTGCAGATCTCAACAACAGGGCTATTGGACACTTTGCACTTTCAATAGAACAGGACCCCACTCACCCACTACAGGAACACCTCACCGCTCTGCCCTCAGGACGGAGGTACAGGGCGATCAGGTGCAGGAGGGCCCGCTTTGGCAGAAGCCTGATCCCTTCAGCTGTCACATTTTGAACAACAGGCCGCGCTGAGTGTGCTGTAACACTTATTGTTATGTGTTTGTGTTTGTTGTGTTGTTGCTGTGCATGTCAAACAGGCTCTGTGTGTGTGAAAATGAATTTCCCCTTGCGGACAATAAAGTCTAAAGTCTAAGTCTAAACAGATCTGTGCATTCCAAGTGTAGTAACTTTCTACATTTACACTTTCATTCTATTAAACAACCACCAGAGGGCATACGCAGACATTTTGGGAAAATTTACCAAAACAGGCAAAATAAAGCAATAAAAAACAACCATGGAGGTGCACACGGCGGCTTTTAGATCGTATCTGTTGGGAAAGTCAAGAAAAAATTGGTGAGAGAAGCATTTATTGGTTTTGCAGCTTTTTTTTTTTTTTTAAGCCCCAGTGTGTAGGATTCATGGTGCATAGGTGGATGGTGCTATTGCACTTTCTGTTTTAGCTACGGCAGACCTCGAGGGTCACTAGCTTATACAGTAGCGTGCCGCTACTGTATAAATAAAACGCGGTCCTGTATTTTTTTTTTTTCTCATGAAAACACACATTCCCATGTACCATGACACTCTACACATCAAATGAAACCTTACAGTCTCCTCTTTTTGACTATGCAATTCATTTCCCTGCCCAACAATCACTCCCCGAGCACATGGGGCTTTTATACAGAAAAGCACAAAACAAGGTTAGCTTACCTTAGAATGCTTTGCACAGGTCAAACTAGTTTATGTATTTCACCATAAACTTGCTCTCAATTTGTCCATAAGGATCCAGCAAATAAAATCCAGTAAAACAATTTAGTCCAAAACACGTGTTAGATCCATTACGACGTCTGATCCAGCAGCATGCTTGTGTTGTTTACCCAAAACCACGAGCCTTGCCGAAGGCGAAGGCGGAGCCCAAATGTCCTTCTGCGGCTCTCGTATTCAAAATGGCTGCCTCTGCATGGGGAAGATCCCCCTTTTATGTGACTATATCTAAGTCCAAAAGAATACTTTGATTTCATGATGGAAGTGAAAAGGCTTGGAAAACACTGTATTTTTGAATGTGTATCTTCAATTTCAGTAATTAACGGGTAAAAATCTTACACATTGTCCCTTTAAGTTTAGCTTCCACTATCGACCTGCGTTCACTACTGTCCCCAGTGGTTAACTCATGTACTGCACGGTGGCTAGCCTTTAGTCCGCATTTGTATGTAGTGTGTGTGTGCAAGTTTAAGCCTTCCTCATTTTACCATTATTTATCACTTAAACACACCATGACATTCATTTGTTCCCATGGTCTCTCAGCGTATGTGTGGTTCAGTGGTAAAATAGTTATCTTATAATTAGAAGGTTGGTGGTTTTATATCTGTTCCAACCAGTGCACGCTGTTGTTCTGCCTCAGGGCAAGACACTTCACTCATACTTGTCTGTTGCGTAAACGTGATGGTGCTTGGTACACACTTGCAACCACGTTTCTGTCAGTGGCTTCAGAAGTTGGAAGTACACGAATGACACACGATACACTTGTGCTGTTTTAGATCTTTAAAAAAGTAATAACCTTTAAAAAACAGAAGTTCTTATTGTTATTAGACCATATATCTTCAAGGCTCCACATCTTTTATTATGATTTGGCAAGGACAATGCATCTTAACTGAGTAAACACAGCAGATTGTAGCTTAGGGCTTATTTCCATCCGTTGTCCTGCATTCTCTTTCACAAACAACCTCTTATTCATACACCAGTGTATATGGAGACAGGAGGCAGGGTGGGTGAAGTGTCTTGCCCAAGGACACGACATCAGCATGCTCTAAAACCACTGCTGCCACCTGGTATTCATAGCAGTTTCCCATCCAGAAAGAACCAGGCCCGACTAGCTTCCGAGATCAGACATCAAACATCAGGAACGCTCCAGGTGAATCTATACGACCTTAAAGCATTTTGATAGAGAGCACTGACATAACTTATTTCATATTAAGGGTCATTGTAGTTAGCTCCTCCCTTCAGGCAGTTATAAGGCAGCGTCCACCAGCGTATGACCACAAATGAAGAAGCAGCTTGGATGAGCTAAAACGTATTTGACCAAATAAACTTTTGTCCAGTTGACAAATTGAATTTCTTCTTTTGCCATGGATTCTACTTGGACGACTGAAGGATTGATGCTTTTTATCTTTTTTTTCAGTAGAGATATAGGCTTTTCCAGGGCTGAAATTATCCAAATGATTCTTGTGAAGAGAGAGAGAGAGAGAGAGAGAGAGAGAGAGAGAGAGAGAGAGAGAGAGAGAGAGAGAGAGAGAGGAACTCAGCCTAAACATGTGGAATAAGTGTGTTAGAGATATGTGATTTTTTTCTTTTTCTTTTATTTATAGGGACAGTGCATATTAATGAACATCTACAACATTGCAGTGTAAATACTAGGGCTGTCAGTTTAACGCGTTAATTAGATTAATTAATTACACTGCATTATAAAAAAAACGCAATTAATTATGAGCGGCAATTCAATGCGCGCGCATTTTAAAGGTCCCATGACATGGTACTTCTTGATGCTTTTATATGGCTCCTTAATGGTTCCCTAATACTGTAAATGAATCCTTCTTCAAAATCAACACTCACTGCATGAGATATGACTCTGAATGAGGCTAGATATGTGTCTAAAATGCTTTATTGTGGGTGTTGCTGCTTCACTGCAAATGAGAAGGACAGAGAGATTGGCTAAGGAGCGGGGGGGCGGGTTTCCCCCGCAGCTCGGCGCAGCTCGGCTCCGCTGTCACCTCTCTTCCGTGTACAGATGGGAGACTTTGCAATGAAAAAAAGCATATTTACACAGAAAATAAAATTAAACCACTGGTATTTCAGAGGTCCAGAGGGTCGGGTAAGGGACTTGCGAGCCTAGAAACACTCGGACGTGCCTCCAGGCAAATAAAAAAACGCATTTCGCATTGTAGCGCATTCACAGTCCAAACTCTATGGGCGGGATATACAGGGACGCTGAGCGGAGACAGAGGGAGGGGCTGGAGCTGCATTTGCCGATCTGACGTCAAAAAGGTGCCTTGTCCGAACTCGCCCGTTTCAACACTGGTTTTGTGTAACGCAGAAAAGGACCGCAAATGCTCAGTTTAGACATTTCGCAACTTTTAGTCATGGGGGGGGGCCTAAACAGGGTAGGGGAGCTCACAGCTCACATCAAAAACCTCAGAAAGTGAAAATTTCATGCCATGGGACCTTTAAACTTGGCGTGCAGCGAGCGAATTGCTGCCAGGGCCTTTGAACGGCAAGTTTATTTATAAAAAGAATGAAGACGGGATGATCAACAAGAACGCAGGGATGTGTAGCTTGTGTAAAAAAGAATTTTCCGATCACCGAAGCTGCTCCAGCCTGACGGATCTTTTGAACGATAAACACGTCTGGACAAGTTCCATCATTACCGGTGATAGAGCGAGTGTGAGCGCACTTCAACAAACCGCCAAACTACCAAACCACGCTCGCAGAATTTGGGAAACGAATGAGCAAAGTGAACACTTGAGAAATGACAAACTCAATCGCATAGTGGGTTTGTTCGCTCGATCGTTCACTCACTCACAATCTCTCTCTCTCCCTCTCTATCTCTCCCTCTCTCTGAATCTCACTCTCTCTCGCTCTCACACTCTTAAAATGTAATTAAAAATAGCAAAAATGCTCATTTCCATCTGCAGTCCCTGGGCAGGTGACACCACAGTAAAAACAACAAAAACAATGACAATAGCAGAAGTAAAATATTATAAGTGTCCACAAGTCTGGTTTTCCTTTAGCTGCTGTTTCAAGTGTGATTTGAAATGTCCAGTTTTGGAGTCTCTCTTACTGATGATGGGAGAATGTTCCAGAACTTAATGCCTCTGAGTGTCCAAATATAGTGCATCTGTGTAGGACATAAAACACAACTCTGGATATGTTTTGATGAGGATACTATAATATATAACTATAATAATGTAGAAAAATAAAAATATAGAAAAAACATAATAATTGCTCAGATATGAAATCCATAATTTTCATACATGGAATATCACATACCCAGGACACACAGAACACGCATTACTCCCAAGTAATAAAACATGTGCACCCATTTTCCAAAATATGCCGCAACAGATGTGGAATAACAAGCTCCCAGCCACAGGCCTTCAGTGAGTCCAAGACAAATCCATGCACACTGATATTTATGACCCAATAAAGCCATTATTTTGAAGTCATCTATTTTCATGAGAAATAAAGCAGAAGTGCTAATGGCAAATCAAAATGAGCCCTAAAACATGCTACAGTGGAGTCTGATAATTACATGGAATTTGTGGTAGCAACAAGAACGAAGGCTAATGGGACACTCATGAGAAAAACAATGGTCTGTCTCATTTTATGAAGTATTCAGTTGGTTAAGAAAGACTGTTTTACTAGAAAAAATGATCAAGAAGAAACAAACCCATCGATCGTACTGATAAAAGTATTTACAACGTACATATCTTAGTCAGTATCTGCCTCTTAAAAGTCCCATATTATGGAAATTGTGAGGTTTAAGTCATGTTATAATGTTGTTACCTCATCAAAAACATACCTGGAGTTGTGTTTTGTTTCATTCACACAAGTTTGAGTAATCCTGCATTATTAATCTGTCTATATCTCCAAAGCTCAAAATGCTCTGTTCCACCTTGCGATGTCATGAAGCGGTAGTTTTCATGTTAAAACCGACCTTTTACCTTTTTTGTTCAGTAGAAATGGGCAAAATCCAAGGCTGAAATCATCCAAATGATTCTCGTGAAGGTGTGTGTATAGTTTAAAAACACAGTGGAGCTCTTCCTGTATTACCACATGACATCACAGTGTTTGAGATATTGAGATAAGAACTCAAATAAGAAGAACTCAAGTCTAAATATGCCGAACATGTGTGAATGAAACAAAACACAACTCCAGGTTTGTTTGTGATGAGGAAACAACATTATAACATACAGTAGATGAGAAAATATTGTAATATGCGCCCTTTAACAACACCCTCTGCATTTAAGCCTGGATTTTATGAAATACATTGCTAAACACATTTAAATACCATACTTTTCGGACTATAAGCCGCTACTTTTTTCTCACACTTCGGACCCTGCGGCTTTTAGTCAGGTGCGGCTTATGTATGGATGAATTCTTTTCAAATAAGTGAGGAGAGTTCATGAATTAATGAAGCCTTGTTTTAGCCACTTAAAATCTCCTACACAGGCATCAACAGTTCCGTGAGATTGAGTTTGAGGGTTTACCCTTAAAGTTAAACTTGAAACTTTATTTTAAGGCTTCCAGAGGCTACAGGCTGGCCATTTTACAGTTGTTTTACTGCCGTGTTTCTGCCGTGTTACTGCCGTAGGTGCTGTTCGAAAAAAGCACGCACCGGTATTTACGTTAATTACAATTTTTTTTAAATCCTTTTGTGCACCATCTTTCTGTGAAAAATATCTCAAGTTACAATGTGGACACCTGCGGCTTATAGTCAGGTGCGGCTTATATATAGACTTAGACTTAGCTTTATTGATCCACAAGGGAAATTGCTTTGGGTACGGTAGCTCACTCATCAAATATAATATACAATATAAAAACAGAGGGTGAAAGAACAAGAAGAAAAATAGATAGAATAGCAACCAAAGAGCAATAGACCTGTGTCAGATGAGACACAATTATATACATAAGATAATGGTAATAGATCAGTGTTGTATAAAGTACTGGAAAATCAAACTCAAGTAAAAGTATAGGTACCCCTCCCAAAAATGACTTTGGTAAAAGTCGAAGTCACTGACTGAAATGTTACTTGAGTAAAAGTCTTAATGTATCTTGAACTTCTTGTACTTAAGTATGACAAGTAATGTAAAAATAAATGTACTCAAGTAATGTATTTAAAAGTACAAGTAAAAGTATCAAGCAAAGGCAGTCTGAAGCTAACCCTCGCTTTGATACTTAGATCGCACAAACACACAGCGCTTGTTTAAATTTTTAAAAGTAGACACATGTTTAATGTTATTTTTTGTCCTTTTGAACTCGTGTGCCCTTTCTCATTCGTTACACTTAGCCTAAAAAGCTAGGTAGCCTGTTAGCTTCAACATCGTCAAATACGCTTTGTGTAACCGAAACAATGTCACACAAAGTTAATTTCTACATTTTATGCTCAAGGTTTCACAACGGTGTCTAGAATGTCCATGCTATGGCTACTGAAATTTGAATATAGACACTATTTCATTAATCTAGAACTTACCTCGATGTGTTTCTTGAGGTTGGACGGGGAGTGTCTGTAAGATAGGATTTCCACGTTTCTTGGAAGGCACAAGAGGCACTTCATTCGATAGGACGAATCCTTCATATCAGCGTAAAAGAACATTGTGTTTAAGTACGGCCAGGGATGCTCATCGTCAGGTCCCCCTTCATTTGTAGCCGACGTGGATGCTGTCTCCTCTTCCATCAGGGATGTTGATTGATTAAACTAGCTGCATGAAACCAACAGGTGTAGGCTGATTGTCATGCGCAAGTAGCGAACAAGCCCAGGCACGTCCTGACTTCCTTCAGTCAGTAGAGGGTTTTTTTTGTAACGAGTAACTAAACGGCACATTGAAAATGTATTTGAGTAAAAGTATGCAATTAAATTCGGAAATGTAGTGAAGTAAAAGTAAAAGTTATAATTTTTTTTTAAAACTCAAGTAAAGTACAAAGTCTCCCAAAATGTACTTAAGTACAGTAGTGAAGTATTATTACTTCGTTACTATACAACACTGTAATAGATATATATGTACAATCAGATTTAAATAAAAAAGTAGTAGTCAATATAAAATACAGTATCAAATATGATGTTCAGTACCAGCTTTATACAGTTGTAGGGAGTATTATCTGTTACATAAGGGTGAGTTGTTGTACAGTTGTATGGAGTATGGTATGACTGTAGTCCTGTATCTCTCACTGTTTGAGCGGAGCTGTAGGAGCCTGTTGGAGAATGAGCTCCTCTGTCCCTCTATGGTCTGGTACAAATCTTAAATCAAAAAAAAAAAAGCTTGGTGCGGCTTATAGTCAGGTGCGGCTTATAGTACAAAAAGTACGGTATACACTATATAATGTTTCTTCATCTTGCATTTGCTAAAATCCTCCCTGAAAAACATGCCTTTTAACTGTGTCTGACCTGTAACTTGACTTGGTGGTGTGATCAGGTTGTCTACAAGTTTAATGCCATACTGTAGTAGTAATAATAAAGTAATCAAACATATCCATGGAGAAAAGCAGGTAGCCAAAAAATGGCATAGTACACCTTTGAGAGAGTACTTTAGATCTTACATACACATTCTTGTCCAACTAACTCACTGCTGTTTTGCTAAAATGTTCATATCACACAGTGGATTTTTTAAAATGTATGTGATTAAAGGGCCCATATTACAGTATTTTTGGATCTATGTAATGTTTCCTCATCAAAAACATACCTACAGATTTGCTTTGTTTCGTTCAACACACAAACCCTGCATATTTAGGCTGCATTTTAAAACTCCATACGCCTTCACTAGAAACATTTGGAAAATTTCAGCCTTGGAATTGCCAATCTCTGCTGAAGTAAAGGTAAAAGGTAGCTGTTGACTTGAAAACTACATGATATCACAAGGTGGAGCAAGCATTTAGAGCTTTGGAGGTGTAGACATACTAATAATAAAGGCTTCCTGAAACGTGTGAATGAAACAAAACACAACTCTGGGTATGTTTTTGTTGACGTAATCGTATTATAACATAGGTAAAGCTCAAAAAAAAAAAAAATCTGCATTTTCCAACCTCACTAACCTCACAGTAAACTGCTCCCCACTCTTTTGTCCGTGCCTGTTTACTTCCTATAACTCCTCGGTTCTCAAACATACATCCTTACATCGCTCCCATGGCAACGCGCTGGTTCAGAATACTTTCATTCATTCCTCCACAGCGTCAGTGTATATGCTGTATTTCTGTAGACATGACATTGTTACGTGTTTGTGTGAGCGCTCCGTAAGCACACAGCTCTCACAGTCACAGATGGCACCAAGATGGCTGCCAGCTCCACGATTCTTCTCCGGTGGGAGCCAGAAGCATTGTCGGGAAATCTTGGAAGGGCCGTCGGACAGAATGGGGCACAAATTAGAGCTGTTAACAAAGGACAATGAGGGTGACATGCAGCTGTCTAATCTCATATCTTTGAAGTACACAGGGAACACTGAGAAGAGGGCTGCGTCTTCCTCCCGGGCCGAGGGAAAGGCAGAGGAAATGGCCTGACGTAAACTATTAAAGGTTTGCCAAAGGATTTCTGGTAATTCAAACTGGGTGGCAAAGTTAGCACTCTTGACTCACAAGTTCCCATGTTGAATGCAGTGTGAGTGAGGCAGGGTTTCTGAGATTTATGTCTTGTACGTATTTCTTCATCTACACTTTTTGGCAGTGTTGTATAGTAATGAAGTAATAATACTTCACTACTGTACTTAAGTACATTTTGGGAGACTTTGTACTTTACTTGAGTTTTTTAGAAAATGATTACTTTTACTTTTACTTCACTACATTTCTGAATTTAATTGCATACTTTTACTCCAATACATTTTCATTGTGCCGTTTAGTTACTCGTTACAAAAAAAACCCTCTACTGACTGAAGGAAGTCAGGACGTACCTGGGCTTGTTCGCTACTTGCGCATGAGAATTAGTCTACACCTGTTGGTTTCATGCAGCTAGTTTAATCAATCAACATCCCTGATGGAAGAGGAGACAGCATCCACGTCGGCTACAAATGAAGGGGGACCTGACGATGAGCATCCCTGGCCGTACTTAAACACAATGTTCTCTTACGCTGATATGAAGGATTCGTCCTATCGAATGAAGTGCCTCTTGTGCCTTCCAAGAAACATGGAAATCCTATTTTACAGAAACTCCCCGTCCAACCTCAAGAAACACATCAAGGTAAGTTCTAGATTAATGAAATTGTTAGCGTCTATATTCCAATTTCAGTAACCATAGCATGGACATTCTAGACACCGTTGTGAAACCTTGAGCATAACATGTAGAAACTTTGTGTGACATTGTTTCGGTTACACAAAGCGTTGTTTGACAATGTTGGAGCTAACAGGCTACATAGCTTTTTAGTGTAACGAATGAGAAAGTGCACACGAGCTCAAAAGGACAAAAAATAACATTAACATGTGCCTACTTTTAAAATGTAAACAAGCGCTGTGTGTTTGTGCGATCTAAGTAACAAAGCGAGGGTTAGCTTCAGACTGCCTTTGCTTGATACTTTTACTTGTACTTTTAATTACATTACTTGAGTACATTTATTTTTACATTACTTGTCATACTTAAGTACAAGAAGTTCCAGATACTTTAAGACTTTTACTCAAGTAACATTTCAGTCAGTGACTTCGACTTTTACCAAAGTCATTTTTGGGAGGGGTACCTATACTTTTACTTGAGTTTGATTTTCCACTACTTTATACAACACTGCTTTTTGGTTGGAATTGATTTTATACCACTTTCGTCTCTAAATACTACTACACCGCATTTTTGTTGTAGTGGAATTTAAATGGAGAATGTTGTTTTGCGTAAAGTGTCCAATATTCATGGACACCACCAAGTCAACGCTGGACTGATGATTCTCTGAGAAGCTTTAAATAACTTTATGGCAAAATACAACCTGTTCACTGTAACAACCAGTGTATTTTCTTTTGCATGTTTTTTATGTTTCTTGTTTTTTCTGTGACATTTTCGAACCATACACGTACTTTATATCCTGGAGTCTGAATGTTCTTATCGCAAGTAAGTGGGCAGAGGTAGGGCATAGGTGAAACCAGACATTTTCTGACCATTCAAGCCTCAAATGAAAGATAAAGGAAAAACTCAAACTTGTATGAATATATCAAAATTTAACAATATCCAAATTTGTCGATACAATATTTTCATGATATGCATCCTAAGGTACAATATTTATTGTGATATTTAGTAGAGGCCAACACAATTGTGAATACAGTATACTACTTTTTCCTTTAAAAATGCCTTGACAAGCCTTTGATTGTGTCATAAACCAAAGATTTAAAAGTGCTTAAGTTATTTAATTGTGTAAAGAATTACTGTAGTTCCTTCTGTTTCCTTTAGCTGTTACTGCATCATAAACAGTGTTGGGGAAGTTACTTTAAAAAAGTAGTTTGCTTGTTACTCTTTACTTCTTTAAAAAGTAATGCCTTACTTTACTTAGTTACCTTGTATGGAAAGTAACTTTTTACGTTACTTGTTACTTTGGTAACTTTGTGGTGGTAAACTCCATCTACGGCTAAATACCGGCACGAGACCGATAGTCAACCAGGGGAAAGTTGAAAAGTTGAATAGTGTTCAAGAGGATGTGAAACCATTAAGAGGTAAACGGGTGGGGTCTGTGCAGTCTGCCCGGGGGATTCCACTCGGAGGGTAAGAAACAGCTACTCGGTGCTGGACAATCCCATCGAGGGACCTTTCCCCGGGTGTCGCTGGCCCCGACCGAGTGCACCTCCTCCGAGGCGGTGCGCTGTGACCGACTCTGGGTCGGCCAGGAAAGGCTCGAGGCTCCAGCTGCGAGCTTTATACCTCCTGTCCTGATCTGCAGCTTCCCGGGGCCACGGGATCAGTGCCTGCTGTCCCCACGTACACAGAAAAGCAACATTGCGCCGAATTGAAAAAGGAACTACGTTTCATTACCAAATTTTCAGGAGTAGCACGTTACACAATTTTTACCTGAAAAAAGTAGTTATGTTACACCAAACACTGACCATAACAATGAGTTTAAGCCAGAGGTCTTCAACAGGGGGGTCGCAACCCCTAGGGGGGTCACGGAGGTACTGCAGGGGGGTCGCGAAATCTTTTGATTTCACTTTAAAATAATATAATTTTATATTTTATAGTGTAAAATACAGTATTAACCTGTGTATTATTTCCTTGTATTGGATGTACCATAACAGAGTAGCAATGTTTATACATGACACTAAGCTCAATTTAATATAAAACACAATTCTATGCCATATATATAGTAGGGGGTCCCTGGCCCAGTTCGCCATCTGTTTGGGGGTCCCTGGCCTGAAAAACATTGAAGTCCCCTGGTTTAAGCAAACTTGAAATTCGATATATTGTGATGGCCCCCGATATTGTTGACAGACTTTTGACGGTACAATATCACAATATTATGATTATTGTTACATCCCTAATCAAAATACAACTTTAAGTAAGCTAAGATTGTATCTTGTTAACGTATTGTTAACGTATCTTGCCAAGTACAGATAATCCCAGGAAGTAATTCATGTACAGTATATCAATGGTAACTGGAAATGAAGTAATCAAAATCGGTCAGTGAACATATGTGCTAACTGGGACTCAATGTGGTTTCTAAATTGCTAAATCTCTTTTCCAAAACTGAGGATTTTCTGTAATGCGGTGGAGCCAACATAAATATTACCTAATAACTACTGAGTCTGCTTTCTGTGTTGGAATTATATTTTCATCCACAATTCTCAATCAAAATTAGAATAGCTCAAATCTCCTCATAGCTATTTATGTTCATATCTATTTCCCTCTTCAGTAACATTTGTTGTTTTGTCCAATATTCAACTTTGGCTTCATTCAAAAATTATTATACACAACCAGTTTGGGTTTAACTAAGTACACAGAGTCATAATTAACCAGGAACACGTCTACTTCTTCTCGTCAACCAATCGCAACTCATCCTCTCAAGCCGTACTCATACTGGTGTATTCCCCAATTCATTGAAAATCCATCCTGAGATTGAACTGCAGTAGACCAGAACATGCTGAGCTGAAAACCAGTGCTCAGCTCCACTGTGTGATTTGGGCCATAAGCACGTTCACATATAATTACAGCTTGTGCTAGTGACGCCTGCCAAAGTGTCTAATCTTCCACCACTTTTAGGATTGGATGAGTGCTGCGATAAAAACAACTATACATCATGCAAAATTGTAAATGAGAAAGGGATAATATGGTTCGATATAACTGCCATGGTACTAATCTGGAACAGAACAATAATTATAGTAATATTATAAGGAGGCTATTATGCTATTTATAGAGTGGGGTCATTTTTGTGATATAAAGTCATGTTAAAGTGGCAGGGTAGCTCTTACACTTCATAGTGAGAAGTTTAAAATAAGATAAGATAAGATAATCCTTTATTTGTCCCACAATGGGGAAATTGCAGTGTCACAACGCAAGTTTCAGAAACAGTAGGAAAATATGAGCATGCATCAAAATTAAATAATCAAAATTAATAATAAGTATGTACTAAAAAGTACTAAAAGTACTAAAAAACACAACACTGTAAGGTTAAAAGGCACAGGAACGTTGCACAATAATTTGATTCTGAACAGTGAACAAACAGCAGTTAAAGTGACTCCAGTATAGTAATATATAATATCACTACAATAAAGTGACTCAGATGATTGTGTACAGTGCAGTGATGGACAGTGGTTGTTAAATAAATAGCAGGTAAAGTGACTTTAAATAATATTGCACATTGTAATTATTACTATGGAGATGACACATGGTTGCTATGGAGATGAACATGACTATGACTATTGACTCACCGTTGATTTCTGGGACCTTTCTATGGGGAGTTTGCATGTTCTCTCTGTGTCTGAGCTACAAGGGTGCTACGTTTTTCAATGAGAGTACAAATTTATCTCTCCCACCATGTTTGCTTTGCTGTTTTAATGAATTTAAATGTAGTTAGCACCTGGAGTGATTTTTATTTTTGTTTCTTTAACATCTTGAACACTCTATGGCTACAATTTGAACATTTTTACAAAAGTTCCGGATTTCACCTACGCATTTGAGGTTCTATACAGCTCTGGAAAAAAAATAAGCGACCACTGCATTTTTTTCTGAAATCAGCATCCCTACATGTATTACAGCCATTCCATTCCAGAGTCTGTTGAATTCCAACACAAACACAAAGCTGAGCTACTTCAGTTCTTGCACCAGGAGTGGAATAAAGTCACCCAAGAACAATGTGAAAGACTTGTGGAGAGCATGCCAAGACGCATGAAAGCTGTGATTAAAAATAAGGGTTATTGCACCAAATATCGATTTCTGAACTCTTCTTAAGTGTAAACATTAGTATTATGTTGTTTTAAAATGAATTTGATCTTGTTTCTTTGCATTGTTTGAGGTCTGAAAACATGTATCTTTTTTGTTATTTTGACCATTTGTCATTTTCTGCAAATAAATGCTCTAAACGATTTTATTTTTATTTGGAATTTGGGGGAAATGTTGTCAGTAGTTTATAGACTCAAACAAAAATGTTCCTTTTACCCAAACACATACCTATAAGTAGTAAAATCAGAAAAACTGATAATTTTGCAGTGGTCTCTTATTTTTTTTCCAGAGCTGTATAGAACATTTCTTAACCTCAAATACGTAGGTGTTACCAGGAAATCCGGTACTTCTGTTAATGTGGTTTTCCATGAACAATACTGTAAAATACCAGGACAAAAATATATGATTCTTTATGCAGCAAGCTTCTTTTCAAATACAAAAAACTTTACATTAAAAATCCTAAATTGATGGTGTTGATTTTACAGCTTACGCTAGATTGGTCACACCATTAATCACACATCATATTAACTATGTCGTGTGAAGATCGCTGCTCCAGAACTCCATTGCGGGAGTATATCGTAGAGATTTCACCACACACTTTTTCTACTTTCTTTGGCATAGGAGATTTGACCTTCGGCCTCCCCACACGTCCCCGAAGTGTTGAAACTCTCCCCTGAACCGCTCGCAGATGGTGAAAATACAAGATGTTAAGATTTCAACACATAGAAGATAGCCAAAAGTACTTAATGTTATTTCACTCCCTCTGTTTTGGATTGGATACAGACAGGTTTAAGAGTTATAATGTTCTGCTGTGTGACCTTAAGAGACCAGCACAATGATTTTATAGCCAGTGTCTGTGATTTGTGTGATTTTTGTCTGCCTCACTTGGGAGTTTTCTTGCCCATTTTACTTCAGGGGCTTGTGGTTATGACTGGGCCTGTCAGTCGTGGTGTGAGAACTACTTTCAAAAATGTCTTCTTGTTTAGAATCATTCCCCGATTCATGAAAAGTGAGTTATGTGTTATTGAAATACAACACTGTGTTTGCAGTTGCTGAAGAGGCAGAGACGCTTTAAGTTGTTTTAGGGATCGAGAGAGGCAAAAGTGAAGTAGAACGGCCCTTGAGCTACCAACCCGCCAGGAACAACTTAAGTTTGCAGTATCGGACCACTGCAAGGGGGAAAACCACCTCGCTAAGGTCATACTTTGCAGCTGATGTCATCAATATTCCCTGGGGGTGTGATGCTAACTGGGGGTACTATTGAATCTGAAGCTCTGTGACTCAAGTCACACTTTAAAGGTCCCATGGCATGAAATGTTCACTTTCTGAGGTTTTTGAACGTTAGTGTGAGCTGTTTAGCCCCCCCATGGTTAAAAGTTGCGAAATGTCTAAACTGAGCATTTGCGATCCTTTTCTGCGTTACAAAAAATCGGAGCTCAAACAGGCGAGTTTGAACAAGGCACCTTATTGACGTCAGATCGAAAAAAGAAATGCAAATGCAGTTCCACCCCCGTCTGTCTGTACTCAGCGTCTCTGTAAATCACGCCCAGAGAGTTTGGACTGCGAATGCGCTAGGCAATGCGAAATGCGTTTTTTTATTTGCCTGGAGGCACGTCCGAGTGTTTCTAGGCTCCTTTATCCTTTATCTGAGCCTCTGGACCTTTGAACAGCAGTGGTTTAATTTTATTTTATGTGGAAATGTGTTTATTTTTCAATGGAACGCTTCAAATCTCTACCCCCGTGCAAAAACAAGGAAATGGATCAGAGAGCACTCAAAGCGGAGAGCGGAGCGTTCGGCCACGCCCACTCTACTATTGGCCAGCTTTTTTCTCCTCATTTGCATTCAAGCAACAACGCCCATTATAGAGTGTTCAGAGTCAGAAAAATTACTCTTTCTCAGCTTATCTCTGTTTCTCATGCACTGAGTGTTGATTTTGAAGAAGGATTCATTTACAGTATTAGGGAACCATTAAGGAGCCATATAAAAGCATCAAGAAGTACCATGTCATGGGATCTTTAATCTGAGGTTCATTTTAACACAGTCTGACCAAAGAGAACTGACTGAGCTGGAACTACCATTTGAGATGATTTCTGTTGTTAAGCAAGTGTCTCACACATAAAATGATTGTCACAAGCTACCTCGCATTACCCAACAGTTTTTCAGTTAGGCTGCGTCCAATTTCTCTGTCTTACCCCTTCGTCTTACTCCTACCCCTTGGTTTTGCATGTTCATGTGAGGGAAAGAGGTGTCCCGATTCTAATTTTGATCAAGGGCTAGGGCCACGACTGAGGGGTACATACCTCTTGAAACGAAGTAAGCTCTTGACCAGACTTGGAACGAAGGGGTACGCCTACAAGCTCAGGCAGGTTTTGGGATCAGGATGGCAGCGTCACATCGACCAGCCAAGGAGTCTCATAAATGTATTTTCAGCAGTTGTAGTTATCGTTTACAATTATGTCGAGCTGAAGTACCTGATAAACTTTGATTTGTTTACGTCAAGTGTTGTGACCTCTGTAGACGTAGCAGCCAGGTAGAGGCAAGGGCTGATGACGAAATGGTAACCGAGTGGTGCCCCATTTCTTAGGGGAACATTCGTACCCCGAGCCCTTTCAGCTCGGTATCGAGGGGCAAGACAAAGACGTAGATAAAGGGGTAAGGGAAGGGGAAGAGGTTTACTCTCACCTTTTTTTGTTGAAAATCAAACACCTAAATAGGACTATGAATGTCCGTATTGATCACAGGCACCTGAAAACATGGCTTAAAGCTAATAAGAGTCAATTTTGCATTACATAGGACCTTTACTGTGTACATACAGTCAAAGTACAGTTATATTACGGTGTACTACAATGTAAATGCCAAGAAATTCCCAGTTTTGCCAAATTTACAAATTAAAAAATGCCAAAATTTCCAAAATCATGATGAGCTTTAAACACTTCACCATACTTTTCCAAGCGTAAGATCCAAAAAGCATAGCGCTCAAATGATCCACAACAGACAACTTACCCTTTGCATTCCACGTGTTGTTATGCATGCAAACATCCACAATCTCGTATCCAAGCCATTCTCCTCTAATCCCACAATCCCTGAACTCATTTGAGCTCAAAAGCACTACAAATGAGACGATAGCATTTCCAACACAGCCCCAGTGACTGATTCAGTAAGGCTGCTTTGAGAGCTGATTTTGGCATTTGATATTGTCTATCATGGTAACTGCCGCATTTCATACGTGCTCCTCATATCTCCACTATAGGATGATAAGGTACAGAATATGCCATGTAAAAAAAAAAAGAAAGGAAAAAAGGATAACATGACATTCATAGGTCTTCGTCACGATTTTCTTCCATGTATTTGAGCCCAAGTAGTATCTTACCGCAGCACAAATTGAAGCAGCTCTTTAAATTCAGCTGCTGTGTACTATCTGCATCAAATTATAGCATTTTTTGTCTGAAAATCGGCAAGTGTGAGGTTAGCATGCTAGTTGTTAGCATTAACATGAGGGCTAACTCAGACTTGGCCTTGGGAAGTGGTGAAAAACGCTTGTAATAATTCATAATTCTTTAGGACTAATTCTTTAGGACTAATTTACTAGTTATTTTTTCCACATATTCCAAGAATGTTATGATGTTTGGTGGGTAAATGGTATTAAACTGTAATGTGTACATCATAATTTTATGTTTCGCTCATGTTTAACTTAAGCATTGGTCTAAAATGGTTTAATGGTTTATCTTAATCTTAATAATAGAAACTGTCCATTGATTTTCTCCAGAGCTCCAGAATTAAGAGGCCCCTTCACATAGAGCACTTTACAGTACCAAGCAGCATATTTTATTATATGTCATATATTACTTTAATTCTTGTTTTATAGTTGAAAAAGTGAGAAAGTAAGAAAAGTTGGTGGAGAGAGGCGATAGGTGATGTTCTGTACACTCAAGCCTTGGATGCAAAACAGTCCAAGGCATGTATGAATCAAAAGAAATGAACTCTACTCGTAAATATGCAGGGGATGATGAACACCATTATAACATGGTTAAAAGTTCATAAAAGTCAATTTTACATAATATGTTCCCTCTGAGGGAAATTGGACTTTCACTGTGTTGGCTCTAATAAAACCAACATAATGAATAAAGCTGTTTCTCCTCAGGCAGGACACAGGGAATGGTCTGCTGATCGTTATAGCTTTGCATTAGTGGATACATCTGAATGTAAGTGTAGGTTTTAAAATAGAACAAATGGAACACCTGAGCGCTGTTTGGATGGATGGACATGCCCACGGGTGTTTTGAGCCTTTAGACAAGATCATAACATAAGAGATGAAGGGATGTGATTTAAAAAGACTCATCTAACAATCTGAAAACAAACGTAGTAATGAGTTTTTGTTTGTTTGTTTTTGCTATAAGTGCACACCGCAATAGTTGTTTAAACATTATGAACAGTTTCAATAATAAAAAGGTAAATGACCTACATTTACGTACTGCATTTACAACCTCTAATTGGGTCCAAAGACTTTATGAAAACCAATAAAGTCTTGAAACCCAATTATATTGTACAAAATTGACTCTTGTGAGCTTTAAGCCGTGGTATAATGTTGTTGTCCTCTAAAACATACATGTATATATTTTTTAAATTTATATATACATGTATGAAATAAAAATGTATAAATAAACCATACTTTCATTTTTGCATGTTAAAGGGGCCATATTACGGTATTTTCTGATCTATGTTACAACATTGTTTCCTCAAACATACCTGAAGTTGTGTTTTGTTTCATTCACACATGTTTGAGTAACGCTTCATTATTAGTTTTACTCTCAGTTTTTGGATTGCCAATCTCTACTGAATAGAGATTGGCAATCCAAAATTATTCAAACGATAGTGAAGGTGTATGGAGTTTAAAAACACAGTGGAGTACATCTTGACATCAAAAGGTGGAACAGCGTTTTCTGTTTGAGAGAAGAACTCAGCCTATATGCAGGGTTTGTGTGTCAAACATTTGTGAATGAATCAAAAGATACAGTATAAGAGCTTCAACTCTTCTGGGAAAGCTGTACACAAGATTTAGGAGTGTGTTTATGGGAATTGCTGACCACTCTTCCAGAAGTGCATGTGAGGTCACACACTGATGTTGGACGAGAAGGCCTGGTTAGAGTCTCCGCTCTAATTCATCCCAAAGGTGCTCTATTGGTTGAGATCAAGACTCTGTGCAGGCCAGTCAAGTTCATCCACACCAAACTCTCTCATCCAGGTCTTTATGGACTTTGCTTTGTGCACTGGTGCACAGTCATGTTGGAAGAGGAAGGGGCTATCTCCAAACCGTTCCCACAAAATTGGGAGCATTGAATTGTCTAAAATCTCTTGGTATGCTGAAGCATTCAGAGTTCCTTTCACTGGAACTAAGGGGCCCCAGCCCAGCTCCTGAAAAACCACCCCACATCATAATCCCCCCTCCACCAAACTTTACACTTGGCACAATGCAGTCAGACAAGTACCATTCTCCTGGCAACTGCCAAACCCAGACTCGTCCACCAGATTGCCTGATGGAGAAGCATGATTCTTCACTCCAGAGAACGCGTCTCCACTGCTCTAGAGTCCAGTGGTGTCAGAAACAGTCTGCAGGTGCTTGACTTTATTCACTTGTGACCATGAAAATGACTGGAACACCTGATTTCCATTATTTGGATGGGTGAATGAATACTTTTGGCAATATAGTGTATGTTTGTGATGAGGAAACAGCATTATGACACAGATCAGAAAATAATGTAATGTGGGCCCTTTAATGTAACTTTGATACTCGCAACCAACATGCAAAAATTACTATATAATTTATTTAAAAATATGTAAAATAAACAACATGGAAAAATAGAAAAAAATGTCTCTACTGTAAGCTGCACCCCTGTGAAGTTCAGATAATTTTTTTAACAGATCTGATGAACATGTATCACTCAAACGCCAAGATTTAAAAAAAAATAGCCCATTGAACAAACTTCTCAGAGCTCACTGCAGTGTTTTTGTCTGAAGAAAGTATGATTTATGTTCCTCTTTGTCACTAGAATGAGACTACATTTTTAGCATTCTGACCTTGGCCTTCTCTTTTCTCACTGGGAGCAATCACAGCTCAATTATACCCCAGCCACGAAGAAAAATAATGTCCCAAATGTCGCCCAACCAATGGGAACCAGCCATTTAATAAGGAGCTCTCTGCAAGTGTCATGTAAACTACTCCAGACAACCACAGGCCTAATGAAATATGTAAATGGGTGGAATAAACTGGAATCCTACTAAAAAACAATTAACCTTAATATTTGCGGTGCTCGGAGGCTGTCAAAGTACAACGAGAGTCTGCTCTGAGTGCTGGCTGGTGCTTGAGAGGGACCTTGTTCTTGTCAAGTGTCCTTGTAAACATAAACAAGTTTTCTACAGACTGGCAGAGCTGCTGTGCCAATCTCTCATTCTAAGAAGACAAAAAATATATATAACAACTTAAAAAATGCAAAAGTATACACATAACATCTGCTAAAAAAATCATACACATCATTTAAAGCTACCATCTGTAATGTGACGCCCTGTTGTGATCTCACGTAACACCACTAGACGATATCTATCTACATTACAGTGAACCCTCGTTTATCGCGGGGGTTAGGTTCCAGAAATAGCCCGCAATAAGTGAAATCCGCGAAGTAGGACAATTTTATATTTTACAATTATTCTACATGTTTTAAGGCTGAAAACGCTTCACCAGACACATTATACACCTTTCTGAGACTGGTATTAACATTTTTCTCTTGTTTAAACACTCAAACTTTTGTAGATTTTCATTAAAATATATTAATAGTGGGGGGGGGGGCACGTGACACGCGGACACGTGCGCGCGGACACGTGTGTGCGGACACGTGCGCGCGGACACGTGTGTTTGTTTTGGTACCACATATCCATGCCATGTGCGAAAGTCGAGTGGAAAGGGACCTGGATATCATTTTGGGCAAGACTCAAGCCAATGCTAACAGTGCCAAACCGCTAACAGACGCCTCTGAGCACCACAAGACCAGGTAAGACCAACCTGCGCTCACAAGAGTTGGTTGCATTTCACCCCGGCTCCAAAATCAGACCGCTATCAATGCGTCGCCAATACTCCACAGCTCTCTAGGACGGGGTCGGGTTCGTCCTCTCGTCCTCTCACGGGGAAGAGCCACTGTCTCCTCTGTGCGCGCGAGTTTCCTCCCCCCGCTGCGGCTCCCCCGGACGCCGCGCGGCCAGGCGCCAGGCCCGTCCATGTTGATTCTTGGCTCTTCCATGGTCCGGCTCGCACTCAGTCTCTTCCATGGCTCGTGCAAGTAAACAAAGGCCACACCTCCTGTCACCCAGGCGCTCTCGTGAAGGACATCTGAGACTCTGTCCCTACCATCCCTGGTCTAGACCTGGTTTAGTCCTGGTTTAGACCTGGTTTAGTCCTGGTTTAGACCTGCTTTAGACCTGGTTTAGTCCTGGTCTAGTCTCTTAGCTAATCAGGGCGCAGGACAGAATGTTACACTGTAAAAAAAAGTTACACTATAAAAAAAATGGAAAAAAAAAAAAAAAAAAAATGGAGAAAAAAAATCCGCGAAACAGCGAGGCCGCGAAGAGTGAACCGCGATACAGCGAGGGTTCACTGTACTGCAATCTGGCAGTGTGACGGCTTTGATACCTTTTATTGCTTTGAAAATGTCGCCGAAAATGTTTCAGATTTGTTTTTGATGCTGAGAGATCGCTGTGTTACTCAATATCTTCAAATTCTTACACACACTGATGTCCATGCTGCTTGCACTCTTGCACTTTACAAATTGCACCTTCACTTATTGCACCTTACATATTGCACATTTCATTCTACCTCGAACTTTTCTTCTTGTTTGCAGCATATATGGTTTCCTGTATGTCTATTTATTGTTGATGTCTGTATATACTTCATGTCCATGAGTGTGCCTGTGTGTGTGCCTGTTTTTAGTTTAAATTGCACATTTGGTGTCTGGTGAAACGCAATTTCAGCCCTCTGTGTAATGTTTGTTACATAGTGAATTGACAATAAAGTACACTTTGACTTTGACTAAAATCACATCAGGTGTGTTTTTGATGAGGGAACAACATTATAACATGGCAGAAAGCACCTAAATGTAATTGAATTGTCAGAATGATCAAACAGTAGAGTTGGTTCCGTAGATATTAACAATTTATTTATCTTGTATTGTGAAGTCCTCAACAATGCTATAACAGGAAGCTGAATTCCATGAGATTTCACTGAATTACAAAGGTCTTGTTTACAGCGTTTGGTTTGTTTAGTATTTTGGTAGATTTCAGACACATTTTTATAGTTGAGATGTGGTCTTTATTATCTTAAAATAGCAATAACGCCCTTGGTATGTGCACTGTACTTTTATATAGGCTACAGAACCATAAGAGATTGAGTTGATTTTGGTACAATTTTGCAGCTCAATTTGGGTATCTCACGTTACCATTTCTTTCCGAGGGCGTCTCGTTCGCACTAATCTTTGGCTGTTGGAATATGCGCAGAGCTCGTGGCCACCCGTACCACTGCGGTTTCCATCTCTGTACCTCCTAATGTCGCTAAGACTTCTAAAATGAATGAAACGGTGCTGATGTGGCAACACCGGGAGACAGGATTACAGTGGCGACCGCAGTCCGAGCTCTGATGTTTGGGGCTGTAGCTCTGGTAAATCCTGGCTCTCAACAGAGGACTTGTTCTAAAGCTTGTTGTGGAGACGCTAAGCCAAAGCAAAGCCTGCACACAGCTCTATGTACACATACACACCTGGAATACAACTGTTACATGCTATTACAGGCTGACAGCAATCATGTGGGACATATTTAGAATGTATGGAAGAATGTTTGACGAGATTAAATACTGTATGAAAGGCTGGTATGTGAAATTCCCACTCAGAAAACCTCAAAAGACAATATAGTTTAGGCATAAATGTTATATTTATTACAAATATGAATACACACTAAAATGTGCTGTAAATGCTGGGAAAGGGTCATTTTTAAGCCATATAAGACCATAAGACCATATCAAGCTCTGAGAAATTGCAAAATTGTAGTGTCAAAACTCCAATAACTATTACCAGGTCCATTAACACAATATACACTGGCTGACAAAAGTATTAGGACAATAGTCCTAGTCTAGTCCTGGTTTAGACCTGAGTTAGACCTACACTGCGATGAGTCCCCATTTTTGCAATAATATGCCTTTACACATGATGAAATTTGCTTTAATATATCAATAAATTGATTTGTTGTCATTACCAATATGTCTTGTTATCATTATTTATGAAAGTTCAGAAATACACAATCCTAATACTTTTGTTAGGCAGTGTATATTCTAAATAAAAACACATACCTGCAGTTGTACCTTGTTTCAATAATCCATTAATTGAAAGCCACTGTATGAGCACTGAATCACATGTAAAAATACACACTTAAAAAATTGTGTACACAACTAATACATAGCTCTGTTAGCCTAGCATTTGCCTGGACTATAGGGACTTTATTTGTTTTATTTTGCCATATTTTGTTTCATTCCCATTGCTCATAGCACAATTTTATTATACAAACTTAATATATTTTTTGTATAAAAGTATAAAAATATGTATAGTTTATTTTAATGTATCTGATCTTTTAATAACAGTCTGAATGACACAGATCTGATTTTTTCAAATGCGACCCAGGCCACTTGGATATGTGGTCCTAAAACCGATACATATCCGATCTTTTAGCATGCAACTTCCGTCTGAACGACCAGGTCACATTCATCTGACCTACACGTCATCAACAAGCGACAAACATCACTATTCTGTGCCGAAGTAGGCGGAAACTGAACAGAACTGGACCGTATTTTAGGAGACAAGTCCAGCGTTGAGCTGATAGAATTGTGTTACTAAAGAAGAATCCAGGTCCCGCAACTAGTGCAGCCAGCCCAGCTAGCCACTGCCCCACAAAACACCATGGCCAAAAACCTCATCCTTCTCCTTAAAGGGATATGCCACCCCCAGGTCAAATTTGGGCATCTCCCCACAGTCCAGAGACGAAAACAAGTGATGAAAAGCATTTTCCTGGTCACCCAGCCATTGTCCGAGTCTGTTAGCACTGACCGCCGCGTGCAGCTGCTGCTCCTCCGTGTTAGACTGGAGGCAACGGCGCCAGAGAAAGATTTCGGCCAAAAGGAATTAATTTGCTCGATGCTTTTCCCATTTACTTTCTGTGTAGTGCGCATTCATATCGAGTGCAAATAAATGTGCAAATCAACACGGAGAGCTTGCCTTGGTCATTTTGGGTGGGAACTATTTTCCAGTGCGGAAAAAGAAAGCCGAATCACACAGCACGCAGCGAACAGGGGAACTCCCTTCCTGGTACGTAAACAGGGATTCCCCTGTCCGCGTGGTGCGTGCTTCGTCTGTCTTTTTCCGCACTGAAAAATAGTTCCCACCCAAAATGACCAAGGCAAGTTCTCTGTGTTACTTTATTGTTTATTTGATAGGGACAGATACAACAAACATAGATTAACATCTGATGCAGGTACCACAGTGTTTTAGCCAATGGCTAATTCGCAACACCAGTCCCTAGGAGGGCTTTTAAACAGATTTCAGTAAGTAAAAAAGTTAAAATGTATTGATAATGAAGAATAAAAGAGATGGATAATCTAAAACAACAATAAGTTAAAATGATGATAAGATAATGATAAGATAAGCTAAAACAACAATATCACTCTAAACATTTGCACATTTATTTGCACTCGATATGAATGCGCACTACACAGAAAGTAATTGGGAAAAGCATCGAGCAAATTAATTCCTTTTGGCCGAAATCTTTCTCTGGCGCCGTTGCCTCCAGTCTAACACGGAGGAGCAGCAGCTGCA